>CM024542.1:36851504-37502754 GCA_014182365.1 Eucalyptus tenuipes
AAGACATTCAAGTGTATAAATAGTGCCCTGTAGTGCACATGAACTTAATTGCATAGCACTCTCAGTCTAGCCTAACCAAACCATCAACCATTCTCTCTCTCTCTAAATATATTGAAAACCTAGCACAATTTGTAACTACTTTCCTTCAAGTGCACGACATGTTCGATTTCAAAGTAAATATGTCCCATAATGAAAAAAAAAAAAAAAACACAAATGACAATATTTTGAAATTTGTTTTCCCTAAGGCAAGTCAAGGATGGTGACAAGAGCCGCAGCATGCCAGCAAGACACTGACTGCTCCTCTATATGTGGGGAGTTCGCATCGGTAATCTGCAATGCAAAGATTCACACATGCGAGTGCTTGGGATGTGAATTAAATAGTAGCTATTGTAATGTCAAAAACCCTAATTAGTCAGTGTGCGAAATCAACTTTGGTTGATGTCCCTCAATAATCGAATCATCAATAAATTTGTCTAATCGTATGAGCATGCGTAGGTCCTTATACTACTTTTAGTTTTTCGGCCTTCCTATATAGCTTTAATTGGAAGATGTTTTATATGGTTCGGGATTTTCGTATTTGGACAATACCTAAAAAGCAATGAACGGGGAATGCTGAAGTATGAATCGCCACTTGGTTTGTTTCTTTGCTCAAATGGGGAACCAAGATGTCCAAATGCCCTGTCATCATAATTCAATCCTACATGATGACCACATCACGCGCAGAGCCCATCATTTGATTTTCTTAAGTGATATTTTCTTCCTTCTTTCGATTTTTCAATTCAAGCACTTTGACTTGGTATTTCAATTTGTTGTATTACTTTCTTAGTGAAATTAAACTTCATAAAATATTCAAAGCGAAAATTTTTTGAAAAAGAAAATGAAATTCAGAAAGAGCCTTTAGAAATCACATGCTTTTCACCGCAATCCGACTAATTTTTAGTGAAATGCATATTTGATGGCCACCTGATAGTGTTGTGGACTTATTGAGAATTGTTCACAACAATCTAAAAGATCCTGGATTAAGAGAGTAATCTAATTAATTTCTCCTCAGGCCTAGAATAATAAGAGATTTACAAGATCCCATTTGCTTAATAAGGCGATTAAACTGACATAATTAAATAATTTGTCAATAATTAATTTCTTGTACAAAGATCGTGGCTTCTGAGCATTTTCTTTATTTTTAAATGACCAATATCGAAAAAAAATACGAACTTGAAATACGAATTCCAAATGCTATAAAAGAATCACCAAAAGTAAATAAAAAAAATAAAACGAAACAAACCCCATATACGAAAGAAAAGGCCAAAGCGAGAGGAAGGAGTGCCAAATCAAAGTCATCTGCAAAGTGACTTCTTCCTTTCCCTTTCAAATCGCTTTGTTACTCTCCTTCGCTGTTCGGAATTAGCTGCGATCTGAGCTCGTGAATGGAATTTTCCAAGCCTCCGAGTCAGGCTCAATCGACGAAGCAAACTCAAAAAGAAGGAGGATCATACGATTCTCTTGTAGATATATTTCTCTACGTGTGAAATGCGAGAAATGGGTCTGAAAACCTTCTTCGTGAGCTTGAATGCACGATATTGATGCATGACGTTACAGACTCCTGCCATGCGAGGAGAAAGAAGGGGCAATTCCAAACAAAGTGATGAGCGAGACAGAAGGTGGAAACTCATGATGGGATCATCACCAAAGCAGTACATTATGTGCTGCATTAGAATCGAGTGGAATCGCGTAAGTAACAATCATAATCGGACAAAAATAGAGGAGATTATTAACTTAATGCTTTGATATTTAAACGGATAAGCAAGAATTGCCTATGGCTGGTCCAAATCTTCTCTCTTTTGGATCACTATTCACTATTTGATGGGAAAATGACTGTGACAATAAAATGGCAACTCGTGTCGGCATGAGATCTGGAAATTCTCACTGAAGAAGCACGATCAAAAAGCATAGATGGGTCTGGACCAACCTAGCCTTTTGTGTTCTGCATGTAATCGATGTGAAACTAGCCAAATTGATGGCGTGCCTTAGAGATTTGGGGGCAAAAATGCATACTTAAGCTTAGGAATTAACAAGGGTCGCAGATGGATTCATCCACCCCAATTTCATTCTGTTCTTTTCTAAAAAAGAAACAATTACAAAGCATTCAAGATCATTCTCAGAGGGGCCGTGAACATTTAACGCAGTCCAATCAAGAGCAGGTCAGAAATGCCGGGGGTTAGGGGATTGATAAGAATCTACTCTAATGGGTCAATCCTAAATGATTAGGCCAAGCAGGAATCTTACGCTAATTGAGATGAAAGATGCCCATAGTTTCACAACTCGATCATCCATTGGATCCTGTGGTCAAATTTGATTTAGCAACACCTATGTCAAAGACCCCATCTTTGATTTGCCATTAGCATGGGGCTTCATTTGCACGCTTTCTTTAACATATTTCTTCTCCCATTTTGACTCCAAATTGTCTATAAGGAAATGTCAATCATGGATGACAAAAGGCTAAACATATTCTAAAAGATAAAACCCATTATTTTAATCCTATCCTATGCTTGTTTGTCAACTTAACGAAATCATGATTTAAATGTTGAGATTAATGCAAACAATATTGTAACCTCTCTCATTCCATTTAAAAATTTCAAGTTCATTTTATGAAAGATGAAGTTTTCTTTGTTGCAATTTTTTTTAAGTATCTTGAAATTTTTCCTTTTTACTTTTACACATTCAGAACATAAATCTTTTCACTATGAAAATTGTGAAGAACCTCTCTCCATCTTTTCACTATCTATAGATTTACAACTTTTCCGTTATTTTTCCCATAAATATGGAGAACCTCTCTCCATTAATATTTGAATTAAAACTTTTAGTTTTTTATCTTCCCATTGCATATTTTCCATTATTGCCACAGATATTATCAATTAAGAATAGATTAAGAATACTATCAAAGAATCTACCAGAAATATGTTATGAAAGTATCTCAATGATGAAATTACCAAAGCTATAAGAGAGATCTAAACATAACATTATATATTAAATGCATTTAATAGCACAAAAGATATTCAAGTGTATAAATAGTGCCTTGTAGTGCACATGAATTTCATTGCATCGGCACTCTCTATCTAGTCTAACCAAATCATCAATCATTCATCACTCTATCAAAACCTAAACTCCGAAGGAATCATGAAGCAAGCCTCCAAGTTGATGTTGGTCTTCCTCCTAGTGATTCTAATTTGTAAGACTCTCTCTCTCTCTCTCTCTCTCTCTCTCAAAATATATTGAAAACCTAGCACAATTTTCTTATTTCATTAGGCAATTGGTCTCATATTGTTAATTGTGGCGGATATATAAAGGTTTTGTTTCATAAGCTAACGCAAGGCTAAAGAAGTACAAGGAATACCCCTATTCTCTTAAGCTTGTAACTACTTTCCTTGGAGTGCATGACACATTTAATTTCAAAATAAATATGTCCGAATATAAAAAAAATAACAAATGACAACATCTTGAAAATTTTTTCCCCTTTTTTAAGGTGAGCCGAGGATGGTGACAAGAGTCAAAGCATCATGCCAGCGAGACGTTGATTGCTTCTTTCAATATAGGAAGAGCAAGTGTAAGTTGACAGTCTGCAATAGGAGGGCTCTCACGTGTGTGCCTGGGACATGTATTAAGTAGTTCCTCCAATGTTACCGTCGAAATCCCTAATTAGTCAGTAAGCGGAATCAACTTTTGTTGATATCCCTCAATAATCAAATCATCATGCGTAGAGCCCATCATTTGATTTTCTTAAGTGATATTTTCTTCTTCTTCTTTTCGATTTTTCAATTCAAGCACTTCGACTTAGTATTTCAATTTGTCGATTAATTTCTTAGTGAGATTAAATTTCAATAAATATTCAAAGCGATAAAATTTTGAAAAAGAAAATGAAATTGAGAAAGAGCCTTTAGAAATCACATGCTTTTCACTGCGATCCAACCAATTTTCAGTGAAATGCATATGTGATGGCCACTTGATAGTGTTGCGGATTTATTGAGAATTGTTCTCAACAATCTAAAAGATCCCAGATTAAGAGAGTAATCTAATTAATTGCTCCTCGGGCCTAGAATAATGAGAGCTTTACAAGACTCCATTTGCTTAATAAGGCGATTAAACTGAAATAATCAACTAATTTGTTAATAATTAATTTCTTGTACAAAGATCGCTGCTCCTAAGCATTTTCTTTATTTTTAAATGACCAATATATATATATAAAGGAACTTGAAACATGAATTCCAAATGCTATAAAAGAATCACCAAAAGTAAATAAAAAAAAATCAAACGAAACAAACCCCATATTTGGAAGAAAAGGCCAAAGCGAGAGGAAGGAGTGCGAAGTCAATTTCATATGCGAAGTGACTTCTTCCTTTCCCTACTACGAGGCAGACTTCACCAATTCAAGCTCAATCGACGAAGCAAACTCAAAAAGGAGGATCATACGATTCTCTCATAGATATATTTCTCTATGTGCGAACTGCGAGAAATGGGTCTAAAAATCTTGTTCGTGAGCTCGAATGCACGACATTGATAAGTGACGTCATAGGCTCCTGTCGTGCGAGCTCATTCTGCATTTGTTAAGGCAGGGCGATCTTGTCATCATGGTTTAGTAGTGTTGGGCTTTCGGAGGGGCGTCGTAATAATCCAGCAAGCCGGGGCATATCAGTGGATAATCGATTTCGCCACTGGGAAGAGGGAGAAAAAAATGAAAAGAGATTGTGCTGTTTGTATGTGAATTTTTATTATTGTTTTTTTTTTTTTTTTCATAAAAAGGAGGATGCAATGCCTTCGCCGTGACAAATTACAAAGGAAATTTTTAGCACATGAGAGACTTAGCAATGAGTTGGAAAAGAAGCAAAGAATTGAACAAACATGAAGCCCCAACCGAGCGTTGAGACAAAAGCTGGATGAAGACAAGAGAAAGGTCGCCCAAAGTGAACATGCTATTTGCAAAGACTATTTAGGCTCTGTACATTTCATGAGAAATAACTTCTAGGAGAATATTTGCTGAATTTTCTGATATTCGTTTCACGAAAAATGAACTGGTCGGGGAAAATATTTTTCCATCAGTGGAAAAAAATCGTCTAAAATAAGAGAAAATATTTTCACTTTTCAAGTTGGGGAAACATTTTCCTCACTCACTTTCTCTTATCTCACGTTTAAGTTAACCTTTCCATCTTTTTTTTTTTTCCTTTTTTTTTAAAATTCAAAATTTTAATTATGTTTCCCTTTCTTTTTTCTTTTTTATTTCTATCTTGGCCAATCGTTGACCACGATGACGGTCGGCTACCAACCACGGGCGAGCTAAGTCTCGAGTGTTGCTGGCCTGGCTTGCCTATTTGGCTAGCTAGGCCAATGGTGAGCTCAAGCCTCTTAGTGAGCGAGAGCCCCGAGCTCACCTTCTGTTGGTTGCCGGCCACAACGGTTGGTGATCAACTAAAAAAGAAGAAGAGGGAGGAAAAACAAGAAAAAAGAAAAAAAGAGAAATTAAAATTAAAATTTTTTGGTCTTTAAAAAATTAAAAAATATTAAAAAATTAAAAGTTCGACTTAGAAAATAAAAATAAAAATTATTAAAAGGAGTGCATAGAAGAAAATTAAATCAAAATTTTCGCACCAAATAGCAGAAAATATTTTCTAGTTTATTTTAAAATTTCTATCGAAAATATTTTTCAAAAACGCCACATTTTTGGGGAAACGAACGGAACCTTACTTCTTACTTTCACTTTTTAGCTACCTTACCAAATTAATATATTTTAGGACCCTTCATAACTACGCTTCAGGTGCAATTCTTTTTAAGGCCGGTCTTTGATTCATTTCTACCTTGATCACCAATTTTATAGAAAAATATAAATGAACAAAAAATATTTTCATCATCTATGCAAATGTTTAAACACAAATTATTGTCGGTGATGAAAATATTGTTCATTGACTAATTATTATAAGCGACACATGATATCACTTTTTGGAAAATGTTTTGAAATCCTTTATTTTTCGCAAAACAAATGGAATCTATCTTTGAGATTAATGCAAACCAATATCGCAAGTCTCTCCAATTCCATCTAAAATTTCAAGTTTATTTTACAAAAATAAAAGTTTTTTTTGTTAGAAAGATATCATCAAAACTTTTCCTTTCTATATTTTACACATTCTGAACATAAACCTTTTCACTATGAAAAATTTGTAGAACTTCTCTCCATTATTGTTTGAATTAAAACTTTTAGTTTCTTCCTTGGTCGTTGCATTTTTTCGATTATTACTGCATATATCATCAATTAAGAATAGATTTTAATAAATATAATCACTACGAAGCATCTCAATGATGAAATTACTAAAGGTGTAAAAGAGAAATCAAAACATACCATCATCAAATACATTTAATTGAAGATATGTCGAGTGTACAAATACTGATTGTAGTGCACATGAACTTCAATGATGATATTACTAATGGTGTAAAAGAGAAATTTGAACATAATATTATCCATCAAATGCATTTAATGGCACAGAGATATTTCGAGTGTATAAATACTGACTTGTAGTGCACATGAACTTCATTGTGTAGCTCTCTCTGTTTAGCATAACCAAACCATCAACCATTCATCACTCTATCAAACCTTAACCCAAAGAAATTATGAAGCAAGCCTCCGAGTTGATGTTGGTTTCTCTTGATGGCTCTAGTTTGTGTTCTCTCTCTCTCTCACACACAATTTGAAACCCTAATGCATGATTTTCTTATGTATTTATGCAGTTGATCTTATCTTCTTAATCGTTAGGAGGATATTTAGGATATTTAACATTTCCATTTTATAAGCTAACACAAGATTAAGGAAGTACAAGAAATATGAATATTTGCTTAATTTTGTAATTGCTTTCCCTCATGCTATTTTAAAATAAATATCTCCCAAAAATGAAAAAATAAAAATGATATTATCCTCTCTCTTTTTTAACCTTTTTTAGGCAAGCCACGGATGGTGACAAGAGTTGAAGCAGCATGCCAGCGAGATGTCGATTGTGTGTTTCAATCTCTGAGGGGCAAGTTGACACTTTGTGATATGAGGACTCACAAATGTTCATGCATCGGACACATATTAACTAGTTCTTCTGGTGTTAATATCAAAATCTCTAATTAATCAACATGCGAAATCAAACTCTTTCTGATGTTTCTCAGTAATCGAATCATCAATAAATTTGTCTAATCGTGTGAGCTCGAGTAGGTCCAGGTACTGCTTTTGATATTTCGACCTTCTTATATAACTTTAATTGGAAGATGCTTGATATGATCTGAGATTAATTCGAAGTCCGTATTTCAACAATACATAAAGAGCGGCGCACGTTGAATGCTGAATAATGAATGGTTGCTTGGCTTGATTTTGCTTAAAAAGGGGAACTAGGGTGTCCTTATGCGATCATCATAATATAATCCTACATGATGACCACATATTACGTATAGACAGTCATTTGAATTTTTAAAGTGATATGTTCATTCTATTTTTCGATTTATTGATTCAAGCATTTTGACTTAGTACTTTAATTTATCGTGTTAATTTCTTAGTAAAATTAAATTTCATCAAACAATGAAAGCATTGGAATTTTAAATAAGGAAACGAAATTAAGAAAGAGCCTTCAAATGTCATATATTTTGAACCGCAATCCGACAAGTTTTTCGATCAAATGATTATGCGATGACTACTCTGCAGTGATATGACATATTAAAAATTGCTTACAATGAAATAAAAGATCCTAGATCAAGCAAGTAACGTAACTAATTGCACCTTGGGCCGGGAATAATAAGAGATTTCTAAATTATAAGACCCTATTTGCTTAGTGAGTTAATTAAACTAAAATAATTAACTATCCGTAAAAAAATAATTTATTGCATAGAGACTGATGCTTCTAAGTATTTTATCAAAAAAATATAAATTTGAAAGACAAATTTCAAATGCTATAAAAGAATTACGAAAGCAAAAACAAAAATTGAAACAAACCCATATACCGTAGAAAAACCCAAAGCGAGAGGAAGGGATGCGACACCAAATTCATTTGTGAAGTAACTTCCTTCTTTCCCTTTAAAATCGCTCTGTTACTTCTATTCTCAATTCGGAATTAGCTGAAATCTGGGCTCGTGAAGTCGAATTTTCCGAAGCTAGGGGGGAAATTTTCACTTGTTCAAGCTCAATCGACTAAGAAAACTTAAGAAGAAGCAAAAAACTTAAGAAGAAGCAAAGGCCACGATTATTGTAAAATGTACTTCTCTATGTGTAAACTGCGAGAAACGTGTCTGAGAGTTTGGTGTGTGTGGTTGCATTTGGCTGAATGTGGGCTTGCAAGCGCGACATTGATGTGTAACATCACAGACTTCCGCCGTGGAGCTAATTCTGCATTCTTTAAGATTGAGTGACCTCATCGTCGTGGTTAGTAGTGTTAGGTTTCTTGGGGGACGTAGGAATAATTCAGCAAAACAGGGCGTATTCAGTGAATAATCTATTTCGCCACGATAAAGAGGGAGAAGAAAAATGAAAGGATACTGTGCAATTTGCAAGTGAACTTTTATGAACAGCTTTAGTTACATTTGGCATTAGAATGTACTTCTTTAAGATAGAGCGACCTCGTCATCGCGATTAGTAGTGCTGGGCTTCTAGGGGCGTTGAAATAATCCAACAAAGTAGGGTGTAATTAGTGTGTGATCGATTTCGCCACGAGGAATAGGAAGAAGAAAAATGAAAAGAAAATGTGTTGTTTGCATGTTAATTTTTATCTGATTGAGTGTAAACAAGTTGCTGAGGGTCATTAAGTTATTCTTAGTTGATGATAGAAAAGCTGGAACACGCCTAGTTACCTTGCAAGATAAATCAAATTTTTGTGCATAAAATATGCCCTACAGTTTCTGTTCGGTCTGATATTGAGTTTATTTGTCGCAGGGCATATGTGTGAAGTACTAGTAGGAATTGCTTCTATATTTCTGTTTATTAAACGACTTAGTATCCTCATCTTGAAAAAGGGATCTGGAAAATTATGGCGGTGAGTGTAATTTGAATCAAAATGAGGACCTAGATTCATGGCAGTTGTAAACTTGATTTGTAGATTGCTAGTGGAATCCGACCGTTATTAAGGCTATTTGTTGAAGAGTGGATGTATGTTTGAGTATAGTATTAAACCATTATATATTAATGTATGATATGTTTCCTTCACTCTTTTTACATACTAGCATCACACACGTTGATTTGCTTCTGACATAATCTAGTTTTGCCATATCTTCATACCACTATTCAACTTGTTAGAATGCATGTTAAAGTGAGTTGCATTAGAGAAATCGCACGTCGAAGAATCGATGTGGTGTAGAGTAATTAATATATCCAAGTTGACCTATAAATCATTAGCTTAAACTTTTGAGTAAATGTGAATCCGATCGGATATATTAATAAACTCGGACTTGAGCTCCCTCTTGGCGATCTCCTCGAAAGAAGATATCAGGCTTCTACTATGTGCTCCCAATAAATGGTATCAAAGCCGATGGTTTTGGTTTCAAGGCAAGTGGGCGTGTGGCGTAGCAATGCGGCCTGTAAGGATGAAGTTAGGCCAAAAGGATACACGAATTAAGGGAGAGTAGACCTAACATTGAACTCACACATGAGGGAGAGATTGTTAGAGTGCTCCCTCTTGGCGATCTCCTTGAAAGAAGGTATCGAGCTCCTGCTATGCGCTCCCAACAATTGGTATCAAAGTCGGTGGTTTCGATTTCAGGACAGATGAGCGTTGTAGTGTAGCAATGCCGCCTATAAGAACAAAGTTAGGCCAAAAGGATACACGAATTAAGGGGGAGCAGACCTAACACTGAGCTCACACATGAGGGAGAGATTGTTAAGAATGCACATTGGAGTGAATTGTGTTAAAGAAATCTCATATCGGAGAATTGGTGTGGTGTAGAGTAATTAATATGTTTAAGTTGACTCATAAGTCATTGGCTTAAGTTTTTTAGTAAATGTGGGTTCCAACTGGATATATTGACAAGCTTGGGCTTAGGCTCTCTCTAGCACAAAATATTGGACTCTTGCCATGCATTCCCAACACAACTCCATTCTCAATAAATACATGTTTAGAATCTATTAGAAGTATGTCATGAAAGCATCTCAATGATGAAATTACCAAATGTGTAAGAGAGAAATCTAAACATACCATTATCAATCAAATACATTTAACAGCACAAATATTTTCGAGTGTATAAATACTAACTTGTAGTGCGCATGAACTTCATTGCATAGCCCTATCTGCTTAGCATAACCAGACCATGGACCATTCATCATCTATCATACCTAAACCCGAAGAAATAATGAAGCAAGCCTTGATGTTGGTCTTCCTCTTGGTGACTATAAGGGTCCGTTTAGTTCTATTTCTATTCCGAAGATCAATTTCTTTTCAAAACTAGTCTTTTATTTTTATTTTTATTTCTATTTCCTAAAACAATTTCTAGATGAAAGAATGTGTTCCGTAGCTACACATAATTTCTATTGTCGGAATAGAGAAAGAATATGAATGTGTTTGATACGAATCATAATTTTTTTTTATAAAGTAGTATTTCTTTTCATTTTTTATAATTTTTTAGGAATAGTTTTTCTTCTCTCTTTTTTTCCCTTCAAAAGGCGGCCACTCTTCGGCGTTGACCGCCAACGATGGGCGGTGGGCACGAGCAGTATGGAAGAAGAAGAAAAGAAAAAAATAGACTTATTTCTAGAAATTGTTTCGAGAATAAGAAGTTACTTTTTTTTTAATTTCTTGTTTCTGTTCCACATGGCCTCTTTTCTATTTTGAGAAATAGAAAAACTAATTGACGTTATCAAATAGATTTTTATTTTTTTATTCTAGAGAGCAAAAGTACAGAAAAAAAAAAGAATAGAACCTTTGCCAAACGGACCCTAATTTGCAATTTGCACACTATCTCTATCTAGCTCTCCCCCCCCCCCCCAAAAAAAAAAAAAGAAAAACCTTCTTATACATTTCTACAATTGATCTCATCCTATTAATAGTTAGGAGGATACTTAAAAATTATCCTTTGATAACCTAACGCAAGGCTAAGGAAGTACAAGGAATACACCTATTTGCTTAATTTTGTAATTGTTGCTTTCCTTCATGTGCATGGCACGTGCTATTTTAAAATAAATTTACCTCCAAAAAAAAAGATTTAAATGATGATATCCTAAATTTTTGTTTTTGTTCTTTTTCCCTTTTTTCAAGTGAGACATGGATAGTGACAAGAGTCAAAGCAGCATGCCAGTGAGATGTCAATTGCGTGCTTCAATGTCCAAGGGGCAAGTTGACACTTTACAATACGAGGATCACGAATGTTCGTGTGTCAGACGACTATTAACTAGTTCCTCTAATGTTAATGTCGAAATCCCTAATTAGTCAACGTAAGGAATGCAACTCTTGTTGATGCCTCTCAATCATCGAATCATTAATAAATTTGTCTAATCATATGACCTCGCGTTGGTCCTTATACAGCATTTGATTTTTCCACTTTCCTATTTAACTTTAATTGGAAGATGATTTATGTGGTCCGAGATTCATTCAAACTCCGTATTTCAATAATACTTAAAGAACAGCATATTAGGAATGCTGAATCATGAATTGCTACTTGGTTTGATTTTGCTGAAAAAGAGGAACAAGGATGTCCTGATGCTATCATCTTAATACGATCCTACATGATGACCACATCATGCGTAGAGCCAATCATTTAAATTTTTTAAGTGATATTTTGTTCTTATTTTTTCAATTTTCGATTCATTTTGATTTAGTATTTTAATTTGTTGTATTAATTTGTTAGTGAAATTAATTTTCCTCAAACAGAGCTCTTCAAAAATCATATACTTTGAAGTGAATATCCCACAGTTTTTCATTGAAATGCTTATGTGATGGCCACTCAACTAGGACCTATTGAAAATTATATACATTGATCTATAACATTTGCACCTCTGACCAGGAATAATTAGAGATTAATAAGATCATATGTACTTAAAAAGCTGATTAAACTAAAATAATCAACTATCTATGAGTAATAATTTTTTGTGTAGATATCGACGCTCCTGAGCATTTTCTTTAATTTTAAATGACCAATATCAAATAAAATCCGAACTTAAAACTTGAATTCCAAATGCTATAAAAGAATTACAAATTGTGAAAACAATAAAATGGAGCAAACCCATTCGGTAGGAAAACCCTAAGCAAGAGGATGATCGGGTCGTCTACTCTTCATTGTGATAATCAATGTGTTATTCACATTACTAGCAATCTTATGTTTTATGAGCAAATGAAGCATATAGAGTGTGGATTGTCATTTCGTTTAGGAAAAGGTAAATTGTGGCGATTGAGGAGTAGCTAGCAGACATTTTCATCTCTTCGACGTGGATGAATTTATTACATTTATAACAAATTAGGTCTTTTTGATATGTACACTCCAATTTGTGGGGGAGCGTCGAGTTTATAGTTTATTATTTTATAGTGCTAGCGAGTTGAGTCTATTCACATATTTAGCCCATATACTTGTGCAAGGATTAAACTAAGCCTATAAATACCTGTTTTTATCTCAATAATGGTCAATTCTCTCTTTTACCAACAACAAAGTCTACCTCCAGTCTGACCAAGAGCAGGTCAAAATGTTGGGGTTAGGGGATTGATAAAAATCTACTCTGTTGGCTAGACCCTAAATGACTGTGCAAGTAGGAATCTCACGCTAATTGAGATGGAAGATCCCGGTAGTTTTGCAACTCGATCATCTGTTGGATCTTTTGGTCCAATTTAATTTATCAACACAAATATCAAAGACTCCATTTCTGATGTGCTACGAGCCTGGGGCTTCATTTGCACGCTTTGTTCAACATATCTTCTCATTTTGACTACAAACTGTCTATAAGGAAATCAATAATCATGGATGATAAAAGGCTAAACTTATTGTAATAGATGAAACTCATTATATTAATCCCATCCTATACTTTTTTGTCGATTAAACGAAATAACGATTTAAATATTGAGATTAGCACAAACCAATATTATAATTCTCTCCCATTCTTTCAAGTTCATTTTACGGGGAAAGAAACCTTTTTTTCTTGGAAAAATATTATCTCAATAATAAAATTCCCAAAAGTGTAAGAGAGACATCTAGACATACTATATCCATCAAATGTATTTAATAGTACAAAAATATTTCAAGTGTATAAATAGTGACAAGTAATGCACATTGCTTCATTGCATAGACCTCTCTATCTAGCAAACTCAAACTCTCGAGCAGTCATCACTCTATCAAAACCTAAACCCAAAGAAATCATGAAGCAAGCCTCTAAGTTGATGTTGGTCTTCCTCTTGCTGCTGGCTCTAATTTCTCTCTCTCTCTCTCTCTCTCTCTCTCTCTCTCTCTCTCTCTCTCAATTATAAAACCCTAATGCATGATTTTCTTATGTATTTATGCAATCGATCTCAACTTGTTAATTGTTAGAAGGATAATTAATATTTTTGTTTCATAAGCTAACGCAAGGTTAAGGAAGTACAAGGAATACACATCTATTTGATTAACTTTGTAATTACTTTTCTTCATATACATGGCGCGTGCTATTTCAAAATATATATCTCCCAAAAAGAAAAACACAATGACGACAATATCCTTGTTGACACCCAAATTTTTTCAACATTTTAAATATCCACTTATTTTGAAAAAAATATAAAAAGGGTAAAAAGCAAAAAAAAATATAAAACATATAAAAAAACAAAACGAAAAAAATATGAAAAGAAATCGTATTTTCTTGGTGAGCATGCTGTGACAAAACAAAAATGACGGAGAAAAAGGCGAGGCGACGAGCAGCGTCCGGGGGCGCCCGTGACGCAAGGGAAAGACGCGCGAGTGACGAGAGTGAAATCGGGGAGCCTTCTAGAATGCATGAGCTGGCGTGGGGGGATATAGGGACGTGTAGCAAAGAGATGCCGAGGCGAGGAACGCCTGCTCGAGCAAGGGGTGACGGAGGAGCTCGCTGGTTTCTGGAGAGTTCTTCGGCGGAGTGAAAGGAGAGAGGTGCTGATCCGAGAGAGAAAGAGGGGCGCGGCCGTTGCAGAGGGGGCTGGGGACAGTTTTTCCACGGAACCAGATCGCCGACAGGAGGAGGTGGCCGGAGAGATACATCAGAGAGCAGTCTGTTTTGCGGGGGAGGGCCGAACGGGAAGGAGCGAGAGAAAAGCTTCAATGAAGGAGGACACGAGCGGAAGAGAACGCGAACAAAGTGAGAGAACCAGGGAGGGCTTCGGCTGGTTTTGGTTCATAGGAAGGGACTGCTCGAGCTCGCTGGAAACAGCCGAGGAGAAAGGAGAAATCTGAGAGGGAGAGAGAGTGGATCCCGTTTCGGAGTAGCGGAAAACCGCATCGCCGGAGTTAGCCGTCGGTTTTCAGAGCTCCGGTCAAAGGCCGATCCCTGAGTCGTTCTTCACAGATTCGGTGTCGAAGATCAGACGAATACTGAGATTTCTACGGCAAGCGGAGGAAAAGCTCTAACCAGACGCTCTTCATCGTCGTCAAGCGAGAGCTCGAATCGCCAAAGAAACCAGGTATGATCTCGCCCCAAACGCTCTACTTTGTCTCTGTTTTGGCCGAGAAGGACATGCTCGGTTCGATCGATTTTCATGAAGAGATTTTGATAAAACGAAGTTGTTTCGTTGCTAACCATGGTGTTTTAAGTCTGTACGTGACGTGTGAGGCGTAGAATCTTGTTAAAATTAAGACGGAAAACCATTGAAGGATCTGCATATTGCATGTTTGATAAAATGCCTAGAAGGGGGCCGAATGTTAAGTCGCGTCTAAATTCAAGATCGATTCATACTTGCTGTTTTTTTTCGTCAAATCATATCTAATACTAGCATTTTTTCTGTGTTTCTATGCGATTTGATGAGAATCTTTGCACGAGTCTGACGCGCTTGCATGTCTTCAAGGCTGAAAAGCTTTTCGTCGGAGAATCCCCTCGCACCAGCGAAGTCAGTGTTTCATGGACAAACTAGTTAGCCCATCTCACTTAATTCTATTGTATTTTTTCTTGATAATTTTTTTGGGATGCTGCCGTGAAAAGTGTGCATTCGGTAGGACGGTTTTTGTTAAGTTTTGCGATAGATGGAGCGGGGGCCGGCGGTGGTCAATGCCGGTCGGAACGGACGACCGGCGGGGTGCGGAGGTGTCCGTTGAGGATGGTATGGTGTCTGGTTGTATGGTTTTGAAAAATAAAGAGAGAAGAAGATGAAGGTGCAGGGAAGGAAGGCTTCGGGGAAGAAGAGACCAAGAGGAAGAAGAAGAAGTGCAGTTGAAAAGACAAAATAGGGAAAAGAACAAAAAGAGAAAAAGGAATAAAAAATAGGAAAATCAATAAAAACTCAAAAAAATTATATATATATATATATATATATATATGTTTTTAAAATTTTGATTTTAATTCGACCGGGTCGGGTCAAATGGCCGGATCGGGAATCCGGCCCAACCCGTTCCCCGAATATAATAAATAAATGAATAAATAAAATTATAAAATTCGAAAAAATATTTAAAAAATAAAAAATTCTGAAAATGATAAAACTTTTGAAAATTTTAGGAAAAAATAAAAAATTTTGAAAAATTGGAAAATTAATAAAAATTTAGAATTTCATAAAATCATTAAAAAATCAGAAAATCTAGAAAACAATTAAAAATTTAAAAAATTCTAAAAAAAATCAGAAACATTTAGAAATATTAGAAACCTTTAAGAATTGAAACCCAAGAATTGGATAAGCCTTTAGCTACGTTTAGTCGTTCGAATTTTAAACGGGATAGGATTAGATAAGATAGAATATGAAATCTATGAGATTTTATTATATTCTATTAACTATTTAGTGATTGTAATAATAAAATCGGATATATTCACATTATATTATATATATTGTTTGGTATAAACACTTACATGAATCACAAAATTTACAAACGAAAGTGGTAAAAATCTCTCGATACTATTGTTTACTTTATTTTTATTTTATTTTTTATTTTATTTTCCTCTTTTTTAATTAATTTCTTTTTTATTTCTTTCTTCCCCTTCGTTCATCTCTAATAAAATTTTATTAGATAGCAAATTGTGCTGATATATCTAAAATACTAAAACACCTAAAATATGTAATAAATATATATTTATATATAGAATTTATATTATAAATAGAATTAAATTCAAATATATGAATAAAAATAAGAATAAATTAAAAATAATTTTTATTTTGTTATTATGCAATATAATTTAAATTTTTTAATTTAAGAAATTTGTTATTTGAGAAAAAAACTTTCTTATTATGGATACTATAAATCATATCCATCTTTATCTCACATCTTTCATGGGATAATTTTATCCAATCTATATTCTATTTATATATAACTTTATCTTATCTTGAACATGCACTAAATGCAGAATATAATAAATTTTATTATATCCTGAATTTTATCATGATTGTCAAATGCTCTTTTTATTTTTAAGGATGATATTAGGATACTTATGTGATTTTCGTTATGATTATAATTGATTGTGCATTTCAATATTTTGGGTATTACTTTCCTGCCCTAAAATGGTTAGGACGAACCTTAGATTTCTTTTGGATAGGCTATTTGTGGTGTTAGTTAGCATATGATCAAGTTAGGTATTGAAATGGTGTTAGTATCGAGACTAACATAATCAAGTCTCGAAGTTTAGAATCTTTGATTGCGTAAATAGTAAAATATCCCTCTATATCTTATTTGATTTCTAATCGATCTCAAAAAGAGCTAGTAGTGACTCATTAGTTAAAATTTGCATAGGCTTAAAGTGATTAAAGATTTGAATGTCCGATGTTGCGTGAGATATGAGCTTAAAAGAGCTCGAATTAATGGGTTGACAATACCCCTAAACTTAATGATCTCTCCCCCGCAGTGGTTAGGCCGTCACGATCCTCATTTATTTATTTATTTATTCACTTTTTTAGATGAGCCATGGATGGTGACAAGAGTCGATGCAAAATGCCAGTGAGATATCGATTGTGTGTTTCAATGTTCGAGGGGCAAATTGGCACTCTATGATTGGAGGACTCACAAGTGTTCATGCATTGGATGCATATTAAATAGTTCCTCTAGTGTTAATGTCAAAATCCCTAATTAGCCAATGTGCGGAGTCCAAGTCTTGTTGACGTCCCTCAACAATCAAATCATCAATAAATATGTCTGATTGTATGAGCTTGCATAGTTTGCTATATTGCTTATGATTTTCTATAACTTTAATTCGAAGATGCTATATGTGTTCGAGATCTCCGTAACTTTGACAATCCCTAAAGAAGAATCAATGGGAACGCTAAAATATGAATCTCTACTCGATTTTGATCTTTGTTTGGAACCAAGATGTCCTAATACTCTATCATCATAATTCAATCCTATGTCATGGCCACGTCATGTGTGCGTGGAGTCAATCATTCGATTCTTTCAAGTGATGTTTTTTCGATTCGATCTTTTTCACTTAGTATATTAATTCGTTGTATCAATTTCTCAGTAAAATTATATTTCATCAAAAAATCAAAGCTCTGAAATTTTAAAAAAGAAAACGAAATTAAAAAAAAACCTTCACGGATGATATAGTTGTAATTGCTATTCAACAATTTTTTCAATGAAGTACTCATGCGATGACCATTCGATAGGAATATAATTATTGTGAACTGTTTACAATGATCTAAAAGACATTGAATTGTGCGAGTAACGTAACTAAGGACCTATTTGTTAACGTTCCAATATTTTTGTTTTTATATTTTTTTGGGAACAAAATAATAACATAATTCCATTTGGTAATATTAATTAATTTTTCTATTATCTAGAATAGAAAAATAGCCACGGATAGATTTGGAAAAAAAGAAAAAGAAAAAAGTAGCTTTTGTTCTTGAGAATAATTTATCAAAATAAGTTATTTTTTTCTTTTTTTTTTTTCTTTTCTTATTCTTCCTTGGCTCCTTGCGAGAAGAATAAGAAAAGAAAAAAAATCTTAAAAATTTATTAAAAAATTTAAAAAATTCTACATTATAAAAAAAATTGTGGATTGTATCAAATGCATTCATTTTTATTTTTCCATTATGATAATAAAAATTTTACATAGTTATTAAGCACGTTCTTCTATTTAGAAATTGCTCTTGAAAATAAAAATAAAAAAAATAGTTTTTCTGAAAAGAAATCGTTTCTCGAAACAGAAACATTACTAAATGAACCCTAATTGTACCTTGAGAACAAAAAATTTACCGGACTCCATTTGCTTAATAAGGCGATTAAACTGAAATAATTAACTAATTTGTTGATAATTAATTTATTGCAAAAAGATCGGTGCCGAGCATATCCTTTTCTTCTTCTTTTTTTTTTTTTTTTTTTTTTTTAAATTTCAATACAGAACAAAAATACGTACTGCAAACACGAATTCCCATAGAAGAACTACAAAAAGTTTAAAAAGAGAAAAAGAAAAAGGAAATGGAACGAAACCACGTACGGTAGAAAAAGCCCTAAGCGGAGAGGAAGATCGTTCAAACCGCTCTGTCGCTTTACTCCTGGTGCGGAATTCGCTGCGATACGAGCTCGCGAAGCGGGGGAGACTTTCCAACCCACGAGGTGGATTTCCAGCGGCTCGAGCCCAGTCGGCGAAGCGAGCTCGAGGAGGAGGGAGAGGGTACGATTCTTGCGCGGTATGCTTCTCTCTGCGTGCATGTGTGAAACGCGCGAAATGGGTCGGAAAATCCCGTTCGCGGGGGCTCGCATTTGGGTAAATGCAGGCTTGCATGCACGGCATTGTTGCGTAGCGTCGCGGGTCTCCCCCGCGCGAGCCGATTCTGCGTTCTCTAGGAAGCAGCGGCCTCGTCGTCGTCGGGGGCTTAGTAGCGTTGGGCTTTTTGGGGGTGTGTCGGAATGATCCGGCGAAACCGGGGCGTGTGTACGGCGAACGATCGGTTTTTGTCATGCTGATTGAGGGGACACGAGTTGCTGAGGGGTATTCTTAGCTGATGACGGGAGAGCTGGAGCACGCCTAGTCGCCATGCAGGATCAATCGAATTTTCTGTGCTTAGAATATGTTCTGTCGTTTCTGTTGGGTCGGATGTTGAGTTTATTTGTTGTGGGGTGTATGTGAAGTACCGGGCGGGAATCGCTTCTGTATTTCTGGCTATTGAATGACTTTGTATTCACATCTTGAAAAATGGGGTCGAGAAAATTACGGTGGCAAGTGTGCTTTCAGTCAGAACGAGAGCATAGATTCATGGCGTTTTGATATTCTTTTGGCCACTTAATAAGTTTTCTGCGATTAGCAGATTTCTCTTTGTTTCATTTACTGCTTTTGTTGGGTGCTCCTCCGCTGAATCCTCGTATTATTTGCTGCTGTAGACCTGATCGACCAACGAAATTGAGTTCACCTACAGTATCAGTTATATTCAACAACTGTTAACTATTTGACTCCATTTATTCTCGGTGAGTTTTTTATGTTTGGGCCTTCTGGTTTCTATTGCTTTGCTCCTCTCATTCCTCACCCATTGTCAGTTTTAAACTTTCAAAAGGATATTTCCGAATGCAGTAAAAGAATTTAGGACTGTCTCGTTTAAATGTTCATCGATTAGAATCCTATTCCTTTTATTCTAACTTGTGGTCTCTTGTGCTGTTTGATGGCTATTCATGAATGTCTCTGTGCATTGCTCTTCTGCCATAACAGTCAATCCTTGTTAAATGAAGATGATTAGGTTAATGCTACCTTATTCAGATTGTAAACTGTAAGCATGACACATGAGCTGTGTGTTTTCCATTGAGTTTGTCTTCTGCTGCTACAATTTAGGCCAGTGATCCTCACATTTTATATCGGCTAGTTTCATGCTTTATTTTTTTCTGCATAAGTGGTGTGATTGTTTCTTGACTTTCTTACCTGAAAGCTGCTGCTTTTGGAATGTCTTGTCAATCTGTGAAAAAATTTCTTTTCTATTTCTTTAGATCTGAAACAAACAGGAGATGGACTACAGCTCTGAAGAAGATTCAGATATTAGTGATTCTGAGATATTGGACCACGTAGACAAACCTTATGATGAGTTGAGGTCCGGCAAATTCAAAGTAAAGGGCCCCAATGGAAGCTTAAGATGCCCTTTCTGCACAGGCAAGAAAAAGCAGGACTACAGGTATAAAGAACTATACCAACATGCGGCAGGGGTGGGTAAAGGTTCTGCAAATAGAAGTGGCAAACAAAAGGCAAACCACCTTGCCTTGGCGAAGTACCTGGAGACAGACCTAGCCAGTGAGGCAGACCAACCTCCTCAACCGGTTGTGCCGCAACCTTCTGCACAAACGCCTCAGCAAGATGAGGTTTTTGTCTGGCCTTGGACTGGAGTCATAGCCAACATTCTTGTTGACAAAAGCAGTGAGAAAGAACTCGTAGATAGTGCATATTGGCTGACCAAGTTTACCAAGTACAAACCTCAGGAAGTCCACGTGTTTTGGAACGAAGATGGTCAGTCAGCAAAAGCTGTAGTGAGGTTCGAGGATGATTGGCGTGGATTTAGTAATGCCGCAGAATTTGAGAAAGAATTTGAAACTGAAAATCATGGAAAAAAGGGCTGGAATTTGCAGAAGGCTGAGCCTGGATCAAGCACATATGGCTGGTGTGCGCGGTCCGATGACTACAATGCGGATGGGCCAGTCGGAGATTACCTCCGCAAGACAGGGAAGTTGCGGACAGTCTTGGACATTGTTCAGGAAGCCGATCAGAGTAGTCAGAGAGTTGTTGCACATCTAGCCAGCAAGATTGATTTGACGAATGAGACTTTGCAACAATTGCAGTCCAAGTATAATGAGAAGACTTTGTCACTGAGTAGGATGCTTGAAGAAAAAGACAAGCTTCACTCTGCTTTTGTTGAAGGTTCTCTCCCTCACACACACACACTTGTGTATCCGTCATGTATATGGACATTCTTGTCTTTGTCAAATTGTATGTCATAACATTTATGTAGTCCATAGTTGCTTTGGTGCAAGTTTTAGCTGCACTTCATCAGTTATCAAAAGTTTTGTGGTCATTGCTGCATGCTAAGGAGATGTTATGTCGAGGGCACTTTCTACATACTGACTTGTTCATAAGTGTAAAGACTGATACTGGTGCCAAACTTAAATTCGCATTAGGTTCTATATGCAACTGCTATATGCTCTCATATTAGAGAAACATGACTTACATTTTCTTGTATTCTATTGTTTTCTTCCAGAAACAAGGAGGATGCAACGTCTTCAACGTGACAAAATACAGAGTATATTGTTCGAACAAGAGAAACTCAGCAATGAGTTGGAAAAGAAGAAAAGAAAGATTGATTCTTGGAGCAAAGAATTGAACAAACGTGAAACCTTAACTGAGCGTGAGAGACAAAAGCTGGATGAGGACAAGAAAAAGGTTGCACAAGCTGCACATCTTTTTTGCCAAGACTATTTACTTCTTACTTTCACCTTTTAGCTACCTGACTAAGTTAATATATTTTTGGCATATGTCGTATTTAGTCAAGACGGCATGACAAGATGTATGCTGATTTCTTAATTTGTCCTTCCAGAACGATGTCAAAAACAGTTCCCTCCAGTTGGCATCAATGGAGCAGAAAAGAGCTGATGAAAATGTCCTCAGGCTGGTGGAAGAACAAAAGGTGAATGGTAGTGACAGAAACTTACATTTGATCATCATTGCATATTCTGCTTTTACATGACTGACACTGCTAGGATTTCTAGAGGGAGAAAGAGGAGGCCCTGAGTAAGATCCTTGAATTGGAAAGGCAGCTTGACGCGAAGCAGAAATTGGAAATGGAGATTGAAGAGTTGAAAGGGAAAGTAGAAGTTATGAAGCACCTTGAAGATCAAGATGATGAAGCTGTTCAAAAGAAGATGAAGGAGATGAATAAGGAACTGAAAGAGAAGAAGGACGAGTTGACCGATATGGAGGATCTAAATAACACCCTTGTTATTAAAGAGCGCCAGAGCAATGATGAATTGCAAGAAGCTCGTAAGGAATTGATCCAGGTACCATCTCTGTTTTCTGTGCATAGCTGTACACTAGGGAATAATTACGTTGCTGGCACTGACTAAACATTGCACATTTTCTCCAATCAGTAAAAAGTTTTTGTTCATAATTTTCACATATCAGATTGGTATCAGAAGATTCCTTTATTTACTTGACAAATTGAACATGAAGTTAATTGCAATATGAATACAATGGACTTAATTTATTCGTGTTACCTAAAGAAATCCCTTCTTATAAATTGATACCCACTAGGTTCCAATCACCTAAGTAGCACCGACACACAACACAACTTTCCGACATGTTATGTTTCAAAAAATAGAGAATTTTGACACGTTGGGACACATTATATATTAAATTTTTTTTTTTTTTTTACATATACATTTGTGATTATTTCAATCAAATTAATTTGATTCAAATCCACAAATAAATAAATGATAAAAAAGAGCCTAGATTGAATTTATACTAAAAATATTAATCCATCATTTGCTAATATCATATATTGTCTCAATTTGACAAATTCAACTACATCCCATTCTAATAATCCATGAAACTTGAAGCCAAAAAAATAAATAAAAAAAGGCAATCCAGATTCCACTATAAATTTAACATTTAACAGTAAGTTGGGGGAAAAAATCCACTTTTCACCATCAAAATATAGCCTTTTTCCCTTTTTTTTTAAAAATATTTTTATATATCTACATTTTGATGCATAATTTATTGAAAATTTTTAAAATTGACCTCGTGTATGTTGGAATTCTAGACTTGCATATCTTTAGTGTGTTGGGAGAGTTGCCCATGTGTGGGACACGTGTCGGGGTGTCTGACACCGACACGGAGGCTTTGTGAGAGTATCCATGCTTCATAGCCAATCACCTAAGTTGCTGGCAGGTGGCCCTAAATTGTTAATAGGAGCCGGAATTGAAATTGATATTGAACTTGTTCTTTTTGTTTCTGGAAAGGGTTTGAGTGAGGTGCTAGGTGCAAGCGCAGATATTGGGGTCAAGAGAATGGGGGAGCTTGATGATAAGCCGTTTCTTACTGCTTGCAAGAAAAGATTTTCAGCTCAGGAAGCACCAATGCAGGCCAGTAAATTATGCTCTTTGTGGCAGTCACAAGTGAATTCACAGTGGCATCCATTCAGGACCGTTGAGATTGATGGGAAGGCCCAGGTATGAAATGTTCATGTTTTCCTTTTTTCCAAATTTACAGTGGTGATAGTGCTTATTGCGGTAGTTTGATCCTGATTATCCAAGTTTGATTGGATGTCACTTGGGACTTCATAATCTGTCATGATTTGGAGCTCTGGGTTGGCCAGGTTGGTTGAGGCCATGGTTCACCAGCATTAGCTTGGTTAAAGTGTGGTCTATGATTCATTTCTGCCTCAATTACCAATTTTATATAAATATGGGCAAATTGGCAAATTTAGCGCTTTTGTCAATTGATGAGGCTATGCATCTTATTAGGAAAAAAAATAAGACTGCAACTTGTATTGCTGAACATGCCATCCCTGTTTATTCAAATAGTTAGTTCTCCTTCTCATTTGGCACCGCCCATAAGTCCCAGGCTTCCAGCATAGGAATCTGTCGTGTACTCATTGGAGTCTTGGTTATATGTTGACAGCTCTTTTATGCCTTTCTGCTTCTCTAACATCATGTAATGGTGATAATCTTGTGTAGGCAATGCTTGTTGAAGAAGATGAAAAACTGCAAAAGCTTAAGGAGGAGTGGGGTGACGAGGTCTACTCAGCAGTTGTCACAGCTTTGAAAGAGCTGAACGAATATAATCCAAGCGGAATGTATGTTGTATCTGAGCTCTGGAACTTCAAAGAAAAAAGAAAAGCCACTTTGAAAGAGGTCATTGCTTTTATTGCGAAGAAAATCAAAACACCCAAGCGCAAGAGAACATGAGTCCGAGGTTTGTCCTAAATGCAATTCCAGTTCTACATTCTCCTTTTGCTTGATGAAGTTTCTATTTAACTTGTTAACATGAACTCAATCAGTCAACCGGATTCAGTTCTGTGAAGGCTTCATCATGTTTTAACACAAAGAAGATCCCGTCCATTTTCTGCATTATGTTAGTGTGATGATCCCTTAAATAGTTTGTGCATTTTTTAAAATTGTTTAGAGGCTAAATTAGAGTTATACAGTAAGTTCGGATGGTTGTTTCGAGTGCCCCATGCTTTTCTTATTTAACCCATACAAATTCCTTGACTAATATTGGATCTGATTAAAACTGAATTTTTTTTTTGGACTAATAAAATTGATTGCTTTATACATGCCCCATCTTTTTATTGACTGGGGCCTTCAGTAATTCGATTGACTGGCCAATTGATTGAAACTTACCGAATAAGATGAAGCCTCTTTATAGATCCCCAGTTGCTATTTCAAGAATGTTTGACGGTGGGTTGCGGGTTTTGCAGGGAGGAATCTGTCTGAAGGAGGTCGGCCAGAGTTGTTGTTTAGAACTATTCTTATTGCGCTGCTGTCCTTGATGTAGATACTCTTGGCTAGTTTTATCATCACTAGATAATAGAATGCTTTGAACTTATTTTAGCTGAACAAACATTAGGATGTTTATTGTATGTATCAGAGCATGCAATTCCCAGAATTTGCTTTCTTGCTTGCAATGTTTGGCAAATGGCAGGGTTGCGTAACTTTGTTTTAATCTGCGGCGATCTACTCAAAAGCCATGTTATTAGTAGTCCTTAGAAAGCTTTCCTGGGTTAGTCTTTCCACGCTTCCCTGACGGGCTGGTGATTACTGATTGCCCATTAGAAAGTGTTGTGCTCTGGGGTCGAGCATCTATACGATCAACAAATCTACGCTGGTCACTCGCGTTGGTTTTGAATAAAAGCATCCGGTAAGTAGAGGCATCCAGGTAATAGGGATAAAGGTGCCTGAGATTTGATTTTCTTCTGTTTTGATGATAAACAGAAAACAGATGGAACAAGTCTAAGTCATTTTAAGTTGGACCTGTATACGAAAGAGAAGGAAAATCTTTTGTTTAACCAAATTGCTAAATAACTTATTATTAGGGCCTATCTAGTAACGTGCTAAACAATGTCTAATTCTATTCTTTTGTTTTTCGAAATTTAAAAAAAAAATTATTTGTTAATTGTTTTTGTTTTCTGAAATAAATGAATAGAATCAAGAAGTAAAAAGAAGTTATAGTTTTATTTTTGGAAAATAATTCTAGAATTAAGTGTTTTTTTTTTTTCCTTTTCCTCCTCTTCTTTCTCCTCTAATTGGTCGTAAGTCTCGGCGATGGTCACCAAGCTTGCTCTGCTGTTGGTGAGGCTCGTTCTCGCCTAATCACATGAGGTTGGTGTCACTCGGCCATTGAGACCTTGCCATGGTCGGGTAAGGCTCACCCTCACTCAATTGACAAGAGGAGGAAGAAGAAAAAGAAAAAAAGAATAAAAAGAAAGGATAAAAGAAATCAATTGACAAGAGGAGGAAGAAGAAAAAGAAAAAAAAGAATAAAAAGAAAGGATAAAAGAAAAAAGAGGGGAAAATGTAATAAAATTATTAAAGTTAAAAGAAATTTTAAGTTATAAAAAAATTTAAAAATCGTCCAAATGAATTTTCGTTTGGGAAATAAGAAAAGAAACCAACTCTTAAGTGGAAATTATTCTAGATAACAGAATGATTAATTATCTAGGGCACATTACACTCATTGGTTTTTGAATCTTTAACCGAAGTTTGATGTCTAGGAACATAGTAGACTTAAAAGGCTCTAGTATCGAACTTCTTAATGACGATCATAACATGAAGATTCGAACAATTCATGAACAAGGTCACCTCATAGCATAATAAGGACTCACACTTGAGGGTCGAGTTCGCAATCACCTCTTCAGCTCTCTCAATCTCCGATAATGGCAGTACAGTGACCAAGATTGACGCTAAAGTAGGAGAGATTGCAGGGGCGAGGAGGGGCAAATTACCGCTGGTCTTTAGGATGGGATTTTCATTCTTGAAGGTGACATTTTTGGTTTGAGTTAGCAACTTAGTGAGAGCAAGGGTGGATATGAGCCATGGATATGGAGGCTCGTAGATGATAGCGATGATGATGACGATTACAACCAAGAAGACAAAGACTGAGAAGCAGAGATTGCTAAGAACTTGATGAGAATATGGTTAAGGGCTTCAGCTCCTAGATTTGAATCTTTAATTGGGGTTTTTCTTGTCTTCATGATCGATCAACCGAAGAGTTTGACGCCACATGTGACAATGAATAAGACATAGCAAAGGGGATGGAATGGGGGTGAATAGTGAAGAGATATGAGATGAATTTTTGACTTACAAATGAGCTTTGAGCTGAAGAAATGGATATAAAGAAAAACTAGTTGGGTGAGGAGGAGGTTTTTGGAAATATGGGCTTCAACTCTGTGAGTTGCTTATGTCAGGATTTATTTTAGTGCCCATGACACTTTTTTTGTGTGGTTGGAGCTATAAATAGATGTTGGGGTGTCAAAAACTTTTCTATTATTGGCATGAGAGGGGTTGTTTTAGAAGAGAGAGAATACATATAAATAAATGAAGGGAAAGTGGCACGGCGAGAAGAGGGAAAGAAGAAAAGCAACTGAAGAATGATTAAAAAAAGGTAGGACCATAAAGTCAAAAAATGTGATAACTGATGAGATGCGCTTCAGTCACGGAGGAAGTAGAAAAAGCGCGATCCAGATAATAATGGGAAGACGCCATAAGTTTCCGAAGGGTGGTATTTTTTAACCAGACTGCTCACTCCTTGCATACAGTGAACAAGCGGTGATGATCCGGAAAAACGACAAATTGAGAATTGAAGCGTATGACCTAGTTAAAGACCATCTGCCTACTGTGTTAACAAGATAACAAAAACTGCTACTACGAATCCAGGCCAAGAACACTCTAATGGAGGAACACCACAACCAAATCACATCAAATCAGAGGAAAGCCTGACAGGCAACATTCCTAGGACAAGAGAATAGAAAGTCTCTTTTCAACAGCAAGCAACCGTGCTTATCCGCTTGGCTCTAGTCGGAGTAACAACTATATTGTACCATATTGTACAAGGGCTGGAGAGTATCAACTGCAGGTCCCTCGAAGTTGCGAGGTTGTCTCGTTGATTGGTCCTCATCAACACGACTGCAATAATGTGAAAATCCAGCACCATACGGAAGCAACCTAAGTAACCGAGATGTTCTCGAGTAATCCTACTCTTAGACTAGACTCAACATTTTTGAGTCACGGCGAGACATCCAACCGAACAAGACCCTCATTATTGCTTGTATGGAAGGAGCCAGCTGAGCAGAATCAGCAGGACGAAGAATCAAACTAGCATGTCTCAGAATAATGCTACAGGGCACGATGCTTGAATCAAATCCACGCTTCCAAAAGAATGAATTGTAATAATGCCATGAATTGAGTCATCAAGGTAAATTCTAGTTTCCAAATGATTTCCAGGAAATATATCCCAACCATGGGAACTTGCAGAAAGATATCAAAGAAAAATGAAATCATAAGTCTGAGTAAACTAATTAGGATGTAACTTGCCATCAGGATACATAGACTCGCGGCACAACCATACAGTTCTATGAAAACTTTTCATTCATTTTTCACTCTCTTTCTGGTACACGTTTTTCAATTTTCAAGTTCATTCCCTACATTATCTGAGTACACTTTCTCGACACATAAACCATACAAGACACCAGAATACTTCTCCAGCGATCCACTGAAGAAGCTTTCTTTCAATTTCTTGAAAGTAGAAGATGTCAGCAGACTATCCGAACCTGCCTGGTGACATACCCCGACTCTCTCAACTTTTAACAACTCCGCGACCTTGTTGAGACCTCCGTGCAGACTATCGCAGAACTTCATAAGATGCTTGATATCATACAATGTCGGGAAATACATGTGGATCAACTTGAAGAACCCCGCTTGAGTGTCCGGCAGGGTTTGGCAAGTCAACACCTTGAGCAAATACCCGAAATCGTACCCGCTGTGGAAGGTTACCCAGTGAACATTATCGTTCAGCACAATCCCAGACGACATCAGCAACTCCCCAAATCGCATGGCATTGATGCCCCTGTCCCTATTCATCTTGAAATCGATCCCGCTCTGTTTCAAGAGCTCGATCGAATCGTTCGCGAAGAAATCCTCATTCGCATTGAACTCGCGGAAATTGAACTGCCAAATGCAGCACTTATCCGACCCGCAAGTCGGCAAGTTCCCTCTCTCATCAGAGAAAGTGAGGCCCAATTGGATCAGCTTCAGTATATCCACATTCTCCTTCAGAGTCTGGTAGTGAAACTCACTGGAGTTCTTGAAGTTGCCCACAGGGCGCACGACAATGCCCGGGAACTCCGTGTCCATGGCCACATACGGATAATCGTCGACGATCTCGCGGATTCGCGCGAATTCCTCGTCGAGATTATCATCCCACACGTCCCGAATTTGAATCGACTCGCTCTTGGCCGACAACGACATCACTCGGGAGTTCACAAAAACGACCAATCGACACAAACCCAGGTCCCAAAAAAAAAGCCTTTTTGCGCCAAAGTAACACGAGCGACTGATGGATCTATGCGGGAACACCCTCTGTCCACCCAGATCTGCAACAGGAACGCATCAAAAAAATGAATTTCGACCCAACAAAAGATGAGCTTTTTCACGACCCAGTACGACAACAGATCACAGCAGCGAGCACGGTAAAGAGAGAATCGGAAATTCGCAGAAACTTAAGCTCGCCTCACGAAAGGGATGGCCGAAGCATCAAAGGAGAGATCTTGTGCTGACCATGAAACGAGAGCGAGGTAGAGAGAGAAGGAGGGAGGAGGAGAGGGCGTGGAATTGGGAATCGAGGGCGTCTCGATCTCTCTCTAGGGTTTGGCTATAACGGGTCGGGTCCAATCGAGTCGGTTTAAAGGAGAATTTTCGGAGAGTTTTTTTTTTTTTTTTTTGAAAATTTGTCCTGCCGTCGATCTTACTTTTTTCGATTGGCGGCCAAGAAAAAGGGTAAAAAAGATGGTTTATACTGCACTTAGCGATCGATGCGATACAAGTGGAGGGCGAGAGATGGCTTGTCTCTCCAGACGTTAAAAAAAAAAAAAAAAAAAAAACCTTTTTTTTTCCCGAAAAGCAGAGAGCAACGACCAAAAGCCGTGGTCCCAGCAGAGGAATCACCAGCTCTAGACGATCTTATAGAAGAAATGATAAGTGGTCGAGAGAGAGAGAGAGAGAGAGGAATATGTGGGATCTGATTCTAATTTTCTTTCTTCTCTGGAAAGTCTTTTCATATCTGCTAGGTTGCTGAAGAACAGAAGTAACGGGAGCAGAAGAGAAATGGAAAGACAGACGCAGCGAAGGTCAACAAAAACATTGCCACAGAGAGAGTTTTTCTAATTCAGGCATGGGGATGGCCACGGCGATGGCGACGAATGATGAGGCGAGACCGAACTCGATTTAATTTCGAACTTAAACGACCGTCGGTGATTCTTTCAAAGTCGAATTCCATCTCCTTTTATAAAGCTCGAGAAGGGACTTTTCGAAAGCAAGAAAGATGATTCATTTTCAAATTTCACGTGGCTTATTCTTGGCCATCGGCGTGGTGCTTATAAGGGGTTTGAATACTTCCTTTCTTTCGTACGTTTCCGTAGTCCGGATCAATTATTAAATGCCGGGTCAACAACCATATGTTGAATATATATTGTGCGACGGGGAACACTTGATCTTGCATGACAAGATTGATTATAGTAAGAATGATGTGAAACTTGCGTGCACATTCGTCGGTGGAAGAGGGAAGGTTATGTGGGAAGCGATAAGCATCAAGGGTTTCTAGGTTTTGGGCCGTTTCGAGTCTAAATTATGGCATGCTGGGTTCATACATAACTTCGAAAAAGATTTCAAATAATGCTTGTTGGGCCCATGATGTTTTGTAGATATTTAAATCGAAACCCATTCGATAGATAAGCCTTATATAATACCTCCACGCAATCTAAAAATATTGAAGTTGTCTTACAGCAATAGTATTCAGCATCTCACCGAATACTGATCGCAAAAAATGTAGTATACATACAACTCAAAGAGAAAAGGACATCATTTCTCGAGAAAATTGTATCAAAAACCCTAAACAATGCTCACCGAGCACCAACACGGAATATTAGCATATATAGCATTGCTTCCCACTTAATAGAAAGTATTTTGTTTCTTATGTTTAAAATAAAGCACAGTCTTATCGTTTCATCGAAAATCCTAATTTACATCATTGGTCTACGTCAGCTTCATTTGCTTACTTGTTGTCTACATAAACTGCAACACAGGATTTTTATCGGTCGACTTGGAAAGAATTGTGATTGACGACATATTTATTACAACTGTGCAAGTTCGGAGGTTTCGGTGACACAAAAAGTAATTTGGGGTTATTGATCTCACAATAGGTATAGTTTACTATTTTTGGTGGTATATTCGCTATTTGTTTGAGGAGAAACAATGAAGGGAAAATTATCAAAAAAGTCATAAACTTTTTGTAGTTGTGCTAATGTAGTCATAAACTTATTTTTTTGATCAATCAAGTCTTAAACTTTTTATAATTATGCCAGTTCAATTCTTCCGACCAAAATTGGCTAGTCGACATTGATGTGGCCACCGGTGGCTCTAGCGACATTCTAATAATATTTTATTTTATTGAATTATTTTATTAATTTTTAATCTTTTTTACCTTTTTCTCTTCATCTCTCTCTTTTTTTCCCTCCCTCCTTCTTCCTTTGGCTCTAGTGATCGACCAGCCCTTGCTGGTCACTAGACTAAGGCAGTCGAGCGAGCTTGCCTTGCCGTTGTTGGGCGAGGGCGAGCTCGCCCAGCCACTGGGGGGGTGAGCCCCCGCCGAATCTGGTGAGCCCAACCATTGGTGAGGTGAGCCCTTGCCTTTGCTAGCTTTGGCGAGGTGAGCCCCTGCGGAGGGCTCGACTTGCTAGATCTAGTGATGGCGAGGCCCCCCTCATTAGATTTGGCGAGGGCTCGCCTTGCTGTTGTTGGGCGAGGATTCCCTCGCCGTCGCCCTTCGCTAATGGTTGGGTGAGCTCGTCTTTGCCTAGCAACGGCTCACTCGCTCAATTGCCTCAGTACGGTGGCCGGTCAGGCCTCCCCTCTAGCCGGTCGCCGGAGCCAAGGAGAGAGAGAGAGAGAGAGAGAGAGAGAGAGAGAGAGAGAGGTAAAAAAGATTAAAAATTAATAAAATAATTCGAAAAAAATTGTCACCAGCGTCGGCCAGCGACCATGTCAGCGCCTGTTGGCCAATTTTGATCAGAATGATTGAATTGACACAATTATAAAAAATTTAGGACTCAATTGACCAAATAAATAAGTTTATGACTGAATTGGCACAACTGCAAAAGGTTTAAGACTTTTTTGGTAATTTTCCCAATAGCAAATGAAGGATAGAAAATTCATATGATCCTATATGATTATGTACGTCTTTGATTTCTTTTCAAGAGGATTAAATTTAAATTGGCTTTCTCTTGATAAAAAGTTTGTTCAGCCTTTTCTCCAATGTAGTCCTTGCTAACAGGGTTAAAGGAAATGGATATAGGTCAGCCTCCATTTCCATTTGAGCTGTACTTTCCTTGGTAGAATATAGCATTAAATCACTATTAATGATACAAGAATTCACCAAATTTGAATTAGGTAAAATAATGGTCATAGTTGTTCTCTATTTATCATCCACACAGTAATGGTGAGGGATTCGTGCACTGACCGTGCTTAGAAGAATTTCAAATTAGATCCATGTGAAGTCAATAGTAATTGATAAATCATGTATTCCCTGGACATCCTCGTTGTTACATATTGTTTCATTTTAAAGTCTGTCTAGTGCACTAGATCAGTCCCGCCAAAACTTGCATTCTCTTCCTAGTGTCCGAAGTGATGCATTGTACAATACGATCAGATGAAAGATGACATCTATCTGTTCTCTGTCTGCCTTTTTCAGGAAAAAAAAAAGAAAGGAGTCGTTGAATCTTTATCCGCGGTAGGTGAATTTTAGAACATAACAGTCCCTTGCTAACTTTGCCTCGGCACAAGTTCGTCCAACCAGCATCCGCCAAATTCCTCCTCTTTTCATTTACTGGAAAGACATCATCATTAGTATTTAATCCAGCATGCCACTCGACAACTCACCAGGTGTTTCCAGTCAAATGGTGTGCGTCACCGGTGCTGGCGGCTTCATTGCTTCTTGGATTGTAAAACTGCTGCTGGAGAAAGGATACAATGTCAAGGGCACTGTAGGGAATCCAGGTTGGCTCGGTTTGTTTTTCACCCACATGTCTGTTTAATTTGAGAAAATACAATTTGTCAAATGTTTTGTAAACACTAGTGCATTGGCGTTGTTTTCTAGCAGGTGATCCCAAGAATGCCCATCTAAGAGAGCTCGATGGAGCTGAAGAGAGGTTGACTCTGTGCAAGGCTATCTGCTTGATTTCGAGAGTTTAAGGGAAGCCATCGGCCCATCAGTAACTGCCATGGCGTCTTTCAAACCGCCTCTCCAGTTACTGATGATCCGGTGAGTATGTAATTTCATCTCCATATTCGCACTGCGGCGACTGATGCTTAGAGAACACAAACTCGACAACAAATCCTTTTTTAGTTTATGAAGTATGATATGGATTGATGTAGGTGGTGACATTTTGGTGTACTTCGTGTGACTGAGGAGGAGCAAATGTTGGAGCCAGCCGTGAATGGGACCAAGAACGTGATGATTGCAGCTGCAGAGGCCAATGTTCGACGCGTGGTGTTCACTTCTTCAATAGGCGCGGTCTACATGGATCCCAACAGGAGTCCCGATGCAGTGGTGGACGAGTCGTTCGGGAGCGACCTCGAGATCAGCAAGAAAACCGAGGTCGTTTTTGGCCTCTGTTGATTGATTTTGACTTCTCTCCTGCAAAATCTAATTGCTGTAAAAGACTGCGACACCGACCCCGCTCCATATTTATTTATCCGATAAATTAGACAAGTGACGATCACCGTACAATTGCAGACTGGTACTGTTATGGGAAGGTGGTTGCAGAACAGGCGGCATGGAAATTGGCGAAGGAGAAAGGAGTGGACCTGGTGGTGGTGATTCCTGCCTTGGTGATTGGGCCGTTGTTCCAGGCGATGGTCAATGCCAGCACCGGTCACATTCTCAAGTACTTAACCGGCTCGGCCAAGACGTATGCCAACTCGGTTCAGGCTTACGTACATGTTCAGGACGCAGCCCTTGCTCACATTCTTGTGTTCAAGACTCCCTCGGCTCCCTCGGCCTCTGGCCGCTACCTCTCTGCAGAGAGCATGCTCCACTGCGGGGAGGTGGTGGACATCCTTGCCAAGTTCTTCCCCGAGTATCCTATCCCCACTAAGTAAGTCACTAATGTCTACTCGGTTCCACAATATGGACATTTTAGCTGCATTATATCTCATTTCTCAATAAGCTTATTAATCTGATGGAACGATCCAAAAGAGTGATCTAACTCTCACACATCATTGCCAAGGTGATGTTGATAATTAGGCTTTGAGTTTCTGATCAGGAGGCAAAGAACATGGCTAACGCCAAGAATTTGCAGAGAGGAAAGAGACAGAAAGAGGTGATAAAGGTAGAAAGTAAACACAAAGTTTGTCAGACATCGGGCTAAAACATCACATGTGAGAAGGACTTTGATGCTTTATTAATTATTCATCTATTTGTGGCAGCGGTATGAACTCGTTTGTTATCACCCTCTTAAATTTTATACACAGTGATGATTAGATGAAGGGAACTCATTTTAGCAACATGTGAGAAACGCATGCCTATCCGACAATGGGTCGACTCATCAATTTGTCATGGATTGCACACAAACACTCGCTGGTGTTCTGATGAAGTGAATCCAAGAGCAAAACCATACAAGTTCTCGACCAGGTAGCTCAGAGACTTGGGAATGGAGTTCACGCTGGTGAAGCAGTGCCTGTATGACACTGTCACTAGCAGGAGAAGGGCCAACTGCCTCTTCCGACACAGCCCGATGGTTTGGTACGGATTCAGGCATAAAATGTAACTTGAGAACGCAAGCAAATCCAGGCACCAGTACTTGTTGGAATAATATTAGGTTGTGGACAATGTTTCCTAGTTACATGCATGGGGTTTTATATGTCCTGATTTCAAAGATTCTCTCACTTTTGAGGAACACAAAAGGCATAGTCACACCCACTTATATCTCAGCTCTTGGCACAGAAAATGTTGTCTCTTTGAAGACGACAGATCGTGGAGAACTTTATCCGGACTTTGGAAATTATGGTAAATATGCATTAAAGTTACGAAGTCCAACCGACTTAAGGAGTAGAATTACTTAGGCGCGTACCGTTCTTCGAGCTACAAAAATGGCACACGCATCTGAATTGATTGACCAATCTATAGTAGGTGTGAAAGAAAAAAGCATGCATAACGTTGCAGATGATTGTCAACTCGAGAAAACAGAAAAGGACGGTTGAATTACCAGCAAGATTGGCATATTCTCCCGACAAAAAAATTTCTAGATGTTGACTCCACAGACCATGATATCTTTCATCGTTCAGCCTTTTCCTTGAGAAATCTGGTTGCTTTTATTGCAGAATCAAGCACCAGGACGCCGAAATCCGAACAGTGAGATGTCGAAATCATGGTTCTCGATTGCTTTAAAATTTTCGCGATCGAGCATTAACTAAATGTGTATCTAGAGAATTCACATATACTCCAACAAGATAAGGTTTATTAGGTCAGTCGCAGGGTGACACCTCATCAGTCAGCAACTAAACAAAAACAAGAATGGCTTTTGCCCTTCATCTTCTGCATTGTATAAAGCAGTCGGACCGTGAAACACGCTGAATGTTTTTCTAGAAAAACGAGCCACGAAAACAATAGTGCGCGTGCCAATGCAGAAGACATTGACGAATGAACCGGTCTTCGAAAACTATGAGGATTCCAGTTACTTAGGCTGAAGATCAATTCAGGTCGAAGGGCCTGAGGGAAAATCACGTGCCACGTCAACGTTCTTGCAGATGAGGGAACCGCGACGCATCGAAACATAAGCACGTCGAACGAGTCCAGAAACTGGAAGCCAAGATTGTAATTATCAGTATGGTGACCCAAAAGGTATACCGAGTGTGAAGAGGGATAAGCAAATGAATGTCGAACCAAAGGAACCTGATCGCTTTGTCTGCGGGTTCCTTTTGCTCCTGAAGAAAAGAAGATGCAATAACGTGCGCCATTCATACACGCGATTAGAAGAAACTTTTTTTTAGTCAAAAGCAGATATGTTGCAGGCTCGAACACAATAAGTTTCGTTAGTTCCACAGACTCGAGAAAATCTTCCGTTTACAATCGTTCAACATATAATTCTACGACCCACATTTGTTACTATTAATTTTGAAACCTCTCTCCTCCCTAGGGTTCTCTTCTCTCTCTCTCCTCTTCACACGGCTTTCTTCTTCAATATCCCTGGAGGAGAGGGTTTAAGCTAGATCTCCCTTCCCTCCATTTTTTCCTTTTTTTTTCTCCGACTGATTTGGTTCGTTGTTATTTTCTTCTTGCTTTCCTTCAATTTTTGAGAAGGTTTTTTTTATTCCTATCTAATTTAGATCTAGAAATTTCTTTCTTCCATTTTAGGGAGGCTTCTATCTCGATCCAGTCTAGATTTGAGGTTTTTCGCATATATAATTTTGGGGTTTGGCTTTGCTCGGGTTTCGTTGGTGTACAAGTCTAGTTTTGAAAGAGATCAAAGGATCTCTGTGAAGGCTTTGCTCTCACAAGTGTTAGATATATACACGTTCAGCTCTGTCACTATGAACATCACGGTATTAGGGATGCCGAACTTAGGCGTGCATAGCCAAAAAGCAAAGTTGTAGCAACCGATGAAGATCTTGATTTGTACTCATTATTGAAGATGAATTTGGTGATCAACCACTGATTTTGGTTTGAGCATATCATCTTCAACATTGTTTTGATAATTCATCTTCTTATCTTGTTTTGTTTTGGATTTGTCTAGGATTTATCTTGGTTTACTTGGGTGGACCCTGGATCCTTGATTGATCTCAGACCAAACACATTTAAGTTTTAATTAAGTTTCTTATTTGATTTGTTTTTAGGTGATTAGAATTAAAAGCAATCTTTTATAGATGAATGGGGAGTGAAATTCTATAATTTATGTTATATGTTAGGTGCTTTTGGCGAGCAAAGATTTATATTGTTACTTTAGCTTTCGTTTTGCTTGATTAGGGAATGGGTTGGATAATTCCTCGTTGCTTTAGATTTTTATTTTTATTTTTAATCGGTGTTTTACTTCTCGCCAATTTGTTGCTTAGTATCGCATTTCTAAATATTGCGTATTGATAGATATGTACTTTGACAAAGTAAGTATGATTTACAAAGAACGCAAAAAATAAAACAGAGAAAAAATTGGCCAATTCATTAGAATTAGATTAGATCGGCAGGGTCAGTTCTGGGTTTCAAAATCTATGAACTGATTTTTGTGTGAGTTGGTTTTAGGTTTTAGGTTGGACTAGCCCAACCTTGTTTTCACTCACCCCTAATTTATGCACCATTCAACGTCTTCCTTGAGAAATCTGATTAAATTTGTTGTAGAATCAAATACCCAGAATGTCGGGATACAAATAGCTCTATGCAAAAAAAAAAAAAAAAATGTAATTTCAACTTTTGCAATAGAAATTGAATATATGTAAATCCAAACTTTGTGGCAACTAGCGCAAATCTTATGAACTTTGATTGCCGCTAGGAGATGTCATATTTTGTTGAGCATGATTTTAGGATGGAAATTGGAACCGAAGAACCGGACTAGTAGAAACCTGTCTGATCCCAAGTTCTAGTGTATATAGGGTAGCTTCTAGGTTTAAAAAAAAATAAATAGAAAATTTGTTTTAATAGGTAGGTTCTGGGTTTTAGGTTGGTAGAATATGAAATTTGAAATAAATTTTTGCGTAGATCTTTGCACGATCCTGTGGTATTTCATGGTGTTCAATGATAAGCGTATAATTTGAAACCATTACGTTGAGCTTCCATTTTATGACTAAAATTTTTATTTTATTAATGTTTCATATTTTTCGTGTGTGTAAATATAAATTGGGTTGATGATTGTAGCAGCAAGTAGTGATTGTTAAATGCAATGATTCATTGCAATTGTTCAATTTATGATACAGGTAAAACCTAAGTAGAACTCGAAACCAACCCTAGAACCTATGACATGGTAGGTTTGGGGTTCCGGATTATATGAGGTAGATTTGAGGTTTCAATAAATAAGGAATCTGTTTTAGCAAAATTGCAAGTGGAATCTGTACAGAACCTCAAGCTGCTTGCACCTAATTTATCGTCATACGTTGGCTTAACTCCCTAAATGAAATGTCCTCTTTGGTCCATCTAAAGCCCTCCCTCAAGTGTGTTTGCTCACTAGAGATATGATCGAAATCAGGTGAACACAAAGTACCAGTTTACAACTCAACCGGCCCATTCCATTTTCTGGATGTAACTTCTCGGTGAACTGCCATATATGGTAAAAAAGCATATGCACTTCCCCGATTTCAGTCTACAAACGGAGGAAAAGGAGAGGCACTGTCATTATCATCATATATAATTTTCGTGAAACGGGGAAGAAACACGACCTGGAAATCATCGTCCTCGATCGCTCGAAAAGGCTCCGCTATCGCGCACCAACTAAACGTGCGCCTAAACACGTACGTTAATAAGGTCAGTGACAGTGTCAGGCCTCACTAGACAGCAACAGGACCAACACCGACACATGCCCTTTATCCAGGTCACAATACAAGAAAGCGCACGTGAATTACAAGGACAAATGACTAAGAAAAGAGAAGAAAGCACGTGGGTAGGTCATCCATTATTATAGGGTCTGCTGGGTCTACGCGGTCGCTTAGATTTTAGATTTCAGGTTGGACAAACCCAATCCTGATTTCGCTTACCTTTAAATTGCGCATCATTCGATGTTTATGGTATAATTTATTGTAAAATCAAATATATGGAATGTCTAAATACAAACAGTTTCATGTGAAAAAGAGCGTGTATTTTTAACTTTTGCAAGAGAAAGTGAATATATCTAGATCTAAACTCTATGGCAACCGGTTCAATCTCATGAACTTTGATTGTTGTCAGAAGATATCATATTTTGACACTTTACCATAACACATTAGCTTGACTCGCTCAATGAAATGTCGGCTTTGGTCCATCCAAAGCCCCCCTCAATCATCTCTATTCACTAGTAATGATCTAAATCAGGTGAACTGAGCCTGCTACAAATCCAAACCAATTACAAGTTCACAACTGAACCAGCGCATTCCACCTTCTTGATGGAACTGCCATATGTGCTTACTTGCTCAGATTTCAGTCTCCAAACAAAGGAAAAGGAGAGAGATATTGTATCATCATCATCGATAATTTTGGTTAAACTAGGAAGACACATGACCTAGGAGTCATTCGTCCCCGACCGCTCGAAAAGGCTCGCTATCGCAGCGCCAACTAAACGTGCGCCTAAAACACATTCACACTCGCTTCAGAAAACACGAGGTAATGAGGTCAGTGGCAGCGTCACGCCTCACTAGAAAGCAACCACGTGTCCGTTTATCCAGATCACTCTCCCAAGAAAGCGCTCGAGAACTCCAAAGACGAATTTCTAAAGTAAAGGGAGACGAGCAAGCGCACGTGGGTTTTCCACCGCCACCTCCCCATCCCCTGTCGACCCCCACGAGTATACTTCGTGTCTTGTCCGGTTCCGTGCGCACTGTTCCAATTCCGGCCGCAATTAAAATTAGCCAAAGAGAGACTTCGAGTCCAACTCGAAATCCTCCCCTCGCATTGACCAAATTCGAATTGAATTCCGGGTCCGAAAACGTTTCTCTCAAGCAAAAGAATGAAACCCACTAATCAAAAAAACATTAACGACAGTCTCGCGAGGCTACCAACCAAGGAGAAAGCAGGTGGTGCGAGCTGTGAGGTGGGGGCCGCGCGCCATAAGAGCTGCTTGACTCGGTTGCGTTTTGAAATATTGGAGATCTAGGGAGAAGGGAGGGCCCACCCGCCAGACCAAGACGGGGCCTAATCCAGATTAATTAAAGTGATTATCGCTTTAGTGCTTGAATCACGAAGGGAAAAAAGGGTGGAAGTCTTTTTCTTCACGGAAATGGACATGTTGAGTGACCAACTTGTACGACAGTGACGTCGACGGGTCCATTGTAGGCTACGCGCATTGCCTTGCCTTTTGGCCTTGCCTTGGCAGAAAAGGTCGCTTGGGTTCTTCCCTCCTTTTCTCCTCGCTGCTGATATCACGGATGGCATCATGCGTTCTCCAGATTTTCCTGCCCGCCCCCACCGGTACCAATGTGCTAACTACTCCTGGAATGGCGTTCTGTGGTCGACCCAAAGGCGGGTTCGTAACTCAAGTCGCGTCTTATCGTGACCTCCTGTAGAGGAATGGCGTAACACGCGAAAATTAAGGGATGCGTTTTCTTATTTATGGATCTGACCGAAGGAGCATTGAAGGGCGGAAGTAGGCTCAGAACCCACTTTCCCCTGATTGAGTCAGCATAAACTAACCTCGAATTATAAAAGAACACCGTGAAAAACTTTGGAAACCCATTTGAAAAGTCAAACAAGTGGTCCAAAGAGTTCGAACCGGCGAGTCAAAAGAGCTAAACACGTTTGGTCGACGGGGTTTGATGGCTGCTGACATGGTGTGTTTTGCTCGCGTGGCATCAATTGGTGATGTGGCGCCTTAGGTAGTTGCTGACGTGTCGAGATAAAGTGTTATTCTGATTTGACGTGTCGCCTGATGACGTAACGGAGAAATTGCTGAATGTCAAACTTAATGCATTTAAACGAACGAAACGCATGATCAATTATCTCACACCACAAGTGTTTGTCGCGTACACGTCACATCTTTTCGTTACGAAATTTTTTATGACGGCCAATCTGTTCAATTGGTGACTTGGGTTTGTTGGTTGGAGTGCTGGGGTCACTTGTGCAAATCTTAAATATGAAATAAACCGGTTTATGGAGCTTGCGGAATGTATTATCAGTTTTGACATATGAGTCTTCATGATCCTTCCCTTAATTATAAATATGAATATACAGGGGGTGAGTTGTGCATGAAACCTCGTACAAATAAATAAAATATTCTGAATGTGGAACTCTAGAGAGATGAGGGAGGAATCACGAATCATTTGACTAATGAAACGCCTCCTTCTCCATGTCCGGATAATGAACAATCCGTGTCAAAGTTTTGCTCCGCTTTTTTCACGCCCCTTTTCCCACGATTCAACTTGTTCAGACACCCCCGTCCTGTTGACTTTGGAAAGACTACTATATTGAACCTTCTTATATCCCAAAAGAAATCCTGACCGACAAAGAAATAAAAGCTTTTTTTATAATTCACGAGAACATCAAAGTGTCTACACCGCAAATCGAACCTAACTAATTGCACTTTTCAATCGCAAACTTCGACACCAAAAATTTATCTCCTTGACGGGTACCCATATGAACAATCACCAGATATCTTTTACATAAAAATATCTCATAGATTCTAAATTCGAGTAAGTACTCGCAATAAAGATTTATATCGTTAGCATTAACAAAATAAAAAGCTGGAAATGAAGTGAAACTTCTTAGGTTGCGTGCACGATGGCGCTTATTTTTAGATACGCATGCCTAGACAAAGAGACAAGAATCGTTCTTGAAATGGGGGGGTGGCGCTTATTCTTCCTCTAACCAGCGACGAACGGTAGCGCACCAACCCTTCTTTTCCGTCAAGTTTCATTGGGCCGACAAAAGGCGACGACAGCGGGAAAGGGTTCACTCTAGTCATCGCGAAGTCAGAACCTCGTGCTCTTGCTTTTGATCCGCTTTTTGGCCTGTTGTCGCGGCTTAATTTTCCAAAAGCGACCCCATTTCCTTTCTCCCCTTAATCCTCACGTTGCTCCTTTTCTTCACTCCGCGAGAGAGGGGGTCCTACCGTGGGGGCATCGTCCCGTCCCCCTCCTTGTCTCTTTTTTCCACGAGAATCGGTCCGAAAAATTGATTAATCCAGCAGGCGGGGACGACCAAAATGGCACGGAATGAATTTCGAGGCGTGGGGAACTTTCCGTTCGGGCTTGATGCACGTCGTCTCGGATCGAATGGTCAAGTAATTAAGTGGACGTGGACGCAAGAGGAGGGGGAGGAGAAGAAGAAAGGGAACCGGTTCATGAATGAGAACGGGATAGACGAATCTTGCAGGTTCACTGGACTGACCGTCGGTTTCACCAGTAAATACGAAATTGGTCTCCGGTCCAGCGGTCGAGTCTTTGTCCTTTAGGGTTAGGTGCTGACTTTTTGTGCTTTGTGTTTAGGTTTTCTTTCTTTTGTTTTGGTCTTGATTATGTTGTTGAGGTAGATGGCCGCGACCCATTATTCCCTGGACCCTAACGGGGTTTTCCTTTGCGTGTTTGTGTTTCTTATCACGCTCATACGTAATGTACATTCGGATGCGGCGAACCAAATACGCTCGCGAGCCGCCTTATGCCTGGCTCGAGATGGCGCTCGGGTTATGCTTGAAGTCGAGCGGTTAGTTATCTTGTTGAGGTCGACTAGAATAAGTTACGTCGCTTGCAATGTGAAGAGGATATATTTTGGAGATGATATGGTGGACAAAATCAATTAGGGTATTAAGTTGCATGAAAGCCGTCTTTTTAAAAATAAAATAAAATATATATGTATTTTTTTTGGTTTGGTGGGCTTCTTACAGTTTCTTAGGACGGAAATATGTCGATTGATTAATCTACCCAAGTCCAAACGAAATTTTTCTTCCCTTACGTCTCGGTCTTTTGATGCATCGAATGTGTTTTGTGGACGGGACAGACTCAGTTCAGTTAATGTGCTGAGGAAAAGCTCAAACCCTAATTTTTAAACGTGTAAAATTTGTTTTCTCACCATGACTTTGGTTGGTTTTCCAGAATGCGCATCTAAGTTTAGATTCAACAGTCGGCTAAGGCTTTTCCCTTTCAAAAGGAAAGTCCCCAAAGATCAATGGAAGTAAATTTCTGATTGGAATCTCTTATTCTTAAGCTATGTTTGGTAGTCCGAATATAAGTCCAAATAGGATAACAAAATTTTATATTCAGTATTTGGCAATATTTTCTAGATTAGATAAACTTGGATATATTTAGATAAAATGTCATATAAGAAATTCTGGTTAGGGTGCGGGATAATCCAAGATTAGATATCACAAGAGATTAGGGCAAAGGAGACGAACTGAAGAGAGCACGTTTAACACTAGTGAGGGAGTTCAAGCGGTGTGATCTGGATGTTGCGGGAGATTACGGGATAAATGAGATTTTCTGATATTTTAAATACTATCTTGGAGTGTACAAAACATATGATGAGAATTTTTACAATTTAAAGAATATTTGGAGGAGTTTCAATCCCAACTTTTCTTATCCTATCACAATTCAGTTTTAGACAAGCAAAGGCAGCTTGAACAGCTTGATACGATACCTAGGATTGGGCCAAAAGAAAAAAAGAAAAAAAGAAGGAGGTATTATATATAAAATTTTCCAGAACAATATATGAAGGAATGCTGTAAATCCACACACTGGTTAGGAAATCTAAGATGAAGTGATGTCCCCACCAACTTTCTTTTATCTATGTGTAGCACATGATGGATTGCCTTTCTCTTAAACATGTTATAGTCTTCCATTTCCTAGAACTTATCCTCAACTACGCTAATTATACATTAAGCAATATATAGATATTTGAACGTGGAAAAGGTGCCGCAAAACGTGACTAATAGGTTCACCAAAAGACGCAGGTAGCAACTATAAAACCATAGCGTACTCTTCTTTGCAATAGAGATTATACTAGAGAAAGAATAATCATTCCGCCGACAAAAAGAAACAATAATTAAATCCTCTTAAATCATCTGGTGGAGGTTCTTACTTCACCGACATATAAGGATTCCCCAATTAGATAAATAACATGTCACATGTTGAACCCACCTCTTTTGCACTATACGCCATCACTTAACATATTGATTATGTAGACCTATATTACCAAAGTCAGATGTCACTGAGGAGCACTCAAAATTATCATATGAAGAAGTAGAAAAGAGACAATAGGTTAATGCCGGTTACGTTTGAGGTCGTGTCCTTTGGGAAAAAGGACGGCCGTGCCATCGCCCTTGTTCTTGTTGAGTTTAGAGTGCAATAATATTAATACATATGACATTATTAGATAGAATTACAAGATTTAGCATTTCTCTCTCTCTCTACTCACTTCTTCTCACCACACGCTGCCCTTCCCATCTCCTCCCTCTTTGCTGCTATCATTAATGAAGGTAATAATTGTTCAAAAAGTTTTAAACCTATTGTTTGGCGGCTAATTCAGTTATAAACTCGTCAATTGTGCCAATTTAATCTTGAACCTTTTAGCCAAAATCGTTAATATGGATATTGGCTTTCCTAAATAGTGCGGCGCTAGTGTGAGTCCACGAACTTTGGAAACTCCATCCATTAGTTATTTGAAAGGAACTCTGAAAGCGTTGGCATCAATAATTCTACATTCAATTTATCTATCATATGTCGGTGGTCGAATTATTTTTCTCAAACAAGTGGTCATGATGAAACGTAGACTCACACAAATATCCACTTCCATCTTATAAAAACATGGGATAATAGGCGATTTCAATTGACCGGTTTGCTCAAATGCGCGGAAACCCCGCGTGCTCGGGCAAAGCTCCAGGGACATCGTGCCTCGTGCGATGTAGCCTCTGAGATTATTACTATTATATCTCAGAGAAGTCTAATTTGAACACGAGATTTGTCGAAGTCAACCAAACCAAATACCTTATGAGCGAATTTATATCTTGATGCTTTAGACCTCAAATGGAGGTAATGAAAATTGTCACCATATTAAAAATGGTTAATGTCACAAAAAGCTTTGAACCGGGACATTTACAATAAATTTACTCTAAACTAATTCTCTAATTATAAAAAAATTTCAAGCTGGTATATTTATAACAAATTTACCTTTTATTAATTTTCGTTAAATTTTATCGTCAAATTGTTAACTTAAATGACATGTGGCAATTGATGAATACACATTACTTTCCGTTTATCATGGATATATTAGCTTATGATTATTCATAATATCAATCCAATTATAAATGTATCAGTATGAAATTTTTGGTGAATTAATTCTAGATGGATCGATTTGGGATTCTCCATAGTACTATCCCTATTGAAAAAGGGATAATTCGTCTTCGAGAAGAGGGTAAAGGGCAGGGAGCACCGGGTCAACTTAGAAGTTCGGACGGTCCCCATGAATGGAAGGATAAACAAATGTAGGAGGTATGGGAAAGAGAGAGAGAGAGAGTACGTGTGCTCCTGCTTCACTTTAGAAGAGCCCTGCCTGGTGGGCGCTCTTCCCTTGACTTTGAAATTCTTCTCTTGCCTTTCAACCCTCGACCGACCTCCCCAACCCTTCTCTCTCTCTCTCTCTCTCTCTCTCTCTCTCGCGGCACACCGATCTTTTCATCCACTCTTTAATCGCAAAAAATGGTATTCTTTCTTTTGTCGTCATCGTTTGAAAAACGTTCCCCCTCTAACTCTCTCGCTCTCCACACGGATTATATATAAGTCCAAACACCCACACACAGCTTAACATATGCTGTGACAGCTCCTCCCCTCTGACGTTCTCATCTTTTCTTTCTTATCTCTTTCTCGGCTCTCTTTCCTCCCCCCACCGAAACTCGTGTTGCTTCCTCCCTCTTTCCTTTCCTTTCCTTTCCTTACCTTTCTCTGTGTCTCTTCTATATATTGGCGTTCACTCCAGTCAATTTGACACAATTCGGCGTCTCGAGTCTTTCTTTTCTCCTGGGGTCAATCTGAGGGAAGCCCGACAACAGCTGGCCGATCTTGAAAAGAGGGGAAGAAACGAGGGAAAGGAAGTTGCTTCTTCCGAGCTGAGTTTGGTTCAAGGCAGTTCTTGGAGTCGCCTCCCGGTATGGATTATTCTTCCTGCATTAGTACTTCGCTGGATCTCAATATCAGGCCGCTCAGGGCTCACGATGAAGCTCCGGTATGTGGAAAGTTCCCTCCTCCTTTTAGCCTTTCCGAATTCGGAGCTGAAGTTCAGCTGCCGGGTTTCTTGAATTGGTCTGATTGAGATTTGTTTGTGTTTTGCTTCCAGAAGAGAGAGCCGCAAGAGACCGACTTTATGGATCTGGGTTTGAATAAATCTGCCAAAGAAGAGGTGAGTGGGAGTCCATGGACTTATCTTGTCATTAATGGACGCAAACTTGACTTGTGGGTTGCGTCACGTTTCAGTTATATATTCCTACAGAAGATTGATTATGGTTTGCTGTTTTTTTCTTTTGTGTTGCCTTTTGTTCAGACTGGTGCTTTGGTTGAGGAGCTGAATAGGGTGAGTGCTGAGAACAAGAAGCTTACGCAGATGCTGACTGTCATGTGTGAGAACTACAACACATTGAGAAGCCAGGTGATGGATTACATGAGCAAGAATGCTGAGAAGGAGCTCAGTCCCTCCAAGAAAAGGAAATGCGATAGCAACAACAACATTGGCGAAAACAATAACAACATGCTTACGAATGGTGCTTCCGAGAGCAGCTCGACAGATGAAGACTCATCTAAGAAACCGAGGGAGGAAAAGATCACTGCTAAAATCTCAAGGCTCTATTTGAGGACCGAAGCATCTGACACTAGCCTGGTAAGCCCTTGAGTTCGCTTCAGCCATGGCTAATTTAAAGCAGCCAATCATTGGTAGCTGATTCATGAACTAATGCATATCTGTGCATGTTTGTTTGCAGATTGTGAAAGATGGGTATCAGTGGAGGAAATATGGCCAAAAGGTGACCAGAGACAACCCATGTCCTAGAGCTTACTTCAAGTGCTCTTTCGCTCCAAGCTGCCCAGTCAAGAAGAAGGTAGGTCCGAACAAATCGATTTTCTTATAGATGTGTAATTTGTTAGTAAATGGGAAATTGAAGGAGTGTCTTATGTTAAAGCTTATATATATTGTTATCACATGTCGGACAAAACATGATGGTTTCTTGCTTGAATTTGGATCTTCAGGTGCAAAGGAGTGTTGAGGACCAAGCTGTTCTGGTAGCTACATATGAAGGTGAACACAACCATCCAACTCAGATGGAGGAAACACAGGGCTCAAGCAGGTGCATGGCCATTGGATCAGTGCCCTGCTCAACCTCACTCAACTCATCTGGACCAACCATCACTCTTGACCTCACCAAATCAAAGTCCCCCATCGTTTCCCCAAGCAGCAACAACAACAACAACAATAACAACAACAACGGCAACAACAGCAGCAACAACAATAACAACAACAGCAACAACAACAACAGCAGCAGCAAAACCACCTTTAAACCCAAGACAGAGTCGCCTGAAATCCAAAGGTTTCTGGTGGAGCAGATGGCCTCATCCCTCACGAAAGACCCCAGCTTCACTGCTGCCCTGGCTGCAGCCATTTCAGGGAAGATCTTCCACCAGAACCCTCCCGAGAAATGGTGAAAAAATTGAGTAGGGGGTCATTAGGTGTTGATTTTGCTTTGTAAATGGATTAAAAGTGAGAGTCCTAAGAAAAAAAAGAGGAAAATTTTGTTCTGCCAAGTTGGAAGATGCCATTCATGGTTTTGGAAGCAAGTTGCTCAAATTGGACAGTATAGTCAAAGCAGTCCAACTCAAGTGGTGGGCTGTTCGAGTCATCTTCTTCCAAAACTTGTTGAAAGAGCCGGTCTTTGCTTTTTACTTTTGTCCCGCGTAGCTTGCTTTTCTTGACTTCCTTGCGGGGCAATTTGAGAAGGAAGGGGCTCTCTGACCGCTCCGGTGCAACAAGATTCGGAAAGCAACGTTCGTGGAAATTGGGTGCAACTTCCAACTCAGCAGGAAAATCCCAGTCTTTGGTCTTCTCTTTACCAAGAGTGAAGACAAGTGGTGGGAATATCCTCATTTTCATGTTTGTAGCCTAGATAGGACAAGCACAAGAAGAGAAGATCCTGTAATAGGAAAAGGAACAGATATTTTGTAGACATTTATGGATTTATAGCTCAAGAAACCTTGTTACTGGACATGGAAGCCGCTCAACAAAGCTGGAGCTATTGCTCAACTCAGCGGTTATATATGGATTCAAAGTATGGTTTTCAACAATCCTTTTCTCGGATTTACCCTTTTAAAAGCGATGTGTGCGTTGGATTGTTACCTTCAAAGGAGATCTTTTGTACTCGAGATTCTTAACACAAATTCATGAACTGCACAATCGACGAAATTAAGAATGGAACTCTGGTTTTTCTTCTTTTTTTCTTTTCCGATGGAGACAAGTCTGGAATTGATATAGAGATGTCTACATACCTCTACAGAATTCTGTTGAATAATTGCTAAATATTAGTCATCTCAATTAAAATTGCGGCAACAAGTCGTACCGAATAAGAGCACAAGAGAGTAATCAACAGCTAAGTGGTCCCTAGTGACAATGATTCTACACAATCGACCTGCCTGGTCATCAAAGAAAATTACAATGGCTGGAAATCCATCTTAATTACTTGAGAGGAGAAGAAGATTCGTCCTTAGCTCTTGGCAGTATCAGACCACTTGTTTCACTGGGTTTTTTCTTTTCGTCCTTGGCATTTCTGTCGTCTTTTTCCCGTGCTTCTGCCAAAGCGATGCACTCATGAAATCTGAAGCAACTAACAAGGTGATCGTTAGTTAATCCAGTGACCTGCATGAATGAATAGACGACTGTGGGGCTGACGCTCCGAAATCCTCTCTTGATCAATTCTTTGCTTATGAACTCCGCCTTTGAAGTTTTCACAGGCACCTGACGGGAATACTTGAAGTGGCTGACAAGTGGGTTGTGGTTTACAAAGCTCCATATGTACTTGTCGAAGGATCCAAACTCTTCGATTACCTGTATTATCAATAAAGAACCAAAAAATTAAAAAGAAAAAGAAAAAAAGGTTCTGCAGTTAAGCTTGGAATATTCAAAGCTTATCCATAATTCTCGTGAATCCTTCTATTGCTTGAAGTAGAAATTTGTGCTTGAAGTTTCCCGATGGAACTTTCAACGAGAGAGAAAAGGTTGTGTGATGGAATCAAAAGAGGCCACAAAGTCAAAAAATTTGTCTACCTGTTACTATAGATTTGAACGTTGTAGAGAAAAACTCAGTGTGCTATTTGCAACAAACGACAAGGATGGAATGACTACAGAACGAGGAGAAAAGGTCACTACCTTGCACATCTGACGTGCATTTTCAATGATAGCTCGCAGCTTTGGCTCTGATAATAACGAAAGGGCAGGACTTCCTGGTGCAGTTGCCTTTTTTTCATTTAGTTTTGATACAGAGACCGGATCAAAGTCCAAGAAGACTTCCCTGATCACAAGTATATGAATCGTGAAGTCAGCCAATGCTGATAGTATTCTTGACACCTCGTGTTACTCATTTTGTAGAAAGCTAGACAAGAGTAAACTTGACAGCTACTCATCAATAATGAAACCACCAGGCGCAATAGATATTAGATTGAATTGGCTTTTACCTAAAAATATGCCTTTTGGTAAGAATGGCTGGCCATGAAAGTTCAGCTAAAGCACCTGATAAGCAGAGCAATTCAAATAATCTCCTGCAAGATGTCAGGAGGAATGGTCAGAAACCATGGAAGAGAGACCACATATAATTTTAAGTAACAGAAAAGGTTCGTAGTTAGTTTAGACACCTGTCGTCATGAACTGGGAACCCCCATTCCTCATCATGAAAAGCAGCATAATTAGGATCTGCTCAACACGTAAGAAAGAGTAGATATGGTCAGAATTCCAGATATGTAAAGGACAGAAATAAGGGCACATTGAAAAACATCAAGGACATATACACAACATATAAGAAAACTCGCCTCTTATACGTTTACATACTACATAACTGCATAAGCACATGCATCTATATTCTAGCATGAGTTCATGGTCAAAGAAATGAAAAGTCAAGAGTCCAAGAACGTGGTGTGAAAGAGTCTCCCGTTGATTGGAATGGTCAAGCCTTTAATAGGCATATACTCTAGAACTTCATTACTAATCCTAGCTTAAGTGCGTTGCACTTTTTCACTCACCCACCCAGTCAACCAATGCAACGTCCATCTTTGTCCTATGCATAATCAGCTGATTGTAAAAAGCAATATTCTAATAAGCCAGCCCTCTAATGATACATTTAACACACCAATGTCCCCAGTAAGCATGCGGCGAATTACTTACAACTGCAAGCCACCATAAAATTCCATCAACCAAGCTTACACAGTTGGGAAAAGGGATTTGAAAACAATAAGTACTCACAGGGCTGATTTTGAGATTAGGCCTGGAGGATAGTCAAATTCCTACTTGATGCCCTGTGCGAACTTTTTTTTTTTTTTTTTTTAATTGGACTCAAAGTGGTCCTTTCCAAAAACTGCTTTTGTTTAGCGCCTTTCTTAGCAGCAGAGAATTAATAGAAGGGTTTGGAATTCCCAGAAGGACAGAATCTTGGAGAATTTGAGGAGGGAGAAAAATACTAGGATCATAATGGCCCTTTCAAATGGGAGAAAATTAACTAAAACACTAAATTTTGCTCATGCGATAGCAATTAAATAATCAAGAGCAAATTACAAAGTGAACAAATAACACAAAAAAATCTGTTGAAGAATTTCTTTTAGCAATTTGATGGTCATAAAGTCTTAAGTGTTTAATAAGTTGTTCAAACAAAAGTAAAGATGAAATTTGCTAAATAAAAACAACAGAAAGCAAAAATAAGAAATTCACATACGTCCTACCAATTTAACTAAGTCATACCTGTGCCAATGTGGTGTCAAAGTAAAAGAACAAACAGATATCCATCAACATAATGGAAATTTTCAGGTGCAATAATACATCACCAAAAGCACGCCAAACGATGTATTGGACCAGAAGGACAAGGCATAAGCACAGGGAAAATTTCAAAAGGTGACAAACAGTTTTGTATAGATTGGTTTTGGGGAATTCGATTTTTAAAGACCTGGCTCATGAAAAAAATATTGATTCAAGATTATCCCCACTTGGATTTGGGGCAAATTTTGTTCAAATTGACAGACTAATAGGCAATCAATGTTGGCCAGGAAATTATCTTAAATAAGTGATTTTGTCCAAAGTGGTGACATATGTTAACTGCTCTTGGTTTAAAGACCAGATTGTGCGGGATTTCCAGGGACACTTGTGTGGATCCAGTGGTCTAATGATTCGAATTTCATCTTTTGGTTTTGGAGCTTTATATATATAGAGACACCTTCATTGCTTCTTTGAACTTTTAAATTTGCGAATCCTAATTGTTGATTGTTGTATTTGAATTTATTGGGTCTGTTCATCCATTTGTGAACAAACAAGCATGTGAGTGTGTGCATACAGAGAGAGAAGTCCACATTTGAGCAGGAATTTGGTTATGGGAACATCAACAGAAGGAAGAGTCTACTATATGTATCGGCAGAAGGAAAGCTGTTTTGCAAGCTAGAAACAAATGCAGTCTGTACAGTTTCTTAAATAGTGGAATGCAGCCTCCTTGGACTGATATAACTGTCTGTTCTCTTAAATGAATTGCAACTAAACTTGACCCAATATTTTACCAAAAGCTGGAAGAAATGGTGCAGCAGACCTCTATAAACATTGATACAAGCTTCTCTAGATCTATACTCTGTATTTGTTCGGTCGCAATTGCTAATTTCTCTCAATTGGAGAAAAGCAATTTTTGGAAAAATCATAAGTTTTGCTTCAAGCAAGTTACCGTATCTTGGTTGCAAAAATTACTAATTCTCAGGCCAAGCACCTTCAAGTTCATCCAAGTGTCAATTGACCTTGAATTGTGGCTGCCCTTGAAGACGATTTATTGTGGCTGCTCTCAAAGATAAAGATTGATGTCCAAAAAACCAAGGACTTGGAACAACAAACGGTGGTAGCCTTAGTGCCAGAGTAGGAAGGGTTCTATTTTTTTACTAGGCTAACAACAAGAAGAAAGATAAAGCTAGGGTTTAGCTCTCATACCATGCAAATATCAACAGCTACATTCTACCTCAATAACTAAATAGAAGAGTACATAACATGGCTCTAATTTTAGAGCATGAGAAGCACTAATAAAACCCTAATTTCCTTATTTATGACCACATGCAAACTAATTTCTGAAGATATACTTTAACAGATTCTATATCCCCTTATTACTGCTAAATCTGTGACCCCCTTCCATACACCTTTTCAAAAGTACACCATAACGAGTGACAAATAATTTGCAATTTAATCAAAAAAGGATATCGTGTACCAGAAAAATCGTCCAACTTAAGTTAGGATCCGAGGAGCATTAAACTCTATCCACCCTCATTTGTTAAATGGAAATGTAGAGTTCTGGTGGATCTACTGATGGCCGCATGGAGTAGGTTGACAAAATCTAATTGAAGCAAGTGATCATCTAAGATTCTCACAGTAGGCTGTGTTAAACATATTCTGTTGGAAATACAATAAAAATTAGTGTTTATTTCTACTTATTATACTCTCAGAAGTTGGACATACTCCCTGTCCTTGCCATACAAGAACATCTAAAGTGGATGTGAAGGGCCGATAATTTTAATGGGCAGGTCATTTTGTACTTTACTCTGTGTCAATTCAGCATATTACAGAGCTGCCTTCCACAATAGCCTAAATTTGACACAGGCTCAACTCCTCCTGCTATATCATCACACGAAACTGGTGCAATCATAACTCCTTCCACAGTATTAGTGAAAAGAGAACAAAAGACAAATCAATTGAACTGACTCCTAATGCTGTTCAGCAATCAATTTACAGAATTTATTCAGTTGACCTTTCGTTCACTCAAATCCCACATCATTGCCCCATTTGACAGGGCATGCAAGTATAAATCATTCAAAGCCCTGATAAAGGTGATTATTTCAGGCTCCCAACAAGCAACTTCACTTAAAGCAAGCAGCTGAGGCTGGGTGATTAATGGTGATAATATCCTGCTTTTCTTAGCTAGCACTACGATTCTGAAGCATAAAAGTTATTAGCACTTGGATGGTTCTCTAAAAATGAGCCAAAAAATTTGTTACAGAAATGATGCTGATAATTTCTTCATATGTAGAGCCGTAATTCTATATTAAAATGTTTCCTCATGATTTTTAATTTAAGCTCTATTCAGGTAAATAGCTATTAAAAACATGCCCATAATCTGCTCATCTTTGTCCCAGCAACAATCTATTTTCCTGAAAATCCTCCTATGCATAATTTATAACTCGAGCTTCATTAAATAATAAGTAACTATGTTTCCTGGTAAGGCTGATCGGCATTTTTAATCATAGCACATGCAAGACGTGGAAGAACTAATTGAGGGTCCAATGCATAGCTTGCCATTAATGGATTTCATAAAGCTGTTACTTGTAGCTAACAATTAAAGGTTTAGGTCAATGTCACCCCTCATCTTGGAATAACATACTAACTATGACACTATCTGTAACTGAAGATGCACAGAACATTTTTTTTTTCTTCTAGAAAAAAGAACCCTCCAACTAGGCATGAGTTTGCTTGGACACCCACCCGCGCACCATACCAGAAAGGAAAGTAACTCCCCTAGTTGTATATAATGTCTCAAATGTTTAAATTCCATTATGTTTTCTTAAGTTTACTGGCATGCTCTAGTGATATTCATCACATATCACATACAACTTTGAACAATGCAAACCTGGTTCCACCCTGAGATCTCCTAAGCATAAAAAGACCATGTATAATTTTCGCGCATATAAGTATAAGTTATCAATTGCAACAGAACTCAATTAATTGTCAGCATATTGTAAATATGTCAACCATACCTGTATTTGGCGTGACCCAGCTACATCTTTTCTTGATCTCTAGACCATCGAGGGTTTCGATTAACCCACCATCGTCACCAACCTTTTCAACTGTATCTACCTCTGCACTATCAGTTCGGTCTGCCTTCGCGCTACATTTCTTCTTCCTGACCGCGCTACTTGTTCTCCTCCCTGTGACCATCCTCCCGCTCGATGTCCGACTCTGCGACGAATCAGACGATGAAGCATCGGACGAGCACGAAGCACTCATCGCCGATTTCGGCCCCATCGCCAACTCTTGGTGCTGCAGAAGTGCTTTAGCGGAGCCCGAATTCTGCGAGACGGGTGGAGTGGAGATCGCCTTCTTGTCCTTGGGCTCCGATTTCTGAGGCGGCTTATCGGGTTTCTTGCTGGGCTTCGAGGAAGGTTTCAAAGCGTTGGCGTTGGCCATCGGAGCATTGTTTGCAGCTGGTCTCAGCACTGGTCGAATCTCCGGCTCGAAGACGTTCGTCGAACGCACACGCGGAGGGCCCGACATCGCAAAACTCACTCACTCTCTCTCTCTCTCTCTCTCTCTCTCTACAGTTACTTTCCAGAAGATATTCAATTCAATTTCAAGCACATTTCACCAAGTCGATGCTCAACGCTCGAATCAATCCTCAATTGAGTACTCACCGACAATGACTTATGCCCCCCCGAATCTGTACGGACAGTGAAACCGCAAACTTAGGGCAGGGACGAGGCTAATCGCTCCAAACCGAGGCGGATGAGACGAATGCCGACGAGAAGAGACGCTCGAACCCTCGCCGCCCGACAGCCGACCCCGGCGTTCAAGCGAGAGAGGCGAGACGGAGCTGCATTCGGAGGAAGTGGCGAGACGGCGGCGCCGCGAGCGGCGGAGTTCTCCGCGAGAATGCTCCGGGGACGGCAGGAGAATCCGCGTCGCACGCTTCGCTATTCTTTTTCCCTGGCGGTGGCGATTGGAGAGGGAAAGTGCGGGAAAGTGAGGGAAAATGGAGAGAAAATCGTGGGAGAATTCAGTGAGAAGAAGAAGGAGAAGAAGAAGAGGAGCGAGCCTTCTTCGTGAATGTGAACTCGAGTGGACTTTTTGTCCGAGAAAGCAACGTATCAGTGATTGAGAGAGGGAGCCAATCAGGGCCCGCCACGTGGGGGGAGCGTTCGAGGGGGCTCTGGCTTTGAACTCCCGAGCGCTCGGCCCGACCCGGTCGGACCGGGGCCCCGGGAGGAGAGCCGGCCGCCAGAGGGGCGCGCGGGGGGGCCCACTTATCCAGCCACCTTCCACTCGTTGAAATCCCAACGTCGACCAACTCGGGTTTGCAGAACCAACGGCGAGAGTTCCCGATAAAACTTCGAACGGCCTCCGGTCATGGCTGCCGCCACTCCCCTGTTCTCGAATCCTCTCGCGCCGTTCTCGACGAACCCGAGCGCGGCCTCGCCGTCGCCTCGCCTCGCCAGGCCCCCGTTTCCCGCCCGCTTCGAGCCGCCTCCGCCGCTGCGCCCGAGGAAGCGGGACGCGGCGGGGCGGCGCCGCCGGCTCGCGCCACGAAGAAGAAGAACCCGTGGCTCGACCCTTCGACGACGGCGAGGACCCGGACATGGAGTACGGGTCGCTGTTCGCGGACGGGAAGCAGGAGGAGGACCCCCGGCCGCCCGACAACCCGGCCAGCCCCTACGGGTTCCTCAAGTTCCCCATGGGGTACAACGTGGAGATCGCGGGCCTGGCGCTGAAGGTGAGGGGGGACGTGAGGCGGTGCTGCTGCGTGGTCTCCGGCGGCGTGTACGAGAACCTGCTCTTCTTCCCGGCGATACAGCTGATCAAGGATAGGTACCCGGGGGTGCAGGTGGACGTGGTCGCGTCGGCCAGGGGGAAGCAGGCTTACGAGCTGAACAAGAACGTGAGGTGGGCTAACGTGTATGACCCCGACGATGACTTCCCCGAGCCCGGGGACTACGTCGACATGATCGGGTTGCTTAAGGTTGGGATCATGACTTCGTTTGCCTCTTTAACCTTCATCCGACAAAAACATAACAGGCAGGATGCTTGGAATATACGATGCATTGCCGATTGCAATCGACCAGTTTAGGACTAGAATTCAATCCTGTTGGCAGTTCATGGATGGGCTGCAACAATGCTGAGTAATTTTGATCTTATTAACTTTGATTGTACTTTTCCCCTGAGCTGGTGTCTCCAGATATGTCGACTGATAAAATCATCAATCGCGGCTCGATGAGCACGACATGATTTGTGAGAAAAAAACTCAGTATATCGCAGTAACAAATGGAAAACTGTATACATGTATGTAACACTCAGGTTTCTTAGCTGCAATTGTTTCGCAAGGACTGAATGCTCGCCAAAAATCCTCGCCAAACTCTTATTATGTTTCCCTCTGTACGTGCAGAGTAGGTATTACGATATGGTTCTGTCGACGAAACTGGCGGGGCTTGGGCACGCCTCTTTCTTGTTTATGACGTCTGCCCGCGATCGAGTCAGCTACATTTATCCCGACGTGAATGCTGCAGGAGCAGGGCTACTTCTATCCGAGACTTTCACAGCAGAAAGCGCCAATCTTTCAGATGGTGGATACAACATGTGAGACTCTCAATTAAGCTTCTTTTTCATTGTTTCCGCATTCATATCGTAATAAGGCGCAACCACCCTGTGAAAGATAAACGGTTGATGAGGCGTTTTGTAACTCTAGGTATCAACAGATGGTTGATTGGTTGGGAAGGCCCTTCCGCAGTGTGCCGAGACATCCTGTTCCGCCGCTAAAGGTTTCTATCTCGAAGAAGCTGAAGGAGGTCGTAGAAGGAAAGGTCAGGAATGCCGGCGCAGAAAAGGGGAAGTACGTCGTGATTCATGGGCTAGAATCAGATTCAAAGGCGTCAATGCAGTCGACAGGGGACACTGACAGCTTGCTGCCGCTCACGCTTTGGGCTGAAATCGCCGAGGGTATAAGGTAGTCTTTTAGCTTTTCTATGGACACATATTCGATGCTTTGTAGGACTAAAAGCTAGAGTACTATCAAGGAAACAGTTTTACCTGAAACTGCTGGTCAGATTCAGTTCTGCTTACTATCCCTGTTAACCAAAATGCGGCATCTATACTTGAAGATAGTATATGAACTGAAAATTTCGTCCAGAGTCAAACCCAGTTATCGTCGAACTATATAAAAAATTTCAAAATCAAGCTTCTCAATACATGGTAGTATATGGCCATTGGACTTCCTCTGGCAAGAGGAACTTCTATGAAACGGGTATATGAAAAAGTGACACTGCTTGACACGAATGCTTTGATGTAAAATCGAAAACAGAGGGGTGAGGCCGATATTCGTCATTCCGCATGAAAAGGAAAGGGAAAATGTGGAGGACATCATCGGAGAAGATGCCAGCATCGTCTTTATAACTACACCGGGTCAGGTACGTGCTTTCCGATATTGTTCTGTGGCTCAACAGGTTAATGCTTTAGCATCAGGTGTAGTAGCTATGAAGATTCTTAAAAGGAACTCCAGTTCTCATTTCCAATGAATTTTCCTCGCATGACATCTTGAGACCCGTCCTCCTTCCTTTTGCTTGCTTGCTGCAACGATTGTCAACAGAATGGCTGCAAAATAGCATCCTTTTGTTAAGAGTGAAACTTATACTTCCATTCCTTGATTCTTTCTCCTTCAGCTGGCTGCGCTAATCAATGACTCATTTGGGGTAATAGCAACAAATACGGCTGCTATCCAACTAGCCAATGCACGTGAAAAACCAAGGTAAATTTATATGTGAACAGCTCATCTCCTTTTGAGTTTAAAGTGCAGTGCTATCCTCGTAGTGCTTTCGTTTCGAAAACCAGCTAATTAAAAGTAAATCACTTACAATTAGCCACAGCAGATTACTGACTCATATCACGAGTGTTCATTCGCAGCATTGCCCTGTTTTCTTCTGAAGTGAAGGCGAGATTATTCATTCCGAACCCAGAAGAGAAAAAATGTACTGTGGTTTTCTCCAAAACTGGAAAACTTATTGATATTGATGTTGAAGCTGTGAAAAAGTCCATGCAGATTTTTGATGTCTCCCTAGCTCTAGCCTAGAAGTGATGATACTCTTTTTGGGTCCTCTGTATTCTTAAGATTCCAATTTTGTATATGTGCATTCGATTGAAGTGATGGAAGCTCAATTGTTGTATTAAGTGGCCTCATCTAAATAGAGAGGACACCAGGAGCTTTTGCACAGACCATCACCTGTCTATGCCAGTTGCATTTGGCTTGTTATGGATGCGCATTCCCAACATGGAAATTGGTTATGCGCTTAAATTTAGGTGAGGAACGTGTGTAGAGGAACAGAAACGATAGTAACTATGGTAACCTAGTCACTTAGCATCAGAAGATCGTAAACATGGCATTTCCAGGATAAAATGAACAGATTATACCGCAGGAAAAGTGCAAGACAAGGTATAAATTCCAAGCTAAAAGTGTTATGCTCATGTAACTATCTTGGCTACATACTGTGTCATAAGCAGCATTAACAAACGCATGCTCAAGGGCCTAGTGGTGTCTATATTTGTATTTTAGAAGCTAAAAAGCCGAAGCATTTTAACCATGAAGCTAAATATCCTGTTGTCAGCATGGTTAAAGAATTATTCAGTCTTCCAAAGAAGGAAATACAACATGGTGTCCAGCTCCAGAAAGAGGTAAAGAATGAATCTGGATGAAACTATCACTAGACCATGGAAAAAGAACTAAGGGGTGTCCCAAAGCATCCACTGCAGTCATGCAGAATGATGCCGGAGTTGCTGGTTAGATCCAGAATCATGAACGATTATGAGATTGGCTTAGCCCGTGTAGCTAGATCTTCAGTCGACTCTAGATGCATCATAAATACATAGCCTAGCACCCACAAGGCAATGTATTGAAAGGGTACCCAAGCTAAACATGCAACAAGGCTCATGATGCTTCCAACGTACTGAGGATCTTTTATGTATCCAAAAGGGAATTCAGTCACCCACGGAATGTTCTTCCCAAATCGCACGCCATAGTAGGTCCCAGATTCACCAAGCAACTGATAAACCCTGCAGAGCATTTACTTTTAGAACCAAAAAATTATGTTCTTGTAGAACGTGCAGCTCTATTATGGAAATGCAGTCAATGGCATGCTTCAGAAGTTCTTTTGGCAGAAGAAGGTAACAACCGAGAAAAAATAAGGCGCACCTACATTCTCACACACTAAACCTAAATCATATGCTTGCTCCTCTCTCCTCAGACATACAACCTTACTCTAATTCTGATTCCACTTTGATTATGATTCTGCATTTCTACTTTTCCTCCAATGTTATATGTTTTAGCTCGTAAGCCAACAGAAACTCAGAACATCATACACTGGTACTTCGTTTTTCAAGAAATAAGCTTTGCAAACTTAGAAGGCTCTCGGCATTCTATAAGCATCCCTACATAGGGTCACGGTGATTGAGCATACCAAAGAAAAACAGTCATCTTTCAGATTATTACACTAGCTCCAAGAATGCACATGCTACTGATTTCACAAAAAGTTGGAAAATCTCCATATGCACGAATCTAAGCTTTTTTCAGTTACAATATAATGTAGCCAAAAGAAAAAGAAAAGAAACAAGATGAAGAAACAAAAATAAAGGTGTTTGACAGCACAACCGCTTGACAGGTCTCTTCAGCCTAATTATCAGTGCAATCAATTACATATCCTTCCATATTCCACCTTACTCATTTGATGAAGACAACCCAAACGAACCACAGACAAAACCCAACTGCCCACAAAGCAACATTAACTCCTCAAGCTCACAATAAGTAGCTACCGACAAAATCCAAAGGCTTTATGCCCAAACCTGGCAAATTCCCTGTTAGTCTCCTCAGAGTACAGAACAATAGACAAACAAACGCATACCCCATAACAGTGCGACGCCCATGACCACCAAACATAAGTCACATAAGTACATTAAACCAAAGGGCAAATCCTTCTTGTTTTCTTTGGGAGTTTGGGAATTACCTGAAGTTGAGGAACTGGCCAAAGAGGAAGAGGGGCCAGAAGTAGAGGGGGGGAGGCCAAGACAAGGAAGAGACAGAGAAGACAGAGAGGATCTGAATCAGCTTCAAGAAGTGAGAGACCAGAGCCATCACTTTGCTTGGGTCACGCCCTCTCCCACACAGATTCACCCATGCCTGTGGCCTCCTCCACAACCAGTAGTAGAATGGAAAGGGCACCATCACACCTATCCCTGCCACAATTCCCATCTCTCTCTCTCTCTCTCTCTCTCTGCTGATTTTTACGTGCTCCCTGTGCCTGCCCTGCTGAGGAGTTGATCTTGAAGGGGCCATGCATCATTGGTCTTAGGCCAGAATTCTAGAGAACAGGCCCATATTGGTCTTGGCCCATGCGGTCTGTTTTTCCTGCTGTAGATCCGTCGGGATTTATCAACCATGGACAACCTTTGTGAATCCAACAAAGCCTAGATCTTTTGCTTTTGGTGGCCCATATTTGAGTTGGGATTACTATTCTATTCGGTGTTTGGGAACACCCTCCGAACTCAATAAACCGAGTTATGTCCAGATAAAATGTCGGATAAGAAATATGGGGTAAGGGGTGAGATAGACCATTGCAGCGCCGCGGGCAAGTTGCGCCGGCGGAAGAGCTCGTCGGAATAGCGCGATCCTCTGCAGCCCACGATTTCTCCCGGCATCCACGCTTTCACTGGAGATTGAGGTAAAAAGAGAGAAAGAAGTTCTCTTTCCCTCGGTCGCTTCTCACATAGTAAGCGCCACCATTCGTCGTTCGTTGCTACGCCATCGACACAAGTCGATGCCCGAACTTCCAGCTGCGTATGCTCCTGCCCATCATTACTTTACCGCAGGACCACCGCGATAACATGGATGCCCCCCACGACATCCTATCCCGATCCTTCTCCCGACCAAAAGTAGCCTTACGACATCCTATCCCGATCTTTCTCCCGACCAAATGTAGCCTCACTTTCTTTGCGATACCATTTCCACATGCATTTCTCTCTGGTCCCGTCAATTCTTAAGGGTGATGATTGGAGCTCTATTTATGGTGAAGATAGAGCTGTCGCATCTTGGACTACAATGGAGAGCCAAGAAGATTGGTGGTCGACACTCATTTGCGGATTCTTCGGTGTCGGAATCGAATTGTCACTCATCATCTCAAAATCTCCCTAAAGAAACTGTCCGAGCGTGGCTAGAGCATCGGAATGTCTTCGACTCAATGAACATAGAGCATATTACTGGATAAAGGATATACATCCAATAACTAAACATTTTGCGTGTATTCTGCGCATTACTCGGGGTTCCGGCTGAAAGGATCGATTCTCTAATTTATAACACGAAAGTAATCATAATTAACCAGGAAATGATATGGATGCCCCATCTGAATGGAACTTTGGACGATTTCTAGAGGTCCAAAAATTAGTGGAAAAATTTTCCGAAAAGTCTTTACACCTATCATATGGTAAACATTTCAACTATGTTAATTTAATCCTAAACCTTTTGACAAATTGTCAATTTAATCTTAAACTTTTCAATAATGCAAATTTAGTCCCAAATCCTTTAATGATTTGTCAATTTAGTCATACACCTATCAATTTAATTATTTTGGCCAATTTTTTCGAGAAATCTTTGATGTGATTAGTGGTCTAGTTTGTTGCGAAAAGCGAGCGAGCGATCAGACAATAATATAGACAAAAGAAGAAAATAAATCGGACACCGGATTTACGTGGTTCGGTCGTAAAGACCTACGTTCACGGGGAGAGTAGCGACAATTTCACTATGATCAAGTCTGAGGAGATTACACACTCGAGACATGCGCAAACACTCTCCGGTGTTTCCCAAGCCCCAATTATACCCAATAACACACGCAGTGTTTAGCCCCGAAATTTCTCAAGAAATAATCTCTCAATCTCACGAAAGAATTACACGCATATCTTACCACAAGATTTAATCAGCTACAAACACTAATTTTTCTTAGTGTAATTGCACGAATGAACTTCAATACCAAGCACTCGTGTGAAAACGGCGCTTCAAAAACCTTCACGTTTGCTTCCCCCAACGAACAAGCCTTGAGAATATATATATATATATATATATATATATATATATATATATATATATATATATATGCCGCCAGAGAAGTCCACGGGTGAGGAAACTGAATCAAGCTAGGATCCGGTCAACCAAAATAAAAGTTTTGACTTTTCTCTGTAGCTAATTTGCCGATTTCAACCAAAACATATCTTCATGTATTTAAAACAAAATCTAAGTCCAAGTCAAAGTTGGACTTTCCTATTTTAATGGCCAAACTCTCCAACGCAAATTCAAAAATTTTAGGAAGTTGATCTTCGGATTATCTTTGCTTGATTTTGAACGTCTACAAAATATCCAATTCGGAATATTCGGAATTTCGCATTGGGCTCAAACTCGAGACATATTTTAACAATCTCCATCGTGGTTTGACATTTGAGCCAAGTTGCAATCGCTTCGCAAAAATTCAAACTCTATAGCCGCCGATGGGCTTAATCGCCACAGATATTATCCAAGTCCAATCCTTGCTTGAACTTTACCATAACCGAGGACCTCATTAGAATACTAACTCCACATGCACCTTTAACTGCTCCGCAAGGATTTTCTTGACTCAACCTCCTTAACCGCAGATAAAGCAAAACCATTGTTGCATCCATATCTATCATGAGATCGAATACGTACCTTGTTAATTTCAGCAGTTATGGCAACCATTGGCTCTATAGGCTCCACCTTACTACAAGCAACATCCGTGTCGATAACTTTGTTAGTACTCGTATACGCTACCTCAGGAGTTTCTGGTTGCAACTCCACCTCAAGCTGAACACCGTTCAAATCCATTTGAATACTGTTATAATCACTCCTAGCCAGAAGTACTGGAGACTCGTTAAAAGTAACTTCTCTGCTGATAATATGTGAATTTAACTCCGAGCACCACAATCGATAACCCCTCTCACCTCCTTCATAGCCTAGGAATATGCACTTTCTTACCCTTCCATCGAGCTTACCATCACTCGCTTGAATATAACATGGGCAACCAAATATTCTAAGAACAGAATAATCAGCAATGTTACCTGACCACACTTCTTCGGGAGTTTGATATCCAATCGCAGTCAATGAGGATCTATTCATCAAGTAGCACACCATACTCAGTGCATCCGCTAGGAATCTCCTAGTCATACCAGCACTAGAGAGCATTTTATGGGCCGTCTCTAGCAACGTTTTCCTCATCAATTCCGCAATATATTGTGGTTCATTGGCATACGTGCAATCTTTCACTATGCCTTCTTTCATGCAGAATTCATTTAACAGCTTCGAGCAAAACTCCATACTATTGTCAGTCTACACTTGCTTGATCATCTTATCAGTCTCATTTTCAATCAAAGCTATCAACTACTTGATCCTGATAATAGCATCAAACTTGTGCCTAAGCACAAATACCCACGTCTTCATCGAGTAGTCATCAATAATTGTTAGCATATATCTAGCACTCTTTCTCAAAGGAAACCACGACAACTTGCGAACATTCAAGTGAATTAACTTTACAATTTCCGTGGTTTCTTTGATAGCTGTATTGAACTACACTTTCCGCTGTTAATCTAAATCACAACACCTACATACATTCAATTCGTTAGAGACATAACCACATACCAGATTTCTTTCACTTAAAACCTTCAGATTTTTCTCGTCAAAATACCCCAAATGCATATGCCACAATTCAAACTCTCGAACAGATGCATCCGACGTCTCCGCAGTGAAATTTGTCACTGTCTCACCTTGAAGTTCATATAGGCTATTGTGCTTTATTCCTTTCATTATTATTGAAGAACCTCGAACAATTTCAGAATTCCACGTTCTGAAATATATCGATACCCAGCTGAATCCAGGGTACTCAAGAAAATTAAGTTCTTCTTCAACTCTGGAACATGCCTCACTCCAGTCAATGTCCTCACGATATCATCATGCATTCTGATTTTAACATTGCCAACACCGACGGCCTTACATTCAGCATTGTTCCCCAACTGCACTTTACTATTATTCATGCATTGATAAGTAGTAAACCAGTTTCTATTTGGTGTAGCACGAAAAGAACAACCAGAATCCATAATCCATCCATCAAACGATGAATCATTAGTGACAGATAAAACATAATCGTCATTATCTGCTACAACTGCAACATTATCTGCAAAATCAATTATAATTCCCTTACCCTTTTCATTCTTCAGCTTAAGACAATTCCTTCTAAGATGCCCCCTCTTGCCACAGCTCCGACAGACAACATCACTAGTCCTAGACTGACTATGCCTATTCATATTAGTACTACTCTTACCCACACGTGTTCTAAATTTTCCTCTATTTTCACCTACTAAAGCAGTAGATATAGGTTCGCTAGATTCTCTTTTACGAATGTCCTCGCTCAGAATCAAATCCCGTACCCCATCAAACGTCAAACTTGTTGACCTAGAGGAATTACTAACAACAGTAACAGTAGTAATCCAACTATCAAGCAATGAGGATAACATAATCAAAGCATGTACCTCATCTTCAAAGTCAATTTCAACTGAATTCAATTGACTAACAATCACATTGAATTCATTAATATGATCTGCAACTGACGTATCTTCACTCATCTTCAAATTAAACAGACGTCGCATCAAATAGACCTTGTTGACTAGAAGGGCTTCTTGTACATATTTGATAGGGGTTGCATAGATCAGCAGTGGTCTTCTCCTTCAAGATGTTAAACGCGACGTTACGAGCCAACGTCAGCCGTATAACACCCATAGCTCGTCTATCCAGCAAATCCCAATTAGCTTGCTTCATCGACTCTAGTTTCTCCCTAGATAAGGGCACGTGCAGTTTCATTTGGTAAAGATAATCTTCAATCTGCATCTTTCAGAAACTAAAATCATTCCCATCAAATCTGTCGATTCTCACTTTTACTTCTTCTGTCGCCATCGATTCGCTTCAACTTAGCCAAACCTGGCTTTGATACCAATTGTTGCGAAAATGAGCAATCGAACAATAATATAGACAGAAGAAGAAAATAAATCGGACACCGTATTTGCGTGGTTCATTCGTAAAGACCTACGTCCACGGGAAGAGCAACGTCGAATTTCACTATGGATCAAGCGATACAAGGAGATTACACACTTAAGACACGCAAACACTCTCTCGGTGTTTCCCAAGTCCCAATTACACCCAATAACGCACACAGTATTTAGCCCCGAAATTTCTCAAGAAATAATCTCTCAATCTCACAAAGAAATTACACGCATATCTTACCACAAGATTTAATTAGCTGTAAACACTAGTGTAATTGCATGAATGAACTTCAATGCCAAGCACTCGTGTGAAAACGGCGCTTCAAAAACCTTCACGTCTGCTTCCCCCAACGAACAAGCCTTGAGAATATTTATATAAAAGCCACCACCACCGCCAGAGAAGTCCACGGGTGAGGAAACTGAATCAAGCTAGGATCCGGTCAACCAAAATAAAAGTTTTGACTTTTCTCTGCAGCTAACTTGCCGATTTCAACCAAAACATATCTTCATGTATTTTAAACAAAATTCAAGTCCAAGTCCAAGTCCAAGTTGGACTTTCCTATTTTAGCGGCCAAACTCTCCAACGCAAATTCGAAAATTTTGGGAAGTTGACCTTAGGATGTTCTTTGCTCGATTTTGAATGTCTACAAAATATCTAATTCAGAATATTCGGAATTTCGCATTGGGCTCAACCTCGAGACATATTTTAACATAGTTAGTGGTTGTTGTCTTATGTGATGCGGCTGGCACTGATGTAGACATTTTTTTTAAAAAAAAATTTAAAAAAATTTGGAATTTTTCCTTTTCTTCCTTTTTTCCTCTGGTTGGCAAGGCTCTATCTTTCTATCACTGGATGAGGTCGAGATTCACCCTCATCGAGACAACAAGGTTGACCTTGCCAATGGCTAGGCGAGGCTTGCCCTTGCTAGATACAAGGGTCGAGTCATGTCAAGCGTAAGTGAGACTCACCGTTGCCTTTGGTGGGTCGTTGGCCATCACCAAGGGCCAGCAACCGGCCAGATTAAGGGCGCTTTGGTAAACCATCCCAACAGATCTTAGGGATTCCGATCTTTTGTTCCTAGAATTAGTTTGGGACGAGAATCGCGTTTGGTAAAATTTTTGTTCCCTGAACAAATTTATTCCCAGAATCAGTTTGGGACAAAAATAAAAAATTAAAAAAAAAGTTGATTCTTGTTCCGAGAACAAAATTGAGAATCAAAACTCTTCTTCTTCTCTTTTCTTCTTCTTCATCAACCGCCATCCCGCAACCGCCGCTCGCTGCCGCCGCCACCGTTCGCCGCTGCCCGCCGCCACCGCCCGCCCGCCGCTGCCCCGGTCGCCGCTGTCGGCCCCGGCTCGCCGCCACCGGCCGTCCGCCACCGCCGCCGCCGTCGGACGCCACTCGATCGCCGGCGACCGGTGCAGCGAGCTCGCTAAAGGCTCGCCCGGGCTAGGGCGAGGTCCTGGCGAGGCCGAGCCAACGAGGGCCGCCTCGCCGAGGGCCGGTGACTCGGCCCGAAGAAGAATTAGAATAGGAGAAAAAAAAAAAAAAAAAAAAAAAAAAAAAAAAAAAAAAAAAAAAAAAAAAAAAGAAAAAAAAAAAGGAAAAAATTATTTAAAAACTAAAATAAATTGACTTGGACAAAATCAATGAACACCTGCCAAACGCAATTTTATCCCGAATCGAAATTTTGTACAGTTACCAAATGCGTTCTTTTACTGGGAATCGGTTCCTAAGCAGTAACCAAAAATAATTATTTCGATCGTAATTTGTTCTAATGTAATCGTTACCAAACGCGTCTCTAAGAAGGAAAGATAAAAAGAAAAAAAATTCAAACAATTTATAAAATTTGAAAAGAATTTTAAAAAAATGAAAAAATTATTCACGTCAACATCGGCTATACCAAAGGACAGCCCAGGTATTAAATAATTCTTCATCAGTGATTTTCAGCCAAATTTGACAAGAAGAACTAAATTGGAAATCATAAAATAATTAACACTAGATTGAAAAATCATCAAAATGTAAAAAATTATAGTAGCACAATTAACAGGTTTAAGATTAAATTGGCAAGTCATCAAGATGTTTGATATTAAATTGGTACAATTAAAAGGCTTAACTTTAAATTGGCACAATTTAATGGTTTAAGTTTAAATTACCTGTCGTACAATAAGTTTAGCTTTTTTTTTTCCCCAAAAATTGATTAGTCATGCGGCCAACTCTAAATAACTAATTAAATAAGTGAGATAATATTATGAAATTCAACAAAAAATATATACTAATCGATTTTTTAATCAGTCTCCGTACCTGATTCAAGAAATTTCAAGTCAACCCAAGTAATAAAAAGAAGAAGAAGAAATCTTGATGTAACTTACGAACTAAATTGCAATGGAGCATCTGTTGATATTTTTTTTGCGGTTTCAAATGCACTTGGCCACAAATTTATGGATCCCTTGTGTTTATAAAATAAAAACTATTGATCGTACAGTTCATGTCTATCCACATATCATTTACGAACACATTATTGTCTCATCGTGTTCACATTTTCCCCTTGACTTAAATCCGATGGACGTCTTTGGACTGGCACTGAAAACTCTAGAATAGACATGTCAACTACATCCCTGGAATCTCTTTGTTGCATGCGGCCAATTGAGCCTTTCACTTTCATATGTGTAAGCTTCCAAATGCAGAAACGGAAGGAGTCCTCTTGCTTGTTGACATGTGCATTGCAGTAGGGAACATTGTGAACTAAGGATGAGAAGTCTTAAGTTTAGGTAGATTTCAAGTTCCATTCAAGTTCTACTTCGAACTTGAAACTCACTCATAGGAATCAGTTTCTCATTTTTTGAAATCTAGAATTTACCTTGTATACTCTAATACCCGATACCTACCCTGTTATAGGTTTCGGGTTTTACTCGAGAACCAGTCAATTTTCTTCATTTTTAGTTAAGTAAAACAAAAATTAATGTAATAATAAAAATGAAAATTTCCTATTTGTCAATAATAACAATTCATGAAAGATGAACCCATAAAATTAAAATAAATAATAAAAACCACCTTGGTAGCATGGCCTCTTTGCTCATAGAGATGCAATTGTATACTCCAGAAAATGCACTTCCATCAAAGCCAAGAGATTGCATCAGCTGAAAAGTGGCACAAGCTGAAGGTAATCAAGAAACAAAGTCACGTCTTGAGCAAGTGAGCCGCGACTCCAGTCTGGACTTCTTTCTCCTTGCGTTTTTCTCGACCGTATCAATACTATACTGCATTATATGTTCTAACCCAGCAACATCAGAAGGCAGAGGCAGAGAAGTGGAAGCTAGCTCTAGAAGACTAGAAAGTCAGGTTTGGCAATATTAATTTTTTAACCAAGTGATTTTCTGGTAAGCTAAAAATTTGGAGAAGGAAAGGCAAATTATATTTCAGGGTTTCATAGGTTCCCAATTTAGTTCCCAATTTCTGGTTTAGGAACCCAGGAATGAACCAGAAACTGGGAATGGAATTGCATAGTACAAGTTCCAAAAAATATAAAACCAGTAACAAGATTGGGTCTCACCAAAATCTAAAACCATGCTCACCCCTATTATGAGCCGAGATGGGCCAAATCGGCATGCACATAAAAGTTTTAGATACATTTAATTTGTGGGTCACGAATATAAAAGCCGTCCATATTAAATATTTTGGGTTAGGTTTGTTTCCGAGTGATATCCATGCCCCGTATAACCTATCAATCAGAGAGCCGTGGTTCGGTCTACTGAGGAACGGAGGATAGGAACTATTTTTTTAATCTTGGTGTTTTTTGGCTATAGAATCATCAACTTTTAAGATACAAAATTGCCATCCCAATAAAAGGGTAGAAATAGTCACACATAGAGGGAGGTGCACCAAGTTTATGAATACATAATATTAGTGGGTGTGAAGCGTCTAGGCTCTTGAGCAATGCCCAACACTTTTCCCTTATAGTGGATCATGTTGGCTCACATTTAGAAGTGTACCCTTCTTGGCTATCTCAATGTCACTTGGAAATGTTGGCTACAGAAGGCAAAGGACAAAAAAGAATTCTCACTTTGCATATATCTATTCATGAGATGTGTCTTGAAGTCTAAACCTTGGGATGAAGGCCCCTTATCAGTATGCAAAATATAAATCCGGTAGGTACGCATAGTTTTCCACCCTTTTTGTGGGCCTTTTTCATTAAGACAAAAGTTAGTCATTGACTTTTTCACAAAACTTAGAACTCTATCTTAATTTTTTTTTAAATATATGATTATTATTTTTCTTAAATTTTTATTTTTTACTCTAACTCTTAACTCACTTTCAAACTTTTATTTTACCTTTTTGAAAGCGTGGTAGTCGAAGCTCACATATGAAAATAAGCGTCTCCACTCCTAGCCCCATAAGAAGGTGGAGAATTGAACTCCTCACCTCTCATTTCCCATGCGGGAAGGGTGGCCTTAGTATCTCTGGTGATTATTGTTTTTAAATTTCAATGATAGAGAAATTGAGAAGAATGTATTTTGCATACTAAACCGCACATTCATCTAATAGCTTAAATTTTTAAAATAATTAATTATGATCCCATAAAATCTTATATGGTATTGGAGTTAGAGATCTTGACCTCAAATCTACTATTAAAATAGGTCAAATTGGTCAAATTTTTCCGGACTCCAATTGTTTCTCCAATCACCATTAAGCTTTTAGAATGGTCATTAGTTATTGACATTTTCCTAATACTTAAATTATTTTATTACAAATTAAAAAAATGAATGATCGTTTTAGAATTCAAAGTGCATTTAAATAAATTTCGAGTAATTTATGGAAGATTAAAGTCAAGACTCCTAGTCGCATGAAATAAAGCCAATTAAAAAAATAAAAACTATCACCCTAATATATATGTTATGTAGCTTGAATGTGTAAACCATCAATTCCATGGACCATACAGCTGCGGAGATAGTTATTTATCTGACGAGGCAATAATTGTGGCCATAAATTTTGGCCAATCATTATCGAAGAAAGTAGACGCGTGCCACATGCACTAGGCGGCTACGTGCACAATGCTCGAGCTCAGAAAAATCTGCAATCAAATCGAACAACTATTTAAATTGCACTCATCCCCATAATCATTTTTGGTAGAATGATAAGGCGTTAATCTTAAAGAAATTGTATTTACAAATCCCCACTTGAGTTCACAAATCTCCAAAGCCAACATCCATTGGATCCTCCCTCTTTATACTTGCATGCCTCCCATCCTTGCCACATGCCCTAAGATACTTGGTCGACAGCTAAGTCAACACACACTAAGCTTTTGCAGGTTTATTTGTTGAACTAAAAGTACACATGAGAAGGAGGCTTTTGGTAGATCAAGCCAATCATCGGTTTATGAGTAGATAGGGGTAGATAGAAGACGAAATTAGTTTGTCACATCGATTATAAAATGAATCTATCATATATCAGTTTTTTTTTTAATCAATACTGTGATTCTTATTATATGTTGTGGATGCATCATTTGGGCCAAACTTTAATTGATATAATAGATCTATCTATGATCGGCGTGGAAAAGTTCAAGACAAGGCCTATGGCCTAATATCGAGAGTGATGGGTTGTCATTTGCTAGGCAGGAGGCTTTGGCATCGACATTCTCCAAGTATTTTCGCAAGATGACATCGAGTTTGTCCGTGCTCATCAATAGCAACAAAATCCAAACAAGCACAATTTGGTTATCACTTAATCAAATTGAGCGTATGTATGCTAATGAGATTACAATGCTTGCTCATCCAATGAAGTATGCTAATCATGTCACCCTAGCCTGTGTGATCACGTGTAATCAATATCTCTGAGGCACCTCATAAATACTCACTTGAGAGAATTTTAAAGCTAATGAGGATCTATCATTTTTATGTGTTTTGAACTTAAAAGCTAGTGCAAGATTGAGGCGCATGACATGAGCATGTGCAAGCTCCACTTGGCAATTTACTTTTGATGGTTACTTTAGCAAATCTCCAATTCTTTAAGCACATATAAGTTTTATACAAATCAATTTGATTATGTAGTTTAGCAAATCTTTAATTTGTGTGTATATATATATATATATATATATATATATATATATATAGGCATATATTGTTTTTGTATGGGTCAATTCTCTTTTGCATGCATCTCTCTAATTCATAAGTACATCTTTTTTTATGTGAGCTTCAATTCTATTTTGCACTTTAGCAAATGAATTTTCAAAAATCACTTTTAGCTTGACTCTATTGATATTCAAGATCACTTTAGCATATCTCTCACCCGCTATCCGTCAATTAGTCATCGTGGGATCGCCGCCGCTCGACATTCCAATAAATATTCACTATGAATACCCTCATTTCTCATTCATTTAAAATGAGGCTATCTATATGCTTTTCACATTATATTTGCAAGTACATAACAAGCTTTCACACGAAATGGTCCACCCAATTGGTCATAGAATAATGCGATGGACTTAGTACGAATATGGACTAAACTATTTCATGTATTTATTGATGAAAGCACGCGCCCAACAAATACATTGCATCATTCAACTTGGTGGAGGCCCCCATCGGATTTATTTTAGAAGGTGGCGACAAATAAGCTCATGATGTAAGCACTCGAAAAATCCATATAATAGTCTTTTCTTGAGGAGCTGACCCTTTCCTTTCCCCGTACGTGGTCCCACTCCCCTCGCGACACGTGGCTCTAGAGAGAATACTTACGTAGGCATGAGACGTCATCAGGCCCACTTAGTAGTAATGGGTATAAATGGATGGGAGCGGGCGATCCTGAGGATCAGAGAACATGCACTTTGCCCATGCATAATTAGCTAGAGCTTTTGCTTATCATCACCGCCATCATCACCACCATTACCATCGCCATCAGCGTCGCCGCCGTCGTTGATATCATTACCACCAAGCTTAGCTAGGGTGAGGGAGAGATGTCCCAGAAGATAGCGGCCGAGGACTGTCCGAAGGCGTGGTCAGGTCCGACCACCGAGCAGCCGCCGCCGGCGGTGGTGGTGAGGGAGTACGAGGAAGAGAGAGACAAGGCGGGGGTGGAGAGGATGGAGATGCTGTGCGAAGTCACGGGACAGAGGTCAGGACCAGATAACAAGAAGAAGAGGAAGAAGAACAAGAAGAAGGCGATTCTGGTGACCGACCTCTTGGGCGACCCCCTCTGTCGCGTCCGCAGCTTCCCGTCCCACGTCATGCTGGTATCTCCTTCTCCCTCCCTCGCTCTCGTACACCATCTTTCAGTCTGTTCATACTCGTTTGGCGTATGGATGTAGAAGCTGTTACGTAGACGATGTCGCATGAGGTGGGGTTCTGATATTTCATATGGGTTTGTCTTCGCGAAACTGTGCAGGTTGCGGAGTGGGGAGAGGGCGGAGAAATAGTTGGGGTGATCAGAGGGTGCATCAAAAGAGTGAAAATCAGAGGCAACGGCAATAACACGACATCATCATCGTCAGATTATGTGACGGCCGCTAACATTCTAGGGCTCAGGGTTTCTCCTTCTCACAGGTTTTCTCCTTCTCCTTCCCCTTCTTCTGCTGATCTTCTGGGGGCATGCATGCGTGTTGCTCCGTTGTGGTGCTAAATATGCGTCTGGTGTCAAGATGTTTCGCTTCTCTGTCGCTGGAATCGCGAGCCGAGTCGATCACGACGCGAAATGTGGACGCCGAGGGTCTCTCTATGCGCTCTCATGGCTTCCCCCGTCCAGTCGGCTGAGCTACTCGTTTGAGTTCTTTCGATATCTTCATAAAGAAAAAATCTAGATTTTACGGTTCGGTGGCCACACGTGTCGTCTTTCTAGCGATTGCAAAGCCCGCTAAGGTCAACACAGGAATAAGAGACACTGTTCCTTATTCCCACCAAAAAGGCTAGATTTCAGCTGTAAAGAGGAACCGGTCTTCCTCGCATATCATACCTAACATTTGCAGAACTCGAATTGTCATTTACCATAGAATAACGTCGTTATCGCCTCGGTTTTTGCTCTTTTGAAGGAGGCACGGCATTGCCACGAGGCTGATCCAAGCAATAGAGATCTGGTGCAAGCAGCACGGTGCGGATTACGCCTACATGGCCACGGACGCCACCAACTCCCCCTCCCTCAAGCTCTTCACCACCAAATGCGACTTCATCAAGTTCCGCACACCGACCCTGCGGATGCGACCCGTCCATGCTCACCGCAAGCCACTGGGCTCAGACGCCTCGATCATCCGGATGACCCCGAGGCTCGCCGAGTCAATGTACCAGCGCGTCCTCGCCGGCTCCGACTTCTTCCCCGAGGATATGGACGAGATTGTTGCGCACCCCCTCAACCTGGGCACCTTCGTGGCGGTCCCAAAGGAGTCGGCCCGCACGTGGGACCCGGAATCGGGGACACTGCCGCTGTCGAGTTTCGCCGTCATGAGCGTGTGGAACACCAAGGGAGTGTACAACTTCCGAGTGAAGGGTGCTTCGGGGTTCATGCAAGCATGTTGCGCCGGGAGCCGAATGCTGGATTCGTGCATGCCGTGGCTGAGGATACCGTCGTTCCCCGACGTGTTCAAGCGGTTCGGGTTCTACTTTCTGTACGGCCTGTACATGACGGGCGAACGCGGGCCGAGCCTGATGAAGTCGCTCTGCGATCTCGCGCACAACATGGCGAGGGACGATGCCGGGTGCGGCGCTGTCGTCGCCGAGGTGGGGCAAGAAGACCCCATCAAGGCGGCGATCCCTCACTGGAAGAGATTTGCGTGGTCGGAAGACGTATGGTGCATCAAAAATCTTCAGGAGGAACTCGTCCACAAACGTGGGGACTTGGATTGGGTTCACATGTCCAAGAGTCGATCCCCAGTACTCTTCGTCGACCCTCGAGACGTTTGACTTTCTCTCTGTTTTGTTCTTTCTTCTTCCTGAATTTTCTCTCGACGAGAAAGCTTTCTTGTATGATAGTAATCGGCAGCCAATGTGGTGGACGAAGCCAATCGCAATTTTACATGTAATGTCGCGTAAGATTTTCTATAAATCGTACGTTTTTTCTTTCAGAAATGTCATCAACTTAGCACGGCTGACCTTTTCATAAGCGCTTTTCATACGAGCGAGAAAGAAAGTGTTCACTTTGCGAATTGGAAAGAAAAAGGTCCTGCATGAATCAAAGCCATTGGCAGTCCATGCACGTTCTGAACACTTCTAAAGTTTTTATATACCCATGAACCATGCTATAGTTTTCATTGAAATGTGGTTGGATAACTTAAGCTTATATGGAAAAGAGGACAAAGCGGGAAATTATCCAATCGGTCTTAAACTTATTGTATGGATGCTTGGCAAGTTTTAGACTTTCCGATTTTGCCAATTTAATCCCGAACTTTTGCCCGAAATACTAATGTGATCCTTTCAGCCAATCTTCATTGAAAATCACTGATATGGCGGCATATCATGTAGGATGGCTACCGACGACTAGAATCGCCGCACTTTAGTGATTTCTAACAAAAAATTGGCTGGAAGAACTACATTAGAATTTCATGCAAAATGACTAAAATTAGATTTGCAAAATCGAAAGATTTAAGACTATATCGACATCCGTACCTAACTTCGAGAGCTCTTTTCACTCTCTCCTCCTCGGTATTTTCATGTTCCTCAAGGATCATTCACTAATCTCAACGAGGACATGTTCCCAAGTTATATCACCTCCTTTTCAGGGCTCCATCACTGGATAACATCATTTTCCTTGGAAAAATCATCTAGGGACCTCATGGCTTGTTGGCTAGACAAGTGACACGTTCATATTGGCACGTTCCCATTGAGCACAAAAGCTACAGTTGTGCCCTCTTTAGGACCTTGACATGTGCATTCTGAATTAGGAAATACAAATCAAACTCTCGTGCTGGCACCACCATCGATCGCCTAAACGGATGTTCCATTAGATTATGCGTATCATCTGTTCGATATGATAGTATACCTTATAGAAATCCATAACATTTTTATATTGGAAGTGGGTATAACGTTCGCAAAAATGACTCGCGAAGAGAACTTTTCCGAAATGCCGGCGTCGATGCCAGTCCTTTTATTTTGCTTTTAGATAAAGCTGAACAGACGGCAAGAAATAGTTTGTTTTAATTAGGAAGATAATGTGGATTAGAAAATTGATTGTTCAAAAGTCTCTCCCAGTACTAGCATGTTTAATTAGTTTAAGAAAACACCCTCCATGATATTCTCAACTTATTAAAGTCGTTGTCCCGAGATATGCAGTTCCAAAACCAATCAACCCGCTTTTGAGGTCTGTGTAGTGTGTATAGAGACTTCAATGACTTTGAAGTTTGAAATACCCAAAAAGAATGTCCCATGTGGGGGGGAACATAAAATAATAAAAGTGAGGATGCCTTATTCAAATCGAAGGGCATGCACCGTAAGCCATGCAAGAAGCCCTTTCATGGTTTATAGCCATGCTATATATAGAAAGGCGAGTACATCGGCATCAGAAAATTCTCACTCTTATCAGGCTAGCTCGAACCCCACAAATAAAGGAATATTTTCCAAAATGATACTTCTACCGCTTACGAAGAAAAACAAAATGAACGAATAAGAGATGTTTCTGTTTTCCACGAATGTTAGACATAAACTCTTATCGATTCGTTTTTGGAAAATGTTTTTCCGATCTTTAATTTTTCGAAAAGTAGATTAAACTCACAATGACTAGGTGTGAAAAGAAAAAAGAGCACGTGTGAACGGACTTGGGATTGCAACCATCCAATATAATATGCTCTAATAGTGACTCCACTGAATAAAGCTGCGCAATTCACATGTCGCCTAAGTATATAATCCGCCAATGGCTATTGAATCCTACAAAAAGATGGAGTCCTTTAGAAAACGCCAGCATTGAGTATGGAAAGAATAATAAAGTTCGGTCCAAATTCCCATCCCACAATAGATTAAATCTCCAAGGGGGAAAAAAAGGGACACGCCCTTTCGGCCAAAGAGCTAGAAAATTAAGCCCTATTAAACTAAAAGAAACAAATGGTTCAAAGAAATGGGGGTTTCAACAAATGAGAGTCTCTCAAGAATTGAGCCAGGTGGCAACTTTATGTGCTTTGCAAGCAACACTTGTCGAAATGCCTGAAAGCTTTGTCTCTCTCCCTCTCTCTCATAAATGCTCAGGACCACAAGAGCACTATGAGGCAGGCATTAAAAGATTTTGCTGCAATCAATGTTAAATCAGGCCAGAGCCACCACCGTTTCCTTGGGGGGCTCCACATGCACCCTCCAGTAAAGTCATTGGCCAGTTACCTGCTTTTTTTGCATAGGTAGGAACCACCTGTGTTGTTGACTGAATATGTTCTGTTGTCTTATGCTGATGAACATTTTCTTTTCTTGACTGAATCTGTTTTTCTTCTCTTTTTTCCCTTTTTCTTTATGTTTGATTTTTTCCTGACAGGTAAAGGCCAAGTTCCGCACCAGAGTGACCACAGCACACTCTAATGATGGGAGTTCATTGTGAATTTGCAACATTGAATTGTGTTTTCAAAAGTTCAGTTCCTTCTTCTTTTACATGAATAGCTATAACAGAAGCTTATATACATAGATAGGGATAAATATCAGATTCAAGTGATGTGCGAAATCAGTGCATGAAGTGATGCAGAGAACTCGGGTTCCACTTGCTTGGGTGAATCCTATTTAGGTGCCAACCAGTTCCTCTTATCGCATTAGTTCTTAGACTAATGTATTTTGCATCTGTGTAAGCCAATCCTGTTAATGTGGCATCTGACTTTGTCCCGTTGATGCCGGAGGTAAAATTTCGATACTTTTCTTGATTCTCTTAAACGGAAGACCAAAGCACTCTGAGGAGAGCCATCCTGAATTTATTGAAAAAAGCCAGAGCCACCAATGATATGGCCATCAAATCCAATAAATAAACCAAGCCAAAAGGATGGGGAAGGCCTCTGGCTTTATCAAAACCACCCTAGCCATCAGTTAAAAGCTTTTATTCCAATTGACGGGATAAATCTCAGAGTCTCGATACGTCCCAACCATTCCAAGATCTGAAATCTTGATGACCATGTTCTCTTTGTGGTCCAACAAGCACAACACTAGATACCCAAAACTCCATGCCTCTATGCATGGATCGACCGTTCACTTTACATAATATATGTGATCTTTTTCGATATACCGGATGCTTTCCTAACATTGCAGTTGAGGCACCAAAACGATCTTTCACTTAGATTCTGTACCATTCTCTGGTCCATAGCATGCCTTGGACTGAATTAGTAGGTTTAATGGCAGAAAGCTCATGAAGGATCCATCATTGCTGATTACAACACGTGTTGCGACCATTGCTGATCACAGAACATAATCAGAGACCCAAAAAAGAATTAATCTAGCTGAATTACCTTAGATTGGTTCTAGTAACTTCAAAAGGTTAGAAACTTGTTTCAGAATGTTGATCATATGTAAAGAAATTTGTTAACATATTCACATTATGTATGTCAATTACAGGGAGTTGTGCCTTGAATTGACACTGAGGGCTTTAGCTCGGGGAAGGTTTGCCTATAATCGATTGCAAAACGATTGACTCCTCCCTTTCCAGATCAACAAGTAGACCTTTGCTCAGCAGGTCCGTACTGCCAGAGTTGCTACAATGGAAAAAGAAAACCTGTTACCAGGTTTTGTCAACGATGATGAATGAATAAGGGAACCCCAAACTTGCCTAATATAGCATCTTCGTTAATCATATTGAGCTAACCGGAGCACCAAGAAGTCTTCAAAAGTCTTGCTCAAAGTTATGGAGTAAGAACAAGAATTCACTTGAGGTTGATCTTTCATGATGGAAACTGGAGGTACCGTGTGCATGATGGTGTCAAGCTGCTGAGGTTGTAAAGTAGAAATCAGATTTCACATTGTAGAAGCTTTCGCAAAACTTGAGAATCTTGAGAACGTGTCTTCCAAAAGAACATGAGGGTTTCCTTGTTCAACCTAAAATGGACAATGAGGTACACAAATTAGGCCAAACCGAAAATCAGAGGACTTAGACAACTACTAATGCCATTCTGAAATAAATACTTTTAATTACTCTTACACGTAACAAATTGCTGAAGAATAGTAATCGAGTTTCTTTTGAAATCTTTTACGAGGATAAGTAAATCAAAAAAAGACCTCCTATCAGGATATGGGGAGAAACAAGAACCATACCAGTGTCCCATGGTCGAGAACAAGGATGTTGTCCATATCAAGCACTGTTGAAATACGGTGGGCAATGGTGATCACAGTCATGCCTCGGCATTCATTAGATATTGTGTTCTGTAGTATTGAAGCTGTTCGGGCATCTACGCTTGCTGTACACTCATCCAAACAGAGCACCTGAAAAGTTTGAGTTTCAGCATACTTGGACTGACTGAAAGAGAAATAGAAAAGGGGACAAAGAAAAACCGTCCAGTGCTAAGAACCTTCGAAGACTTCAGAAGTGCGCGTGCAAGACAAAGAAGTTGCCTTTGCCCAATAGAAAATGTTACCCCAGATTCCTTCACATGAATATCGAGCCCACCTGCTACTTCCACTTCCTCTTTCATATGGCACTTCTCCAGCGCATTCCATATTTTTTGGTCATCAGTGACCCGATATGGATCCATATTATCCCTATAAATATCACAAAAAAGGAGCCAGCATTAGATATCAAAGTGAAGGGCCTCAATGTGAGTAATTGAGTATTAAGGAAACAGGAATAGAGCTCTTGATTTCAGCAAATAGATAGAAAGAAGATATCAAAACACATTTTTAAGCTCCACCTCAAAGATCCTTTGAATAAGAATGGACTCTGAGGCACAATGGCAAAGCGGGACCGAAGATCTCTAGCAGGAATGTGGTCTATATCAATGCAATCCACCAAAATACGGCCACCACAGAGGCCATTGAGGCGGAAGAGGGCATTCAAGATGCTGGATTTTCCAGCACCGGTTCTTCCAACAATTCCAACCTGAATGAATGTCCAGCAGATTAGGCACATCTTACAAGACACTGTCGTCCATCACATATATTGACCAGATTATAGTAATCTTTAGGCTTAACAAGATAACAAAAAAAGTATGAGTCCAACCTGCATCCCCCCAGGAATGGTAAAGGTGACGTCATTCAATGCAGCTAGCAGGCAAGGCATGTATCTCATGGTGACATGCTGAAACTCTATCAATCCTTGAGAAGGCCAATCTAAATTTGGTGGTGGTTGTCCACCAAGTTGCTCTTGAGGGATGTCCATATACTACATGGATTAATAGAAAGTAAGCATGGTATGTAAAGAAATAAACAAAAATATGTCGTGCACTCAGATTCATACTTGAAGAGTTCTCTCAATCGAAACCATCTCTTTTTCCGTTTCTGTGAAGCTTGTCAAAAAACTACCAAGCAGAGACACCAATGGGGCTGCATAAGAGAGGGCCAACCCCACCTGTGAAAGAACGTCACTTGCTATTATTACTACAAACTCTTTTGAGCTTTAATTGTATCGCTGGTCTCAAGTTGGAGAAGAACGGAGAAAGATAGTCACTAAGGTCACAGGAGCAAAAAAATAAATTGGAAGAAAGGAACAAAACATGTACCAGCCCAGGAGTACCAAAGTTGATAGGCAAGAGGCCACGAGATCCAACAACAGACATGACTGCTACGAATGAGATTATAAATGCTGCCAACAACTGATAGAGGAACATTAGTCTATAAATGTAGATAGATGCAAGAATCCCTTTATTTATTGTCAAAGTTCCATAGAGAGCTGGAAATTACTGATGCATCATACTTTCACAAATTTGACGTTTCTTGAAGTTGAAACATGAAGAAAATAAGTCCCATTGACATAAAATGTGTACTGACTCCGGATATACCTGTAGGCGCAGGGAAAGCCATAAGCTCGCTGTAAACTCAGAGAGCGAAGTCCGCTGATATAGCCCTATTTGCTCAGTGAATCTGGTGAAAAAGAAATTCTGTCCAACAACCAGAATGTCACCAATATAGGTCAAAGACGATAAATAGCACTAGCAAAATAACCACACAAATAAATAGTTGACATTTTCTCATGGACGATGAAGTCCTAGTTACATTGTAGGCATCTGATTTCAGAGAGATTTAATGATTTTCCTTACCATAGTAAGACTTGGTTCTTTGTATACACTTCGGGTTGATACTGAGCTACTCAATCAAAGATAACTGTCTCTTCTACAATGCTCAAACTGCTCAACTAGTTTCTAATTACCTTAATTTACCATCAAGTCATCAAAGTTTTACCACAGAAGAACAGTCAAGTCATGGTCTGCAACTAGTAATATCCTTTAAGCAGCAATACTGTAATAAATCATGCGTGTCTTCTGAAGATAGAGAGACTGCTATAAAAAGGATCTGATGAGAACATCCAATGTCTACCTGAGACTTGAATGCACGTATAGTTGATGATCCATCGAGAGTCTCAGAGAAAGATGCATAGATAGGAGAACGAGCAACGCTGTCCAGCCTTCTCAATTCCCTGGAAGTTGATCTGTAAAAGAGCTGTGGAACTTCCAAGTTAATAGAGAGCTCCAAAGTCATATGCCAGGGAAATTCTTTTTTGTTTGTTTTCATACACATCCTTGCTCTGGAAACTATATAAAGCAGTATTGGTAAAGATCTACGCTCGTGTGTCTTACATTTCTCATATAGTTTGTGGGTAGGTGATGAAGACTTTCCAGTAATTCACAGATAACCATGCTAAATAAAAAAATCAACTGCGTGAACATCTCCCACCCCCAAAAAGGAAGAAAGAAGACACAATTAAACTTACAAATGAAAGGTCAACAGAATACGAATGCTAATGGTTGCTTTCATCCAATGTATTTGGTGCTGTTCCTTAATTAGTGTGTCTAGCAAAATCTGTCATTCCTATATTTTAAAATTGATTTTGTGCTTCTTGACATGACATGGAAAAAATTTCTTCAATCCCCACAGGCTGTCAAAGCAAGACTTTTTTGACTAAACGATGATTTTCATGTATGCAAAACACAAGCCTTTGCAAGAGCTTCTCATAGAGAGCTATGCAAATGTAACTACAATACAAATTCATCTATCATCTCGGTTGAAGAGTATTAATAGTATTAGGCATACTTGGCGTTCTGGATATTATTGTTACTAGATTACCGTTGAATGTGTTAGATAACGTAGTTAGGGATTTGGGTGTTAGATGTGAACAACTACGTTACCTCTCTCTCTCTCTCTCTCTCTCTCTCTCTCTCTCTCTCTCTCCCCCCTCTCTTCTATCTCTGTGAAAAAAATCTTTTTCTCATAGAGTTAACTCATCTGGAATATTCCAAAATCTCCCATTATTAGCCAGCTAGAACATGACCCAAACCATTAATCACAATGAAGTAAGAACAAGCTAGGGTGCACATTTCTTCCTATGCTAAACCAAATTGATGTCCTATTTATGGAACATCTTAACATGATAAATACAGTGAAAGCTCGTGTTCTTCACATGCATAATTAATCGGCTTCTGAGACTCATCAGCAATTTAATTCATACGAACAATTTAAACCCTGCTTGCAGAAGAACCAACATTTATTAGTAGTGTGTACCTGTAGCTTGCTGTACATGTACCAGAAGGGAAATAACATCATCAAGAAAAAGATCTGCATAAATGCATTAACACTGGAATATATCAGAAGGGCAAGTGGGAAAAGCAAGCAAATTTACAGTATATGGTCTCAAAAACTACCTGGACATATGATAAAATGACTGCAATCCCCAGAAGACCGACAAAATTTGCTAGAAGGATATTGAGGATAAATGGAAGAGAGTCATCAATTGTGTAGAGGTCCGAAGAAAATCTGCTACCAGAAGATATCATCACAAAACAAGGAAAACAACAGAACGGGAAGAATCAGAGGAAGTTACCCTGACCTATTAAGTATTCTTCCACTGGGCGTCTGGTTGAAGAACTTTACAGGTGCATCAATTAGTCTTTTAAGTAGAATTTCATGCACTGTTATGGCAGCTCTCAACCCACCATATGCAAATGAGAAAGCTCGTACTAGTGTGAGAATCGAATTTACAATACAAAAGATGCAGAGAACAACCTGCCACAATGCCATAAAACAAAAGGAAAATGAAATTCTCCCAATAACAAAGCTATACCTTGTGGGAAGGAGTTATTACATAGCTCCCTGTGACCTGAGATACTTGTGTAATTTGCAGGAATAACACTTTCTACAAAGAAATTAACTTCTTGGGAGATAACCGAACATTTTACTGTAATTCCAAACATGGTAGGCCCTCTGCAGAGGACGATGATGATAATTGTAACAATTTTACCCAAAAAACGGAGAATGGAAATCCTTCAACTAATCTAGTTTTGCTAGATCAGTTTTTAGTAGAGCATTTCGAACCAATTTCTGTGATAAAGTATGAAAATAAACATTTGATATTGGCAACAAGACAAACAGAATGACTCTGACCAGGTAAAAGGATGTAGAGGATGCTGACTTAATGCCTCCTCTTGTTGTATCAACCCAATAGGAGAGCCACAGATCATTTCCGTTACGTGAGGCTTGCATTAAAATTGCTGAAAGGAATATGATTACTGCAACAAGCCAACCTGAAAATGCAGCATAATGTCTGCCACAACGGCAACAATGTGGGCACAATTAAAAATCACATAAGTTTGCCAAATATGTTGTGGAATTGGCTCAAGTTAAAAAAGAAGAAAAGAAAAAAAGCATCTCCCCGGAGTAAATTGTCAAGCAAGAACAAACACCTGTATACTGCAAATTCAACTTTGCCTTCTTTTCTTTCCTCTTCTTCGATAATCTCTTGCACCTCCCCAGCATTTAATTGAGAACTATTGTCCTGTTGAAGGTCCTCACTGGCTCTCATAGACGAAATCTCATGCTCTTGCTCATGGCTTTCAAGTGCTGTATTTAATGTCATTGTGGAAAAGAAAGCTGAATATTGTGAAATCGTCAAATCAGCAGGACTTCCAACCCACCTTATGTACCCTTTGTCCATCACAACTACCATGTCTGCAAGAGATATTGCCTGTCAAGCAAAGAAAGTAGAATGAGTGGTGAGGAGGTGTGTCTATGATGGGCCTCGTATTTGTCTACAGTTAAGTTTACATAAGAAGTAAGAGGAACAGATAATGTCGAGTAAAAACAGCTCGAGCTCTAAACAAAGAAAGATTTGCCCAAATTAGTTATAACAGAAGAGCCCCGAGAAAAATATGTGGCAGAACATAAATTTTGTTTGGCATTGGAACTTAAGGGGATGAGGCACTCAGGACAGTAACTGACTAAGAATAGGACAGTGTCCTAGCATCTGATAACAGTCAGTTCACATGGCACAGCTCTAAAGCAAACTAGGACCTTCCTCTCCTTAGCTTCCATGGCAAAGTAAGTGCATTTGGCATTAGCAACACAAAAAACTAGCAGTACATTATTGTGATTGAATACGGGCATAACTATCTTATGACACCTTAAGACTGAATAGACTTATGACCCCCAGAAGCACCAACAAGATAAAAGGAATCGCTTTGCTTCACTGCTGCAGAAAGAGAGATCTCAGCATGAACAGATTGAAAACTCAACTTCTGACAAGTGAAGAAAGCCCACCTAGTTTTAACAAAAAAAGAGATTTATAATTGTCTAAGCTAATCTATTGAACCTCCTTCACTGGATTTAGCATGTCCCACTGAGAAAATCCCTATATACATAAAATGTTTCCTAAACACCACGATGCCTTCCCTCCTCCCACCAGCGGCATGCTAGAAGGCCATTTCCCCTTCTTAATTCCTAATTAATAACGGGTACTCAATTAGTTAGGTCAAACTAAAGGAGATTTACCCTTTGGTCATGTGTCAGTATCAATGATATGCCATATGTATTATTTTAAAATGCAGGAAAACAATCCGGTAATGGAACTATTGATGAGATTGTTTCTCGATCTGTTTGAATGCAAGGAGATAAGGTAGTGCTCAAGAAAAGGTTTATTGTAACAAAAGAAGCAGACAAGAATGTTTGCACTATAGCTTGCTTGTTGCTCTAATTTTCACAAGAAATTTTTGAACAATAGCTTGCTTTTCACTCTAATTTTCATTCAGCAGCCACCAGTTGACAAGCATCTGAAGGCAGCCATCCAATCCTGAACTATATAACTTTGGGCAAGCTTAAATTCATATCATCTCAATGGTATGCATTCTTGTAGCAATTTGCTTTAGCTCAAGCTATTAAACGAGACCAAAGTTTCAACTTGTACTCCATAAAATTAACCTGAGCGTTATGTGTACAAAGAACACGAGTTTTTCGCTCTGTAAGAGGTCCGAGAATTGCATGATTTAAAATCCATTGAGCAACTTGAGAATCGACTGCACTCAGGACATCATCAAGCATCAAGATGTCGGAGCCACGATATATAGCCCTGCCATATATATAATATCATGAGACAGTATTTTCAAAATTGATTATCCCCCATTAAAAAAAAAAAAAAAAAAACAACAACAACAGGAGTAGGCAGGACCTAGCCAAGGCAAGGCGTGCTCTCTGTCCACCAGATAAGTTGATTCCTTTCTCTCCAATATAAGCCATGTCACCTCCAGCCATCAGAGAGATATCGACATCCAGTGCACATGCTTGTAGAGTATCGGAGTATCTACCCAGAAAAAAGAAATTGCTGAAAAAAATGGGAAAAATGATATGCAAAGCAGAAGATTAATGAAGAATTATAAAGCAAGGAAAGATGCTACTTTTCGTCCTTGTATTTTCATGCTTTTCTAAACGAGTCCCTAAAATTTTAATTTACCTATCAAGTCCCTCTATTTACACAAATTTCTCTATTAAGTCCCTTTGCCACTAAATCTGATCAAATTCAGCAGATGTGGCTGTCGAATGATGCCAAAGTATAATGTGAATAATATATGCGGATGCTTATGGAAAAATTTAGCCAACATAGACAGTGTCGGACTGCCACATTTAAGAATTTAGCCAATGTGGATGCCCATGCGGACGTCCGTATAGGAGAATTTTATCCATGTCATACAACTATGTTGTCTAATGGCCAAGACAGCTAGATTTGGCTGGATTTGGAGTTGAAGGGACTTGATTTGAGAATTTCTGAAAGCAGGATTTGATTAAGCAAATTAAAAGTACGGAGACTTACTAGAAAATGCATGAAAGTTCAGATGTGAAAATTAGAAATTTTCCCATTACAAACTGAAATGGTCAAAGAGAAGAGAGTTATTTTCTACTCATTCGTAGAGCCAAACCTCTTTGAATCATATTTTTCCCCAAATAGTACATTCTCACATAATGTTCCTGACATGATCCATGGAACCTGCACTTCCACCACTGCCAATGTCAGAATAACATGTACTACAGAGCTTAGACAAGGATACTATAAGTGTAAATATTAAACCACACCTTCATCTAACAGCTTAAGCTTTTAGAATAGTTGGCTATGATCCCACAAAGTTTAACATTGTATTAGAGCAAGAGGTCCTGAGTTCAAATCTTTTCAAGCTCCATTTGCCTCCCCAATTAAAGATATCCACGCTTAGTACTAGGCAAAAAGACTAGACTAAGCGTGAGAGGAAGTATTAGCGTAATTAACTATTAAACCACACCTTCATCTAATGGCCTAAGTTTTTAGAATAGTTGGTTGTGATCCCACAAAATTTAACAAATACTAACACCGAGAAGAAAATACAAACCTGCGGTACATATGCCACAGAACCAATTGAACTAATTGATCCATGAATGAGTCGCATCTCTCCCAATATTGCATATAACAGGGATGATTTACCCGAACCGACCTGAAAGCCGTCAGATCTCAGATGGAGGATAGACTAGAAGTACACAAAAAGTTGATGTTTCACAGAAGTATAATTAATGAAGGATATACTGAGTATGTGCAAAGTCAGTTAATAATGTTTGACATCTTTATATGTAACATAATCTAATTCCTTTGAGTCTTTTTATGGCCTAATTACAACGGTTCTACACACACAACCTTATGCTGTCTGCTACTGTAAAATCTAGACCAAGAGCCAGAGATCATTCACACTAAGAAATAAGTGAGAGTAGACCATAGCAGCAGCAACCATCCAATCATCCTCGTCTTTTTTGCAGCGCATCCTTATTCATGAATGTGAAGATTGTTCAGTCCCTATATATCTCCTCCAATCTCATCACCAAGTTAACAATTCTACTTACGGTAGATTACATACATACCATCCATTGGTTCATGAAAGTATATCTGCCACATGTCACTTAAATAAAAAAAAAAAAAAAAAAAAAAAAAAAAAAAAAAAAGATCACGACTCATCAACTTGAGAATCTAAGGAAATGCCAGTATGTCATTAAGAAATCTCACCTCTCCAATTACTGCAACAAGTGAACCGTTTGGAATGGCTAGGGTGATATGATCTATTACTGGACTCAGCTGTTGCATATTGCTGCTTGACCAATTACAACATGCATCATACATTACAACTGCCATACTGTCAGAGCAAAACTGAGAGTTAGTGCTCCTGGAAACCAATGAGGAAGAACCAACTGCACACTGTTCATGTTGGTGCTCAGGACAGCGGAGGAACCTACTCAACCGATTGGTGGATATGAAGGCCTAAAAAAATTTGGAGAGAAAGTATACCAGTAAGAGAACTTTAATTTTAATTACAGTGAAGGAGTTATCACCAAGAAGCTAAGCACATGAAAGACTCACATCAATCAGTCCATTAATGACCCAAGGGAACGAGTTAAGTGGAGAGATCAATGTATTAAACAGAGCAAGACAAGTGAAGACCTGCAACAAAGGTTCAAAGATATAATCTCTTGAACAGTAAGTAAAGAGCCAACCAGTACATTTAAATGCATGGATGACAATGAGCCAGGTATAGCACATACATATAAATATATGCATATCAAGATGTCTTTGAAACTGTCGTTTTTAGTTTGACGGTTACTTTACCGTGGCGGCATCAAGTTGATGTCCCATTAATGTGTAAAGACCAAACGTGAATAAAGAGAAAAGAGTTGGTGTGGTCGCCCAAAAGAATACACACCATGCATCCAAGTACTTCCGTGTCTGGAAAAAAGCATCACACAAGCATTTCACCGTGTCAAAAACTAAGAAAGAAATGCAATTAATTTCATTAGTATATAAAGCAGTCTCATACCTTTAAATGCTTAACTTCTGAGGATCTCGTCTCCAACAACCAATTCGAGAAAATAAGCTCCCATCCATACATTTTCAGAGTGCGAATGTGAGACAAAAGTTCACCTGTTCTCCTAATCCTGTCAATTCTCAAAAGGCAGGCCTATTAGAACACATTTGTGAGCTTATGACCAAAATTCATGGGATCCAACAGTTAGTTGACCATCTACAGTCATCAATATCCCACTGTTTCTCAAGATGAACATGGGCACAGTAGATAGACAAATATACCTGCGCTACTTAATGAAATAAAAAAGTTTGAGACTTCAAAAACTCAACTTAAATGTCCTAGTTTTCTACAATATTGCAGAGAGCCCTTTCTGACAACTATCTGACAGTTCAAATATGATTGAATCTCGGCTCATGTAGTGGAGTATTTTAACTTCTTAAGAATCTTATCAGGCACTGTCTGGTACGATGCTACAAAGTTGGTGTAGAATGAATAGTGATCAAGGGCATACTCCTTTCTTGTTTTCAAACAGAAATTTGTCAGCTAAAGTAAATCACAGAAGTCACCAGGATTGCTATACCCCCTGGATAACCATGATCCAAGTAAATTGATCCAACTTTCAGTATTCCTACATGGTGGACTGCTATGCCACCCAACATTCTTATTCTATTTAAACATATCAACAGAAATATTATCATGTTAGCTTATCAAAGGCAAAACATTTACATTGTTCACTTAATTTAGGTTTATGGAATCATAGAAGGCACCCTTAATAAGTGACTCCATTGCTTTATTTAAACAGATGTAGCTAGTATTTTTATGTATTTTCTAAACAAAGCCTTCTGAAAAGAATCACTATTTCAAATAATTAATAACGAGTCACCCACAAAACAAATGCTTCCAAGCCTCTTGCAGTTCAAATAAGCAACCCAACAAAACCCTTACGTACTGCCTTTCAATAAGATGTACCCTGTTCCAATACCTATACCTCAAACCAAGTGTACCACAATCTAGGTAATTAATGACCAATCATATTAAGGCCTAAATGACAAAGTTCAACCCACTTCTTGCATGATAAAATGTGGTGTTTTTCATCTAATCTGGGTAGTTTTATAAACTCACTTTTTGTAAACAACATGAGCAAGACAGATTCGTTGTATAACAAGACTGCAGCCCTTCAGACCAAATTCAGAGATGATCGTAATAAACACATACCTTTCATCCTTTTGTTTCATCATTTTCTGTGTAGCGGCAGCAATCAAAGTTGAAATCCACTTATTCACTGTAAAAGGAGATACAGGGATGAGAGGAATGAAAAAAAGAAAATCTTACATTTTATGTTACAAGATCTAATAGATGATTATCTGACAGCACAGTCATTGACTTAAGTCATACCTGGTATTAAGAGCACAGTTATTGCAACTCCAGCTGCAAAAGCAAATTTGACTTGCATATATAATAAATACAAAGCCACTCCTATTTGCAAGGGCAAGCTGGAATATGAGAGAATTAGCATTATTAAGAAATTACAATGACAGATGCCAAAGATCCAATGTTATCTTATGCATGAAACCTTGCACTATCCGCTTCACAGAAATTGCTAACTACCAAAATTTTCTTGAGTACCTTAAATAGATAGAATAAGTCATCTTAAAGACATCATCAAATTAATTAAAAGTGGAGCACTTTTTTCACATTAACAACCAATAGTCAGAATAATAAGTAAGACTAAAAATTAGTGAACTTACTTTAAACTTCACAAAGATCCACGTACCCTAATTTATTCGTTTTGTGGGTTACATCATCATAGCCAATCCACCATGGTACTTTCAAAATATGTCTATGAAAAAAACGTTTACAAAAGTCAACCTATCAACCACTTTTAAACTCAATTACCATCAAATGCAAACTTTTACATGAATTAGAAATCTCGATCTTCCTTTATAGGGTTCTCTCTGGGAAAATAAGGGAAGACATTGGATACAACTCACCTGAAAATAACTGGAGAAGAAATAAAACAACTATGAAAGTTTCTAAATTTAGGCAATATTTGTTTAAGGAATGTACTCCATGACTAAAGAATGAGATATTACCTCCACAGATCATGGAAACTGTTACACAAGTTGACGGTTCGATCAGCATCTATAGACATGAATGTCTGAATTTCTCCACTAGAAAATTGTGCTTGCTCTGCCAGGCTGACGGACAGACACTGAATACACAAATGAAAAGGTTGGATACTCATACTGACAGCATATCAAGACTACAACAATCTACAACACTCATATATAAAGTAAAAAGGTTAATCAGGCATAACATCATCTATATCTTTTTGTTCTCATACCTTCTCCAGAGGATGTGATGGTAAGTACTCATTAAAAATGAAATAGATAAATAGGTAGAGCTCAAGAAAAAATGCTAGAACATAGACCGAAGGCCACTTGAAGAACTAGAGAACCCTATGAAAACCAGACATTGCCACGATAACGTATAATATACAACACACTAAGAGCTCGACTTTTAAGAGATTGGGGTGCACAGTCGAACGCATGATGCCAAACCCAATTGATTTCAGGTTTGACAAAATGCAACTCATAAACAAGATATCTATAGAGGGGGAACACTTACCTTTTTATAGATGACAGTCATGATACTGGATCGTAGCTTCAGCTTCAGCTTTGCAAGATGAAAGGTATATTGTGTGTCAAGAAAGGACCTGCAACATCCAAGACAAACATTTACCCAATCAGATAACTTGATGCTACATCCAGAACCGGTACAGAATTTTACACTGCATCAGGCATACAATTCTTGACATCTTTTGTAAATAGTAGCTAAAAAAACTTGCAATTGTGAAGCTATATCATTAGATTCGTAAGCAGGGGGTGTGGTATAGTCATAAGCTGAATAGCACTACTGTTGCTTGCAAAAATTGAGCTTCAAAACATTAATTAGTCATTCCAATAATATTAAAGGGTGATTAAAAGCCATTTCCAAGTTTCCCAACAAAACAAAAAATAATTTAAGTTCTTAGAAATTTATGAAAAAAATTATGGTGACTTTTAAAAGTTGTTAGTATCTACATGTCTATAATGATCTATGGTACTCAATGTGATTGTTCAATAATATTGGAAAAGTGTTGACAACTTGAAGTGCTGAAATGGAAACAAAAATTTGTTTGGTAATTGCATAAGACTAAATGTTGAATATGATAAGTTTTTACTGAACTTGGAAATTGAACTTGGCGTTTTTCAATTAAATGAATTAAATTAACCCCTTCCATATTAAAAACATTAAATACTTTTTTTATTGATTTAAACTCAAACTAGTCAATGCTACCAAACATATTTAGTCTCATCATTGCTTGATGGTTTAATTTTCAGTAGTAAGGGATGTAATCAAACTGGATCCAAACAGTGGTCTGATTTCAATATCTGAAAAGGGAAACACTTAAAGCTAAAGGCTATACCAACATCGAACACTCTAGACTTTTTCAGCACTCCAAAATTTATATATTTAAGAACTTTCAGGATCAACATGATTTTGTTAAATCTTGATTCTTTCTTCCTCTTGCTTCAACTGAAAACTAATTGTATTTTTGCCACGACTTGAACAGACATTTTGTTATTCGCTTATCATAGTTTGAACCCATAAAACTAGCCTCTGCAAGGGAAGAGGAAAGCTCTGGACTGCACAATACAGGAGATAATTCGATTAGATAACTTTCTTTCACGGTGAGACTTCAGAATATGTTGCCATGAGATACTTAAAAGCTCCCTGAAATGACAGTTTGTTCATTCCTCCTGCTTTAGTACGAATGCTTGTTAGTGCTTCAGCAGGCAGCATTTTTATCAAGTTTTTTTTTTTAATCATCATTTATAACAGAGGCATGGAAAAATCAATTGAAAGCTAGGACTCAAATGCTCATAATTGTAGAGCTTATGCATATAAAGAAAATTTTAAGAAATAGCTCATCGTTGAGTTCAAAAGGGGGAAATATACTTGATGATAGATGTGAGGCCTAAGGATATAGCAAAGATATAGCCATCGACATTCCCAGAACCTGAAAAAAGAAACAAAATCTGATCAAATTAGTATTGATATGTTATTCTATTGAAAGTAATCAGTCTAAAGAAAGGTTAATCTGTATTTGGCATGCTCTGAACCACAAATAGGGAAACAAAGTCCAGATGCTTTCAGCCCAACAACAGTAAATAGGGAAACCAGATTACTTGCAAAGACAAGCTATGCTGGAGGATTTTTTTTTTTCATATGGCTAAATAGGACTATGTATAACAAGAACTATATGAGGAAGCAATAACTGATACCTAAAAAGATAATAAACAGGAACAGAAATCATAGAAATTTGATGCCAAGTTGTATATGCACAGCGCATACTTCACTCTACCCTAAACCAAACCACAATGGCCATTTGTTAACAAGGGGAAATCCGATCCCCTTATAAGCTGCACCATTTTTTTTTCAGTCAATTTATGAACAACTAAATCTCCAGAATTAGCACCTGCGAGAGCCTGAAAACCATTAGCTGCATTCATTCACAATATCTTGTCGAAGCCATCAATTAATACTATTTCAGCAACCTTTCATATTAATCAAGCAATGGATCTTTAGGGAAGAAAACACAAAGGTAATAAGGGAATTCATTTTAGAGAAAAGGATTATCAAGGCAAAACCTCTTTGAAGGGATCTAATCAACTTGTTGAGAAGTAAGGGTCCAGCAAACCCAACCAAATCATTTACCACCTGGAGCACATTCTAAGTTTTTCAGAGTGAACAAACATAGAGAAAAGGAAAGCAAATGACAAAGCACTTGCTCCAAAAGACTGCAACTTAAACATTTGCAAACAATGATGCATAGTGAAAAAGGCAGACATCATGTATCCTTGTCCACTCTAAAGGATAATAGAATCAATAGAAAAACCAATATACCAAGAAATCAAGAGCCCGTTATAAAAATTTCAGTCTCTAAAAGTCCAACTCCTGGGTTTTAGTCTCTTGACAGTCAAATTGCTATTCATATCAGTTTTTAATAGAACAATACATAGAGGCTCAACAAGTGGACCAAACACAATGACCAGAATACTCATGAGACTGTTCATAGTGGCAGACTCAGGGATTGCCTGGAGTTGACAAATCATCAACAACTAGACATTCAAATGGCTATGATCATTATCACTTGTCAATTATAGTTAAACAATGATAGGTGAAGAAAAGGCGGTCTACCAAGGTTTCTGAATCGTTCAGTTATCCTATTGCCAACAGGATCACATAACACGACGGGCCTAATCTAATAGCACGCCACCTTTTCCAAACGTCTTGAATTCTCATTTTGGAGCTCAATTTGCTTGCCTGGTTCTGTTATGAGTGGTCATGGAATATGGAGACTCCATAGGTCATATTTTTTATTTATTTATTTATATGAGGTTCCATAAGTCAGATCTTGAGGGATGCCTCGACCAAACAAACTAGCTCAGGAGACCAGAAAAGGCAGCATCAATCTTAATGAATGATAAGGTCACTGTTGCTATACAAATTTTTGTAGCGAAATATGTATCAGATTAAGGAAGGAACCACAATATATTACCTTCAATAGACCTAAACGAAGGTAAGACCACCCATAGGCACAGCAAAGTGCTTTGAACAATGATGGCTCATTACGGTTACAGTTCTGCTGATCTTGCCAACAGCTGAACAATGCATCATGACAGGAAGAAGGATCCATATTGGAAGGTAGCGAAAGCAAATCTTCAAAGTCAAGTTGCTTTATTACTCCCCGATTCATCACTTTAACAATAGATTTGAACGTCGCAAGATCCCAATAACTCTCTGCAGTTCCCTTTCACAAGCAAATAAAACAAAGAGAGGGTGGAAGAAAAAAGTCACATTCGCACCATTCTAAATCTTCTAAAGATAGAAATAGAAGTAATTAAAGCTATTCGTTTGCACATAGATGTTATTGCCATACATTAGGAGTGGGAAAATGAATGAGCAGACAGTTAAAAACCCACAATCTAGGAAAAAGTGGTTCCTACACAATGGTAACAATATTGTAAAATCTGAAAAAACTACAAAAACAAGGCCTCTGATAACTCAAATGCTGGTATACATCATGCAATGGCAAAAGAGGACTCTGCTTCAAGCATACTTGTCAATCTGCAGCAGCCTTTGTTCTGATATAAATGAGTGCTTTAAGAATAGATTTTTACAATATAATCCTCTAAAGCTCATACTCATATCTATAGTTTCACTACCAATCACTCAAGTAACAAACTTAAAATGGTTTTGAGACTTAAAAATGGTTTTAATTTTTTTCAAGATAGAAATATTGCAAGTTGAACAAAATCCGGAAAAGAAGTAATCAGGATAACATGCCCACAGCCATAACTGAAATTAGAATCTTCAGCAGGTGTAATCATTTTGACTTAATAATATATATTGCAAAACCTAGTCATTCTGCTCTGGCGTATCCTCCTCTAAGAGTATCCCAGTAATAGTTCTTACAAAAATGGTCGATTACCCTGCAACATAACTGTAGACAGAAAGCCACAGATTCTATTGTGCATATAATGGATATAACATCACAACAAGGGCGTTTGTATAATTCTCCCAGTTATCCTTCTGTTCAAATCAGCAAAGGTAGTTTCACAATCTAATCCTCTTTTTACAAACATAGCTCCAATTGGCTGATGGTACCAAGAGTAATCATTTCAACAGAAATGATTGATAAAATTCTTTCAATTTTTTTTTTCAGTTTAATAATAAGATAACAAGCCCAAACACGTTTGTATTGTTCTATGTGTATTTATTCTGAAGGGAAGTAATCGTTTCAGTAATGACCATGGTGCATAGCTACAGCTTCTCCAGAGCTTACCATTTATAGAATGTGAGAATAGATGTATTCTTAAATATCCTTCAGTTTAACTCAGCAAAAGTAATTTTACCTTCTATCCGCTACCTACAATCACAAATCCAATCGACAGATGGTCCTCAAATAGCTTCACTGATATATTGACAATGACTTCAATTCTGATTTTGTCTCATGCCTAGCATGAATTCTTGTCATCTATATCACATACAAGATCTTACTACGACATAAATTAGAAAACATGCCACCAGCCTTTAGATGTGGAAAGTGAAAGCAGAGTGACTTTAGAAAATTTGTGAAATACAAAAATTACTTCCCAGAACCTAAGAACAGGACATTCAGAATCAAGAATTTTCACTATGTAGAACATTGAATGGAACACAAACATGACAGATAGGACTCACCGATCAACTTACCAAGTCCATATGAGAATTTGCCTCAGCATCCTCATTTAAGGAAAGAAATGATTCTTCCAAATGCCTACAATTTACACCATCACATAAAGTCATCCTGGCTCCCAACACTAGGATGTAGAGATACCAATATTAGCAAAGCAGACTCGAGCATGTAATCAAAATATGCGCTAAGTATCTCATTGGAGGTATCCAATGACAAAGCCAAGAGAATTTAAAATAAAAGATTTTTCTCCCATTATCAAAGTTATTGTAACTTTATATCAGGTATTCCCAAATTATGATTTACTTATTAGTCATATTTGACACGTCAATTGCTAGTGAATTCCAACTGCACTGAGCAGGAAAACACTCTCCTTGACTTGTAATTAAACCAGGACATCAGTAGTATCACTCTGCACCCCTGCATTTTCACTACCATCACAATTTGACTGATCATTCAGACAAACCATGCTCAACGGATGAGAGATTAGCAGTTACGTGTCAAGTACATAATCTCTTGCTGTTCCAGTACAGTTTTAGTCCACGGAAGAAAATAGCTGGGAAGTTAAAAAGATCCAGATAATACCTGCTCTTAGAAGGCACTCTCTTCACCCTGATAACGTTTAGTGAAACGCTGAGCATAACATCCAACAAAAACATGCAGCTCTCATTTATACACACTAGTACCTGTTTGAAATGCAACTCTTTAACACATAATGCATAATCTTAATCTTGTACCATACACATGAAATTATGTCAGTACCATATTGGGAGACAAAAATTCAACCATCAAAGTACACTTACAAATTATGTAAAAAATTAGCCCTCCCATAAATTAGGATCTAGGGGATTTTATGCCTCATATTGCCAAATAAAAACAAATCAGACACTGTTGCATTTGATCAGGCACATTGTAACTGGCAACCACAACATGCACCAAAATAATGTGCTGCTGATGCAGCCAATGAATATACCAACATAGAATGAATAAAAGAATTTTCATGAGGAGCAATGTCACCTCCATCGAACGAAAAGTTGCCTGCAGATTGGGGATCATGAACACTGGCTTTATTGCCCACCACAAACACAGAACCCTGCTATAAAATATGGAGTGACCACAGGGGCACTTCAAGGCCAGTATTGTTAGTGCCTGCAAAGTAGAAAGGAGAGAGCTAAAGAAGATATATTTAGGAAATCCTACCATATTTGATGAGGTAAAACCCACATATAAAGCTTAGAAACTCACCCAGACTGCAAACCTAGAACATCTGAAAAGCCATGAATGATACGTCGCCAAACCTCCATGATAAGCATTGTTCAGCAGGAAAGCCACGTCCAGAAATGAGAGACTTGCTCCAAGGATTGGAAGCACATAGAAAACTGCTTTTTCGAAGAAGTTCATCTGAGTACAATTCACAACACATGAACTTGTATATTAGACAATAGACACGGATGATTTGAGACCAGAATAGGATAGTGAATTATAGAATAAAACTGTTTTGAGTGTTTGATTTATATGCATCAAGACTAATGGTCAACTGCGATTTGAAGACTAGTGAGTGCAAAAAAGAAAAATAAAAGTCGGAGAGCCACATCCACAAGAGAGACAGACCCTCGAGTTGAAATGATACAGAGATATTCATGAACGCCACTTATTGATGGGAACGGGTTGCGTATTTGAAACAGAGAGTGATGCAACATCAGATGTACTTTCCTGCGGTAGTTTATTCTGGTATTTGCTGCATCAGTTGTGCAAGAGTGATGAAGAAAGTTTTAAAATTCTACAAACTGGAAGATCTTTGGGACTTGCTAGAATAACCGAAAAGTGGAGGAAGCAGGAGTAGTAAACTGGATGACTTTTGAGATGATAAACTTGCAAAGTGAAATATATATATATATATATGATGAGAGATTTCACAATCTATAAATCCCCATGGAGATGTCCGCTTTTACTATATGATGTAAGTAATTTTAGTCAGGGAAGCCAGAGACACAAAATGTGATGGAGAGAAAAACAGAATGATGAGCTTAGCTGAGCAGAACATGCCTCTGTGATTTGATTCTGATCAAACTGGTCAAAACACATTTATAACTTTCACAATGCAATGTTCAGAAGGTTTAGAATTCATGCAAGCACAGGATTTAGATGCCCAATGCATACATCTAAACGATTAGAGGACTAGTGAACATCCCTTTTGTCGTGATTCTGATCGGACTAAATATCAGCAGTCGAACACAATCCATACAAGTAAACAGAATTATATAATCCAACCTCTTGGTTGAAGTGATTCATGTAGAACCAGAACCTACCCTCCATATTCTCTCTTTTTTCCTGTTTGTAATGCCTAGCATGGCAATCATACAAATGGTAATCACATTCCCTCCAAACGCCAAAACTGTGGACATCATTAAGGAGAAGCTAATACAAGAAAAGTGAAACAGCCATACTATTCCATTTTAATTGGAAGAGACAAGGTATCAAATTTAAAGGATATATATCACGGAAGCACTCGGACAATTTATTTCCATCCCACACCTGAAAAACCAAAAACAGAGTGTTCAATCAAAATCCACTAACAGAAGCAAATGCTCTGTTAACTAACTGATGCAAGAAACTACTAAAATATAAAGTGACCTTAATTTCTGCTTACCATTAAGCATCCAAATGAAATATCACAGCAAGTACCATCAGGTTATATCCACTCTCCATAAACATTTAAGGGAAAATGAGAAGAAGTTAATATACCATTACTCAAGATTCAAAATTGCAGCAAAGCTTTCTATTAATTGGGATTTTTTTTTTTAAACTTCTTTCAAGGGTTCACCATTCTCCTTCTGTTAGTTACTTCATCAGGAGGCTGACGTTGACCCTGAAATGCTAATTTGGATAAACAGGATCCACGGGTCACTTTTCATTGCCTCCAGTTCACAAATGGTGCCAAGAAGGCATCGCAACAGCAACGAATGAAAGTTAAGATGACAGAGGTGCCATTGCCCAACCACCGGAGCTAAAGGCTGAGTGAGTGTCACCAACCTCACCTGACAATGACTAAAGAATTCAAACTCTAACCACAGCAGCCAATTGCCACAGGTATTAGAATTCTGAAACTGAAATTGCTCCCGTGATTATTTCTAATAGCCATAATCGCCACCACGGTTAGTGCTGGCGGTGACTTTGGATTGGAAACCCAAAAGCGAACAGGCATGCATGCCCCCAGAGAGAGAGAGAGAGGTGGGAATTGCAATGCTTCATGTGTCCTTTCACTTCGTCTAGGGACTTTTTCTAGTCAAATGAAAAGTACAGGAGCAACATCATCTTTAACATATCATTAAAAGTCCAATGGCAAAACAAATAGCCTGGCCTCCCCTCCAAATAAATTCATTCCCGGAAAGAATTCCCAGATGAAATGCACGCCTTCTACAAAAGATCAAGGATTGCTTTGTGCTGGAATTCCCGGGCCGATTTTGTACTTTGAGCAACAGCACAGGTACTAGTACCGGTTTCATTTTCTCGGCAACTAAATCAACGTAAAAACTCTAAATTGGTACGAACTTATAGATTATTAGACCAAAAAAAAAATGCATTTTTTTTAATGGTCGTAACAAAACAGAACATTTGCTCTGTATTCATCATTCAACGCAGACGCGATGGACAAAATGCTGGGTTACACAGCCTCTGCGTGCACCTCAGAATCCTCGGCAACCCCAAAAAAACAATACGTAACGACGTGCATCCTACGATCGGAGCAGAGAGTCTCTAGACAATTAGACGTTTTCGCGGCTCCGACGCGCGACTTGAAAAACAATGAAAAAGAGACACCCCCCCCCTCTTCTTCCGAGGACAAGAGCTCCAACCGGCGGGGAAAAAAAGAAGAAGAAGAACGAGCAAGCGTACGGAACGGGCAGGAAAAGCACCATCGTGCGGGATACACACAGACAGAGCAAGAACGCGACGGGCGAGAGGAGGAGGAGAAGGAGAAAGGAATGGGAGAGCGTACGGATGGAGAGGTAGGGCAGATGAGGTGCAGCAACTCCATTGGGCGATGGAGACGACGAAGACTTCGAAGAAGCGCAGAGAGAGATAGAGAGAGAGAGAGAGAGGCAGTTACTTTAAACACGAGCGTCGGTTGCCCAAGCGAGCTGAAGTCGCTCTGTGTATCTGGCTACTGCTTTCGGGGCGTACACTGTTTTTTTTTTTTTTTTTTTCGCCACCGTGGGGTCCTATGGTGTTGCCACGTGATCACGTGGGCCCATCCTCACTTTCTTGTTTTTTGTCGTGATTACCATGTCGTGTCCAAGTAAGGTTAATCTGGTTCTTAATCCGGTCCAATTTCAAGGTAAAATCGAAAATCGAGAACCGAACCGAATTCGATTCCAATTCTTATTTAAGGGAAATGATCATTTTTTTGTCGGCTTTAATTATGAAAAAATAAAAAAAACTAGTCACTTTTATTTTTTTTTGAAGAAATTAAAGAAAAAAAGTATATTTAGTCGGTCCAATACGTTTATTGTTAGAATTGAGAATCAGACCGCCCAAACAACAATTCCACTTTTAAGAACTAGGAATCAGACCGACACTTCTAGGAACCATACCTAGTTGGCCGATTCAGTTTGGTTTAGGCATTTCTCGATTCGAGTAATCCTAAATAATACAATGAAAGAAATAATAATAATAATAATAATATCATCATTGTATATGCATTATTCTCCCATAAACTAAAATGAAAGGAGACACAGAGCCTTCAATATGTGAGAATGATTGTGGATTAGATTAAATTAAATTACAAAATAAATATATTGAGTTTTATAAGTGGCCTTTTCCAAGAAAATGTATTTTGTAAATCTGTTCCTTTGATATGTAGTCATTATAGTTTTATGTAAATAAAACAAATTGTATTTATAAGTTTTATTAATTTTAATGGGGTCCGATGATATAAAGGTGGTGTTAAATATATCTTGCAAAGGAGGAAAGATAGAAGAGTTTATAATTAAACGAGCTATACAATAAAAACTTTCCCTAGAAACTGATTGATTTAACTAACAAATTGCAAGAGTTTTCAAGAAACTTAACTCTAATCTTACAAAAAACTATCACAATTGATCTAGACTTCGAACGATCATCACAATCACGAAACACTTCAAATAGGTCTTGCCGGTTACATAAGGACGAGTACTTGATCTGCGAATTTTTTTATCCAAGGTCATTTCATAGACTAGCCAAAAATTCAAGTCAGACTCTAGACCAATTGAGATGAAACTCAAAAACCAATCTCAATGATGAGAAATTAGATTCTCCACACTCTCTAAAATCTTCAAGAGGAAGCCAATCTTGCCTACCAAATCCACAAAGAAAGGCAGACGCACGGTCCTATCAAATCCCTTTTCCCGGACAGGTTAGCATCGGCTGACAAAGAACACTTTCTTTTCGGGAAGCTAAAGATCTTCGTCACTGTTGAGCAGCTTTTGTAGAGCACTGAGAGATTCCCCTTACGTCAGTTATATATATGTATGCCCATGAAAAAGAGAGGCGCTCCCCATCGCGCGTCCACCAACACACGCAGCATCTTCGTGGCATTGGAAACCATGAAAGAGACGAGCAAAGCTTTAAGAGCCGCAGCACGAAAGGTGCTTTCCGGTTCCTGCGAATCGTGGTGCCGGATGCCCGCACAATGACCAGAAGTCAAAATTCTTTATTCTTGTTTTGTCTCTTCTTCTTGTGCTGCTGCACGCTTTACATGAGCAGGGGATTCACGAGAACTGTCGAAAAGTGAACGTGAATATATCTTTTGAGAATGCTTTCGGAGGAGTTGAGAGATGCCCCGAAGAAAGAGGAAAAGTTTAGTTCTCGTTCTGGACTACCATTTAGGGTGTTGCCTTTAATGATAAGGGAATTTATTCAGTCTTCCCTTGTTGAAAGGAGCAAGATTTTGGATGCGCGAGGCTGATACAAGGGATTGAGATCCCTCTTAGAGGTCAAGGTGCGCGAAAACTGTCCGGATACCATTCGGTCGCTATTCGGAAAGAAAAAGAAAAAGCAATCACTTTTATGAAGTAGTTCGTACTTACTAACACATCAGCAAATTTGCCAATGTACTAATTACTTACACCAAATTATTAAAAATAGTTTGTATTTACACACAATCTGTGATTTAGGGGAGAAGTGCCAAAAAGTCCTAAACCTTTTGGTTTTGTGCCGATTTAGTCCTAAACCTTTTTTTGGTGCCGATTTAGTCCTAAACCTTTTTATATTGTGCCAATTTAGTCATTTCCGGCCAAAATTGGCCGGATTTTGCTGACTGGACGCCGGCCGGCTGACGTGGCCTGATCGGCGCTGACGTGGACAACTTTTAATAATATTTTAATATTTTTGAATTTTTTTATTTTTATTTATTTTTTATTTTTTATTTTTCTTTTTATTTTTTTCTTTTTTCTTTTACTTTTTTTCTTCTCATCTTCTACCTCCAGCCGGTCGTCGGAGCTCGGCGACCGGCCGGGCGACGGCCGGCGAGGTCGAGGTCAACCTCGCCGGCCACCTCGCCGATGGCCGCGAGACGGCCTCGCGGCGGGCGGCGAGGCTCGACCCTCGCCGGCGAGAGCCCTCCCGCCCGAGCGAGGCCGCCCTCGAGCCTCTCCCGCCGAGGCCGAGCCGCGGGGCTTGCCTCGAGGCCCGGGCGGCAAGGCCGAGCGGCGGGGCTCGCCCTTGCCGACCATGGGCGAGCCTCGCCGCCCGGCCTCGAGGGCGGCCTCTCGCCGGGCGGGCGAGGCTCGCCCTCGCGGCGCGGCCACGGCGAGGTGGCCGGCGAGGTCGACCTCGACCTCGCCGGCCATCGCCTGGGCCGTCGCCGAGCTCCGGCGACCTACTGGAGGTAGAAGATGAGAAGAAAAATAAAATAAGAAAAAGAAAAAGAAAAAATAAAAATAAAAATTCCAAAATATTAAAATATTATTAAAAGTTGTCAACGTCGGCGCCGATCGTACCACGTCACCGCCGGCGTCCGGTCGGCAAAATCCGGCCAATTTTGGCCGGAAAGGACTAAATTGGCACAACATAAAAAGGTTTAGGACTAAATCGGCACCAAAAAAAGGTTTAGGACTAAATCGGCACAAAACCAAAAGGTTTAGGACTTTTTTGGCACTTCTCCCGTGATTTAGGTTCCAAACCCATCAATTTTAGGAAAAGAATGATTTGGTTTTGCTGTGGGTGATTAAAGCCGGTTGGAATTTGTAAGCCATATTACTGATATAGCTGAGACTAACTAGATCATTAAATTATTGTAATGATCTAAAATTTATAAAATATATCGAAAGCTACTTTACATTACATGTAAGTGATTTATATATATAGATAGTTGCTTTCTTATATGAAAACTTACTAGTCATATCATAAATCGCTAACCAATGTAACCATACTAAAATTCTATTTTTATAGATTAAAGTCACCGAGCTAATTGGAGAAATTGCTGCTAGCTATTGAAATTTTAGTCTCGCTAATCTTTGTGGGAAGTTACTGTCAACTATGAGAAGTTGGTATTCATAAAAAATTGAAAATTCACTTTTTCGGCTGCAAAGTTATCAGGCTAAATATAAATAAAAAAATATCACCCTTTTTACCCAAAATCCAGACTACTGTCATTTTATACCTCTACTTTTTAAAACTCTAATTTGCGGTACGCTCAAAAAACCAAGTAAGCCCCCTTGTAAATCTCCCATACTTCCAAACTCTCCCACAAAACCTTAGCCTACGTCAACCGCAGAGCCCGTCTCCCCTGTACCACGCCATTGTCCGCCGTCACCCTCTTCCTCTTGGCCCCAGAAACCATTGCGGATTGACTCCCCTCCTGCCGGTCATTGTAGATGCCTCCCCTCGTCTATCGACCTAAATTTGTAATGTATTTGGTAACAATTCTTTTCTCGAAAATAATTTCTTTTTAAAAATAATTATTTTTTATTTCTATTCCATAGAATAATTTATGAGTAACATAATGCGTTTGGTAATTATACAAAAATTATATTCCCGAAATTGAAAAAGAACATTAATATGTTTGGTATGACTTACAGGTTCTTTTTGTGACATATAATTTCTTTTTATTTTTTAATAGTTTTTTGAGATTTTTCTCTTCTTTTTTTTTTTTTTTCCTTTTTTGCCTCTCTTCTTCTTCCTCCTCTAGCCAATCATCGATTGATGGCGGTGGATGGCAGTGGGCAATGAAGGGCAACAATGAGTACTCTAGAAATTGTTCTCAAAAATAAAAAAACTGCTTTTTTATATTTTTTATTTGAAATCTATTTCTTGATCATTTTTTTATTTCGAAAAATAGAATAATTAATTGACGTTATTAAACGGATTTCTATTCTTTTTCTATTTCAAGAAATAAAAGCAAAAGAATAGAAAAATTGGAACGTTACTAAATGGAGTCTTAGTGGCTAAAATGGCACGATGTCATATTTTGGGGTCATGATCACAAGCTCAAAGCTCTAGTGGCCATGGGTGGGAGCTCAAGATCTAGCAGCGATGGATGCGAGCCTAGAGCTCAAGGTCGTGAGTTCGAGAGCAAGAGAAAGAGGTCATGTGGGTATGGAGGCGGGTGACAGAAGGGTGAGATGCTTTTAGGAAGTATTTGCAAAAATAAAATGTTGGTAAGTTATATCTATGTAAGAACTCATATATATTTTTTTGATATTTTCTCTTATTATTAAATAGAGAAAACATTAAATATTAATAGTTTTCAAATAGAAAGAGGTATTACTCATAGTTAAAACATTACTTCCAATAAGCACATACAAAATTTAGTAACTTATCACTAGGAAGAATCATTGATTGCTGGTATATAATGTTACTAACCAAGGGGACAAAGCCACTTAGTGCAATTATGTGGCCCGTCGATACATACTATACCCGGTCATGGATCTAGCTATCCATGGGCTCATCCCATAGCCGCATCACAAAGGCTTGAATGTGATTGTGGAACCGGAAAATTATAATTGGTGATTTCATTTATGGATGAGCCTAGATAACAAATTAGGCTCGATTTGATGATTTGATCAGTGCGAACCTACTCATTTATCACTCTAATTGATACTTGTTTTTTCAAAGGAGAAGTAATTACCAACAAGTTGAGTAGCTAAAATTATTCCACTTGCAATGGCATTTATGTTCTAACTTTTTCTTTTTCCAGATTGGGCTGCCCTAAAAAATATTTTACTTTTATTTTCTGTGAAATCTCTAAAGCCTTCTAAAATGCACAAATATTGAAGGAGTAAGTGTGTGACTTTCCATTCAGTAAATTAAATTTCAACATACCGGTAAGCACAATATGTACTATGTAATTGAGGTAACTACGTTATAAAAAAGCAAGCATATATCGATTAATCCCTAGCAACTGTTCAAGAATTATTTAATTAATTTCAATGAGGAAAAAAGATAACAATCAGCTTAATTGGAAAATAGTATTTTTTTCATGCGGTCAGCAGTCCTCCTTATAAAATCGGCAGATTGCTTTGCTCAACTAATTTACCAAGTAACGTGATTATTTGTGGTCGGGTGTTGAATTAGTAGCGTCCATTTGCTTAATCTTTGGTTTACTAAAGCACCCACGAGCATTGATTAGTATCACAAATTTGCACCAGTCTGTCAAAAGGTTTTTATGATATCAAAGTTGGAGATATCGTTTGATTCTTCGCTCCTCCTTATATTCGATCACGGGTTTTCTCACGTGCATCCGTGCATTTCGGGTCCGCATGCTTATTAAGGCCTTGCCATACCATCATCCCTCGCCGTGGTGAAACATTCATATGGAACTCATGTATCGCGCCATTCTCCAATTGTTTGAATTTTAGACTAACTAATGGAGTCCCATAAAATTCTACATAGGGGATTAGTGTCACCGGAACATTCTCCGGCAGCAGAAATCTGAAGTTTCTTGTCGAAGAACACGAGAACAAGTTATGCGGCCTCAAAAAGAGAGAGAATCATATGGCATAGGGGATTAGTGTCACTAATCAACACGTGATAGTTCCTCATTTTCTTCGTGGTCTTATTCTATTCGTGTATTTTCGCAGTCGCACGGTTGCTCCACGAGACGCAGTCGTCTCTAGCTAAATAAGCTTTGGTTGCAGAAACAATGAACTCCGCATAACATAAGATCTATCGATTGGTTTCGTCAAGAAAATTGATTACCTCCAAGCACCCTTTTGGCTTAATCTCAGACGACGCTCGAGTCAAGACATCGTAGACCAGAATGGTTTCGACCGCACTGTCGATCCTTGCAGATTGTCAGAGGTGGGTTGGGTAACATGTTGTCGTCTTCAGATGGAATGAAGCGTAGCTCGGGATGGAATGTGACGAGGATAGCGAAGAAACCTAAAAGGTTAAGGACTTAAAATATGTGTACCGTTGTTCTTGGACTTTTGAGCTACGCTACAAGTTCCAAGAAACGAAGAGGTCCTGAGGAAAATTTCCAAACGAAGACTCCATTGCATGGCGACGTTTCAGAGAATCATAGCCATCTCAACTAGGCTCTTGTGCATTTGCAATACCGCGAGGGCTCTTACGAACACGACCGTGATGTACAGTATCTGTAACGTTCAGATGTACGCGCCGTCAACCGAGTACCGATATCTGGTGGTCGAAACTTTGGGAGATCTAGTTCAGGAGACGCCTATGTGGGCCTATGGATATTACAACCAGCGTCCGGGCAGCGAGCAGACCGTCTATGGACACGGAGTCTGTCACAGGAAGCTCTCGCAACCCAACTGCCACAACTGCATGCACCTTGCTCTTCAAACCATAACCCGTTAATGTCCACCAGCTAGTGGGCTGTAGGATTAGGTGCGAGGATTACGCATTCCATGAATCACCTATATAAGCTGTGTGTTGGATGCAAATTGCGCAATCCCAAGATCTCCATAATCAGAACAAGAACATGCATAATTGAGTAGAAAGATTAATGCACATGTTTTGGGATCCATCGAACATAAAGTGAAAGCAGAAAAAAGGGATTACCCACTCATCAAGGGGATCCACGCATCAAATCCTTCTCCTCTATTGCCCTCCGTATCACTGGCTCAATGAGGCGGCCCCCTCACGTTTAGCGTTAGTAAACGCTCATTAGGTGAGGATACATGTGAGAATTAAGGTTAGAGGAAAGACTTGAGCACTATTTATAGAGTTTCCAGCCAGGCCCCCTCATTACGGGATAGGCTCAACTCGGCCCACACTAGCTTGTACCCCCATATTAGACTAATTAAGAAACCTTCTATCTCACCTTAGACCAATCCCCGTAAAACGGTAAATGTTAAACGGTAAATTACAATATCAATTAATGTAGTCCACATTAGGAAAACTCTTATATTCTCCCACTTTGACTATATTAATTGAAATCGTACTGTATATGCGCACATTGGTCTAGAGATAATTCTTAATAGTCAATCATATCCCATAAAGTCTCAAATACCGAATCATTGCGGTAACTGCATGTATACACACAAAGCCTTCCATGGTCACGAATGTTCTCAACTTTATTGATATAGATTCAATATGGTAGTGTGTCAAATGGATAACATCTCTCATAGAGAGATCCCATTTGTCAGTCACCATTCTCTTACCTTAAGTGTCACAAAAATTTGTGCCACTAAAGAATATCCATTCTCTTACCTTAAGCGTTACAAAAAACTTGTGCCACTAGAGAATGTCTTTATGGTTCCAATGAACCCACATATACCTTGTTCTTACAGTTAACATTTCTTTATGTATAACAAGGCATATGCACAAGGCCAATAACCGGATGCCCTTAGCCTTCACTCAAGGTTTATACAATACCTTGAAACTTTATAAATATGTATTCAACATAATAACAACACATTCAAAAATATTTTATTGAATGCAAAAGTTGATACATATCAAACCGTTACTAAATGTAACGAATACAGATGTAAACTTTATCAGAGTAAAGCCAAAATAGCTCCCACTAAACAACAGCATCTCAGATGCTCCTAGGCCCATGCTAATGACATGTCACTCAAATACACATGGGCGTAGGCCTTTAGTTAGTGGATCTGCAACCATATCATCTGTGGAAATATGCTATGTTATAACATCACCTTTCTGTACCGTTTCTTTATGGTAAAAAATTTTGACCGCTATATATATAGACCCCTTGAGACTACTGTAGTTAATAAATAATACTACATATATATTGTCTCAATACAACCATATGGGTCTATCCATAAAGTTAAAAATGGTCAATCCCTTAATGAAGTTCCGGAGCCTAATAGCCCAAGTAACAGCATAAAAGAATGTTACTAACTCTACTTACATAGTAGAAGATGCCATAGAACTTTATTTACTACACTTCCTGCTAACATAAATATATATTATGTTATAGATCGCATGTCATCATAACAGCCAGCAAAGTTTACATCTAAATACCCTACTAACTGCAATAATTGAACATGTCTGTAAATTAACATATAATCTCTTGTCCTCTTTAAGTACCTCAAAACCTTCTTGGCAGCAACCTAGTGATCACGTCTTGGATTTGACCGATATCTGTCTAGAAGTCTCGTCACAAAGATGATATTTAGTCTAGTGCAAATTCGAGCATACATTATACTTTTAAGTGCACTGACACAAGATACACCATTTAATTAGATTTTCTCAATATCTAAATAAGGATAATGTGATAGATTCAATCCATCACCCTTAACAACAGGAGCAATTCCTGGCTTGCAATGATGTATATTGAATATTTCCAATATACAATCAACAAATGTCCTCCGAGAAAATCTAATATAATATGAAAAAAACAATCCTTACAGACCTCAGTACAAAGGATATAAGATGTCTCAAGATCACAACTTGTAAGCAAAATATCATATACATAGAATATGAGGAAAAATAAATTTCCTCCCACTGACTTTGCAGTATATTGAATTACTTTGTTCCCAATTGAACAAAATAACAACACTATGAAACTTTAATAATATTGTATGGAAACTTGCTTAAGACCATGAATTAAAACTTTTAAGTCTACACACAAGTTTACTTAAAACATGTGCTGCAAAATCTTCCAATTGCACTATATAGATTTTGTATTTATTTGGCGTAATTCCATGTCAAAAATAAATTATTAATATCACGTTCACTCTGAAAGAATCTTTAAAAAATACCAGAAAGAAATAATTATTTCTTCATCATAAATTATTTAATTTCTTCACCATAAATTATCCACCCCTCTTTTAGAGTGAAAACTTTATAATATATTATGGCATCTAATCACATACTTGACTAAGAACAATAAATGACATTTATATATATGTCGCTAAATTAACCATGTAGTGGATATTGTATTCATGCTCTCACAAATGGATTATATAGTCTAATGGTATAACTGATTGTCTTTCCTTAACAAAACTCCTAATACAACCACTTCATTCTACACTTGAGAGGTTTAAGAAATTTCATCATAAACTATATCAAGAATAGTACCTTGAACCTCAACAAGTTTAGTCTATGGTATAGGAGATTCCACAATTGTCTTTACCACAATTGTTTGTATAGGCAAAGACAAAAACACAGTAATCTTTCATCGTACTATTATCCTTAATAGTTTGAGAGTAGCTATCCTCTACAATTACATCGAACTTTAGAAACTTTACTGTATGTGATTCAATAATTCTTGTACCTTTATTAGGGTCATAAAATCAATACCCCTTTGAATAATCTGAGTAAGATACAAAATAATTTCGAGTAGATCTAAATTTCAACACACTTAATATTGGATTAGATAACCTCACTTCTGCATGACACCTCTAAATTTAATGTGATTCGAATAATTTATATCTAGTCCATAATTCAAAAGAAATTTATGAAACAACTTTGGTAAGAAAACACATTTTGTATGTGAAAAGAGTTGCTTTCAAAATATTAACCCACAGACGACCGAATAAATTAGTCTTACTAATCATACTCATCACAATGTTCATTATGGTGCTTCATGCCTTTTGGCCAAATCTTTTTCTCAGGATTTTCAGGCATAGTAATTAAATTACCACCCCAGAATTTACCAAGTATTTGACAAATGTCCCTTTAAGTAATTCAATATTGTCACACTTGCCAAAATACTTACCACTACTATTAGGCCTGACAACCTTCAAGACTAATTTTAACTAGTTTATTCTTTATCTCGGCCATTTTCCTTAAATATAAAACTTTTGGAAACAACCTTTTAACCATATACTAGATGTATATGTCATTAGGACTTAAACACAATCTTTGCAGATGTGTCCTAATTTCGATATCAGACAAGACATAATTTCAAGCAACTAAGGCTTCCATCATCTTATAGCAGTGCAGTCCGCAGGCAAGCCTCTTTTCAAGTGTTCCAGAATGGAACGCTTCATGGACAGTAAGCAAATTCTATTGCTTTTTTTCTCAAGCAACAAATCATATGTCCACAATTTAAAATTTGAAACAGTAAAAACCTCAATAATAGTTGAGTTATAAATCACAGAAAAGGTGACTAAAATAACAAGCAATGTATATAATTAACATCATATGAGCACTGTGTAACTTGACGTACAAGTACACATCCAGAGAGTTACATGCATAAGTATATAATCACCTTTAGGCATAATACATGACAAGCAATTGTACACTCCCTACATGATAGCGGTTATGAGAATATATTCCAATCTTCGTGAATTCATCACCTTTGGGCATTAAACCATTAGGATCAGTCACTCCTCCACCACACCATCATGTATCCCTCCATGAACTAATACACAATCACCTCCTTTGGGAGTATGACTATGCATTAGACCAGGAGACATCCCAATCAATATACGAGACCGAAATTTTTCAAATCCAATCAAGCGTGCCACTTTGGCGGTCACTACTCAATTGAATCATTGAAACTCTCTCATACTAGCGATATAAACCTTATTGCTCACATAACAAGCAATGTATGTAATTAGCATCATGTGAGCACTGTGTAACTTGACGTACAAGTACACATCTATAGAGTTACACGCATAATCATATAATCACCTTTGGGCAGAATACATGACATACAATTGTACACTCTCCACATGATAGTGGTTATGAGAATATATTCCAATCTTCGAGAATTCATTACCTTTGGGCATATGAACCACTAAGATCAGTCACTCCTCCACCATACCATCATGTATCCCTCCATAAACTAATGTACAATCACCTCCTTTGGGAGTATGACTACATATTAGACCAGGAGACATCTCAATCAATATATGAGACCAAAATTTCTCAAATACAATCAAGCGTGCCACTTTGGCGGTCACTACTCAATTAAATCCTTGAAACTTCTCTCATATCAGGGATATAAACTTTATTGCTCACATACACCATATACATGTGATTTTGACTTTAGTGATAGGGGCAGCATATCACCAAAATCACATATCATGCTAATTATATTGCTTTATTCATTAATAAAAATTAATCAAACACACACACACACACACACGATATATATATATATATATATATATATATATATATATATAAAATGATAAGAAAAAGCCGACTCCAATGATGAGATCACGGATCACAAGAATATAAAAACTTTTCATAACATAGAAGAAAACATCTATTGTGCACCCCGATTACAGATTACCAGCACGTAAATGAGTATGCTTGAGTAACAAAAATTTCATAACTTTTACTGTCTCTCATAATATCAATACATACTTCAAATACTATCCTATAATGGTTATATCTCATTAAGCCGTTTCAATTTATAATAAAGTTTGATTTTATTAATGAATCACACCTACATAATGTTTATGTGATAACATACTAGTAACCCAACACTTGTATTTCCAAAATCACAGAAAATACAAGAAAAATACGCAAAAATACACTAAAAATACACGTATTTAGGGTTTCATATGTATTTTCACATCCATAAAATAATCAAAAATGTAAAATAAATACACCACAAGATAGAGGACGGCCATACGAATCCAACGCCGCCAATCACGCGCCGAACGGAGGCTGCACGCGCCCCCACGCGCCGCCTGAGTGCGCGGCGCGTGGCGCGCACGCGCGAGCCGCGTCCCGCGCGTGGGAGCGCGTGAGGGCGCGTGGGTGCGTCTCCGACGCCCTGGCGGCGCGTGGCCGCGCGTGGGGGCGCGTGCGGTCTCCCCCGGCGACGCGCCGCCCACGGGTTTGCTCGCCTCGACGAGCCCATTCCGAATATACAATTTAATTTAATTTTTATTGAACAAAAAAATCTCAAAAATCTCAATTTATGGCAAAATTCAATGCGTTCAAGTTCTAGTGTTATGGTTGCTCTAATACCACATGTTGGATGCAAATTGCGCAATCCTAAGATCTCCATAACCAGAACAAGAACATGCATAATTGAGTAGAAAGATTAACGCACATGTTTTGGGATCCATCGAACATAAAGCGGAAGTAGAAAAAAGGGATTACCCACATCAAGGGGATCCACGCATCAAATCCTTCTCCTTTATTGCCCTCCGTATCACTGGCTCAATGAGTCGGCCCCCTCACGTTTAGCGTTAGGTAAACGCTCCTTAGGTTAGGATACATGTGAGAATTAGGGTTAGAGGAGAGACTTGAACACTATTTATAGCCTTTAAATGCACTCATTACGGGCCAAGCTCAACTCGGCCTACACTAGCCAACCCCATATTAGACTAATTAGGAAATCTTCTATCTCACCTTAGACCAATCCCCGTAAAACGGTAAACGTTAAACGGTAAATTAGAATATCAATTAATGTAGTCCACATTAGGAAAACTCTTACACTGTGGCCTTATATGAGGACAGAAAATTATTGCCTCGGGAGTTTTAATCCCTTGGCAGAGTTTGTGTGAGTCCTTTTGTTCCAAATAACAGCAATGCATGCTGGATGATGATTAATATACAAAAAAAAAGTCTTGGATTGAGCATCAAGAAAATTGTTGGTAAAAAGAAATCATTGGTCACGTGATTTCCCAATCATTTGTTGGCAATTACCGACACTTTTTTTGGTAGTCTGTAGGTTAGCCAATACTGAAACCTTATTCGAGTGACTCATCATTGTCTTTGCGATTACATTGTCATTTAGTTTTGATTATCATGTGGCTACGAAAACCGACCTCAAGAAAGCCTACGATGGGCTTGACAAGGACCGCATCAGAAAAACACTAGTTGCCTGTAAGTTCCTGGGAATTTGGATAGAAACTGATCATGAAATGCATATCCAGTTCGTGCACTACAAGGGCCAACGTCGGAGGATGAGCTAAGCAAGAAAGTGAGTGATCATTTGACACATAAACGGCGCCCTTTTGGTATCAACCAGACGATATGGATACAGACCGCTGGAACAAGTCTAGGACTGGGGACTTCTCACTGAAGTCAGATAATGAGATTGTGACACTTGACAAGAATCAACAGGGGATGAGAAAGGTTGGAAACGGATTTGGAAATTGGAAGCTAGACTAAACAAATCCTTGTCCAGTTTGGAAATGTCGTCACAACGGCATCACTGCAAAGTGCATTCTTGTTATCAGAGGAATGGGGATGGACCAGCCATGCGGTCAATGTCCACCTGGCTCCAGAATCGTGGAGCACATATCTCACAATCGCCCTATAGCTGCTGAGGCTTGGCATAGGCTGAATGTGCCAATTAGTCTGCAACACTCCTCTCGTAATTCACTAGAATACCAGGTCCAAGGAGGTTTGTAACTTTACTGAGAATCCGTAAACTGTAATCTTTCTTATGGCTTTATGGTATCTCTGGATTGATCATACTGATCGAGTTTTTAAACCCTTTGTAAAGCTGCAGAATTTGTTGTAGCTAGTAAGAGTTCAACTGAGGGTCGCCATCTTGAAAAAAAACCCGATCCAATGGATTGAAGCCCCGGAGGACTGGTTTAAGTTAAAGGTTGATGGTGTAAGGGATCCTTCTTCTGGCCTTGCCGGGGCAGGTAGAGCACGGGCCTACTGCAAAGGGAATGGGTAAAGGGATTAGCTCATGATCTGGGCTATGCCTCCACTATAAAGGCCTTGTCTTGCCATGTCTCAAAGTTTGGAACTTGAATCGGATGCAATCAACATCGCCAGATTCTCGAGGAATCTGAATATTGCAACCTCTTAAACCGTTTGGTTTTCATGGAAAATCTGCCACGTTCTAGGGGAGGGCTGACAAGCCGATGGCCAGGGTGAAGTTTGCGAAGTAAGCATTGATCTGTTACTGTCATTTTTAAGGATGCCCCGTGCATGAGTGAAGCTGCTTACGAGTATGATCTGTGGAATGTCTATGCCACGGAGCGAACGGCAGGGCAAGTGCGTCCGAGACAGTCTTGGGATTTGGATTTGGCGCTTTACTGTTGTAATCCAGTCCTCTCTTCTAACCAAAATAGGAAAAAGCGTGGATTTTTCCTTTCTTTTTCTGACGTGAACCATGATGCCTAGGGAATGCGAGTAAATACTTTTCAATTGTAATCATTTAAATATGAAAAGTATCTGCACAGAAATCGGTTAATTCGGTTAAAAATCGTTTCAAGTTCGTTAATCGTTATCGTTGTCATATAATCTTTAATCCACACGCACCACACACCGCGCTGTTCTTTTTTTTTTTCCATGGCCATGGCTTCCTCTCTCCTTCACTCGACGACGCACTGAGCTTGACTGGACCGGCCATGACGCCCTCCCTCCACATGGCTCTCTCCTCCCTCCCTCCCTATCCCCCGTCTCTCCGCCCGCCGCCTCCACCGCCCCCCGCCTTCTCTCTCGTCCGCCCTCCTTCTCCGCTCTCCCGCGCCTCCTCCGCCCACTTCTCTCCGAAGCGGCGCGCCCCGAGAAGAGTCCGATGCGCCAACGGCGAAGAACGAGCTCCTGCTGCTGCTGCTGCTGCTACGGCGTCGTCTTCGTCGCCGCCGCCTTCGCCTTCGAGCTCCGACCCCAAGAGGGGTGTCGCCCTCTACAAGCCCAAGTCGTACGAGGTTCTGGTCGCCGACGCGACCAGTTCTCTCGCTATCGCTCTCGAAGATGGCAAGACCCGGTTGGAGATTGATTTCCCGTAAATTTCTTTTGCCCTTTTTTTTTTCTATTGGTCTTTATCGTCAATTGCGAATAGCGGTTGTGTCGTTGATTTTGAAGCAACTGGGTTGATGCAAATCTGTTGATTTAGGATGGGATTGAGCTGCTGGCCATGTTTACATGCTACTTTCGTGTTTCTCTCGGCGGTTTCAAGCCTGTCATACGGGGTCATTTCTTTCGGTTGAGTTGGAAAGAAGTGCCGGTTTTGGGTTGGTTACAGTTGTATTCATAAAGAACTACGGTATAGATTCATTCTAAAATGCGTTAGACTGAATCACTAACAGCACGCGATTTGCGTCGAGACATGCCTTCTAATTCTATACGTGGTTGACTTGGTTTAGTAGACAACGTTGGGGTAATAATTTCTTGCTACATTGGTATCTTTGTGCGAGTTAATGATGCCAATGATTTCACCTCGTCATCCTCTTGAACCACACAAATAGAAAGAAATGAAGTTGGAAATCTGAACTTCTCGTAAAATGGTTGAAGTTATGAACGACTATATTTAAGAACAAACAAGGGTGAGCATCTCTTAGCAAGCTGGCAAAAGCTCATCCTTCTTGTGAATATTGTTCCTCGACTTCATAGTGCTCTTTGACATAAGCTTGTCTTAGTAGTTTGTTGTTCCGTGGAGATATTTTGATATACTTGTTCCACCATTGACACTGCTTTCATCAGATTTAGAGAATCCATCTGGAGGCAAAAGATGATGCGGTCTTAGACCATTTCTGAAGTTTTGCACATCATGCTCTAGAAACTATATCAGGTTTCACATTGGCCTCTGACTTCATTCTGCTTTTTCTGTCTCATGTGATTCTTATGCAGACCTTTGCCTAGCGACATGGCTTCTTTTAAGGTACCTCTTTGCCCCTCTATACACAAGAAGGCTTTAAATATCACCTTGTAGGCGACATTTTACTCTATCAGTCATCCTTGACATTTCTCTCTTGGCGTTATATGGATTCTTAGTGGAACCTAATTTTCTGAAAATTAAGTGAGATTGTCTATGAACTGAAGCCACTAAATTAAATGATGACTACGCACAAGTTATGTGAATATCGATATGCAATGAGCAATTCTATTCTTTTGTCTAATTAAGTCACTGCTGTTGATGAATCATAGACTACTCATGACTTTCTATGCGTAATTGTTTCCAACTTCCTAAAAATGTGAAGGGCTCTTCAGATGACTACATTGAGGCAAACATTCAACTTGCATTGACCGTTGTAAGGAAACTTAAAGAGAAGAGGGAAACCAGAGCTTGCATTGTAAGTATGAGCTCTCTTATGTAGCAACATTTCCACTTTGAGTGGTTATAAAATGAACCTTATAGAGTTCACGTGACTTCAGGTTTTCCCGGACAAGCCAGAGAAACGGAGAGCCACTGAGCTTTTTAAGACAGCTCTCGATATGGTAACAAATAAATGAGTAAATTTTCTTCTTGTGCATTGTCCTCATTTGCAGCAAATCCCGTGCTTATTTTTATTGTGCCATTGGTTTCATTATCTTGTGAAGTGAACATGCTCCCTTTTTGGGTGGTATGGAGCATGGATGCTTGCTCAGTAGCCTAGGACATGGATTGGATGTACAATGATAGCAACAATATGAAAAGTGGAGTAAAACTATATAGAAATTGCTAAATCTTGTAAGGTTTAGAGATTTCAAATCATCTAATTTAATTATAATTGGTTGTTCTTTGAATCTCTAAGAAGATTATTAAGTCTGGAGCACAAGTCAAGGACCATTGTCCATTCTAAAGGAAGAATTTTCAATTGTAAGAAAGTTTAGCTCTGAGTAGTCACGTGATTGATCTTGTGAGGTTTAGAGCTTCCAAATCATCTTATACTTGTAAATGTGTGCTATTTTTGGTTTAAAAAGAGCTCCGTAAACTTTGGAGAACGAGCTGAGAGCTATAGTTGATTATAAAGGAAAGACTCTCACTTCTACGAAAGTTTAGCTTTAATTAGGTCAAGTGTTTGATCTTGTTACATTTAGAGCTTCCAAATCATGTAATTTTCTTATTGCTGTGTATAGTTTGGTTTTGATAAAAACTTCACAAAGATTGGGTCATAGTTCATTTTAAAAACAAAATTCCTAACTAACAAAGTTCTAGCTCCATTTGGATCAAATGTTTGACTTTGTGAGGCTTTAGCTTTTAAATCATCAAATTTACTTACATATCTGTGTATTTTGGTTCTAAAAAAAAACTTTACAAAGTTTGGAACATAACTTGAGGGCCATAGTTCACTCTTAAAGAAGAACTTCTCAATTCTAAGAAAGTTCACTTCCAATTGGGTCAAGTGCTTGCTCTTATGAGGTATTTTGGTTCAAAAACGATTTCACAGAGTTTTGAGCATAAGTTAAGGGCCATCTTTCATTCTAAAGAAAGAACTTCTCAATTCTAAGAAAAATTATCTCCAAGATTGGAAAGAAAATGGAAGAAGAAGCTTCATTTAATGATAAGTAACTGAAAATTGAATTAATTAACATGAAGAAGTTAAAAGTTGTTATTGAAAAGCTGAATGGTGCATATATGAGCATGAATTAGACAATTGTTTGCCATGCTTATCCCATGGATTTTTGACATAGATGGTTGGTAAATACTTCTCAAGCCAGGAGCATTTGATGTTCAATTCAGCAAACTATTCTGCATACTCAGTTTAATCTACTCTGTCAGATTGATGGCATAACAGTTGGTTCCTTGGATGATGTACCTAGCGGCCCTGTCACTACATTCTTTAAGTCCATGAGGAATACTCTCGATTTCGACTTTGAGGATGAAAATGAAGGTAGAACTTACGGCATGTTATGATTGTTTGCTAGCAATGGACGAACACTAACCCCTGATAATTTATTTATGTCCTAGCAAAAATGCCTCAAGTCCTGTGTTCCCTTACATTTTCTGTGTCCACTACGTATAAGAGGTGAATATTAGTTTAAGTCACTTCCAAAGATTTTCTGTCTGGTTTGACCTGGATTTTGACTTTAATGATGCTTTCCGACAGTTGTGACAGTCTCTGTATCAAATATTGCAGTAAATATCTCCTCATGCCTTCAAATGCAGGTCGCTGGAAGTCAGACGTACCCCCAACACTATATATTTTCCTCAATTGTAGCACTCGTGAACTTTCAATCATAGAAAAATATGTGGTATGAGATCCTATTGAAGTTACATCATTCATTGTACTTGCTAGCTTAGCCTAATATCTTCCATGGGTTCATGCGTTAATTACCTGTACGTGTTATGATCAGATGAATTTTTTGTCTATTTGTCCTATATGGAAATAATGTTGTAAATTTTCTAAGAACCATAACTGAAGTCTTAAATGGAGTGTTTAGTATATTTTACTGAAATCTCTATTGCTTGAACATGTAGCATTTCAGCGAAGATATTCCTAGTTGGTATCTTCTTTACCGAATAGTGCTGAGATGAAAGAGTTACTTCTCTATTTCTGAGTTGCAACTCTTGATTTGGTATTGCAGGACCAATTTGCCAAGTCAACTCCATCACTCTTATTCAATTTGGAACTTGAAACCCTGCGGTAAATCTTAAATTTTAAGGTCTACCTTTTTGCACCATGGTACTGGAATGCCAAACATTATTTAAGTCCTAAAATATATACTTTTGCAGAGCTGACTTAGGCCTTCTGGGATTTCCAAGCAAAGATTTGCATTACCGATTTCTTTCTCAGTTCACCCCTGTGTTCTTTATTAGAACTAGAGACTACTCGAAGGTACATCTCTCATGCTGGTGCATCATATTCTTTTTTAATTGTCTTATAATATTCGACTGAATGTAAACTTTTGTTTGTAACTCAAGACAGTTGCAGTAGCACCTTACATCATCAATTTCAGTGGAGCACTCTTTCGCCAATATCCTGGTATGCTATAAGTTGGCATTCTTTTGCATGGTTTATAGCAATCTTGTGAAGGATTTATGTGAAGCCAAAAAATTCTTCTGATTTAGGTTTGAACCATGAAGGAAGATTATGATGATTTTCAATTAGAATGTGGTTGGATCAAATGAAGGCTATGATACTAATTTATCTTCCCTAAACTCTGGAAAAAACGATTTTTCTAATGTCAAAGAAGTCAAAGTGCTAACTTTTGGACCTAAAAAGGAGGTTCTTAGAAGAAGTTTACCATCACTTTTTTTTGGTCTTCTCTTGAGTGTGCTGTGAACCAAAAGCAATCTATATCCTTGCTGGCTCTTACATGTTTTCCTTAATTTTTTATGGAAAGATAAATGTCGATCAGGATGGATAATTTTAGTAACTGTTTTAGCCACGGCATTGGTGCATACATCTTAATTTAGTTCACACTTTTCCAGGGCCATGGCAGGTGATGCTTAAGCAAACAGATGGTTCATATGCGTGTGTGGCAGAGAGTGCTACACGCTTCACACTAGGCGAAGTATAAGCCCTTCTTATGCAGCCTGAATTTTCTGCTGGTTGATGCATATTCTATGCTTTTAGACTAATAACTTCGTTGTGCTTTAGACCAAGGAAGAACTACTGAGGGTCTTGGGACTGCAAGAAGAGCAAGGAAGCTCACTAGAATTTCTTCGTAGAGGCTACAAGGTTATTGTGAACTTTCCGAGCTTTCCTTGATTGATATTATATCAGTTAACCCTGCTCAATGGAAGGAGGCAAAGCGCATCTTCGGTCCATGCCAAAGCACATTTTCTGTGTTTTAGATAAAGTTACAGGAACAGTTCAGTTAAAGTTTTATCAGTGTAATTATGTCTTAGATTTGGGTTTCATTTCAATATGCTTATTTACGAGAAATGCATACAAAGAGGAATTCCTACCTTAGTACCTACTTCTCCTATAGACCATGTCTTTTTGCATGCCCCCTTTTTATGCAGTGACATGTTGCAGCACGTCTTATTTCTGAAATGAATCTTGCTGTAATTGGACTAATGTGATAGATCTTATATTTAAGTCTCCACCTTGGCCTTTTCTCGTCCATATGTTAGATACTGCATCTTTTAAATCAAACCATCAGTCAGGGAGTATGTACATAGCATTAGCATTGCAGATTATTATGTGGACTGTTGGATGACCATTGAAAATTTTATTTCAAGTTAACCACAGCTTTGTCATCTGGCATTGCAGAACGCTACTTGGTGGGAAGAAGACGTAGAGTTGGAAGCTTCGTCGGCATGGCGTAGTTGAGTTCCAGCAACAGATAGTTTGACTAGTATTATAGTGATGAAGGTAAACAGTAAATAGACTCGAACTGGATTGGGCGTTGCTTGTCATATGATCCTACTTTTTGCAACTCTTCAATTTTTTTGTTTTTTTCCGGTCTTTCCTTGCTTATTTTCTTTGATTCTTTTGACCGTTGGTGCCCAATCATTTTTCGATGGTTGAACAACTATTGGACGGCAGATCCTTTCACGTCATTCTGAAACGAAAAGTTGTATGTCCTGCAACACAAAATGCAAATTTAAATGTCTGATTACCGCTTCAGATGAATGAGCCGAAAGGCCACCCTTTACTAGTCATCTGATGCAACTGTTGGCTTCACGAGAAATCAACAACTGGAGTGAAACCTAATTTTAATTTTTATCAGGAGATGGCCTTACATATTATTTCTGTTGTCTTGATACAATGATCAAATACTCCCACAGGAAACATTTTCCCACCTCATCTTGAGCTTTATCCTTCTGTGAACATAAATGCAATCAGGTGTTTGTTTCACTATCGGACTCTTGCCCTGGCTCCAAATTTTACTCTTGGGTGTAGCGATCAATTTACATGGTAGAACCACCCTAATGAGCGAATCGACTTTGCTATTTCCATCTTCTGGGATACTCAAAACATTACTCCACATCAGCAGTGAAATCAGGTTCCGGGGGCTTCTGTAATTTTGCTACTCCCTTGGCACTTGACAAACTTCGCAGTCTGTGGCCCCGAAGAGCATTAGCTGCAAAGCGAGATGCGAGTATTGTTGCAGCAAAAGTCGATGAATTAGGTCCAAACGAACTCTGACCAACTAAAGCTCTCACATCATCGTCATCATCATCTTCACTGTAGTCTTCCTCCTCCTCTTCTTCCTCTTCGAGACGCCGAAGCTCAGCATTTTTCCTTCTCGTATAACGCCGCCATGCAGATTGTATAAAGCAGGCAGCCCAAGTCCTCCATTGCTGTGAATAGAAGCGAAATGTGTGTTGAACCTGTCTACTGTGGAGTCGCCTAAACTGACTCGCAACGAACTTCAACTCTTCTGCTTCCAAAGCAAATGCCTCCACCTCTGTCAAAGCGCTCACAGTCCGAGTTGACAAAGGCAAATTGGAACCTGCTTTAGGGTCCAATGCCCAGGTCAGAAGTTCCTCTCCACAAAAGTCACCTTCTTTCAGGAATCCTCTGTTATAAAATCCACTCCTCCCACCATCGGTGGTTACACTTTCCAGTCGTCCACGTATAATGAACATCATCTCATTGACAGGGTCTCCTTCCCTCACTATGTATGTACTTTCAGTGTACAAACTCGGCTTGAGCCGCTCACAGATCGCATCAAGTAAGCGCTCATCCATATTGGCAAATAGAGGAACCTACGTTAAGCCCATGTTTAGTAATTGCTCAAAATCATTTCTCTTGAGAAGAAAATGAGGAAGACGGATGATGAATGGTTTGCTTACCCTCCTAACCAAATTCAGACACAGATGCCTCTTAATGTCCCTCCTCAGGTCCTTCGGTAGACTCTGGACCAAGCTCTCTTCATCGACTCCACGTGTTTCCAACCACTTGTATTGATCGTAACGCCTAACTCGTTCTCGGAGATCCTGTGGCAGCAACCGATGATGCATCCATTGCTCAGAATCCCGCCTCTTTATCCTCATTTCCTCCAGACGGATGGACAGAGATTGAAGGTAGGTCTGTTGTAGTAATAATAACTCCCAACATCAGAACTGCAGTGTATCTCCCTCAATTCATTGTCCTTAATTACCAGCGCAAAAAGGTATCCTTTTTCACTTCTACAGATAGTAGAGCTAATGCCTATGCTTTTTTACAATCATCATGTAATGTTCGCCCTTAACAGTGCTGTACAAGGCAGTGATAGTAAGGCACTGTTTGGTAACCATCCAAATAGTGCATGATTTTGATTTTTTGTTCCCAGAATCAGTTTAGAAACAGAATCGCATTTGGTAAAAAATTTGTTTCCGAGAACAGTTTTGGACAAGAATTGAGAATAAAAAAAAATGTGATTCTCCGTCTGAGAATAAAAAAAAAAAGAATCAAAACAATGAAAGTCTCCTTCTTCCCTTCCGTCATCCCGTGACCGCCGTCCACCACCGCCCGCCGCCGCCCGCCGCCGCCGCCCGCCGCCGGTTGCCGTCCGCCGGTCCGGTGAGCTCGCCGGAGGCAAGCCCAGCCACCAGCGAGGCTTGGCCGACGAGGGCCGGCCTCGCCGAGGGCCGGCGATGCTTCGGTGAGGTCGCCAGCCCTCGACCAACGACCGGCCACAAGAAGAAGAAGAATAGAAGAAAAAGGAAAAAGAAAAGAAAAAAAGGAAAAAAGTAAAAATTATATTTAAAAATTAAAAGAAATTGATTTGGAACAAAATCAATGAGTACGGTATTAAATGCAATTCTATTCCAGAATAAAAAAATTTGGACAGTTACCAAAAGCGTTTTTTTACTCAAAATCAGTTTCCGGAAACAGAATAAAAAATAATCATTTTTGGTCAGAAGCTGTTCCCGGGAACAGAATAGTTATCAAATGCGCCCTAAGTGCTAGATATAGAGAATAATTTCGAGTCAGTCGAACAACCATGGTTGTTCATGTAATGCATTTGCAAATGCTGACTGTAACCACTCATCGTATAAAATCCTATATACCTGCATATTTCCAATCAGAAGTGCAAAGAGAATGAGGCCAGAAATTGCCAGCGCAATGGAGAAGAGGACTTCGCCGGTGTAAGTGCTCGTTTTGAGCCCCTGCCCAAGTGTACTGTAAAGATAAGATCAAGATGTCAAATTCTAATCTTCAGCATTAGTGCTTCAAAAGTGAACACTCTTGCTTTGGTGAAGAAATGCTGCAGAAGAACTTGTATGCTGCAGTAAGGCAACAGTTGAGTATATAAAATGGTTGTATCCGTCCTGATCAAAGGCCAAAGTGTAATTTGAAGGTGTCATGTCCCAGTCTCACCGGTCATATCCTAACTAAAGCTCTAACTGTGCAGATGCATCGTATAACTATAGTGGAAATTTTATCAACTGCAAAAGGCAAACTAGATGATCATATCAAATATTGAACCAAAAGCAAACCTCAAGTTCTGCAGGCCCCACCACAGACAATAGAAAAATTTCGAGAAGAAGTTCCGCGATGAAACTATGTCAGAAGACATAGCCTGAGTATATATTCCAAAGTTGAATGGCAAATTCTCATCCGCAACGTTGCATTTTCTTCCGAGAACGTCTTCCATTATTTCTCTCCACTCTTCGTATCCTGACATATGTTTATTGCCACAGTACAAAAATTCTTTCATGCATTTGGGTCCTGTTTCAGCACAGGCTTTCTGCCAGCACGTGTCCTTACGTTCCACAGCAAGTAAGTACCACAAAGCCCCGAATATCTGCAAAAGTTCATCACAAATGTATGAGAACGCAGCATAGATTGGTTAAATTGCCTATGCTGTTTTCCAGTAAACAAACAAACTTTAAGAGATAAAATCATCAAGTTTGTAGAAATAGATCTTTAAGAGATAAAATCATCAGTTTTTGTTTTTCACAACTTTTGCAGAAGTTTATTACAAATATATTAAGTATGTTATAGGAATGCATTAGAATTCTTTTGAATGAAACAAGATAATCTAAATCAGACTAGATGTGGAGGCTAAAATCTCGCAGCATGAAATACTTCTTACATGACTAGCTAGCAGGTACCAAAGTAGATAATATGCTGCTCCAGCCCAAGCACTTTCAGCAAAAACACCTGCTGTCTTCTTGACTTCCGATGTAAGAGGTATAAAGCGGGCAAATCTTGGAATATATTGAACGAAGACTAGATTTAACAGTGCATGCTTGGTGTTCAGCACTTCTGAACCTTTTGATCTCTGAAGAAATTTCCACACCACAATCTGAACAGATTGGAAGAGCAATTTTAGGAAAGGAAAAACTGCCTTCTAGTGAACCACAACCAACTTTTAGAAGCAAAAAGAACAACATGGGAAGTGAAAGATATGGATTAACTCATATCTTCATCGTTCTGCAATATAAAGACATCATGAATTAAGTGGAAACAAGAGCAGAAGTTAAAAGAGAAAAGCAAATGGTTAAAATTTTTACATGCCCTTTTCCATCTTATGAATTTCAATCGCAAAATTTTTCAGACGAAAGACGCCAATATTATATTTTGTTCATAAAGCTTATCATGTCCATGCATTTTAAATAATAATACAAACCAAGTGAGGAGAAACAAAAACCATGAAAGAACACAGGCCAATTTAGGAACGAAATTTAACCATAAATTCAAAAGGTATGTGAAGATTGAATGAAAATACAAAGGGAAACTAAAGGTGAGAGAAGTTGGAAACTTTATGACAAAAAGAACATTAAAGTACAAAAACCAGTAACTAGGAATTCGAAGTTTCTCAGACCTGTGGTGCTGGTATAACAGCAAGGAGATCCACGATAAAATAGCGCTTTAAATAGCGCATAGCTATCTGTGCAGGATCAATCACAAGTTCACCTCGTCCAAAAACTCGTGATGATGGTGCAATGTACGCAGTACGGAACTGGAAACCCATTCGAATAAGGTAAAAGACGTCAAGAATTGTCCTGACCGTCGTAATTAGAGCTGCTAACCCTTTATCTATGCCAAGGCAATTCGATGTATTGAACACAGGAAGATAGAAAAACACAGGATCAACGGACACCGCAAGAATACATGACATGACAAAGAGTTTGTTCCAGAACTGAAGGGACTTGTCTTGGGGATCAAATATATTCTTCTCAGATACTTTCAGTTCTTCCGGAAACACTGCACGGGTGACCCCGAATCTAATTGATTTACCGAACGCCCTAAGTCCTTCCGAGCCCTTTTTCACTCCTACTCTGAATGATTTTGACGCATTGTTTCTTGCATGACCAGTACGGAGCAGTCCCGCAAAATTGAGGCCATGTCCTTTCATCCCACCAGCGTGAGACGGCATTGATACTGTAGAATCCAAATCATCCAACCTAGAAACATGTTGCTCTGAATCAAATGACAACATGAGAAATATATAAAATAAAATAAAAAATTACCCCAGTTCTCACTTCAATGCCTGAGATATAGCCAAACCGAGTTAATCACTCTATCAAATGATGTACAGCCCCATTTTTACGAAGTTTGAGCTCAGATCATGCTCAACGGAAATGCAAACTCAAGTACAAAATCACTTGAGCAAACTGAGAAAGTTCTCAGATTCCATACCTTACAAACTTCTCTCTTTGGCCTCCGATATACTGCGACTTGTAACCACAGTCAAACATCGTCGTGAGATTGTTCACATAATAGCAAGTCTTAATTACAAACTCAGAGAGAAGCTGAGATCCAACTGCCACCTGAGGAAGTAAACAAAAAAAAAAAAGGCTAAATACACTTGTAGAGGTGTAGAAACATTGGGATATTCCACCTAATAACAAACAACAATATCGAATGTTCAAGACACTGTTATGTCTGACCTAGTATCCACGAGGAATCGAATCAATATATGCACCGCGTGTTTATGTTGCTGGCGTATGATTGCAGATGAAAAGTTTGATAACCAAAACTGCTAAAAACCGTGCCCTTTGGTTGGTTAATTTCCTTCCAACTCTATTGGGAATTTCAGATTGAATCCTTCAAAAGACACCCTCAACCTAAATTTTTAACAGATCTTTCGATATCTCAGAACAAATTCACGTATTTGCTCGATCCATTCACCACCCCCAGATCACCAGGCCTAGCAACAATATTTAAGGAATAAGAACTAAATGCGCTTCTCTCATTGTGACTCACCCCAACGAGCAGAACAATTTAAATTTCACGTTTCTTTTAAACAAGCGAACGCACATGAACAGTGAATTGCATGCCCGACTCGGGCAAAAAAGCTGTGATCGATCCAACACGTCCTCGCGAAATGCTGGTCAAAACCCAGAAACGAGATTCACATTGCAAAGTTCTCCATATCCCATCAATGCAGGATTTGCAACGAAAAGAGGAAACAAACACAACAGGGATTCTTCAATGACAGATGGTTCCCGCAATGATCTGTGAATTCCTAACGAAACAGAGAGAGCTTCAGAGGAAGATTAGAGCACCGACCTTGATCGGTATCCATATGTCGATGGTCAGACATCAGACAATCTAATCTGCATTGCTGAGATATCAAGGCGTGCTCTTTTGCTCAACCTTGGTTGGAGAGGGAGAGAGGAAGAGAGAGAGAGAGAGAGAGGGGAAGAGAGAGAATTTTGGACATGGAGGGAGTTTGCAGTTATGGCAGTTACGAAGACGCGGGAGGATCATCTGAGCCGAGTTCTCGTGCCATCACATGCAACTCGGTTCTCCTGTTGCCACGTGGCAACTCCAAATGGCAACTCTTTTTTCTCTGTTTTGATGACCTGAACAGAATATGTGTCGATCTCAATTTATCTTGATCATTTCCATAATTCTTAAATCTAAAATTATTTACCTTAATTTCCTAATTTTGTAGAGAGTTTGAAGTGCCTTTTTGGCATGTACCCTCTTTCATGATCTCAAATAAATGGGTTAAAAAGAATTTGATTGATATTTATTTTTCTTTAATGGAGTGAAATTTCATTCGGCGATAAAAAGAGATGAGGTTTACTAGCTAAAGATAAGAGAGAAGTAATTTAAATTTGTATAAAAATAAGGAAATTTTCTCTTGCAATATATTCTTTACGTGAATCACTCACATGATTTCGGATTCATTTTTGTATACTAAGACCAATGAACAACCCCTGCCTTCTCATATATCAAATGTTACCATGACTACCATATGTACTAAAATATTGTAGCGAACTTTGATGAAAGTGACCTAAATGATATGGATACATAGAAAATCTCATACAAACCTATCAACATGGGTTATAAATATATTTATTAACCCATATATAATAGGTTGAATTGTTATATAAGTTAGTTGTATTAAATAAATGGATCATAAATGAATTTAAACATAATAAAAGTGTTAAATAGATCATAAATAAGTTTACAACTTATTTACATTCAAACCACCGCTTTGACTCTCTTTACATTCATGGCCACTCACCCACACTTTAACCTCGGTTTGAGTATAAATTTATGTATAGAAATATTTTAGTAATATAGATTGTGTCAAGTATAAGTTATTAGATTTATATTTTAAGGAAATGAGTCTACACGAGTTGAATATATTTATTTGGACCGTACTATTTTCTATCCGACTCACCTAATCTTATGTTAGAAGTGAGTTTTGTGCATGAGAACTCTCTAAAAAAAGAGGTTCAGAGCTCATCCCAAGAAGCCCACCAGCAACTTTATATGGAGATCATCACATTGTTAACTGATCTTATCTCTAGTCAAACCTTTTTGGGGGGAAAGATTTCTTTCATGGGCCTGGGACTCCCCACTCAATAAATGCGACTAGTTTCCAAATCAATTTTTTTTAATCTCTCTTTTCAGAACATAATTATAGCAATTTCAAAAGCATGATGATTAATTTGCTCTTCTTTCTCTCAGTGGAAAAGCTTCTCTCTCTCTCTCTTCTCTCTTTTTGGACATCACATTCTTGGTCAAAAGATACACATGTCCATAAATTATTCCACATTTTAAGGCAAACTCTAACTATAGTAAATTATTTAAATCCAGAAATGTCGTGCTCCACTGGGGTTTCATTAAATAACTTATCATGAGTCACCCCCCCCCCACCCCCGGCGTTCCTCGTTTTAATTAATATATTTTTCTTTTCAATACGGTTTTCGAGAATAGTAGTGACCTAATAGGAGGAGAACACTATTCCCAATATTCCATTCCTCTCCCCCTTTGACAAACTTGCTTTCCCTTGAATTATTCTGTTTAAAATTGTAGTTTGCATTGACATTTTGAATTATCAAGTTCCCATTAGTTCAATTGTTATTGTCCGGCTTTTGGAATCTCAACAGGGCACAACCCACCAGGCTTTGAAAGAAATTGGAGTGATTAATGTAATCATCAAATGATTTGGACAACTTGATATGAAATATATCCTTTGGCACACTTAATGCTTCCTTCTAAATAAATGATTTGAAAAATTATATCCCTGAAGATGATCATTTGCATTACTTATAAAAATGAATGAACGAAAAATAATTTTGTTATCCACGAAAATATTAAGAAATAAAGTATTATTGATAATGAAAATGTGAAATTTTTTCAAATCATTCATTTTTTCGCAAAATAAATGAAGTCTGGCTATGACAAGATTATTTTTTAATATGCATTATCATCATGGGTGAAGAGTCTCTTCTGCATATTACAATAGGAAAATGCATTTTGATCCCAAGTCGAAAGCCTCTAATTGTTCATTGGGATAGACAGACATTGCGCTGTCTTCCACTGGCAAGTCAGGTAATGTCCTGAGATGTGAATGGGGTTGTGAATAGGATTTGAAACTGCGGGAGTGGATAATGATTACCACCCGAAGTGAAAGTGGACGTGAGCAACCCGGAAAGGTCAAAAAGGCTACTTCCTTTCATCAAGATTGCTGTCCATTAGCTCAGCTTTTTCCCCTGCTTTTGTTCGTTTGTTAGGTGAGCAAGCACATCATGCTGCTCCCAGCTGCAGCATTTATCTGAAAAAAAGTGAGGGGAAGAACGTCACAGTAAAATAGGCAAAAGAAAAGAACGCTAAAAATAACAATTCAATTATATTTATGATGAAAGAACAAAATAAACATTCTGAAAATACAACACCAGACGGGTGTGGTCTTCAAGGAAACATGTATCATCATATGTCAGTGAAAATCACAAAGAAAAGGACAATCACATGTAAGCCCTTGAGACACCACTGAGAATTTTACTGTATATCAACTGGCCAAGAGCATGTAGAGAACTCAAGTGGCATGAGGAAAGCCTTGAAGATAATAACAAAGCCAATTTGCAGAGAAGGGCACGTTGGGTTTGCAAGAAATGCTCAGGCCTCCAACACACTATACAAGAATGAAGACAAAATACTGAGAGAGGACAAATTTGACCATCTTGGTGAACGTGTTCCCACCTCTCCTCTCCCCCACCACCCATGTTCATACTTCTGCTCACTACTTGAATCTTTTTTTTTCCCCTCAAATCTTTCCGGATTTTATTCACTGTAATGATAGCAATGGCGTTGATGACAAAAGAGAGAAAAAAAGCTGGGGGTGTCCACCAGAGACGCTATTATCACAACAGCAACATTGCACCATAAAGGCCATGGCTCTGTCCTCAGTGGTATCTTCTTTTTATGGAATGAAATGGAAACAGCCTCATGCCTGAAAATAAAAAAGGAAAAAGAAAGCACTGAGCAAAGAACGACAATGGCAAAAATGGGTTTTCTAGTTTGACAGGACATTCGTAATATTCCCCCACAGTAAAAACGGGTAACAATGGATGTAGCACTCAAGTCCAACATTCTTCTGTTAAAACATCACGCGACATTATGCATAAAGTGATGAATAAACAAAGAGAAAGGTGCCTTATCGCAGCTTTGTTATTTATGGGGCAAAAAAGTAGAGAGAACTGCAGCCAGAGATTAAACAAACCGGGACCAAATTAGAGATTTGCAGATCCAGATAAAGAACAAACAAGAACCGAACGAAGAAAGGGACAGAAAAGTGACTGAGCAAGATTCCCCTTGCATGCAGTAATTCTGAAAGGCGCAAATTCCACCATGTATGTATGAACTGTAAACATCTCTCTTCACAATGGAAACTCTTCCATCGGAACGTGATTAGCAGAATCAATTACTATATACGTAATAATATGAAATTCGTACGCTTTTTGTGGGGTTCGAGACATGACGCAAGGTGATCAATATAGTCGACATTCCATATACATCAACATGGCATGTGACAAGTGTACTGATAGTGAGCATCTTCTTTTCATAGAAAAGGAAAATCCAACACCCTTCACTGTATTCCATCTTCTCTCCATCTCTTCTGCCTTCCACGGACATATTTCCTGCAAAAAAAAACTCTCTTTAGTCAAAAGCACTTAGGGGCCCTCCACTCGACCTTTTTTTTTTTTTTTTTCTTTCTTTCTTTCTCTAACCGTCACTTCCCAATCACTAATATGATAAATACATGAAAAATCCCAAATACAAGATAGTGGATCATCTCTCATATGATTATCCAACTGTAAAGCAACCTCCCTTGGATACTACACAGAGGGCACGAATGTAGGGATGGAATCCTAAAATCTTCATCCACTACCACCACCGCCCTCAACCTTTTCCTTCACCGCTTATTTGCAAGAACAGAAACATCATAAACCCTGAAGAACCCAAGTACCAGAAGAATCAAAGCTCAGCATGCCTTCAAGATCCTTCCCTCCAAGCCCAGGCCTTGCCGGACCCAGTTCCTTCAATAGAAACGAAGTCCTGTTCTTAGTCCTGACAATATCATCCTCTGTTGTCATCATCTTGACCATCCTCTACTTGCTCTACCATTTTTATCACTCCATTGCGAACGGGCCAAGAACAATCCCGTTTGACTCCAGTGCTCCTCTCAAGATTGAGAGGTTCTCTTACAAGGAGCTGAAATCTGCTACCTCGGACTTTGATGAGGCCAACATGATTGGGAAAGGCGGGTCTGGTACTGTCTTTAAGGGGGTATTGAAGGACGGCAAGTTAGTTGCTGTGAAGAGACTCGATGCCATGTCACTAGAGACAGAGAGGGAGTTCCAGAATGAGTTGCAGATTCTCGGTGGGCTCAGATCACCATTCCTGATCAATCTGTTGGGGTACTGTGTGGAGAAAAATAAGAGGATACTTGTGTACGAGTATATGCCAAACCGGAGTTTGCAGGAGCTGCTTTTCGGAGAAGGCGACTCCAGTTCGAGCTTGAGTTGGGAGAGGAGGTTTGCCATTATACTGGATGTTGCAAGAGCCCTGGAATTCTTGCATCTTGGTTGTGATCCACCCGTGATTCATGGAGATGTTAAGCCGAGTAATGTCCTGCTCGACTCGGAACTCCGGGCCAAGGTTTCGGATTTCGGCTTGTCGAGAATGAAAATCGAGGGCGAGTATGGGGTGGATTTGTTCAGCCAGGACTTAGGCAAGAGTCAGGATTTATGGAAGAGCCAAGAGCTGTCAGGAACTCTGACTGCAGAGACTCCAGCTATTGCTACTCCAGTCGAACAAGCGGAGTGCGTGCCTGAGGTAGACTTTGCTCTTGCTTTGCAAGCTTCTTCTTCGTCAAAGAACAGTAGGACATGTTATACTGTGAAAGCTCTGAACTTGAACTCTGTTAGTTATAATGCTAGCATTGGGGCTGAGAGTGATCTCAAAGGAGGAAATGGAAAGGGCAAGGAAGTCTCAGTAGTCGATGTTGCTTCTGATGAGTGGAACAAGAAGTTTGTTCCTTATGATGGTGAGTTCAACAGCTTTCATCATCCTGGAAATGATGTGAATTTCATTGCTTCTGTGGTTGCTGATGATCTGCCGGGTTCGAAACAGTGGGGTAAGGATTGGTGGTGGAGACAGGACGGAAGTGGTGAACTATGCAGTAAAGACTATGTCATGGAATGGATTGGCAGCCAAATTTGCCCAACTGATCCAGATTGGTATGATGACAGAAAGAACATTCCTGGAAAGAGTGACATCAATAATTCATCGTTGCCATTAGATAAATTAGAGGATGCGAATGAAACCCGTGTTCAAGAAGTTGGGAATCAACAACGCCCTGATAAGGAACCTGAAAAGAAAGATGCAAATGGAAGGCATCCCTGTCAAAAGACACACAGAAAGATGCAAGACTGGTGGAAAGAGGAGCACACAGCTGATATTAGGAGGAGGAAGCATAGTAAGTTGAAACATCTCAAAATGAAGTGGAAGAAAGGCTTTAAATTGCCGCATTTTGGTCTTGGTCGGCGTTTTTACATCTGTCAAAGGAAAAAGTTTGGAGGGGAACAAAACCGGCTCGATGCTGACACAAATGGGGAGTTTAGTTTTAGAAGGGGGCTGAGGAAGAAGAATGCTCATTCTAATGGCAGCGATATTTGGAGTGGAGATCTTTTCAGCCGCGAGCTAAGCAGCACAACAAGCATGAGAGGAACTTTATGTTATATTGCCCCAGAGTATGGAGGTTGTGGATACTTGATTGAGAAGGCTGATGTATACAGCCTTGGGGTGTTAATCCTAGTCATTGTGTCCGGTAGAAGACCGTTGCATGTTCTTGCCTCGCCAATGAAGTTGGAGAAAGCAAATTTGGTAAGCTGGTGTCGACACTTAGCTCAGACTGGAGAAATTTTAGAGCTTGTAGATGAGAGGTTAAAAGGCGAGTATAACAAGGACCAGGCTAGCTTGTGCATTAACTTGGCGTTAATTTGCTTACAGAAGATCCCGGAGTTGCGGCCGGACATAGGAGATATAGTTAAGATATTGAAAGGGGAGATGGATCTTCCACCACTGCCGTTTGAGTTCTCTCCATCACCACCGGCGAAATTGATTGGCAGATCAAGGAGGAAACCAAAAACTAATGCAGAGTAAAGGTTTGACCTGAAGTTAGATATTCTGAGTTGATCAAATCACTTTCGATGTACATAAGCATTGAGTTGAACCCTGTATCGTGTATACATCAATAGGATTCTAGTTTCTTTTTCTATTTCAGTGGCTGCAAAGTCTGTGGCCTTTTGTTTTGCCACCATCATTCTCGATCTGCATTGTATGCTGGACGCACATAATTAAAGTCTCAATCTCAAATTCTGGATACCAAGACTGTTAAGAACTTCAATTGAACATGATGGTCAAAAGATGCAGTTGATTCAGTTGAATCTATTTCCAGTAAAAAAGTTCTCCATATGTTGCTCCTGAAATGTTAAAAATGCCACCCTTCTTTGGACCATACTTGAAGGCAGTGGTAAATGGTAAGAAGCCCTTCTAGGAGTAGATTAAATCTCTAGATCAACCGTCCTTTTCATTGATGTTCGCTTTTGGTATGGTTAGGAAACAGAAGATCTCAGTTCTCCCTTTGTCAATAGAAAAGGTTGAGCGTGCACTTGTACACCCAGGAATGACATAGATTTAGCAGATGGAAGGTGCTTCCGCTAAGTTCATACACTTGCTAGTCATAAATTTTGATGTTGCTCAAAAGAGACTCGAAGGGCAAAATTAAACTGTCTATAAAGGGCATCCCAGCGCACTAGACTTCCAGCTAGGTGGGGATCAGGGAGGGGGCTCTATCATACACAAATTTCTCATTTTTGTTTTGTGAGGAAGATACAATGTCGGCTACTAACATCGAGCATCTGGACTTGTTAATAATTGGATGAACAGTAATCACGTGTGAAAGCTATCAATACTAAATTTTATACGAGGGCACACAGGAGCCGAACCCAATGATCCTTCAATCCTCATGACTTTGGATTACGGAGTATAAAGTTTTTGGTAGCCAAAAGAAAATGAAAGTGCTCACCTAAATTTTCTGCCCAAGTTCTTTTTCATGAAGCAAGAAAGGAATCAATCTTTGGGCTCAGAATGCAGGTATGCAGGATGAATGGCAGTGACACGGGAGTCTAACTAAATTGGGGGTATCATATTTTGCGAGTGAGGCCTCTTAGCATTAGCAGAGCTTTTAGGAACAGTAAGTTTTGCTTAAAACTGGAAAACAGTTGATAATTGTCCATATGCTTGCTTTTAAGGATCAGCAATTTTGTCACCGCAACTTGAAACATGGTCATGTTTTCGAGAACGGCATGCCTACTTGAAGAGCATTTCTTCCTTCAGGGATTAAATAATAGGAGAACAAACACATCTCCCGCTCACTCTCTCTTCACTCTAGCAAACATGAACTATGTGCGTGGACTGCACTACCTATATCAGTTCACTTAGTTTATTTTTGCTAAAACTTTTTCCTTGGAGGTTATTTTCGAGAACAAAAAGAAACTCATTTCCATCAAAGAACCTGTATTAGAATTCAAGTTACTGAAAGGATTAAGGAAAATAAAGGACAAAAGAACCTCTATTGGATCTCGAGTTCTAGAAGAGATTGTGCTGGATATCGTCCAATGGATTCTCTATTACAATCAATCCCCATGTTTACCCAGAAAAATGAGACTTTGCTGTATCAGTACATGGCCAAGGAATGAAAAGTGAAAACCTGTAGTAAAGATAAATGCAATGTGATGCCACCAACTATAATTGTCTCACTGAAGTCTACATTTTGCAAAACAGTTCTGATGACAGCATTGTCCATCTTGCTGAAGGTGAATGACAGAAGTGTCAAAAGCTAAGCATTTTTTTGGTCCTTTCCATATAAATATGGTCGGTCATGGCATTAAGAAATGCACGGCTGATATCTACGGATTTATATGGTGGAACTACTAAGTGGCTTCTAGTATCCGGCTGGCATGTTGGAACGTGGATGCACCACAACAGAACAGCCACTGCCACACCCCTCAGCGTAGCTTTGAAAACGTGAGAGGCCAAACGAACGGCTAGCAAACTGAACGCAGACCTTGCTGCTTTCATCAGACTTACGAGGATGCAGGAGTTAATGTGACCCCACGTGCGGAGAAAGGCAACGCAAGGCCCTCCTTCAGAAAGGTAGGCAGATTGCTTAATTAAGGAAAGATGGGGAGGTGGCACAAACTGAGCACGAGCAGAACAAAGGCAATGTAAAAGCCTTCTCAGAGCAGCATTTTGAAATCTGGGCACTGACTAAAGCTTGAGGATCTATTATGCATGTTCGATTGGGCCTTCTATGAGGTGAGCCGATAGTTTATTGCAATCATTCCGAGGTAGCTGCAGTGCAATGTTGGTGCCATTCTTTTGTTTCTTGAATAAGGGGGTAGGTACAGAGGCTAAAGAAGCAGAACACATGCAACTGGCAAATGTGATGCTGTGCCTGTGATGCTCTTACGCCCTATCAATGGCAAGGGCCGGGCCTGTAGCGGGCCAAGAAGTCCTTTTGCTTCACTAAAGAGTCGGACTTGAGAGGCGCTGGTCCAAGAAGCACAAAGTTGAAAGACATTATATTAAATATGCTCGAATCATGTAAACGGAAATCACCTGGACCATTAAGTAATACAATTTTCACGTGCTCTTTTGATATTGTCGCCACACCGACTTTGAACTTTCAAAAGCATAGAAATAGGACAAATGTGTGGTTTAACATTAAATGAGTTTTTCAAACAACACCAGCAATGTTGCTGTAGCATGTATCAAAAGCGCGCCTCAATAGAAGGTATCCTAGCTAAAAGTCCATCAGTTTATGCACATGAAATTAAAAATGGAGAAGAAATTTTTCAAAAATTTTAAGAAGTGGTCGTGAAAGGAGATAAAGTAGTGTCAGAGGGTAGAGGCAGCTTTATGCAGTACAACGAGGGATTGGTGCTCCAAATGAATGACAAGAATAAACCTTTCTTTTTCTGCAATGGAACGACTGAATTTCATGGACAAAATAGCTAAAAGACTATTTCTAATTCATAGCTATAGATAAGTGGGCAAATTAGCAGGCCAAGCTCCGATTCCGGAAATCATAAGCCTGGTTTAACCAAACGAAAAGATAATTAAGCAGTCATAAACCTCCCATCATCCATGACAAGACCCAGATAGAGAGAGAGAGGAACATCTCTGTCCACCTAGAAGAACCATCCAGATCCTATCCCTATCCAAACCGACCCCACGAGAGCAACAAGAACCCGAGAACCCAGGGACCCGTTTCCGATGACCCTGTGGTCGGCGGAAGCGGAGGACGAATTGCCGGCGGAGACGGAGGCGGACGGCGGAGGGGGCAGGGGGTGGACGAGGACGGAGACCTTCATGCCGTTGAAGCACTGGCCGTTCCCGCAGATGAAGTAGTACCGCTTGGCCTTGTTGAGCGGGATGAAGTCCTTGCCGCTGCTCCAATTGCCGATGGCTCCTTCGGTCGTGCAGTTGTCGTAGCCCGTCCGGTTCACTTCGAACACGTTGTACTGGTTCTTCTGGTACCTAAACGCTGCTCAATCGTTTTGAGCATCATAGAAAAGGAGTCAGCTTTTTCGACGAAAGAGAAGGCAAATGGTTAAGAAATTCACGGCATTAATCACTTCTGTGTCCTGTACATATATCTTGGTTCAAAACGGGTGAATCGGTAGGAAGTTTCCATCTTTCTTGTTCTATATAAGATCACGACCGAATCCTTTTAAAAAAAAAAGGGCAAAAAAATGCAATGACAGCAGAGAAGGTACTTTGCCTGCAAGAAGCTGAAAACAAAAGAAGTAGAAATGGGTTTTGGAATACAGATCTAGCTTCTTCAAGTGAAGTGTACAGAGAAATGCGTGGAGAGAGAGAGAGAGAGAGAGAGAGAGAGTACAGATGAGGTCGCCGACGTAGAAGGTGTGGTTGTTGGCCCAGAGGGTGTAGTTGATGCCCGGGTTCCATCCGCGGTTGGCGCCGACAATGTGGTCGGTGGCGGCGGCCGGGGACACGGCGGCGGCAGCGAGAACGAAGAGGAGGAGGAGGAGGAGGATGGGGTTGGATGGGGTGGCCATGGGCGGACAGACACTCTTGTTGGTTGGTGGGTGGGGTGATGAGGAGGATGAGTCTCGAAGATGCCCTTTTTCTATTTGAGTCACCGCTACAGGGCGGGGGAGCAGCTTCCGCTTTGATCACTCACACGCCCCTTCGACTGTACTGTGGAGCAGAGCAGAACAGAGCATGGCGTTAATTTATTGGGTCAAAGAAATTCTGAAGAGGGAGGAGGGACCAACCCACTTTTTTCTATTAGGCTCAGATTATTGCTAGCGTTGTTTGTTGTATGGGAAATCCATGATGTTCTCCCTCCTCATTTCAAATTAAAGTTGGAGATCAATAAATCAAAAACAGTAACTTGCTCTGACCTCGTTATGTTGAATCGCACAGAAAACCCATTATAAAGTGATTGATTCCGCGCCGCTGTCCGCATTCAATTGTCGTCGTAGGACATGCACCCCTGTAAAAGAAAAAAGAAAATAAAAAACAACAGCAGCGACAAGAACGACAGCATAATTATTGCAGTGGGACCATTCTTGTCAAGGAAAGAACGAGAAGAAGAGGAAACAAGAAATCAGCATTGGGCCATATTACATGTTTCCAGTCAGGTTTGCAGTTGCATATATACCGCTTAACTAATTGCTTATCCGATAACTGTTCCGGGATCGACGCTTGTAGAAAGCACGCCATCTGATGTTTTTCCTTTCCCATTTCCATGACATCTTGACACGAATTGTCCTCAATTGAAATCGAAATGTATGGCGAGCGCCCAAAATAAATCTTTCGAAACAAATTATTGCACTTGCCTAAATGCACCATGTGATACGAGCGTTACACCAACTTATGCTTCTCTCCGACATTTGCCTAGTTGGCCTAGTTGCCGCATCGAGGACAGCGTGGCATTTCTATCTTTGTGTGAGCATGTCTGTCCTGTTTCCACTTTGGTTTCTCATTAAATAAATGGACATCGGGCGGCGGTCCAAACAAGGCCCCCTCCATGGGGGCATATCTATACCTAATCTATCAGAATGGATTAAAGTATGCAGCATCATAAGTAGGCAGCCGCGAAGTAAAGATAAAAACATAGATACAGCAGACATTGCAGGCAGTAGCTCACACAAAGGTGGCAACGGTCACCTAACGGGCTCTTCAAAACTCATCCAGTAGACCCACCAAATCCCAGCTTCAAATTATTTGCACTGGTTGATTAGGTAGCTGGACCATTGTCCCTTGAAAGCACAACCAATTACCCTTGCCAAAGGATACTTTTTAACATTTTATTGCCCTTTCAAATCCCACGGTTGAACCTATCGCGCCCAACACCGACACCAGCAATCCCGGATCAATCGGATCTTACCAGCTGGAGACTGTATGAACTGAAAACTTTAAGACCACAGTCGTGCATTCTTAGCCTCCTCATTGACATTACATTTAAGACAAAGTACTTTTGAGGTTCAGTTTTTTTTTTTGTGCAGTTTTGGTATGAGCTCACGTCGAAAGATCAGACAATGAGAACCCACTTTTTCCTCATTTTTCTTCTTCCTCCATGCCATATCTACAAGGCTGGCATGCGCAGCTATGCGAAAGAATAGCAATTGATGAATTCAATCCGTCGAGGATCTAGATATTCCCGACACATTACAGAGGCATGAGTCGCCTGTACCTGTAGAAACACACCAATGCACTGAAAATGACTAAACCGCATCCTCCTGTTATGATGAGGACCCACTGAAATGCATCGGCATTGTCGAATAATGAGATGTCGAAATTCATCCCAAAAATTCCCGCCACCACACCGAAGATAGCAACAACAAAAGTCGCAGTCGTCAGCAGCAGCTCAAATTGTATCAGCTGGTTTCGGACATTGTCCTGCAAGCACAAGGTCCGTGATTAGAGTATCTTCAAGCAAGCCAAGAAAATATCGTAACAAGTCGAAGGAGAAAACAGAACAGAAGTGTAGAGAGAGAAAAAAGGAAAGTCCAACTTGCTCTGCTCTATCTTAAACTATCCTGTGTGGTTAAGCTTCTTAGACGGCAATAAGCAAAATTTTGCTTTCCTGCCAAAGTAGAAAATATTATCAAATTTAAAAAATTACAAATAATTATGTATGTTTCTAAGTGTCAAAACTAGTATACTGTGAAAGTTTTCAGCGTTTCGGGACAAGAGAAAGTCAAAATGCAGTCATCGCATATTTTAAATTAAATAAAAGCAAAGAGTAGAAATCTATACAAACACAACCGTAGAGGATACATAGAATAGCAAATTCTAGTGAGTTTCATAAAGGTAAATTTCCTAACATTAGCAAAAGTCCACTCAGTTTTATGAACTTTAAGTGCATTCATTCTAAGGTTAAACGTCAAAATGCATCCATTGCATATTTTAAATTAAATAAAAGCAAAAAGTAAAAATCTATACAAACACAACCGTAGAGAATATATAGAATAGCAAATTCTAGTGAGTTTCGTAAAGGTAAATTTCCTAACATTAGCAAAAGTCTACTTAGTTTTATGAACTTTTAAGTGCATTCATTCTAAGGTTAAACGTTAGAGAGAATTTCAACATCCATTTTCTTCTTTGCCTCAGTAGCAACGACGACAAATAAGTAGCAACACATATATTTTGCAGCTACACTGTCACCGAGCTATATGTGGCAGAGTGTCCCCCCTTCCCCCACACTTTGCCCGGCAACTTTTTTGTCAGAATTTTTAAACCCCCACAGCCAATTTCCCCAGAAGACATAAGTCACAAAAATCAACATTCAACGAGAAGATAAAGAAACAGGCATACCAGCTGAATGTTAATGAAATCTTCCGTATCATCAATGTACTCCTTTAGCTGAAATGCATAACAAACAAAGTGATTAACATTTTTCCTCTGTACCAAGTATAAATGAAAGAAGACTTAAAGAAAGATAGCAAGACTAGTGGATACCGAAGTCAACTTATTTAAAGTGCTGTCAATGACAACAAAATAAGCTTCCAACAGCATCTCCAGCTCTTCTATTCTATCCGTAGAGCTTTCTGAACTCCTCATGCTCTCATGCCGGCTCCTCGCTATACTTAGGCTCTTCTCAAGCTTTCGGCCATCACGAGGTGAAGAAATGGGAGAAACAGGAGCAGAAAGGGATTGTGCAACATCATTGGACCTGTAGCCGATTGAAGACTGATCAATATAGTACGACGACTCCACTCTCCGTTTCTTCTCAGTGAGATACATCTCAGCCATGTCTCCATCATCATCCATTAGCTGTTCTATCTCATCCCTAACCTAAAACAGTGCAGCCGATAAGTGCAAGAAGAAGGAAAGGTAGTCAGATTATGAAGACAAGCACAAAACATTAACAGGGACTACCTTCTGAACTCTCCTGGTCAATGCCACGAGTCTGCTTTTCAAACGTCGAACACGCTCCAAATTTAATGTACTAATCTTTGAAGTTAGTTCATCCAGCAATGGATAAGCTTCAATTTCTAGTTCTGCCGCCTTCAAAAAAATTTGAGAACACAGCCATTAATTAGAACAAATTGTAAAAAATATTGAGAATATGGCAACACAAGTGACCACGACTTTCATATGTAAGAAGTGTCAACCACTCTAAAATTGCAGTCCATCCACTGATCTCACCCTTCCTTTTAGTGATCCCATTACATATCACCAGTACTCCAATTCCCAATTTTGGGGGGTGGGGGACTCTTCTTTGTTTGGGCCATGACTTAAAGTTTAACTACCAATTAGCATCATATTATAAAAATGCTCTCTTTAAAAGTATTCATGAATGCATATACAAAAATGGCAACAATCTAGGAAAAGACTGCACGAGAGACAGCTTTTCACAAAAAGTATCCTTCCATGTGATATGTAGCTGAATTTTCCATGACCACAGTTGAGGGTCTAAGTAAAGCTATGAAAACTATATGTTCAAATATTGCAATGCTTAAGAATTGTAAATCTTAAGGATGTACAGTATTCCTTTACCTGAATGCACTTACATTACTGAACAAGTAAATTTTTAAAACATACATACTCCTTTTGGATGCACTTACAATATTGAAGGAGATAGAATCACAAGCATTTGACAAGTATGGGACTTTTGGGTAAAATCAACTTCCTCACAAGTTTTATAAATTTCATGTCAGTAAATTACTCCGTACCAGGTACAGCTTGAATCATGAACAAAACCTTAGAAAGTACAATATCTACATTTTCGTACTCAGGATTCTGAGACTCATGACATTACAAACTGACTGCAAAAGTCTCAGGAGAGTCACAAATGCTTAAATGAATTGTTTCATTAATTTCTCTAAAACGCAATCATTCCCTCTCAACATACTCCACCCTCAAGCGAAAAACAAGACAGAAGTCCACCCTATGTATTACCCAAATTTGTAAAAAGTGCACTAATCCTAAAAGGGATGCTGTCATTGATAACAAAGCCATGTGACAATTAGAAGTTGTGAATTAAATGAAAGAGTTGGCAAGTATAGGATTTAGGTCTTAACATCATCATATCACAAACCTGAGAATCAAGAAAAGTACAAGCAGTTTCTAAAGCAACTTCAAGGGCCCGAAACTCGAAAGGCAAATAATCCGGGGAAGTGTTGCCAAACAAATCATCAAAGTTTCTACTTCCTCTCCTACTGCTCAAATTTGCACCTTCTGGTTGCCAAACCTCACCTGCCCCAGCTGTTGTCAGCCGGCGCTGTAGCTCCACCACATACTGCAACACATAACTATCGAGGGAGTTCAAAAGCAAAACCTCATCTGCTGTAATAATACATCGAATTTGCTCTAAGTTAACAACTATAGCCTTCTCTCTCCCAAGAATTGTAGAGGGATAAACAAACAACGGATCAAGCAGGCGCAAATCACGGGCTGGAAGGTCACAACGGCGCATAATTGTGAACTTGTCAACCTCAATGATCTCAGAATTCCCAGAGGTATCAACACGAATCCATGACCGAAGACCTTGACCTCGTTTCTTAAGACCCATAACATCCATGCTTTGGTAAGGCTGACGCCCATGCCCAAATGAACGGTGAGATGCTTCTTTAAGGTCAATAGCTGACGCAGGTCTTGGGGGGAGGAGGCGTTCTTTGAGATCTGCCATGAATAAACTTGAAATGCTGCAATACACCAAAAGATTAAAAGCATAAGATTCACTGACACTGGAACTAGCAGAAATAATTTTACATTTTAGCATGTTTAGGTGCCAGATTGTCTGTGTTTTTATAAACCTTGACATTGTCCTTTCAACTCACAACCTCCTCAAACCACCAAAGAGAACTAATACAGAAATTCCTCCTACTGATGGTAACACCTAACTTGCGAGGAAAGATAAAGGTGAAGATGTCAACAAATCTGGAAGCTCTGACTTTGAATTGTTAAAGCCCTGCCAACATGCTTAGAGTCTTTCTACATGCGTGAGGAGAAATTGATGCCAGTGACAGACATTAACCACCTTGTCATTGCCCGTGGCAAATATTGCCACTTCCTTTCATTTCAGCTTTTAGGCATTATCTGTCTGTAATATTCCGAAAGTGATAGTGTATTGAATAGCAAACAAATGCAAAGACCTAATAGGGATAACTCTGTGTTCGTTAGCTCACTCTTTGCAGATAAGAAAGTCTACCAAGATTAGTGAGGTTCTATGCAGTCCTCCCTGTGTTAGTTTAGTCCAAAACCTAGACGATCACAATGTTGATCGGGAGTATCAAGTGGAAATCTAATCTATCAAATAGTATAAATAAAGCTAGTTTCAAAAATAGCCCTAATTGTCTTTGAATTGCATTCAATTGTCTATCTTTATGTCATGCATGTCCAGCCAACAGATGGATCATGAATGTCAGATGAAACCGATGGGTTTGGTAAGCTCATAAATAGAACACATGTTCAGCCAATCGTGCCACACTGTTCTCCTTCTACCTCAAGATTAATGAAGTGAAGCATTTCATAATGTTTGGTTAGGAAACATTTGTATTTTCGATTAGCAAACTACCAGACACTACTGTTTTAACTTGCAGCAGCATCATTTATATATGCGTCAATAATCCTTTTCAAACGTCAGACCTTTCCAATTTGGTTCTCTGGAATTTGGATCATCAACAGAAAATGATCAAAAGCCGAATACGCAAAGACATTCGAATCCCATTCTATGAGAAGATAAGTTTATCCTTCCTAAAGTCTTCCCATCATCACGGAGCAAGAACAGCAAATTTAACTTCCAAGCTGTTATTGTCCAGCAAAAAGGCGCGTCACCATGTTCACAAGGACCGAAAAAGAACCCAAACACGACATGAAAACTAGTCATTTTCCTGCCATCCCAGCCAACCATTGAAACTCGGACCCTTCCACAACATGGGTTCATCAGTTTTTGACACCAGAACCTCGATCTTTTCATTAGAAAGAGCACATAGAAAAGCCCATCTCGCTTGCCATAAGCTGGACCGGCATCGAATTGCGGACAAACGGCAGCGACGAAACTGGGTTTGAGCTGAACCCACGAATACGCAAGCGTGAAGATGAGCAACTTTACCTTCAGCGGAGAGAGAACTAGGCTCTTCCTCAGGCGGGAGTCGATGAACCCAAATCAATGATCAACGACCCATGATTGAACTGAAACTAACCAATCATTGCCACGCCGAAAAAGGATGCGACTTGAGTTCAAAGGAGGAAGCTTTTCGAAGTGGGCTCTCCTCGATCCGATCTCCGAGTGGGAGGAGAAGATGGAAACTTCGGATTCCGAAGTGGGTTCCTCCTCTTCTCTCTCGATTGCGAATTTCTCGCTCCGGAGGATTCGTTAGTCGGTTGGCAGCTCCTATTGAATTCTTCTTCTTTGCGACGGTGGATTGGAGTTTGGACATGGATCGATCCTTCTAGTCGCTAATGACAGCATGAAGAACGCGTGCCTGTCTTAAGATAATGACCTTATCATCTATGGTGAAGTTTCCTCATCATTAGCATCGCGATGACTTTAGAGGCAGGCCATCTCTTCCAGAAAAGGACGAAACAGAATCCGTCAAAACGGACGCAGATTAGAGAAGAAGTTTTAAGCACGTTGCAAAGGACGAACTCGGTCTACGTTGTCTTGGGAGTCTCAAAAAGATTGACACAGATGTTCATATGATTATGGTTTTCTTTTCGAGATCTAAAACGAGGTAAGATTTCACATTTGATCTTAGCTCAAGTTTGAAAAAGGTTAGACCTAATTAATGGCGGAAATGATCAACCAAATCGAATACGATTTGAAAGTCATTGTCCAGAGGAGCCGAAAGACCCAAAGCCTGCTAAAAATGTGGGTCAAAGACTTAATCTATGACTTAATCTTTACTTTCTTTATTGGAAATAGCTATCTAAATTTCATGATATACAAGAGAACATACTTCTTCTTAGATGCTTTAATCTTGACTTGGATAATGTTATTTTCCAGCGGATTTGGTGATTGGTTTTCACTTAGAACCTACTTGTTAATGCGATAAATAGTAACTGATTCGATTCTTTTGTTCATGAGAATAGATTTAGCAAAGAAATCCGTTCAGTAATTTTTTTGTTCCTACGAACAAAATCTGTTTTTTTAATTCTCGAAAATAGATTTGAAATAAAATCAATAAATAAAAAAATTACTTATTTATTTTTGGGAACAATTCGGGAATTAAGCTCAAACCTATTTTCCTTTTTGTCTTTTTTTTCTTTCTTCTTTTTCTTTTCTCTCTCTTCTTCTTCCCCCCAACCAATCATCGGCCACTGCCGTCGTCGACAACCTGCCACTAAGAAAGAGGAAGAAGAAGAGAAAAGAAAAAAAGATAAAAATATAATAAAAGTATTAACAAATTAAAAGAAATAAAAAAATTAAAAGTCTTACCAAACGCATTTCTATTCGGAGAATAAAAATTTTGGACAGTTATAAAACACTTTTAAATGCTCATAAATTTTTCCCAAAAACATAATAAAAAGGAGTCATTTCTTATCGGAAACTATTCTCGAGAATAGAATGATTATCAAACGCACTCTTATTGTATAAGAATTCATCCGAACTAATCTTGATACCTTAATATCCTTAATTGGCTGTTAATGCTATAGCCGCAGCTATTCAACACAACTACTTTACCCCTAATTTAGTGATTTACATTATAATGTGGTCATCTAAGTAGCACCGACACGTACACGATACGACATGCTAATACGTTGTTTTTCAAAAAATATAGAATCCCGACACGTTGAGATATGTTGTATATTAAATGTATATTTTTATACATATATGATTTTTTATAATTACTTTAATCAAATTAATTTGATTCAAATTCACAAATAAATAAATAAATAATAAAAAAGTATAAATAATTTACTCGAAAACATTAATCCACCATTTGTTAATATCATCCATTATTTTAATTTGATAAATTCAACTCCATTCCAATAATCCATAAAATTTCAAAGGGAAAAATAAATAATCCGCATTCTGGATTTGCGCGTCAAAGCATGTAGGAAAGAAGAGAAAAAACAAACTTGAAAGATGAATTGTATATCATGGGAAGTGAAAGTTAGAAAAGAAAAGAAAATTAAGTGTTTCTTCTTTTCCCATTTATTATTTTTATTATTATTTTGTTACATATTTACATTTTGAACTTCATTCATTGAAAATTTTTAAAATTGATCTCATGCATGTCAGAATCACATGTCGAAATTCCGGAATATAGTGTTGGAGAGTGTCGAGAGTGTCTAACACGTGTTGAAGGGTGTCAAACAAATGTTGAACAAGTGTTAAAGTGTCCGACGCGACATGAAGGCTCTCAGAGATTATTGATACTTCCTAAGTAGCGATTGCTAAGAGACATTAAAAATTTCAAGTCCCTCAATTTGGTAGCTAGATATATTAGGTGCTGCATAAGGTACAAAGAGTTGGCCGACGGCCAAAAAATGGTTAGAGAATGCATTGATAGGCAAGGATCCTTGAAGACTTTCATAATTAGCCAAAAAAGGAGAGAATTTAATAGCTTGCTTTTAATACCGTATTCCACAATCTAAGACAAAATCTTCGTATGTGGTAAATTTCCAACTTTTCTTCGCCAGGTTCTTTCCTTAACTGGTTCTTTAATGATGTTAAAAAGAGCTCCTCTCCCTATAACTATGCTGAGATACCTTGTGCCCTCATACTCTTAAGGATATTCCTTTCATTTGGCAGAACTTTTATGAGGTTAAGACAAAGACGTACTGCTTCATAATCTCGATTGCTGTCACGGTAAGAAGTCCTTTTCTTCCGTGTCTTTTGTTCTGGTGCTCTTCCTAATTGTCTCACCTGTACTTTAAATACCATAAACTTGTTTTCTTCTCCCTTCTTGCCCCAATATCTTTATGGCTGCTAATTTCTTCTTCTTTTTATCAAGTCAGGGGAGGCCCAAGGATGCACAAAACCTCCACTCTATGCCCAGAATTGCTTTGTAGAGGAATGCATTAACATATGCAAATCCTTATACGGTGACGCCACTGGGAGGAAATGCGTCAACGAGGATCATTGTTGCTGCATCTAGAGTTTCTTGCTTTTTTTGTGAATAAAAAATAGAAATTAATACATGAATGAGAAATTTTTATACTTTAATTTCATGTTATATTCTCTTATGAACACCTTGAGGTCACTCTTTCAACTATACAATGGCCAAAACCATCATCTCTGTTTTGTTGTGGTACATATATACAGAAAAAGGAATGACTCAGGCCACACTTCCATCATATATAATTTACAGGCACAACCCCTGGGTTGAGATGATCAAACGTAAGGGTTGATATGTGATGAGTAGTCGCGGATTCCCGCTCCTTCCCATCCCATCCATTCTTCCCACAAGTCCCAATCTGAATCATCCATCCCTCTCATCGGCTCATCAACCCCTTGGTCTTCCGACTCGTACATCCGCGGACCATTCGATTCTCCTCTCAAATTGCTCATCACAATCTGCATCAGAAACATTGAGAAAGGACCTTGATTAGCCAAGACTATCGTCATAAAGCAAAGCTAAATTCAGAAGCTTCGTTGACCAAATAACAAATGAAAAAGTGAAGAGGCAAGAAGTCAATAAGGACTTGTTTAGAGATTGTGGGTAGTTCTTATATCACTTTCAGACGCTGATTATGTTAGCAGAACGCAGAAAAAGAATGGATAAGATGCCGATACAAATGACCAATGTCATCGCTTCCACTATTTCATCTAACACAACTGAGAAAAATAACCCAAATAAACTGACCCGCCGTTCCTTGAACCAGGGAAGAGCCTTTTCTACGTAGTTCTGTTCTCAACAGTCCCCACAAAAAGCTCTTGAAATATGATCACTCAATTGGTAAAGAATTGCTAGAGATTTTTTCTTGTTCTTTTGGTACCCAAACAGAGTCGACAAGCATGCTGTTGGACATAACCCCAATCACGTATAACCAAGTTAAGCTTGATCTTCGCGTGTCTAGTGAATGACTTTCTTCAAGGTGGAATTTTGGCTTACATCATATGCTTCGTTGATTTCATGAAACTGTACCTTGCAATTGCTTCCTCTGCATACGTCTGGGTGATACTGAAACAAACACAGAAACAAAGCCAATCAACTATCTTGATCAAATAGTGGCAGACTTACGAATCTGCAACATTTGAGTATGCAACTTTTTTAACATGGAAAACCATGCCCCAAACTAAATCATTTGATTCATAAGTGAACTGTCATATGCAGAGGACGCGATTGAGACCTGCAAAGCGAGCTGTCTAAAGGCCTTCTTGACCTCAGATTTAGAAGCACTGCGATGAATTCTGAGAGTCTTGTATGGATCTGCAACGGAAGAAGAATAAGAGCAAGAGATTTTAACCCCATTTTTACAGGCCTTCCTCTTCTCCATCAACGTCCTTTCATTGTTCTTGAGTTGAATCCAAGAAGACCCGTTCTTGCCCATCAAACCAGCAGCGCAGGCCATGCCTCACGAATGATATTGACGGAAGAAAATGAAGAGGAACAGATAGCACGAGTATAAAAGATCCCACAATCCAAGCACCCCCAATATAACTCTCCCTTTATATATACACAAACTTGCGAAAATACGAGCGGCTTTTGCTTGTGGTCGTGGTATTTGAACTTGGAAGGTGGGTTTTGAAAAGATCAACAGGCAGGACAATTTGGAAACGCGCTTTAATAGGAAGGGACGAGACGTTGAGAGTAGGAGAGGAGACGACCCTTCGCTCGGCTTTCTTGGCCCTTTGAATCTTGATTTAACGCTTCCTTTAGGAGCAGTTCAATTATTGTTATCTAAGGTGACTTCACTTCTGATGTTGGGTGAGATCTATTTAAACAAGGGAAACCACACATCTCATCAGGATTATACCATTCAACAGAGAGAGAGAGAGACAGAGAGAGAGAGAGAGTGATGTTGAGTAGTCAATACAGATGATGCTAAATTGCAGGTAGAATCTGGATTATCTTAATGAGATGATAGAGTCAACAAATTGTTATATAAAGGATAGAATATGATAGTTTGAGAGACATGGGATTGAATATGATATTACCCTTTATTTGGTTATGAATGACGACTTCTGCTATGAACTTATTTGGGGGTACATTCTCTGCGCGTTCAGACTAAATCCCTGCGATTCCATCTGTCCTTCTCCACTTGCCTTCCAAGGTTGAAGCTTTAGCTATTTTAAGGCATATTGATCGTTTAGTTTATTTTTTAAGTAATACCGTTAATCAGCTTAATGGTTACCACACTTCTAATAACACCGATCTTTCGACCAAAAATAAAATAAATAAAATACCACCGAACTGGTTTGACCTATTCAATGCAAATGGTTGTGTTCATTTACAAGCATTCACATGCTTTGTCTTGTCTTTGAACCGGCTTGTTATCTTCTAAAACCCTCAATTTGATGCCTTCTCCGAAAGACTATCATTTGAATATAAAAGTTTAAAGCGCAGTCATATAATGGACCCAATCTCTCTCATCTCAGAAGCAATGAACAAGAGGAAAAAAGTTGGAATTCAAGCAGAGAGTAAAAAGGGAGGCAATTATTGAAGGAATCAGCGAGTTTTCCCGTCTTACTTGACTATTCTAAAGGAGGTTTTGTTGTAAGGAAGCTATCTCTCGCTATGGAAAATGTGTTACAAATGAATACGAAATAGAGCCACCAGAGATGTCCGGATTTTTTTATTTGTGCAATATCGCAATGATGACAAAGGTATCAACACGAATCCACAATTGAAGCCTTGACCTCAATTCTTAAGACCTAAAACATCCATTCTTTGGAAAGGCTGACGCCCAGGCACAAATGAACGGTGAGATGCTTCTTTAAGGTTGCCGGAGGAGGCGTTCTTTGAGATCTGCCATGGATAAATTTGAAATGCTGCGATACACCAAACAATAAAAAGCATAAGATCGCTGACATTGGAACTAGCAGAAATATTTCACATTTTAAGAGTATATTCAGGTGCCAGATTGTCCGTGTTTGTATAAGCCTCCACATTTTCAACTTAGAACCTCCTCAAACCACGAAAGAGAATTAACACAAAAATTCCTCCTACTAATGGCAACAGCTAACTTGCTAAGAAAGAGAAAGGCGAAGTTATCAACGAATCTGGAAGCTCTGACTTTGGATTGTTCAAGGCCTGCCAACATGCTTAGAGCCTTTCTACATGCGTGAGGAGAAATTGATGCCAGTAACAGACATTAACCGCCACGTCATTGCCCTTGACGAATATTGCCTTTTCCTTTCATTTCAGCTTTTAGGCATTATTTGTCTCCAATATTCCAAAGGAGACGGTGTACTAGATAGCAAAGGAATGTGAAGAGTTAATTGGGATAACTCTCTATTCGCTGGCTCACTCTTGACAGATAATGAAGGTTAACCACAAAATTAGTGAAGTTCTACAGTCCTCTCACAGTTCTTCCTGTCTAGTTAAGTGTAAGACCTAGACAATGACAATGTTGATCAAGAGTATCAAGTAGAAATCTAGTTTATCAAGTATTATATATAAAGCTGGTTTCGAAAAGTAGCTCTAAATGTCTTTGAATTGCATTCAATCCTGTGTATTTATGTCATGTATGTTCAGCTCACCGATGGATCATGGATGTCAGACAAAACCGATGGGTTTGGCAAGCTCGTAAATAGAACACATGTTCGGCCAATTGTGGCACTTTGTTCTACTTCTATTCAAGATTTACGAAGCGAAGCATTTCATAATGTTTGGTCACGAAACATTTGTATTTTGTATTGGCAAACTATCAAATACTTCTGTTATAACTTAACTCGCAATCCTAACTTTACTGCAGCATCATTTATATTAACATCAATAATCTCTTCTCTGACGTCAGACCTTATCTACGAGATTCTCTGGAATTTGCATCATCAACAGAAAAGGATCGAAAGTCGAATACGTAAAGACATCTGAATCTCATTCTATGACAAGATAAAGCTCATACTTCCTCAGGTTTTCCCATCATCAAAGAGCAAGAACAGCAAAAAAAAAAAAGAAAAATTGTGAGCTGCTATTGTCCAGCAAAAAGGAGTACCATCACGTTCGCAAGCACGGGAAAAACACAGAAACACAAGATAAAACCAGTCATTTCCTACCACTTTCCCAGCTAACCACTGAAGCACCTTCTACTTCACCGTTGTATCAGGTTTTCAACACAAGAAGCTCGAAATTTTTCATTTGAAAGAGCACATAGAAAAAGCCATCTCGCGATCCATAACCCGCAAGAAGAGAGAACTAGGCCCTTCCTCAAGCGGGGTCGATGAACCCAAATCGATGATCAATGACCCATTATCGAACTGACACTAATCAATCATTGCAACGCTGAAAAAGGGCGCGACTTGAGTTCAAAGGTGGAAGCTTTTCGAAGTGGGCTTTTCTTGATTCGATCTCCGAATGGGGGAGGAGAAGGGGAAAACTTCGGATTTCAAAGAAGGTTTTCCTTTTCTCTATCGATTAGAATTAATGAACAAACAAAGGGGGGAAAGGTGGAATGCAAGTAGAGAGTTAGATAGAGGGGGAATCATCAAAGGAACTGACAAGTTTTCTAGTTGTACTTGACTATTCCAAATGAGATTTTATTATAAAGCCCTATCAGCCTATTTGATAACGTACTAAATGGTGTTTGATTAAGGGAAAAAGCCAAAAAAACTCCAAACTTTGCAGTCGAGTGGCATTTCCCCAAACTTTGTTTTGTGACGTGAAAAATCCCGAACTTTGCAAACGTGACACATTTACCCCATTAAGGGTATTTTCGTCTTTTTCTTTATTTTTTCTTTTTCTTTATTTTTTTCTTATTCTCTCTTCCCTCCGCCGGAGCGGCGGAGGAAGCCGGCGTCCGGCGAGGCTGCCCTCGCCGGCGTCCGGCGAGGGTCGCCCTCGCCCGAGGGAGGGCGGCCCTCGCCGGCGTCGGGCGGCCCCTCGGCTGGGTCGGGCGAGGTGCCCTCGCCGGATCCGGCGAGGGAGTCCCTCGTCACGCCGCGAGGGCCGCCCTCGCTGCGTCGGGCGAGGGGGCCCTCGCCGGGCGAGGGAGTCCCTCGTCAGACGCCGGCGAGGCGCCCTCGCTGCGTCGGGCGAGGGGGCCCTCGCCGAGCGCAGCGAGGTGCCCTCGGCCGGACGCCGGCGAGGCCGCCCTCGCCGGACGCCGAGCTTCCCTCCGCCGGCGAAGAAAAAGAAAAAAAGTTTTTAAAAGTAAAAAGACCAAAATGCCCCTATGATTTAGGGTAAATGTGTCACACAAATGAAAGTTCGGGGTTTTTGTGTCACAAATAAAAGTTTGGGGTAAATGTGTCACAGTTTGCAAAGTTCGGGGTTTTTCACGTCACAAAACAAAGTTTGGGGTAAATCTGTCACTCGAGGTAAAGTTTGGGGTTTTTTTTTGCTTTTTCCCTTGATTCTATTATTTTGTTTCTCGAAATTAAAAAAAAAAGAATAAAAATCGGTTTGACACATTTTTTATTCCCGAAAATAGATTTAGAATAAAATTAAGAAGTAAAAAAAAAAAGTTATTTCTTTACTCCCGAAACAACTCCAGAATCAAGCTAAATCATATTTTTTTCTCTTTTCTTTTCTCTTCTTTTTCCTCTAACCAATCCCAAAAATATAGTAAAATTATTAAAAATCAAAAGAAAATTTGAAAAATATAATAAAATTACATAAAAAATTATATTAAAAATGTGATATATTATATCAAAAAATTATATATAATAAAAAAATTCAAAATATAATATAATTAGATAATATAATTATATTAAAAATATGATAAAATTATATAATAAAATTTAGAAATATAATATAATAAAATTTTATATAATAATTTTATTAAAAATTAAAAAGAAAAATAGTTTAAAAGATTAAAAGAAATTCTAGGTCATACCAAACACATTTCTATTTCGGGAATAGAAATTTTTAATAGTTACTAAACACTTTCAAATGCTCATAAACTCATCTAGAGAACAGAATAAAAAAAAATCATTTTTGAGATTTTTTAGCAAAAATTAGTTCTGATAATAGAATGGTTACCAAACGCACCCTATATTTCATAATATAAAACATTTTACAACTAAATAAGAGAGAGAGCCATTAGAGATATATGGACTTTTTCAATTTGTGCAACGCAATAACGCCGGCGGTCATGGGTGAGATAAGGATCCAATTATAATATCGCCCCACTTGAAAGAAGAAGGCTCTTCTTGTGGGAGGGCCAAAATAAGCCAAAAGTCAAATAGGGTATCCTCATCCGCAAAGTCTGTGGCCTCAAGTATATATATGCAGCCATCCAAAAGGTCTTAGGTCTAAAGACAATTGCAATTGAATGCTCTCTACAACCTTGTCCCACAAGAATTCCAACAAGTTTCCATATATATATAAAGGAGAGAGATAGAAAGGGTCTCCATGAATGAAGACATCCAACACCCTATTTCTATCTATGTAGAGATATTTGTAAAAAGAACAATGCCCGAATTACTTTAGTCATTTTTTAGGAAAAAAAGAATATGATAGAGTATGGTTAAATGTTTGAATATGACCCAATTGCTCAATTGTCTACATTCATTTGTGTCAAATATAAAATATCAAAGTATTTAGTCTCTACTAATCTATGTGAATGTACATAAATCACTACATCCACATATGTTGACTAAGATTCTAAACTTATAGAGTGGTCAGTAGAGACACCTCCTTGAATGTTATTCAAAGTAAGGAAATGTTCAATTTTATCAAATGCTTGTTGACTTTTCAACTAAACCGTCGAGTGTAAAAACTAATGATTATTACACAACTTTATACAAGAATCCGAAATTTAAGTGATTAGATAATGACATAAATTAAATTAAAGAGATGCTCTAGTCATGACTAATCCCTGTCCGAGCTCACGATTTTAACCCTTCAACCCGTGCTATATCTTTGGGCTAGGATTAGGAACATTACAAGTTTGATTTCTTTGACAATGCCATGACACGAGACATGGCAAACAGCAAAGGGCAAAGAGCAAAGGCATGCCGCACTCTCCCAAAAGGCCCACCCCCCAAAGGCCCAACAACGGCCCATGGGCCCGTCCCAAATTAGCCCTATGCCTCTCACCCTATGAAAGCCCAATCAAAAGCTCCAGCCACTAAACCACGTACTTAGATATGATTTTTAAAGTGATCAAAAACACTCATGGATATGCCAATTCACCTTCGTAAACTCATTTATAGTTAATCGATCCTCATATCCCTAGATGCTCCGGGTGCGTCGCCCATTTCGATATGAGCAAACCGTGACTCATCATGACGATACAGAAGGATGGACAACAAAAGTCAAATAAATATGAAAAAATCATTTACTCTTTTTCCAAGCAATTTCATCAGGTAATCCTCGACGTATTTGTTATGTCTACAGAAATCCGATACGAGAACTAAATCGAGAATCTCCACCTATCGCTTCGGAGACCGACGTTGTGGGACCAACAACGACAGCCGACGTGAACGAACGGACGCGTGCGTCCATGCAATGGGCAACAGTACAGAGGGGGGACAAGAGTCCCGGAGCAAGGACGGGTGGGGCGTCGGTGGTGAAGACGACGGATCTTAACGCGAAGTAGGCCATGGACTTGGATCTACCAAATGATAAGAATGCCTCTGAGATTCAATCATAAATCACTTTGCCTCGTTGTATGTAAACCTCGCCTTTTCTTCGTCAATTGAAAAAGCTCTATATCTCTCTCTCTCTCTTTCTCTCTCCCCATCATCCTCTTGAGTTTTTGCTGCTCTGTAGCAGCGACAGCGTTCGCCTCCATTGAAGCTCGCAGGTGATTCTTGGCATGTTCGCAGGAAACACTTTGTGTAAGTGGACAGCTCTTGCATTTCTTCCTTTATCTTCCTTTCTTCGCATTACGTTCGGACCCGTTGTCGGTTGCCTTGCCGTCGTTTCGTAGGCAGATCACGTCGAGATATCACTGGTGGTCGATGCCTTCAACTTGTGTTTGTTTGTTTGTTTGTTTTTTTTTAGGAGAGATTTGTTAAGCATGGCAAGGAATTTGTGAGTGAAATTATTGCAAGAATTTCCGTTTCGTTTCGTGTTTTTTGACTCGAGTTGACCTGTTAAATGAACTCCCGACGCAGTCTTCCTGTTCCAGCTAATACTTCTCTTAGAAAAATTGTGAATTTTGATTAGTGGGGGCCTTGTAACGTCTTAGTTAACTCACAACGAATAAGCACCCATTTGGTTCAGCTTAGGAAAATATCCTTATAAAAAAAGTTTACGAGATTTTTCGAAATGCAAATAATATTTGATGATTTATAATTTTAAAATGAATTAGGAAATAACTTTGGCTTAAATATCCCTCCGTAAAAATTGCATTTTGTAAAAGACTTTTACTATGTTTTTAAAAAGGTTTTTTAATTTTTTTTTTTGAGTTCAACCATCGGTGGCCAAAACAGCCGCTGTTGGCTATCAGATCTGATCGCCGAACGACATCGCTTGAGCAAGTGATGTTGCCTAGGTCGCGGCGAGGCGATGCTGCCTGAGAACACGTGGCCCCTGACATCACGCGGCCCAAGCATTGCCTGCCTCATCATGACGAAAGCACCCCAGGCAAGCATGAGGGTTGAGCACATGGAACGAGAGAGACGTGAGGCAAAGAGACTGAGTGAAGAGAAATGGAAGAGGCATTTATGATTTTCATTTTATAAAAGGGCAAAAATGAAATTAGGACAAGATGGGCAACTGACATACTTTTATTAAACCAAGGAAGTAGCGTTTTGAAAATGCTACTTCTCCAGCTCTCCATTCCCCTGAAGGCCTTTGGAGTCCTTTGAAAATGCAATCGCATTTTCCCAAAGCTCTCAAAAAAATGACCAAAACACAATTGCATTTGGCCAAATCCCTTTAGAACCTCAACGCCCCTTTTAAATGCTGAACCAAATGAAGCCTCACTCGCCTCCAAAAGACACACGTCGATAGAGAAAGCTAAGGCAACCACTTGATTTCTACCAACTTTTAATGGAGACTAAGGTATGGAAGCTCAATAAAGACTTGATTTCTTTTAACGTTCATGTTTCTCTAATGTGTTGTTGTAGTCTAGCATCCTCCTGTTCGAGACACAAATTAGCATAAGGGCGCTCGGATGATATCAACGTTCTCAAGAATGATAATCAATGTCAAAGGGTCGACTATGGTACGTCCGGCTGAGGACACGCCGAGATGTACCCTGTGGAATGCGAACCTAGACTTGGTGGTCCCGAGCATGCACACCCCAAGCGTGTACTTCTACCGACCGACCGGATTAAATGACTTCTTCGATCCCGGAGTGCTAAAAGAGGCGCTGAGCAAAGCCTTGGTGCTGTTTTACCCAATGGCCGGGCGGTTGAAGAGGGACAAAAATGGCCGAATCGAGATCGATTGCAATGCCGAGGGCGTGCTATTTGTTGAGGCAGAGACAAGCTCGGTGGTCGATGACTTAGGGGATTTCGCAACTTTGGAGCTCCGAAAGCTTATTCCGGTTGTGAATTACTCCGGTGGGATATCCTCGGACCCTGTTTTGGTGCTACAGGTGTGATTTCTCTTTTTGATTCTATTCCTAGAATTGGTTCATTCTTTTGCTAATGAATGTTGACTTAATGTGGTGAGGATGGATTCTTATGAACTCTTGATGATACTCATGAAGATTCAATGTCAGTAGGATTATCAGATAGAGATAGCTGAAATGACGAGTTATAATTCTACGACCGCAATTGAAGTGAAAATAAAAATTGATCAGTTAAAACTGATGATGAATAATTTCTTACGAAGGGGAGTCTGTGTCTAGCAACAAACGCAAAGTACTTAACATAAATATAATTTGTTTTCAAGAACCATAAGCTCTTGGATGTCCTTGTGCCCATATGCTTCTCATCATACTTTATGAACTTTTGAAACCTCAAATAGAAGTTGAACCTTGATTTTGACCGTTGTGTTCAATGCTCATAGATAAAATCTCTCCCATTTGAAAAGTACGAGCGAGGGATCCAAGTCGGTCATCTTGTACCAACTTTTTGGCTTCTTTCAGCTATGGTTTTATTAAACATCTTAACTTAAAAACATTGAAGAAGACCTTTGTCTTTGACTCAGACCAGATATAGTACATGCCAGCAACAATTAAGGGTTTCAGATTGGTGCCTTTAGTTTGCTTCTAAGTTGAGAGACCTGGCCGAGCTTTCCTGACTCTAGGAATTCATGCATAAAAAAAAGACCAGAATTGGACCCTACTATGAGCAAATTGATTTATCAAGAGTAAGCTGCTTGCAAGCTAATGTTTGCTAGCAGTTGCCAGTTCATCAAGTGGTTGCGTTCAAATCAGATTTTGGCGTTTTTAATTTCGATTGTTTTCTTTATATAGGTTACATACTTCAAGTGTGGGGCAGTTTCTCTTGGTGTTGGAATGCAGCACCATGTGGCCGATGGTTTTTCTGGTCTACACTTTGTGAACACATGGTCTGATCTGGCTCGTGGACTTGACGTTAAGCTCCCTCCATTTATCGACCGGACCCTTCTGCGCGCCCATAGCCCACCCCGGCCTCAATTCCCTCATATCGAATACCAGTCTCCACCTGCATTGCGAGTTTCTCCTGAAACTACTAATTCAGCTCCAGATAGCTCTACTGTTTCTATTTTAAAAGTTACTCGGGAACAGTTAGACGCCCTAAAGACACAGGCAGAATTAGAAAGTGGAAACACCTCTCGGTACAGTTCCTATGAAATCTTGGCAGGTCATGTCTGGAGATGTGCGTGCAGAGCACGCGGACTTTCTGATGATCAAGACACTAAATTGTCCATTGCAACAGATGGACGGATGAGATTGTCTCCACCACTTCCGCAGGGTTATTTTGGCAATGGGATCTTTACAATCACACCAATTGCTGTTGCAGGCGATCTCATATCAAAACCAGTATCGTATGCTGCACAGAAGATACATGAGTCATTGGCGAGAACGAAGGACGATTACCTAAGATCTGCCCTTGATTACTTGGAGCTCCAGCCTGATCTCTCAGCACTGGCTCGTGGGGCGCATACTTTTAGGTGTCCAAACCTGGGCATTACTAGTTGGGTTAGGTTGCCCATCCATGACGCAGACTTTGGTTGGGGCCGCCCTATCTTCATGGGGCCAGGCGGGATTGCATATGAGGGATTATCATACATATTGCCTAGCCCAACCAGTGATGGAAGCTTGTCCGTTGCCATCTCATTGCAAACAGAGCACATGAAACCGTTTGAGAAATTCTTCTACGACTTCCCTGGTGAGTCACCATGAAAAATGTGCAAGCTTGACGACTGAACGGTCGGTTTCTAATACCAATAGAGAAGAACTTTCTTCTTTCCTTTTATCTAGTTTCCTCAAAGAAATCTTTTGCGCATGTTATTCATTTGTCATGCATAAGTGCACCAATGCAGCTGTATGCCGCAATGGGGTTGGGTGCATCGCACAGTACTCAGAGAATTTGTACTATATTTTGAAGTTCAATTTATAATATAAAGCTAGATATGCTTTTCTGCTTTTGATTCCTGAGATCTATCGTCATGGATGAGGTGTTAAACTAGGTGTCAATGAACAACTCGACCAGAGAGCCACTGACTCCGTAAGTTCTACCAGGTCTGTGAATTATGTCCACTTTTAGCTTTCGCCTGCTGAAGTGCAGATGCATCATTGAAGTTGGAAGTTCTCGGATTTGAACGTGTGGCTTTGCCTTCATTTCTAAGATTGCATTTAAATACCGTATGGTTGGTTGAGCTTTTCCTGTGATGACTTAGAAGCGGTAGGAAACTCGGCCTTAACCATCAGTGGGGCCGGTAGGTCTAAAGAAAAGGGAGCGACAGAAAGAAACCTGGTATGAAGAATTAAATCATCAAGGTTAAGAGCTAAGACTCGTTTCCCAGAAAGTTCTGCTCATCACACAAACAACCAACCGCCAAAACTTCACTAGACTATAACAGCAGCCAAATTCCCAAAGAAGGCAATATTGACAAGCAGAAACGTGAGGCTGAGAACGGATGCGGTCCCAAATTAAAGGTATTAACACGAATCCACAATTGAAGCCTTGACCTCATTTCTTAAGACCATATAACATCCATGCTTTGGAAAGGCTGACGCCCACGTACAAATGGACGGTGGGATGCTTCTTTAAGGTCAACAGCTGACGCAGGTTCTTCGCCGGCCCGAGGCGTTATTTGTGATCTGCCATGGATAAACTTGAAATGCTGCGATCTACCAAACAATTAAAAGCATAAGATTGCTGGCATTGGAACAAGCAGAAATATTTCACATTTTAAGAGCATATTCAGGTGCCAAATTTTCTGTCTCTGTATAAACCTTCATCACTGTCCTTTCAACTCAGAAACCCCTCAAACCACGAAAGAGAATTAACACAAAAATTCCTCCTACTAATGATAACAGCTAACTTGCGAAGAAATAGAAAGCCGAAGCTATCAATGAATCTGGAAGCTCTCACTTTGGATTGTTCAAGGCCTGCCGACATGCTTAGAGCCTTTCTACATGCGTGAGGAGAAATTGATGCCAATAACGGACATTAACCGCCATGTCATTGCCCGTGACAAATATTGCTTTTTCCTCTCATTTCAGCTTTTAGGCATTATTTGTCTCTAATGTTCCAAAAGAGATGGTGTAGTAGATAGCAAAGGAGTGTGAAGGGCTAACCGGGATAACTCTGTGTTCACCGGCTTACTCTTCACAGATAATGAAGGACGCGCAGACCCCTGAAGTGCCATAACTTGGCACAAAGGAATACTTAAGTGCCATAACTTACGAAAATAACACTTAAGAGCCAAAATCGGGGCAAAATGGATCACTCAAGTGCCAATCCGGCCAAAACACTGATGTGTCAATTTTTCGGCGAAGCAAGTGCAAAACGAAATCGTTTTAGTACTGACGTGGCAAAAAATTAATATAAAAATTAAATAAATTAAATTTATTTAAAACATTTATACAAAAATATAAAAAATTAAAAATTTTAAAAAATTAAAAATATATACAAAAAAATTTAAAAAAATTCAAAAAATTCAAAAAATTCAAAAAAATTCAAAAAAAAAAAAAAAAAAAAAAAAAAGCTAGGGGTGAGCCCTCATTTGCCACCGCCTCCCCGCCATCGCCGGCAAGGGCCGACGACGGAGGGGGGAGGGTCGGTCGGGGTTGCCGGGCCCTAGCGAGGGGCCAGGGTCATCGGGCCCTAGCGAGGGGCCGGGGTCGCCGGGCCTAGCGAGGGGCCGACGACCCCGGCCGACCGGTGGCAAGGGTCGCACCCTCGCCCAAATCGATGAGGGGGAAGGAGGAGGAGGGGAGGCGGCCGGCGGCCGAGGAGGAGGGAGGAGGAGGAGGGAAGCGGTCGGTGGGCGAGGGCTCGAGCCCCTTGCCGCCGCCGCCATCTCCCCTTTGTCGCCGGGGAGGTGGGGGAGGGTCGGCCGAGGCCGCCAAGCCCTAGCCAAGGGCTGGCCGGCCGACCCTCCCCCACCTTCCAACGATGGCGGGGAGGCGGCGGCGACGAGAGCTCAGCCCTCGGCCGCCGGTTGCCTTCCTCCTCCTTCTCCTCCTCTGTTTTTTTTTAAATATAAATTATTATTATTATTTTGTTTTAAATTTAATTTAATTAATTTTTATATTATATTAAAACTTAAATTATGCCAAAACGACATCGTTTTGGGTGAATTAGAGCTGAGTCAGCTCTCCGAAGAGCCACCTCGGCGAGAAATATTAATATTTAATTGTCACGTATGATTTCCGGTCAGTTTCGACGGAGGTGGCATTCAGGTGTCCCACTTTTCTTAAAATGCGGCACTTAAGTGTCACTTTCGTAAGTTATGGCACTTAAGTGTCCCTTTGTGCCAAGTTATGGCACTTGAAGCGATCTTTTGCTGATAATGAAGGTTAACCACACAATTGGCGAAGTTCTACACAGTCCTCTCCTAGTTCTTCCTATCTAACTTAATTGCAAAACCTAGACAAAGACAATGTTGATCAAGAGTATCAAGTAGAAATCTAATCTTTCAAGTATTATACATAAAGCCGGTTTCAAAAAGTAGCTCTAGGGGTGCGCATGATAAAATTTATGTTTCTCTATTTCTTTATTTTTCTTGTTTCTGGAATGGGTTTGGAATAGAAATCCATTTAATAATATAATTTCATTTTTCTATTTCTGGAATAGATTTCTATTCCAGAAGTAGATTTAGAGCAGAAATCAGAAATTAAAATTTTTAGCTTTTCTATTTATGGAACAAAAGTGAGAAATGAGAATTTTTCTCATCATTCACTTTTGTTACCGCCCAGGGGATGTTGAATGCTTGCCCCCGAATGCTCACCGCGCGAGGCCCCTCGCTCGTCGCCGATCGCCAAACACCCACCGCCACCCCCTAGAAATAAAAATTTTATTCAATTATAAAACGAATTTCTATTCCAAAAACAAAAATTTTGAATCGCTATCAAACGTATTTCTTTGCTCAAGAATTTATCCTGGGAATAAAAATTGATTTCTAGAACAAAAATGTGGTGATGTGCACCCTAAATGTCTTTAAATTGCATTCCATTCTCTGTCTCTATGTCATGCTTGTTCAGCTCACTGATGGATCGAGGATGTTAGATAAAACTTATGGATGTGGTAAGCACATAAGAAGAACAAACGTTCACCCAATCGTGCCACACTGTTCTACTTCTACCTCAAGATTTATGAAGTGTTGGGTCACGAAACATTTGTATTTTGTATTGGAAAACTATCAGATACTTCCATTTTAACTTTACTCCCACTCCTAACTTGGCAGCAGCAACATTTGTACTTACATCAATAATCCATTTTCTAAAAGTCAGACCTTTTCTACTAGATTCTCTGGAATTTGGATCATCAACAGAAAAGGATGGAAAGCCGAATACATAAAGACATCTAAATCTCATTCTATGACAAGATGAAGCTTATCCTTCCTCAAGTTTTCCCACCATCGCAGAGCAAGAACAGCAAATAAAGTTTGCTAGCTGTAATTGTCCGGCAAGAAGGGGTACCATCATGTTCGCAGGTACGGGAAAAACACAGCAACACATCATGAAACTAGTCATTTCCTGCCACTTTCCCAGCTAACCATTGACGCTCATAACCTTCCATTATATGGTTTATCAGGTTTTTAACACAAGAAGCTCGAAATGTCCTCATTTGAAAGAGCACATAGGGTTCGTCAATGGGGTGGTAGGTTATATTGAATTCTTCTTCTATGCATTGGTGGATTTGTCACGAAATCACACATTGATTCCAGAAAAATAACGCTCGCAAACAATTCACCAAGTAGAATATAATAATAGACGAACACGCCAGAAAATTTGTTAACGAAGTTCATCCAAACCTGGATTACGTCTCCGCGCAGAGGCACTCTGCAAATCCACTAGATTTCGAAAAAAGTTGGAATACGACGATGATCTTCTCTCAAGATCAAGACACAAAGAGATTGAGAACCCTCATAAAGAAAAAAAAAACTCACTTTTTTTTTCTCCTTTTTTCTTGCATCTCTATTTTCTTTTTCGGCGTCTTGACGGCTAACATCTTGCAATCGCTAATATAAAGGTGTAGCTTTTAACCTAAAAGCAAATCTAATGGAAAAGACAAAAAAGCATCTAAAAATATTTAGCTTCATCTATAACAATCTCCCACTTGAAAACAAATATATCCAAGCACCAAGCAACTTTGCATCCATCTTCTTCAAAAACTAGTACTTGAAAAACTTGTGCCTCTGCGATACTCCTCATCAATCAACATGGAGTAATACCAATGGTAGTAGTACAGAAAATATACTTCTCTCTGTCTGCTACCTTGGTCAACATGTCAGTTGGATTCTTCAAGCCATCAATCTTCTGTAGCTTTAACTCATTTTCTTTCAATGCTGACCTGATAAAGTGATAACGCTTCTTGATATGTTTAGTCCTTGAGTGATAAGTTGCATTCTTTACTAAGTACATTGCACTTTGACCGTCACTCCACAGTGTACTGACTGATTGTTTTCAATATAGCTCCTCCATGTAATCTTGTAACCACATGATTTCCTTGGAGGCTTCTGTGATTGCCACGTATTCTGCCTCTGTCATCGATAAAGCCACTACTTTTTGTAGTTGAGATACTCAACTCACTGCTGTACCTGCAACTGTAAAGACATATCCAGTGGTACTCTTACCACTATCTCGATCACCCGAATGATCTGCATCTACATAACCCAGCAACTCTAGAGATGTACCACCATAACAAAGTGAGTAGTTTGAAGTACCTGCTAGATATCTCAATATCCATTTCACTGTATTCCAATGCTCTCTGCCTGGGTTCTACATATATCAACTCACAAATCCCACTGCCCCTACAATGTATGGTCTCATGCTCAGCATGGCATACATCAAACTCCCCACCACTGATACATATGAAACTACCGTCATCTCATCTTTCAAAGCCTGAGTACTCGAACACATACCCTTTGAAAGTTTGAAGTGACTCGCTAAAGGAGTTGCAACCGGTTTTGTTTTGTCCATGTTAAATCTCTTTAACACCTTGTTCACATAGTCTTCCTGCGATAGCCATAATTTTTTCTTTTTCCAATCTCTAATGATTTTCATGCCTAAAATATATTTGGCCTCTCCCAAGTCTTTCATAGCTGTCACGCCTCGAACCTCGAGCGCGCGCACATCCCTCGGTGGTTGATAGAAATCTTACGATGTTCCCAGGACTCGTCGCCGACCATTTCCTTTTTATTGCACATGCGGAAGCGAATTACTAATCCCCTGACAACAACATACATGGGATAGAAAAGTAGGACAACCAATTTCAAATCAAATATACTTTTATAAACACTTCAAGCTTATACATAAGGTCTATGTCATAAAGAACTACTGAGCCACCTATGCTCCTGACCCTTCTGCTTCAAGCTCCTGGTCTTCACACTAGGGACCTGAAAATGGTTATTCAATAACCAGTGAGATATAAATCTCAGCGAGTTCCACCCCTAAGCCTCGGTTAGTACACCAACTCAACTCAGGGTATCTATCCAGAACAACCCCACCACATGCAACAACCAACAGTCGATTCACATACAACCTTACCTGGTATGCCATACCCTGCACGTTATAATTTAGCACGATACACACAATGCACATGGCCGTTGGATGATACATTTCATCAATCACATACGAGTCGCATCACAAGCGATCTCACCTGGCCATTGCCACACCCTGCACGTTATCGATTCATGCGTGCGTGCCATAAGCAATGTGGTTCACTCATGCATGACTAGAACCATCGATACCATGATTCTCATGCGTTCATGCACATTAGCACAGTTCAACAACACCATGCATATACTCAATGCATACAACAATTGAAACGCCTCATTCATCTCAGTCAATCACAGGGGTCCTGATTATAAGACCGAATCGTTATGACACGTCCCATACCGTGCCACACAATTCCGTCCCATAATCCGGCACGTCAATCAACACCCAACATGCGTTCCAATTGTTATTCACTGCCACTCAAGGGCATAGCCTACTCACAATTTGGCTATCTACTGACATTAATGCCAGGCATCGTCTCCCCCCTTGGAGCACGGCTTCGTCACTACGTCGACGGCATTCCCGAATGAGCATCGTCTCCCCCCCCTTAGAGCACAGTTTCGTCACTATGTCGACGGCATTCCCGAAGGAGCATCGGTCCAGTCGGCCCAGCCTCTACTGCGACCGGCATCCATTGCGCGGGCACCCCATATAGGGGCACGTCCAACTCAACAGCTCAGGACAGTTTCCTCTTAACCAACACACGACAATTCAATATCGGCCCAGGATACTTTGCATTTCACTCAAATGCCCCGATTAAAATAGTAATCCTGGCCTCTTTCCTTCGTATTAAAAACATCTGAGAAAGTAGTCATGCGTGAGTACACGTCAATTCGAACCAGAAAACTGATACTTTCCTTTTTCAAACCCCACTATTTGATATAATACTTAAAATTTATTTTCGGTGTCCAAACCCAACACCTAGGATTTTCTAAATAAAATCCAATTTTCCAATCACCACACAATTGCACCGATCATCATTCAATTCATGCAGATGTTTATGCTATAACACATCCAATCACTTCATAGGATTAAACCCACATGAAATTAGACACTTTTCGTTCTCGGGTGAACAGTAACTCGTGAACAGTACCTCGTGAACAGTAATCGTGAATATTGTCAAGTGAATAGTAAATTTCCAGAATTTAATAAATGATAAATTAAACTCAGAAAGTATTAAAAGCAACCATCAATTAATTAAAGCAAAGCATACTTAATTAACCACATTAAGCAAATAAAGTAAGATTAAGCTAAACTAATCTTATCCATTAATATAACCACCTATCTTAGGACTAATATAACTTAATTAAATCACCTAAAATAGAATTAACAATAACTAAATCAACCCTAAGCAAGTTTAGGCACTAAACGAAGGATTAGGAGCTAAACTCACCCGTTAAGCAGGTCGGAGACACCAAGGCGGCGGCGACGACGGTGGCTACGCACCGGGACCTCTACAGCGATGATCCAAGGCGGTCCCAAGCTCAACACAGCAACCACAGCTCGAACTCCCACCGAAAACACCGAAAACAGCCTGCCCTGGGAGGAGAAACCGAGTTGAACGGCTTGGCGGAGCTCGCGAGGGGTTGGTCGACAACCGGAGGCTCCCGGGGGTCTTGGGAATCTTGTGGGTGGCTGGGATGGGCAAAGGAAGGGCTGGAATGGGAGAAAAATGGCCGAAAACGCGAAACAATGCAGGTTGCAGGCGGACCGACGGACCGGCGACCGGTTCCTTCACGGCGGCGCCCAGGCCGTCCGGCGGTTCCTTTCGGCACGAGACCGGCACCGTCCGTACGTTTTGGACATCTCGGAGAGAATGGCGGGGGTCTCGTGAGCTGATTCAACCATAAAGTCCACTTTTAACCTCAATCTTCACCGAAGGGTCAGCTGGAACAGAAAACTGGAGGAGAAGAAAATGGAGGAGAGAGAAGCTTCGACCGGTTTGGGGCCGAATGGGGGAGAGAGAGAGTGATGGGAGGGCTGAGAGCACTCCTCATTAAGGCCATTCAATGGCCACTTCAAGTCCCCATGCATGACATCATCTTCTCTCTCTTCCTTTGCCTTATCCACAAGCTTTTAGGGGCAATTTGGTCATTTCACCTTGCACAATTACCATTCTGTCCTTGGGCTGAAATTGGTGGATGGGCCTAGGAATTGGGCTTGGCCATGAATAGGAATGGGCTTGGGAATTGGTTGGGCTTGAAAAGGCTAAGAATTGGCCCATGGGCTTAAAAGATGAATAGTTGGTTTGGCCCAATTGATTCATTTGCTTGACTTAGGCCCATTTGGTGGCTGTCCCAACTTGGGCCTAAGGTCCACACTGGCTTGGCCCAGCCCACGTCCTCACGGGTTAGCTTCATCAGTCCGAAAATCCCTTTTTCAATTGCTCGGCTTAACTGGCTCTGTCGACTGTTTGGTGCGGCTTTATCCAAAGTCTGTCCCGGACATTCCCGATAATTCGAAGTCCAATCTTAAGTTCTCTTGCCATGTCAATTTCGCCAAATGCCATTTCGATTATAACTCAGACTGACGAGCGGCTCCGAGGATTCACGCGTAACCGACTCGTGCCAAACCACGTTCAAGACAACTCGACGCATGGACGTCCTTGACTGCATGAAATTACGGAGGATAGATTCTTATTTCAAAGTATACGATCACTGAAGATCGACATAGGGTCGTTCGAGGGTTCGATAACGGTAAACGGAATCACCCGTCGTTCCATTATGTTCTGCCCGCGAATCGACTTCTAGTCGTCCTTAAAATCGGCATGCCTATCTACAAGATGATCCTCACGCAAGTCTCACGGTCAAGTTGTTTTCCCAAGTCGAGTTCTTTAGTTGTACAGGTTCTGTCCTCATTAGCCTTTCCCCTCAAGGTCAGTATCTCAGTAGTGATCAATTCCGAGTGAGATTAGCGAACAATGCATTGACGAAATTCACTTTTACTTGTCCTTTAGAGGGCTCGAATTTCAGGATGTCACAATAGCAAACTGTGATGATAACATCTTCTTCACTTTTACGATTCTCTTCATATTGGAACTAGCTACCGGCATGTCATCCACATATAAAGAGAGGTACACAATGTCACTATCATCATACTTGCGAAAATAAACACAGTGATCAGACTCACAGTGTGCAAATCCTTTTTCTTTCATGAAACCATCAAATTTTAGGTACCATTGCCGTGGAGCTTGTTTCAAGCTATACAAGCTTTTCTTCAAGTGACATAATATGTGCTCCTTACCTTTGACTTCAAAACCATTAGGTTATGCCATGTATAGTTCTTCATCTAACTCACCATGTAAAAATGTTGTTTTTACGTCTAACTGCTCAAGATGAAGATCCTCCACTGCAACTATACTCAGCAAAACTCTAATTGATGTCATTTTTTTACTACAAGTGAAAATATCTCGGAGTAGTCGATCCCTTCTTTTTTAGAAAAGCCCTTGGCTACAAGTCTCCCTTATATCTAATACTACCATCTGCTTCATTCTTAATTATGTGCACCCATTTGTTTAACAAAGCTTTTTTACTTGTGGGCAACTTGGTCAACTCCCAAGTTTTGTTTTGAAGGAACGAGCTCATCTCGTCTTTCATAGCACACTCTCACTGCAAGTGAGACGTGTCTATCTTTGCCTCATCGTAAGTCTTCGGCTCCCCTGAATATGTATATAAGACATGGCTTATAACAATATTAGTTGATGGATCAAAAATTACCTTTGGCTTTCTCACACGTGTATACCTCCTCAAGATAGGTACTTCAGGGTCGTTAATTTGCTATGAATCACTGCGTTCCTCTTGAACTACCTCCTCAATGATAATGGGCTCATCTTGAACCTCTCTTTCAAGTGCACTTTGATCTACTGGAAAGATCTTCACAGGCATTATGCCTAATTCAACATATTCTGATTCTACTACCTTATCATGGTCTATCTGACAATCCTTGTATATCTTTTCTTTGATGAAATACCACATTTCGACTGTGGATGACTTTGTTATTCTCATAATCCCAAAGCCTATAGCCATACGCATCGCCACCATATCCGATAAAGACGCACTTCTGGGACTTAGCATTAAACTTTTTCCTATCCTATCTATCAATCAAAGCATATGCAATACAACCAAACACTACCTGACCACCACTCTTATGGTATTTCTCCATCCAACGCACCAGATCGACTTCTGTTGATAAGATAGATAGCTACATCAACTGTGGTAGCCCATAAGTATAGCAAGAGACCTGCGTGTAGCCTCATACATCTCACACGTTATAGAATAGTCATATTCATCCTTTCAGCTACACTGTTTTTTTGAGGAGTTCTAAGAACAGTCTTTAACCCGTGTATGCCTTCTCGACTCAAATATCTGCAAATTCCTTACTCGTGTATTCACCACCATTATTAGACTTCAGAACTTTAATCTGATAACCTGTCTCTTTTTCTACCATGGTCTTCCACATTCTAAACATCCCGAATACTTCTGATTTTTCTCTAAGAGTATAGACCAAGTCTTCCTTGTCGCATTATCAATGAAGGTGACAAAAATATCTCTTACCACCATAAGAGATTTCCTGAGCAAGTCCCCATACATCAGTACGAACCAACTCTAGCCTCTGGCTTTTATTTTGTCACCCATTCAATTGAAAACTAACAACCTTCTGTTTTCCATAAATGCAACCCTCACAAAAATCTAACTCAACTTTTTGCGAACTCAGAAGTAATTTCTTTGAGTGTAATTGCTTTACACATTTTTCACCAAGATGTCCCAAACGATAATGTCAAAGAATAGACAAATTACCTATAGCCATTGTAGTTACAACCATATTACTGATATTGTCTCCTTGGAGAAGGTAAAGTGTACATGTACACTTTCCCTTTGCTACCACTCTTGCCCTTGAGATTATCTTCCACTTTGTGCATCCAAAGGTTGTTTCCAAACCTTCTTGGTCAAGTTTACTGGTTAAAATCAGATTTTTCTTTAATTCTAGAAGATGCCTAGTTTCACGCAAAATTAGACGTCCTTCACCTAAGATGTTCACAGTCACGGTTCCTTTTCCAACAATGGGGCACATGTGGCCGTTTCCGACAACCAATTGTCCGAAACCTCCACTGGTATAATCATCAAATATGTCTCATTGCGAGATGTAATGAAAAGAAGCATCGGAATCAATAAACCATTTATCTATCGCCAAGTCAAACGCTGCAGACAAGCACAAGTTATCTAGCAAAGATTCATCACTAACCACATTAGCTCCTTGGTTCTCATCTTGTTGCTTCTTTTTGTAGGCTTCACACTAAAACCTCCGGTGTCTGGTTTGGTGACAAAACCAACACTCATCTTTTGCAACTTGTCTCTTACCCCTTGATTGCGATCTACCACGCATGCTGAATTTTCCTCTACTTTTACTTCTTCCACGATTCTCCACTGCGAGTGCCGTTGAAGATGTAGATGTCGAAAAATTATCTCCACCTGAGACTTTCCTTTGCATATCTTCATCCATGATACTGCTCACAGCATCATCAAGAGTTAAATCATCCTTCATGGTGCTCGAAATTCCCTGCATTGTGGTATTGTAGCTTTCTGGAAGAGAACATAAAAGTAATAAAACTTGAAGCTTCATATCTAAATTTATGCCTGCGGATTCCAATTGACTCGTAACCTGCGTGAAACTAGTAAGCAATTTCTACCAGAGAACCTCTGTTAGATAACTTCATATTAAGCAATTTCTTCAACAAAAATACCTGATTTGATGTGGACGGCTTCTCATAAATATTTGTTAGAATATCCATGGCTTCTTTTGCAGTTTTTGCTTTCGCGATGTGGTACCCTGTCTTTTTCATCAACCCTAGAAGAAAATCGCCTAATGTCTTTTGATCAAGAATTTTCCATTTAGCTTCTACTGTCAGATCCACTTCCGCCATCTTGGGTTTCCAACCCTCAAGTGGTGCATAGAGATCTTTTTGATAAAGATAATCCTCGATTTGTAGTTTCCACCATCCAAAATCCTGCCCATCGAACTTATCGATTATGATTTTATCTTCTGCCATACCGTTTGCTTTCAATTGAACGTCACTGAAAAACTCTCGATGTTCTCGAATAGCCAACCCAAGCTCTGATACCAGTTGTTACGAAATCGCACGTTGATTCCAGAAAAATAACACTCACAAACAATTCACCAAGCAGAATATAATAATAAAATAATATAATCAAAAGAACACACAAGAAAATTTGTTAACGAAGTTCACCCAAACCTAGGCTACGTCTCCGCATGGAGGCACTCTCCGAATCCACTAAACTTCAAAAAATTTGGAATACAACGATGATCTTCTCTCAAGATTAGGACACAAAGAAATTAAGAACCCTCATAAAGAAAAAACTCACTTTTTTCTTCAATCTTTTTCTTGCCTCTTTATTTTCTTTTTTAGTGTCTTGACGGATAGCGTCTTGCCATCACTAATATAAAGGTGTAGCTTTTAACCTAAAAGCAAATTTAATTGAAAAGACAAAAAAAGCCCTTAAAAATATTTGGCTTCATCTATAACAAAATTGTGATCCTAATATGGATTTGATTAATCAATCATTCGACCCTTTTCCTTTCTGTGGTGAAGTATCCTCATCATCAGCATTATGATTCAAAGACAAAGGCAATTTCTTTTAGGAAAGGACGAAAGCCACGCACTTGATCTGTTTTGTCTTGTAAATCTCAAAGGATTGATTCAGATGTTTGTATAAGGATTTTCATTTTGAAGTTTAAAATATTGTTAAGATCTTACATTTGCTCCCTTTTTCTCTTTCCGACAAAGTTGAAAAGGCTAGGCCTAATTACTAGTGAACTTGGAAGATCAAATCACATATTGTTTAGAAGTCACTGTCCGGACTAATTTGTAATAGATGAAACGTTAGATTTTCTTTGAAAATGGTCGATCCAAGTAGAGGTGGGGAGACCCTGAGTCCGCTAAATTGTGCGTTGAGTCTAGCATCTTATCAAGTCCATAATTAATTCAATTCTAGATTTGATCTATCCACTTTCTTTGGCGAAGACTTTGATCTTAACTGGGATGACTTCATTTTGTAGCGGATTGGATAGATGGTCCTTACTTATCTGCGTAAATTTTATCAAAACCAACCATAGTATCACTAGTTGAATGTTCATATTATAGATGCAGCTGTTGTGCCTCTAATGTTTATATTGAATGGAGCATTCCACGAGAGTGTCTTCCCCTAATTAAGTAATTTGCATGGGAAAATAGCGACTACCAAGAAAAAATACATTAGGTACTGCATAAGGGAACAAAAAGATCAGCAAAATATCTGAGGTCACCAACCAAAAAATGGTCAGAAAATGCATTGATGGACGAGGATCCTTGATGATTTTTATAATTAGCCGAGAATTAAATAACTATGTGTTATTTGCTAATCCACACATTAACACAAAATTCTCGTATTTGCTAATTGTCCAACTTTTCCGTGCCAAGGTTCTTCGCTAAACTGGTTCTATAACGACGTTGAAAAGAGCTGTTCTCACTATAAATATGCTGAGATAAATAGTGTCCTCACATTCTCAAGTTTCTTTTCTTTTTTGCCAAAACATTTTTCAGGTTAAGATATAGACATTCTACCTTAAAATATCAATTGCTGTCACAGGACGATGTTCTTTTTTCTGTCTCTTGTTCTAATGCTCTTCCTAATTGTCTCATCCGGTATGTTTGTCTGATTCTTACCTCCTTTAAATATCATAAACTTGTTTTCTTCTCCCTCCTTGCCCCAATATCTTTATGGCTGCTAATTTCCTCTTCTTCTTCTATTTTCTTTTTTTTTTTTCTTATTTTGTTGATTCCTAAAACAGGTATCAAGTCAGGAGAGGGCCAAGGATGCACAAAATAACCATCCGTTGCGCAGAATTGCTTTGTAGAGGAATGCATTAACATCTGCAAATCATTATATGGTGACACCACCAGCGGGAAATGTGTTGACAAGGATCACTGTTGCTGCATGTAGAGTTTCTTGCTTTTATCGGGAATAAAATAGACATTAATACATGATTAAGAAACTTTTATACTTTACTCTCATGCCATGTTCTCTTATGAACGCCTTGAGGCAACTATATAATGGCAACGGCCAGGGCCAAGGTCATGATCTTTGTTTTGTTATGGTACATATATACAGAAAAGAGAATGACTTAGGCTCCACTTCCATTCTATATAATATTCACAAACACAACCCTCTGGTTGAGATGATCAAATGTAAGGGTTGATAGGTAACGAGTAATCGCAAATTCCTGCCCCTTCCCATCCCATCCTTTCTTCCCACAAGTCCTAATCTGAATCATCCATCCCTCTCATCGGCTCATTGATCCCTTGGTCTCCCGACTCGTACAACTGCGGACCATTCGATTCTCCTCTTAAATTGCTCATCACAATCTGCATCAGAAACATTGAGAAAGAACCTCGATTAGCCAAGAGTATAGTGACCCAAAAAGCACAGTAAAATTCAGAAGCATAATGCAGAAGCCTCTTTGACAAAATAATAAATGAAAAAGAAAAAAGGCGAGAAGTCACTAAAGCCTTGTTTAGTGACAGTGGCGTAGTTCTTATGTCACTTTCAGAGGCTGACTATGGTGGCAGAATGCAGAAAATAATTGGATAAGATGCTGATACCAATAATCATCATCATTCCTTTCACCATTTCAGCAAAGAAAACCGAGAAAAATAACCCAAAGAACCAGACCCGCCATTCCTTTGAATCAGAGCAGAGAGATTTGTGCGTAGTTCAGTTCTCAACCCCAAGGAAGCTCTTGAAAAGGATATATCATCACTCACTTGGTGAAAAATAAGCTAGAGACTTGTTCTTTTTTTTTTTTTTTTTTCTTTTTTTTGGGTACCAGAACAGAGTCGACAAGATTGCTATTGGACATATCATCAATGATGCATAACCAAGTTAAGCTTCATCTTTGCATCATGAACGACTTTCTTCGAGGTGGAATGCTGGCTTACATCATATGCTTCGTTGATCTGATGAAAGTGCACCTTGCAATTGCTTCCTCTGCATACGTCCGGATGATACTGAAAAGGAACATAAACAAAGCCAAAACCTATCAACGATCTTGATCAAAAAGTGGTAATCTGTAACGGCATAGCTTACAACTTTAACTACAAGAAAAACCATTCCCCAAACCAAATCATCCGATTCATAATTGAATTGAGACCTGCAAAGCAAGCTGTCTAAAGGCCTTCTTGACCTCAGATTCAGAAGCACCGCGATGAATTCTGCAGCTTGTATGGATCCACAACGGAAGAAGAATGCGGGCAAGACACTCTAACCCCATCTTTACATGCCATCCTCTTCTTCATCAACGTCCTTTCATTGTTCTTGAGTTGGATCCAAGATGACCCATTCTCGCCTATCAAACCAGCAGCACAAGCCATGCCTCACAAATGATCTTAGACTGGAGAAAATGAAAAGCAACAGATATCACGAGTACCAAAGATACCGCAATCCAAGCACCCACAATAAATCTCCCCCTTTAATAGACACAAAGCAACGAAAAATACAGAAGGCTTCTGCTTGCGGTTGTGGTATTTGAACTTGGAAGGTGGGTTCTTAAGGGTGCGTATGGTAACGCTTTTGTTCCGAAAAACAATTTCTTCTCAGAAATAGTCTTTTTCTATTTCTATTCTTGGAACAATTTCTCAATAAAAGAATGTGTTTGGTAATTATATAAAATTTATATTCTCAAAATGAAAAAAGAATAGGAATACATTTGGTATGATTCACAAAATTTTTTGTAATGTAAAATTTCTTTTAATTTTTAATATTTTTCCTTACCGCCGCAGACCACCGGCCGAAGACGATCGGCGGCAGTGGCAACGGCGGGCGGCGGTGGCGATCGGTCAATCGACCCGGAGCAACATCAACGGTCATCATTGGTGGGTGGCGGCGGCCGACGGCGATGACGGTCGATCAGCCAGTCGACGGGCAACAGCCTCAATGGTCATTGGCGGTGGGCCGCAGCGCGCGGCGACGACGGCAATCGCAGTGGCAATGGTCGGCTTGTGGCGGCGGCGGTTGGCCTAGGGCGGTAGCGAGGGGAGTGGCGGTGGCAAATAAGAAGAAAGAAAAAGAAATAATAAAAGAATAGAAAAGTTGCCGAGGAATAAATTTGGAACAAAACAAAAAGTAGAAAAAAAGTAACTTATTGTTCCCGAGAATAATTTCTAGAAATAAGTTTTTTTTTTCTTCTTTCTTTTTCTTTTCTTCTTATTTGCCCGCCGCCGCCGCCCCCGCTGTCGTCATCACCCGCTGCGGCCCACCGCCAATGACCATCGAGGCCGCCGCCCACCAGCCCGACCGATCGACCACCAACCGCCATCACCGCCACCCACCACCAATTACCATCGACGCCATCACTTGTCAAATGGCCAACCGACCGCCGCCGCATCCGACCCCAGCCGCTACCAACAATCACCCGCCTCCACCTATCACGCCACGGTCGATGGCAATGGGCCGTGGTCGGCGTCATCGGTGGTCAACAACGACTAGGGTCGGCGGCGGTCGGTAGGTTTTGGCGACAAAGCAGCGCGGTCGGAGGTAGTAAGGAAGAATAAAAAAAAAAAATTATAAAAAATTACATTATAAAAAATTTTATGAATTATATTAAACGCATTCCTATTCTTTTTTCATTCCAAAAATAAAAATTTTATGTAGTTACCACGTGTTCTTTTATTGAGTAAGTGTTTTAATGAATAGAAATAGAAATAGAAGAAATTATTTTTCAGAATAAAAGCATTATTATACGCGTCTTAAATGACCAAATGGACAGCACAGAAACCACTGGGGTTTACCCGAGTGGCCACCCTTCCAACGTAGAAGGGGGAGGTGAGAGGTTCGAATCCCCACCTTCTCAGGGGGGATGGGGCGGGGACAAATTAGTTTCAGGAGAGGGTTTCGACTCCCACGCCCTGCGAGGAGGCAAGACAAAAGTTTGAGAGTGAGGGTTAAAATAGGAATAGAGTAGGACCAACCAAAAAAGAAAAAAAAGACAGCACAGAATGGAAACATGTTTTAATAGGAAGGGACGAGACGTTGAGAGCAGGAGAGGAGACGACCCTTCGCTCGGCTTGATTGGCCCATTGAATCTTGATTTGACGCTTCCTACAGGCAGGCTCCATTATTGTTGTTTAATGATGACTTGGCTTTTAATGTTGGGTGCCATTTACTATTTAAATAAGGCAAACTGCACATATCTCATCATGCTTATACCATTCAAGAAAGAGAGAGATGTTGAGTAGTCAGTACAGATAATGGTAGAGTGGTATGGAATTGATATCAAGGTAGAATTTGGCACATTGCTTTTGTGAAGCAACTTCCTGAATAATTAGTTTAATGAGATGATAGGGTAAAAGAGAAGTTTAACATATAGGATCCAATCTTTTAACATGAGAGATGTGGGATTGAATTTGATATTAGCTTTTATCTGGTTACGAATGAGGACTTCTGCTATGGACTTATTTGGGGTATATAGTGATTCCTACCACCTTCTTAATAAGATTGAACCTTTAGCTTTTTTAAGGCATCATGATCGTTTAGTTCTTTTTATTATTATTATTAATTAATGCCGTTAACCAGCTTGATGTTTACCACATTGTCAGCTTCTAATACGAGCAAACTTGTTGCAAACAGTAGTATTCATTCACATGCTTGGTTGTGCTTTGAATTGGCTTGCTATCTTCTCTAACCTTCATTTGAAGTGTCTTCTCCGAAAAAAATTGTCATTTGAACAGAATAGTTTGGAGCACAATCATATGATGGACCCAAATTTCCTCATCTTAGAATTAGTGAACAAAGGAGGGAAAGGTGAAATGCAAGTAGAGAGTTAGATAGAGGGGCAATCATCAAAGGAATTGACAAGTTTTTTTGTTGTACTTGACTATTCCAAATGAGATTTTATTACAAAGCACTATGGGCCTATTTGATAATGTACCAAACGATGTCTATTCTATTATTTTGTTTCCCGAAACAAAAAATAAAAAATAAAAATCTATTTGACAAATTTTTTATTCGCGAAAATAGATTTAGAATCGAATTAAGAAGTAGAAAAAAGTTATTTCTTTACTCCTAGAAACAACTCCAGAATCAAGCTAAATCATATTCTTTTTTTTTTCTCTTTTCTTTTCTCTTCTTTTTCCTCTAGCCAATCGCAAAAATATAGTAAAATTATTAAAAATCAAAAGAAAAATTGAAAAATATAATGAAATAATAACATAACATTATATTTAAAATATATAAAATTACATAAAAATTATATTAAAATGTTATATATTATATAATAAAATTATATATACAATAAAATAATTTAAAAGTATAATATAATTACATAATATAATTATATTAAAAATATGATAAAATTATATAATAAAATTTAGAAATATAATATAATAATATAATATAATAGTTTCATTGAAAAATTAAAAGAAAATTTGTATTAAAAAAAATTCTAGGTCACAAAAAAATTTAACGGTCATACCAAACGCATTTCTCTTCCTAGAATAGAAATTTTTTATAGTTACTAAACATTTTCAAATGCTCATAAACTCATCTAAAGAACAGGATAAAAAAAAATTATTTCTGAGATTTTTTAGCAAAAATTAGTTATGAGAATAGAATGGTTACCAAATGCACCATATATTTCATAATGAAAAACATGTTACAAATGAATAAGAGATAGAGCCATTAGAGAAATATGGCCTTTTTTCAATTTGTGCAACGCAATAACGCCGGCAGTCACGGGTAAGATATGGATCCAATTATAATATCGTCCCACTTGAAAGAAGAAGGCTCTTCTTGTGGGAGGGCCAAAATAAGCCAAAAGTCCAATAGGGTATCCTCATCCGAAAAGTCTGTGGCCTCAAGTATATATGCAGCCATCCAAAAGGTCTTAGGTCTAAAGACAATTGCAATTGAATGCTCTCTACAACCTTGTCCCACAAGAATTCCAACAAGTTTCCATATATATATAAAGGAGAGAGATAGAAAGGGTCTCCATGAATGAAGACATCCAACACCCTATTTCTATCTATGTACAGATATTTGTAAAAAAAAACAAAGCCCGAATTACTTTAGTCATTTTTTAGGAAAAAAAGAATATGATAGAGTATGGTTAAATGTTTGAATATGACCCAATTGCTCAATTGTCTACATTCATTTGTGTCAAATATAATATATCCAATAATCTATGTGAATGTACATAAATCACTACATCCACATATGTTGACTAAGATTCTCTACTTATAGAGTGGTCAGTAGAGACACCTCCCTAAATGTTATTTAAAGTAAGGAAATGTTCACCTTTATCAAGTGCTTGTTGACTTTTCAACTAAACCGTGGAGTGTAAAAACTAAAGATTATTACACAACTTTATACAAAACTCCAAAATTTAAGTGGTTAGAAAATGACATAAATTAAATTAAAGAGATGCTCTAGTCATGACTAATCCCTGTCCGAGCTCAAGATTTTAACCCTTCAGTCCGTGCTATATCTTTGGGCTAGGATTAGGAACATTAGAAGTTTGATTTCTTTGACAAAGCCATGACACGAGACATGGCAAACAGCAAAGGGCAAAGAACAAAGGCAGGCCCACCCCCAAAGGCCCAACAACGGCCCATGGCCCGTCCCAATTTAGCCCTCTGCCTCTCGCCCTATGAAAGCCCAATCAAAAGCTCCAGCCACTAAACCACGTACTTAGATATGATTTTTAGACTGACCAAACACACTCATGGATGTGCCAATTCACCTTTGTAAACTCATTTATAATTAATCAATCCTCATATCCCTAGATGCTCCGGGTGCGTCGCCCATTTCGATATGAGCAAACCGCGACTCATCATGACGATACAGAAGGATGGACAACAAAAGTCAAATAAATATGAAAAAAGCATTTACTCTTTTTCCAAGCAATTTCATCAGGTAATCCTCGACGTGTTTGTTATGTCTACAGAAATCCGATTCGAGAACTAAATCGAGAATCTCCACTTATCGCTTCGGAGACCGACGTTGTGGGACTAACAACGACAGCCGACGTGAACGAACGGACACGTGCGTCCATGCATTGGGCAACAATCCCAGATGGAGGCCAGGAGTCCCAGAACAAGGACGAGGAGAATGCTTCTGAGATTCAATCATAAATCACTTTGCCTCAGTTGTATGTAAACCTCGCCTTTTCTTCGTCAATTGAAAAAACTCTATATCTCTCTCTGTCTCCCCATCATCCTCTTGAGTTTCTTCTGCTCTGCAGCACCGACAGCGTTCGCCTCCATTGAAGCTCGCAGGTGATTCTTGGCATGTTCGCAGGAAACACTTTTGTGTAAGTGGACAGCTCTTGCATTTCTCCCTTTATCTTCCTTTCTTCGCATTTCATTCGGACCCGTTGTCGGTTGCCTTGCCGCCGTTTCGTAGGCAGATCACGTCGAGATATCACTGGTGGTCGATGCCTTCAACTTTGTTTGTTTGTTTGTTTGTTTTTCTTTTATTATTATTTTTTATCTTTAAGGAGAGTTTTGTTGAGCGTAGCAACGAATTTGTGAGTGAAATTATTGCAAGAATTTCCGTTTCGTTTCGTGTTTTTTGACTCGAGTTGACCTGTTCAATGAACTCCCAACGCAGTCTTCCTGTTCCAGCTAATTCTTTTCTTAGAAAAATTGTGAATTTTGATTAGTGGGGGTCTTGTAACGTCTTTGTCAACTCACGATGAATAAGCACCCATTTGGTTCAGCTTGGGAAAATATCCTTAGAAAAATGTTTAAGGGGTTTTTAAACATGCAAAAAACATTTGATGAATTATAATTTTAAAATGGATTGAAAAATAACTTTGGCTTAAATGTCCCTCGGTAAAAATTGCATTTTGGAAAGGACTTTTACTAGTTTTTTTAAAAGGTTTTTAACTTCCTTCTTTTTTTGAGTTCAGCCATCAGTGGCCAAAACAGCCACTGCCGACAACTAGATTTGATCGCCAAACGACATCACCTGAGCAGGTGATGCCGCCTAGGTCGCGGCGAGGCGATGCTGCTTGAGATCATGTGGTCCCTGAGATCACACGGCCCAAGCATCGCCCGCCTCATTGTGACCAAGGCGGCGATCGTCGGCGCGCGACCCCAAGTGAGCATGAGGGTCGAGCACTTGGAACGAGAGAGACGTGAGGCAAAGAGAAACGTGAGTGAAGAGAAATGGAAGAGGCATTTACGATTTTCGTTTTATAAAAGGGCAAAAATGGAATTCACTTAAAAAATAAGGACAAGATGTGCAACTAACATACTTTTATTCGACCAAGGAAGTAGCATTTCAAAAATGCAACTTCTCAAGTCACCTTCAGCCCTCCGTTCCCCTATAAGGCTTTGGAGTACTTTGAAGATGCAATCGCATCTTTCCAAAGCCCTCAAAAAAATAACCGAACGTTCAAATCCTTCTAGAACCCCAAAGCCCATTTTAAATGTTGAGCCAAATGAAGCCTCACTCACCTCCAAAAAACACGTCATAAAGAAAGCTAAGCCAACCACTTGGTTTCTACCAACTTTCTAACGGAGACTAAGGTATGGAAGCTCAATAAAGACTTGATTTCTTTTAACGTTCTTGTTTCTCTAATGTGTTGTTGTAGTCTACCATCCTCATGGTTCGAGACACAAATTAGCATAAGGGCGCTCGGATGACATCAACGTTCTCAAGAATGATAATCAATGTCAAAGGGTCGACTATGGTACATCCGGCTGAGGACACGCCGAGATGTACCTTGTGGAATGCGAACGTGGACTTGGTGGTCCCGAGCATGCACACCCCATGTGTGTACTTCTACCGACCAACTGGATTAGATGACTTCTTCGATTCCAGAGTGCTAAACGAGGCGTTGAGCAAAGCCTTGGTGTTGTTTTACCCATTGGCCGGGCGGTTGAAGAGGGACAAAAATGGCCGAATCGAGATCGATTGCAATGCCGAGGGCGTGCTATTTGTTGACGCGTAGACAAGCTTGGTGGTCGATGATTTAGGGGATTTCGCGACTTTGGAGCTCCGAAAGCTTATTCCGGCTGTAAATTACTCTAGTGGGATATCCTCGGACCCTGTTTTGGTGCTACAGGTGTGCTTTTTCTTTTTGATTCTATTCCTAGAATTGGTTCATTCTTTTGCTAATGAAGGTTGACTTAATGTGGTGAGGATGGATTCTTATGAACTCTTGATGATACTCATGAAGATTCAAGGTCAGTAGGATTATCAGATAGAGATAGCTGAAATGATGATTTGTAATTCTACAACCGCAATTGAAGTGAAAACAAAAATTGATCAGTTAAAACTGATGATGAATAATTTCTTACAAAGGGGAGTCTGTGTCTAGCAACAAACGCGAAAGTACTTAACGTAAATGTAATTTGTTTTCAAGAACCATAAGCTCTTAGATGTCTTTGTGCCCATGTGCTTCTCATCATAATTTATGAACTTTTGAAACCTCAAATAGAAGTTGAACCTTGATTTTGACAGTTGTGTTCAATACTCAGAGATAAAATCTCTCCCATTTGAAAAGTACAAGCGAGGGATCCAAGTCGGTCATCTTGTACCGACTTTTTGGCTTCTTTCAGCTATGGTTTTATTAAACATCTTAACTTAAAAACATTGAAGAAGACCTTTGTCTTTGACTCAGACCAGAGATAGTAAATGCCAGCAACACTTAAGGGTTTCAGATTGGTGCATTTAGTTTGCTTCTAAGTTGAGAGACCAGGCCGAGCTTTCCTGACTCTAGGAATTCATGCATAAAAAACAGAGCAGAATTTGACCCTACTATGAGCAAATTGATTTATCAAGAGTAAGCTGCTTGCAAGCTAATGTTTGCAAGCAGTTGCCAGTTCATCAAGTAGTTGCGTTCAAATCAGATTTTGGCGTTTTTAATTTCGATTGTTTCCTTTATATAGGTTACATACTTCAAGTGTGGGGCAGTTTCGCTTGGTGTTGGAATGCAGCACCATGTGGCGGATGGTTTTTCTGGTCTACACTTTTTGAACACATGGTCTGATCTGGCTCGTGGACTTGACGTTAAGCTCCCTCCATTTATCGACCGGACCCTTCTGCGTGCCCGTAGCCCACCACGGCCTCAATTCCCTCATATCGAATACCAGTCTCCACCTGCATTGCGAGTTTCTCCTGAAACTACTAATTCAGCTCCAGATAGCTCTACTGTTTCTATTTTAAAAGTTACTCGGGAACAGTTAGACGCCCTAAAGACACAGGCAGAATTGGAAAATGTAAACACCACTCGGTATACTTCCTATGAAATCTTGGCAGGTCATGTCTGGAGATGTGCGTGCAGAGCACGCGGACTTTCTGATGATCAAGACACTAAATTGTCAATTGCAACAGACGGACGGATGAGATTGTCTCCACCACTTCCGCAGGGTTATTTTGGCAATGGGATCTTTACAATCACACCAACAGCATCTCATATCAAAACCAGTATCGTATGCTGCACAGAAGATCCATGAGTCATTGGCGAGAACGAAGGACGATTACCTAAGATCTGCCCTTGATTACTTGGAGCTCCAGCCTGATCTCTCAGCACTGGCTCGTGGGGCGCATACTTTTAGGTGTCCAAACCTGGGCATTACTAGTTGGGTTAGGTTGCCCATCCATGACGCGGACTTTGGTTGGGGCCGCCCTATCTTCATGGGGCCAGGCGGGATTGCATATGAGGGATTATCATACATATTGCCTAGCCCAACCAGTGATGGGAGCTTGTCTGTTGCTATCTCACTGCGAACAGAGCACATGAAACCGTTTGAGAAATTCTTCTACGACCTCCCTGGTGAGTCACCATGAAAAAGGTGCAAGCTTGACGACTAAACGGTCGGTTTCTAATACCCGATAGAGAAGAATTTTCTTCTTTCCTTTTATCTAGTTTCCTCAAAGAAATCTTTTGCGCATGTTATTCATTTGTCATGCATAAGTGCACCAATGCAGCTGTATGCCGCGATGGGTTCGGGTGCATCGCACAGTACTCAGAGAATTTGTACTATTCAATTTATAATATAAAGCTAGATATGCTTTTCTGCTTTTGATTCCTGAGATCTATCGTCATGGATGAGGTGTTAAACAAGGTGTCAATGAACAACTCGACCAGAGAGCTACTGACTCCGTAAGTTCTACCAGGTCTGTGAATTGTGTCACTTTCGCCTGCTGAAATGCAGATGACTCATTGAAGTTGGATATTCTCGAATTTGAACTTGTGGCTTTGCCTTCGTTTCTAAGATTGCCTTTAAATACCGTATGGTTGGTTGAGCTTTTCCTGTGATGACTTAAGAAGCGGTTGGAGACTCGGCCTTAACCATCAGTGGGGCCGGTAGGTCTGAAGAAAAGAGAGCGAGAGAAAGAAACCTGGCATGAAGAATTAAATTGTCAAGGTTAAGAGCTAAGATTCGTTTCCCAGAAAGTTCTGCTCATTGCCAAAACTTTACTAGACTATAAAAACAGCCAAATTCCCGAAGAAGGCAATATTGACAAGCACGAACGTGAGGCCGAGAACGGATATGGTCCCTAATTAAAGGTATCAACACGAATCCACAATTGAAGCCTTGACCTCATTTCTTAAGACCTAAGTTGGAAAGGCTGACGCCCATGTACAGATGAACGGTGAGATGCTTCTTTAAGGTCAACAGCTGACGCTGGTCTTCGCCGGAGGAGGCGTTATTGTGATCTGCCATGGATAAACTTGAAATGCTGCGGTATATACCAAACAATTAAAAGCATAACATCGCTGGCATTGGAAATATTTTCACATTTTAAGAGCATATTCAGGTGCCAGATTGTCTGTCTTTGTGTAAACCTTCATCACTATCCTTTCAACTCAGAACCCCCTCAAACCACCAAAGAGAATTAACACAAAAATTCCTCCTACTAATGGTAACAGCTAACTTGCAAAGAAAGAGAAAGGCGAAGATATCAATGAATCTGGAAGCTCTCACTTTGGATTGTTCAAGGCCTGCCGACATGCTTAGAGCCTTTCTACATGCGTGAGGAGTAGGGGTGATCGGGTCCAGGGTGGGTAGTGTCTAGACCTGGACCCTAGACCCAACCCTATCATAACTGATTCCCCTTTTTTGGACCCTATACCTGACCTTGTTTGTATTGGACCTTGTACCCGACCCACCCTGTTTTTCCGATCCGGTTCCAAGGTCAACCTTGTTTCCACTGGAATCTGTTTTGCAATCTCCCGATATCCTATACGACTTCGAATTTTATATTAATAAGTGAGAAAATAACGTAATCCTCCTAATTTATATTGAAACATTAAGCACTTGTAATAAATTAATACATGAACTTTTTGACTAAACGAAAAATTAAGGATCTATAGGGCTAATTATAATAAATAAAATCATAAGGCAAAAAATTAGCAACAAACATGGGTCTAATATTAATCTTATCCCCACAACTGCTACATGAAGCTACTCATTTATGCAAGCATAACTCCTTATACAAAAGAGAAATTAGGCGAGCCAATCCATGTGATACACAAGAATTTGACGGCGACGAACACCGTTCGTCCATTAGACGGTGCGAGAGGAAGCCGGTGAGGAAGGGAAGCAAGTAAGGAAGAGGAACGACAAAGGAGGAGTTCCGTACGTGTTTGAGAGAGCCAAGAGGAAAAACATCATGTGATTGCGAGAGTGAGAATAGAAATCGGGAGAAAAAAAAAGGTTTTGGACCTCTACTTACAAAACCGGTCCAAGAACCGGTTCCAAAACCGGTCCAGGAATCGGTTTCCAGGTGGGTAATCACTCGGACCCTGTTCCCGGACCGGTTTAAACCGGTTCCAAATTTTGGGAACCTGTTCCTGGACCAATTTCAATGGGAACCGGTTCCCGACCCTGTTTTCCGGGTGGGCCGGTCCGGGAACCGGGTATACCCGGTCCGGTTGCATACCCCTAGTGAGGAGAAATTGATGCCAGTAACAGACATTAACCGCCATGTCATTGCCCGTGACAAATATTGCCTTTTCCTTTCATTTCCGCTTTTAGGCATCATTTGTCTCTAATGTTCCAAAAGAGATGGTGTATTAGATAGCAAAGAAATGTGAAGAGCTAACCGGGATAACTCTGTGTTTGCTGGCTTACTCTTCACAGATAATGAAGGTTAACCACACAACTAGCAAAGTTCTACACAGTACTCTCCCAGTTCTTCCTAAGTTAAGTGCAAAACCTAGACGATGACAAGAGTATCAAGTAGAAATCTAATCTTTCGAGTATTATACATAAAGCCGGATTCAAAAAGTAGCTCTAAGGGCGCACATGACAAAATTTTTGTTTCTCTATTTCTTAATTTTACTTGTTCCCTAGAACAGGTTTGGAACGAAAATCCGTTTAGTAACGTAATTTCATTTTTCTATTTTGGAACAGATTTCTATTCCAAAAATAGATTTCGAACATAAATCAGAAGTTAAAATTTTTAACTTTTCTATTTTTGGAACAAAAGTGAGAAATAAGAACTCTTCTCATCGTTCACTTTTGTCATCGCTCGTTGCCCCCTCCCCCCCGCTCGGAGAACACCGGATGCTTGCCCTTGGACACTCGCCGCCGAAGGCCCCCGCTCGCTACCAGTCGCCGAACGCCCACCGCCAGACGTCTGCCACCATCGCCGTAGAAATAGAAATTTTATTCAGTTATCAAACGAATTTCTGTTCTGAAAACATAAATTTTGAATCATTATCAAACGCGTTTCTTTGCTAAAAAACTTGTCTTGGGAATAGAAATTGATTTCTAGAACAAAAATATTGTCTTGTGCGCCCTTAATGTCTTTAAATTGCATTCCATTCTCTATCTTTATGTCATGCTTGTTCAGTTCACCGATGGATCAAGGATGTTAGATAAAACCTATGGGTTTGGTAAGCTCATAAAAAGAACAAATGTTCACCCAATCGTGCCACACTGTTCTACTTCTACCTCAAGATTTATGAGGTGTTTGGTCACGAAACACTTGTATATTGTATTGGCAAACTATCAGATACTTCTATTTTAACTTGATTCCCACTCCTAACTTTGCAGTAGCAGCATTTATATTTACATCAATAATCCATTTTCTAACGTCAGACCTTTTCTACTAGATTCTCTGGAATTTGGATCATCAACAGAAAAGGATCAAAAGCCAAATACATAAAGACATCTGAATCTCATTCTATGACAAGATGAAGCTTATCCTTCCTCAAGTTTTTCCAACATCACAGAGCAAGAACAACAAATAAAATTTGCTAGTTGTTATTGTCCAGCAAGAAGGGGTACCACCATGTTCACAGGTACGGGAAAAACACAGCAACACAACATGAAACTAGTCATTTCCTGCCACTTTCCCAGCTAACCATTGAAGCTCATAACCTTCCATTACATGGTTTTGTCAGGTTTTTAACACAAGAAGCTCGAAATGTTCTCATTTGAAAGAGCATATAGGGTTTGTTAATGGGGGTGGTAGCTTCTATTGAATTCTTCTTCTGTCCGACGGTGGATTGTGATCCTGATATGGATTTGATTAATCAATCATTCGACCCTTTTCCTTTCTGTGGTGATGTATCCTCATCATTAGCCTTATGATTCAAAGACAGACAATTTCTTTTAGGAGAAGACGAAAGCCACACACTTGGTCTGTGTTGTCTTGTAAATCTCAAAGGATTGATTCAGATGCTTGTACAATCCATTGATTCAGATGTTAGCTCCTCGGGCCAACTGCTATTGGTGATCGATGGATGACTAAACGTTAATTTGAAGATAATTGTCCCAAGTTGCTAGGCAGGTAGCATTGCACTATTTTACTATGTATCCAAAGCTGTCAGTCATTTTATCATGTAAATGAGAAATATTGTCTATTACAACGAAGTCTACCTAATAGACTTTCTTTGGTTTTGTAAAATATAACTTAATACTTGCAAAACCTTTGCTACTCCTAGAAGAACATGATAAATGCGGGGCCGGGATAGAGAATAAGATAGCCTTTTTCAAAAGGCTAATGTGGTAAGTGATGTACCGGGAGTTGTCCACGCAAGTATGGTTTAGGAGTAACAGAAATTCCTTCTACTGAAGTAGAGACGACTCCTTGCTAATGCTTAGCTGTAGCTCAGCTGACCTCAGGAATGCATCGTATCACCGGTCTCAAGGATCGTACTTAGTTTCTCCCCACTCGATGGGTTATCCCTCTATATCACCTGTCAATTCAAGATATATCTCACGTTACATTCCAAGCCCGAGCAACACCTCCGCAAGTTTTATCAGTTCTAGTCACCAGCATCATGCGTTAGACCACAGTGATTCAGCTGCAAGTCTCTCACCTTTTGAGTCGGCTCAGTCCCTTCCAGGGTGTTGATTGATATTTGGTTCATGACAGATTGCCTTTGCTGCTTGCTATCCAATCCAGTCTCCAAGTCTTGAGCAATAACGCGAGAGTATTGCTAAATTATACTGGATTCAGTTCATGCATCAGTACATGTCTTGGTTAGGTTTGAACCTGAATGTCACCAGCTTCTTTCCCATTGTAAATTGTGCCATGAGTTTTGAGTTTTTTTTATCCGTTGGAAGTGACCGGCATGGTCCGTGCGCATTGAGGCTCATTGAATTTTGATACGAAGTGTGTGTGCGCTCGTGCGTGCGTGCGTTTGTGTGTGTGATGGCTGTGCAGATCTAGTTTTCTAGTCTGTTTCTGTATAGAATGACTGCTAACTTCACAGATCTTGTAACCTACGGGAGTCTTCTACTCAGAGAGATGCACTTAATATTTAATCAGCACTGAGCTTTTTTCCCCCTTGATAACCTTCTTTGCTTTGCTCACGAATCTCACTGCCTGTTTTGTTTTTGTTTTTTCTTTTTTTCCTGAATTTGTCTTGTGAAGCAATACTCAGATCTAGGAAATTACCCATCTGGTGCTTCTCTGCTTCTTCTTTCTTTCTTCTTCTTTTCTTAATTTTTGGTGGCAATACCCGCACTGCGAAAGTCAGGAGAGAGTGATGTTTGGTACCGTTCAAGGCGTACTCAGCCCCCAAAAAACACCAGCTTCTTAATACTATAGAAGCAAGATTAGTACGTCTAGCAGATTTGAGTATGTTAGCAAATGTTTCTATAATTCTGGCACTACTTTAGAAACGTTTGCGACACGGTAGTTGTACTATTTCCTGTACTGCATATGACGATTACCTAAGAAAATCGACGATGGTAAATTTCAAGTATTCGAAGGTGCAGTAAATTTAGTATATTGTTAAATGCATCAGTGTCGCTCTATGTTGGCAGTGAACATTTTTTATAGATCAGCAGTATGTTTGAGGACACAACACTGTAATTGGTAAATGCTAGCGCGGATTGGTTGCCGCTTGTTTCCCAACAGTAATGAATACTCTTTCCTGTCAATTGAGGTCAACTTTGGTCAATAGATCACGACAAATGCAGTGGCCAAACCCCAGACCACCCCGTAAAAAGTGCCAAGAACCAGCTGCAAGTGTCAACACGAGTAATGGTAGCAATTTCTCATACTGACACAATAACATAATTCAAACACGTACCAAAAGTTAGCGGACTTGGAACGAGGTTTACTGTATTCGTTCATTTCATGTTGACGTACAAGAGACCGTAATTACACATCATGTTTGTGACAACCTGTGAGATACGAAATTAGGTTATATTGTCACGACCTATCCATGGTCAAATTAAACACAATTAATCAAATAATTCTCAATATACCCTTACGTCGATACAAACGCCACCTGCAAACACGTATTGCCAATCTAATTACATGAGTAATAGTAAGAGGTCCTCAGCACGTGAGGCTGACGTCTTGTATCATAATGGTTCTCCGATCTCCACCATCGGTCTTTAGAAACTACGAATTAGTATGGAGATGTGCATATGCTAGAAAATTTACTTTCTGATATTATAAAGCACAAGGGAATGGATCGTGTAAATTATTTGATCAAGCTGAAGACCCAGATGGAGGGTCAATCAGAATAACAAGAAGCTAAAAGCCATCACGCAATCATTTTCTTCTGCCATTTTCAATTTCACCACTGCTCATACAATGTAGTTATTCATGCAAAATTTTTCACGGTCCGAAAAATCCGTGCTCGCACAGAAAGAGACGGTGTGCTCTTTGGTATTAACTGGAGATGATGTATCTAACCATAACAGACGTATCCTCTCTCTCCTGTAAAACAGGATACAGGTAGTCAAAATTTCAATGTAGACAATTCCACCAACAGCCTTTGAATTTACATCCTAAACGGGCCAGTCATCAACGTAATTTTGAAACTAGTCTTCTGATATCGAATGCTGTAAAGTTTCCACGCATTTCTGGACAAACATGGCTGAGTTCCAGACCTTGCGAAACATGTTTGAACTAAAAAAAAAATGCCATAGCTTGCACAGACCTTTCCCTCAATTCACTCCATTTTTATTCGCTTCGAATGAGTTTGCCTCATCCATTCAAGGCACTCATCGGCAGTTCCAGCCTGGTTTGCCAGCTGCCACGCAAGTAGCTTATGTTGCTGAAAAAGAAACAAGTCAGCTTCAATTTCATAGTTCAGTAAATTGGTGCAGAAAAGTATCGCTTACCCATTCTTTAACCAATGGACCTCCACATTTGAGCTGGAGAACATTCATAATGTCCTTTCCAGTGACTAGCGACTTCACTTCCCATATTTTTTCCAGGCCTGCATATCATGCAAATGGAGTGCATATCAGAACAATGCTCAAAACAAATCCCAAGATTACTGTTCCAAAAGATTCCATGCAAACTCTAATAAAAGTTGAATTCATGCAGAAAGAACACATGCAAACTCAATTTCTCTGGGTATCTTTTCTCATAAATACCAATGGCACAGGAAGTGGTCAGAGAATAAATTATTTATGAGCAATCCACAACGCATGGATGAACGTTTGTAAGACAAAGGAAGCAAAGGACCTCTAGACATACCTAATTTGAGAATAGCATTCTCAACTGCCTGGAACACCTTTTTTCTCTTGTCTAATTCCGTGTGCTTGAACATGGCATCTTCAGAGCAGCCAATAGGAGAGGGATAAACCAGCACAGCAATCAATAATGCAACTCGCCAGAAATCCTTTACTTCTCGCAGGAGAAATCCTGCATAGACGAGAGACAATATGGCATAAGTATTTCATAAAATGACGCTAAAAAATAACACAAAGATTGACAAAGCGTGACAAACCAAAAAGGTGAACCAAGTAGATACGGTCCTCTTAAACTACTTCAATACTTTCTGCGGACAATCCGTGTGGTCGACTCATACTAGGAAGTAACAGTCTAGTAACAATGTCAAGGTTAAAAAGGCAAAGGAAAAAGAAAAGGTAAGGAAACCTAGGTCCAATTTGATGGCCATAAGTACATTGGTTCACAATATATACAGCATAAGTATTGCTAGAACAGTATAAAGATATTGATATACAAAATAATATTTCAGTTTCGACGTGAATGTGATGATCCCAGCCAAGATCATACATATTCCATAGTCCTATACAGATGAGGATTCCAATTCCCAAATACCGTTGCACTTCTCATTTCCAAGGAAATATCCATGATTCCCTGCCACCCTCAACTGGATTTTTTTCCCCGTTTTGCTACAGAATTTCAAAAAATACGTTGATGAAACACCATGCGTATCATCATTAGATTGGTGATGCCTAGGAAATACTGGATAAGTCAATTAATAACTGCCTCGCATCTCTTGTGCTTTCACTTATAGAAATTTCAGCTCTACAATCCTGATGGCTTAGTTCATTACTCCAAATGTTTTTTCATTGAGTGAAAAGATAGCAGATGAAAAAAATTTCAGAGTAACCAGAGAAAAACTGCTCTATTCTTACCTGTTAATACCCGCAGCTTTGACGAAGCAGGGATATCAACAAGTTCACTGCCCATATCATCTTCATTGAGCTCTCCGTCAACATTTGATTCAAGAAAGGGAATTAAGCTAAGCAGTCTCGCCACAGCAGAGTGTACACTGACGACCTTAAAAGGAGAAAGGAGAAAGACCTTAACTACTATTAATTCACAGCTGCATAAAAGATAAACAGCTCATCAAGTACAAAATTTGCAGGGTGTATATGAACTTACTGTCTCAGCATCGCTAGCCTTTCGCTTGAGAGAGTTTCGAAAAACATAATTGACAATTGGAATCTGCAGAAGACATTAAATAACTGTGATTGCAATAGAAAGGGAACAGTATGTAAAAACTGGGATAACTTTATATTCCCAATTTAAGTCCAATCCAAAAGCTGAAGCTCTTAGGTAAAAGGAGAAGACCCATTAATCCAATTAGAAGACGTGCACATGCAAATTGAAGAAAGGAAAGACGAAGGTACCTTCTTGCCCTTTTTATCTTCATATGTGACAGTTCTGAATGGGAAAAACAGAGCTGCATACAAGGACAACCTTCTTTGTTCATCCTGAAATAGGTATACATACTGAGTAATCAAAAGCATATTAATCCACGGAAAGTTCAAGAAGAATATGGCACAATAAGTCGCATAAACAATGATTAAAGAAAGTACATGGTTTCCTTGAGCATTAGACAATAACTTAACTGTATCAACCAGACCATGCACAAAAAGAACAAATCTAGTAAACCAATCACGATGAGAATGCCGTCGCTGGTAAGAAGTAACGATATCTAAACAAGAGAAACTTGGGCATATATAATAGAGTAATAGTATTATAATGCAAGACAGATCTTATAAGATTCAAGTGGCTAGTGCCTGCAGAAGGAGATCAGCATGCCCACAATAATTCTTTGCATGTTTCTACAATTTTTTTTCTCAAAAAAATTGATCACATAAACCCACGACATAACGCAATTGTCAATCAAGTGCAGGTTCAGAAAGAAATAAAGGAAAACTACAAGGAAGCAAAATAAATGAGCAAATAATAGATTCTGAAAAATTTCATTTGGTTCAGACAGGATGAATGGAGCTAATTAAAATTAGTAACTTATCTCCTGCTAACAAGTATAGCTAATTTCGCATCACCACTCCGTAGGTTGCCTAATTTTGCTAAAATATAAGATCCTCATGATAATTAAGCAACCAAGTGCTTCAAATGGATCCTTATCAAGTCAAAACTTCTAAAGCCATATTATGACATCTTCCATCCAAAAAATAATGAAAATCACACAACTCTGCTAAAGATTAAGCATATAGTGTTTCATGAATCACTTATTTCATCTGTCACTGCGAAACCAAAAGCAAGCGCCCATCATGAGTCTATAAGCCAAAGAGTAGTTTGAATACCATAAAGCCACTTAACTGCATATAATTTTTTGGATGAAAAACACAAAAATCAAGCTTGAACCAACATGAAATAGTATAAATTCAAGGATTATCACGCACAGCAAGAGACAACGACCCAATTAGCTGCAGAAGGCTCCATGCAGCATCCATATAAGCCAAGCAGAGCCTAGAAACATACCAACAGATGCAATGTGTAAGCAACTATGCACTGACACAACAATGAGAATAAGAGAAACTACAAATTTCTACGGTCAAATTCTAAAAGCGGTAGAAGCTCTGGGAAATTTGTGCAGAAATGAAATTACTAACTCGATTTAGAAAAGGGACATAACAACCTTAATTAAAATTATCATGGAAGGAAACATGAGAACAGCAGAGACTCTATAATGCCTCCCAACAACTTGAAAGATGTTGTCCGCTAAACCAAGAAGAGTTCTAGGAGGTGCATAGCACTTTGAACATTAGCCTTTCTTGATGCTTTTCACATGACCCTTTTGGATTTAATTCGATATTGTTTTAGCTTCGTTCCTTCTCTCAATGTCATCAACTCGTCTTTCCTTTTAATAGTATATTTAGATTGCTGTAGTAGCGTGCCTTCTTCTCTTAATAATGCTTCTATACTTACATCAAAAGAAACATTAGTACACTTCATTTGTTCATCCTGTAGGAAATAGCCAGGCTCCATCCTCTAGACCCAGTTGGGTAGATTTTAGGACGTAGAAGCTTTTGAAGACACCACCATAAATTAGGTCCCCTGCCCCCAACCCCAAACCCCAACCCAAAAAAAAGGAATTGTACACTCACCAGTCTCTTGGGGCCAAAAGAAGGATGAAGATAAAACAGTGTCATCTTTCACATGGAAAAGCATTAAGAATTCTCTATAAGTTGCGGTAATATTTATTATTTTTTCTCTTTTGTCACAAAAGATTTCCACTGTGTTTCCTTCTTCCCAAACCAGTTTTGTCAAAATTGTAACATATTCCCTGATACATTCATAAGCACAAATCTCATTTTATTCTTCCTAATAACTAAAAACTAGATACAATTCACATAAGCGGAATAAATTAGATTGTCACAACCGATATATCCTAGCCTGATGTTGCTGAAAGCTCAGTCATTATTAACAGTGCATCAAATATGTAGATATCAATCATGTCTAGCTAGACGATCATAAGAACCAATCCACAAAACCAACCTATCGCATTCTTCTGGCAATGTTGGTTCATGTTCATGAGGTAGACTGAAGACAACCCAAAATAATTGCAACTCATAGATGTAAGCAATAGCTTTAACTGGTTCATTGCCCAATACCATCAGATCAACCTGTCATATCAAAGAAAGGGGAAAACATTGATCCCATCTCATCATTGATAAGTAACAACAAAAACGAGATACGAATCATATAGAGAAGTTGAGAGAAAAGATAAAGAACACATGTACAAGAAGAACTCCCACGAAAAAAACATTGATTCAGATAAAGCAGCCGATAAGAGGAATTTTCTAGACACATACTTCTGTTCCAACGCGCTCTCTACTGATTTTAGCTGCGAGTGCATCTTTGACATCATTGGATGCAGCAGCTCTCTTCAGCTCTTCATCCAATGTAAAACTGAACCTTGCGCCTGAAATGAACACAAGATGATGAACATGGAGGCACAAAAATGACTATACCATAGATAAAGTAGCAGAAAGCTCCTTTTTGATCTCGCAAAACTCCTGTACAAATCAAAGGAAATGAGCATCCACATTGCATGGCAGAAGAACGAAAAAAAGAAAGCTTCTTTGTAAGATGAGCTGCAAAAACACAAGGTTTACAAAGCTCATCTAAGAATAAGGCATTAAGCTCTCTCAATTCAGGGATTGTTGGGATGCAAGAGGATCCAAGGGTCTTCAAAAGAAAAGAATCGTACATAAAGTACAAACGGCAGGCTCACGGTTCTAGCACACTCTATTGTAGATATGTATTTCATGCAGTCATTACTTCCTTGATTCAAACGTTTACCTACTTATGCAGTCACATGTTTACACACATAATACATCCATTTGTACATAAAAAAGGATGTGAATAGAAGGAAGACTGCATTAGGTGCATGCAGGTGTACTCAGACAGTGACATGCAGCTGTTAACACAATTTCATGCAACTACTCCAAAGGCAACAAGCTATGGAATTGATGAAGGTTGCATAATGAATGGTCTCAGGCACACTGAATAAGAATATCCAGAACTAAATAATTTAAGAAACAAAAGGTAACAAAATTTAAATAAAACAGCACCAAAGCGAATGGCACGAAGAACTCGCAGAGGATCATCCAGAAACGTTTCCTTTGGGGCTAGAGGTGTCACAATTTTTCCTGATCTAAGATCGTCGATTCCTGTACTGTGAACAAAATTCGAAAAGCAGAAGAATTTAATATAGTTTAATTCCCCAAAAACTTCTCATTGAAAAGAAAACCAAGTCAAAAATTTATTCTGACCTCTCCCAGTTAAATCTTCAACTGAGCTGGTGTTGATATTGTAAAACATGCTGTCAGACAACAATTTAGGTCATCAAACAACCGGACCAATATAGAGCGGAATGGTATGAATAATAGACGCCAAGCTGTTTGAAGTACAGAAGCAGATAATTGGTAAACAAACTTCGTTTTTTAAACATATAAAGAGGCAACTGCTATCAGGATATCCAGTCATGTCTAAAATAGAGAAAGGATTATAGCCTTCAGAATCCAATTTCATTAACATACAAATTTCCCAAGTTAATGAGCGGCATGTGGTGCTAAATCACTTCATAAGCTATAAAAAAGGAGACATCCGAATAAAGATATGAAAGACCGCACATTCCTTGATTTCTTGCCAGCTGACCAGAACCAAAATGACCAGTAATTCCTCTTTAATTGTCATCTAGTTAATTGGCATTAAATGATCAATGGGCAGTAAATTTGAAACTACATATACTTCACAGAAGAGCAGCCCATGTCCAATATCTGCTACAACTGACAACCATTCATTCACCTCCATAACCGGAAATAAGGTTGGATAGAGTAATAGAATGATTTGTTATGTGCCAATTATAGAGCAATAGAATGATTTTTTACATTCAGAATGGATTTAACTAACAGGTGTTAGATCAAATACCACCTAAACCTAAGCAATGAATTGTTTTGAGATAAACAGAATCTGATGCAATTAACATTTTGATTCAAGAGCAATTTATCAGTTACATAAGCAGAAGAGACACCTGTTTATAGTTAAATCCCTTCTATAAGCATCCTCTTCTGCAGTGCCAAAATCCTGTAAGAGAAGTCAAATTGAACAACCATTCACAAAAGTAACAACAAGGAAACTAGCATGATTTTCAGGTCACAAATAGTTGAACAAAAGCGCAATCACATTGGAAGCACCAGTGCTTTTTTTTTTTTTTTTTTTTTTTGGGGGTGGGAGGAGGGGAGAGAGAAAGAGAGAGAGGGGATAAAGCAATAAATAAACAAAAGTTTGCTCCAAGCATTGACAATCTAAGAGAATACACTAAGCTAATGTCAAAAATGACTAGCCATGCACACAAAATATAAGAGGCCTTGAGCTCATTGCTTTTAGCTTTCATGATGATTCTTAGGCCCTCCCTCTTATATTATAATGGTATACTCGACACTTATAAGAAACTAATGTTTGTTCAACAAGTCTCTCAAGTAAATTAGCAAAAGAAAAAAAAAAATTAGAAGAAAGTTCCTCAATCAAGACTGTTCAAGGATAGACGTATGATTGTCAGAATTCAAGTCATTTTACTGTTGATTATGAGCTACATACTTGTCATTTGTAGGCTTGCATTCCTTGAGTACCGAGTACCGCTGTGGAGTGAGCAAGCCGTTGCCCTATTGAGAATACCTACCTAATTAGCTTATCTTTCTTTCCTTAAAAAAGAATGAGTTCATGAAAGCGCTAAAAGTTATTTTTACTATATACTGGTAATGATACCGTCTAGTTAGCCATGACTAAACAAGATAATAAGATACAGGTGGAAAGAAAATATACAACAGATGAAATAACGGCTGTACTACTGCATACCATCTGGGTGGGAATGCGGCTATTCTCACTGTACTTTTCAGACCTTAAATTCACAAAATCTATCCAAGTATCATAGAGGCGCATCCTCGCTGTTTCCAGATGTTTTGACTGGTCTGGGTTGCTGTAAAACTAAATTTATGTAAAAATGTCTTCAAATACCCAATCAGAATGGAGACAGCATCTGCCACAATAATATACCACAACCTATTTCAATCAGATAATAGGAGAAAATATTCATGTAATAAGAAGTTCCATGCAACTATGCCAACGAATCATATTTCATGACTAACATACAAAAACAAGTTAAGAGATTATAGGAGACAAGAAAGAGAATCTCTTCTACAGAGCTCTTAAGACAGTAGACCTTGCCAGATAATGAGACTAAAAAATAAAAATCAAGGGGCAAAAAAATGTAGCAGGAAAGGAGTATTCTCAAAAGATATCTTCATCCTGCAAACGCTCCTTTTTCCAATTAAAGTGAACCATTTGTTCTACACTTAACCATATTTCAAAGCCCTAGGAGAAATATTTAAGAGGGCCAATTAATCTTGATTTGTAAGTGTAGATTCCCTCCAAGAGTAGCTTTATCTCTGGGGAGACTGCTTTACAAATCATGAGGTGATCACTTTCTGATGACAGTCTTTCTTTGGAGGGATATAGAGTTTGTAAGATGTGCACAAGATTGGCAATCGGAACCCTTCTTCGACTTATTTGATTTACCTAATAGTTTTTGGGTTGTGCTTTGAGGTCAGTGCAAAGCAGTGTGACCACACAGATAGAAATGGATTGTTTCCAGTGAAAATTGATAAAAGCTACAAGGGTCTTGCACAACCTAAACCACATGTGTGCCAACCCTAACACAGAGATCACATTCAATATATAGAATCCACTGTCTATAAAATGTCTAGCACTTCAAATTTCATGAAGTAAAAGAAACAGTTTTATCATGAAGAATCAAGAGTCTTTTTATCTTCAAAACAGCAATCTCAAAGCCTTCAAAACACTCTTTTAATCCTCTTCCTTCACACTTTCAGCTGGCATTGCTTGATCCCAAGGTCTTAGTTATTTGACTAAGTATTGTGGACCTATTCCTCTTTAATTTATACTCTAGTGAACACTCCTTTCGAGTCTTTCCTTTTCAGCAATGAAGAAATCACTATGTAAGACATGGAGTGCACAACAAACAAATAACCACCGCTCACATTCAGACTTCTGGTGCAGAATAAACATTGACCAACACTCACACATAAACTTCATGTCATATTAAACATTCATACATTAAAATATGAAAAGCTAATATTTGAAGGCAAAAGGCAAGCATGAAGCTCAGTGTACCTTGGGATAACAGCCAGACCTTGTGCCTCTTCCCCTGTTGACGCCAAATATTGGGTAACCTTATCAACGAATGTGCTACCCAACATGTCATCAAGAGCAATGTCGATATCATAACACTCTTTCCCTAGAAGCTGTAAAGATGAGAAAACGTGAGTTTCTTCATCATCTTCTTTAAAGAATAGGTTTAACACAATAAATCCACCAATTTCACAATGTCATTCACATCGATTCAAGTGCAATAATTGTACCCTTTCTCTACAAATCAATTCCAGCTTGAACATGATAAGTGATTCTGAGCAAAAAATTTGCTATAAATGACAGACAATAATTCATTTATAACAGTTTGAAAGAATCTTAAGGGTTTTCTAGGAACATATAATCATCTCTACTCAAATAATTACCCTGGCACCTTGTCCAAGGTTGGGAAAGGTCCTATCTATTGAGGTTCATAGCAAAGGGGCATCACCACCCAATAACAGGTTATAGTGATGATATTGGAATGTAAAGTTAGTAATCAGTAGCATATATAATGTGAATGTGTTCATGTACATAAGAGAGTAACTCATAAATGTGGTCCCAAGGGAATCATAACTCTTCATCGAAGTAAATTCACCTGTCTAAATGTCCGTCACTAATATTACGTGACACCTAAGGACACCCAACCGGCTCGAAATAGCAGCGGCTGAGAGTAATAAACCACCAAAAGCAGCGAGTAATCATGGAAAATAGGCTCTTAAAGATCTTTTAAAAGAGAACATCTTCTTGTTTTTCTTTGGTATTTAGGTATGTTTCATGTGGATTACGAAAACATCTTACTTCACGGGCTAACAGTGCTGGCCGCCAAGGCAATTGCCAAAAAAACTAGCAGATACTATTATTCCCAAAAAGCAGCCTTTCAAATTATGAAGTTCACGCATTATTGTTGCAACTTGTAATACTAAACCAATTAAAAAAAGACTGTTAAATCAACAATTCGCATTTCTAAACTTGAAGATTTATTATGTACATCATCATAGAGTTATCCCCTGAAATAATAACGCCCAATGACTAAATGATCAAAAGAATGCAGTCTCAATCCCAGTACCTTAACAAACAATAGAACAACATTGATAAAGACCTCGATTAGTCGGTGTTTCTACCGATTGTAGAAACGGAACTTCATAAGTAATAACAAAAGTAATGCATTCTCTAAAATTCGCACTCCAAAGAAACAAAAATCCCCAATCAAACAAAGATAAAAAAGCATTTTATGGGAAGGGAACGGTAAGAACTTGAACTGGATATAACTAAACATGTAATTGGAGAAAATATCTGACAATAAACAAAAAAAAAGAACATGCTTTTACACAATTAGTACCGCAAAAGAATTAAACGCACATTGAAGCGAACACCCTGCTGCACTAGAATATACACCAACCTTATCACGGACCCAGCCACCAGCAACCCGCAGCTGGGTAGGGAGATCAAAATGGCGAACAGTGGCGAGAAGCCGATCAAAGATCATCTTCTCCTTCTCTGTCAAACCGATCTTTTCCTTCACTCGCACCACCGGCATGTTCGTCGACATCGATTTGCAACTCAAGAGCCCTGCCGTTTTAGTCAGGCTTCGCGCCTTAAGAGGACTCCAAACGCTTCCTAAAGCAAGAGGATGGCAACTATGGACGATGCTTCTAAGAAAAAGACTGGAACTGTTGCCGTTCAATAAGGACGCTCTCATTTTCCCCCCTTACCCATGCTGGAAACAAATCTGAAAGATAGTGCCTTCAGCCTTAAGGCTTTAGGAACTTTTACCAAAAGCAGAAATTAAAAACAGACTTACCCATAGGCGAGCAATCCACCATAAACCGTAGACATATATACATTGGAACAGATAAAGATGCAGTAGGAATAACAGCTGAGGCTTCATCCCAAAATTAACAAATTGTAGAAAAAAGGTCTAACATGGGGAGTAGCATTCCCAACTAAAGAGAAACTATCTGGGAAGAAAACAAATTTGCTTTCTAACTCCTGGCAAACTGCTGGATACGTACCAAAGAGGTGGAAACTCCTCGAAAACTGCAGCTTGAATATGAGGAGACAGAAGCCCAACTGCAGGCAATAAGATAAAATCTTTGTTAAATTTGCACAGAAAGAGGTAAAATTCCAGACAAGAATGAAGCATGCAAACGCAAATAATACCAGCATTGGATATGCTCTCAAACAAGCAAATATAATTTCTACTGCAACAAATTTGGTAAAAAGAATTAGTACTCATGTCCTAGACTAGATAGTTTGTTAATGTTCTGTTTTCTGTAGCAAACGAGGTACTTCATGCAGGGTCTGTCTTCAATCTTGCTTCAAAAAAATCAAGGGTTTGTGTCACCTAAAGACCTCCATGTAACAATCCATATTCTCTCCAATAGTTACACCTAATCTTGAACTGACAAGTCCTAATCTCAAACGCAGTCATCGCGCCTATTCTCTTTTCCTTCAACCTGTGAAAAACATCCATTGGCATATGTTGCAAGACAATTGTGAACGCACTAATCACAGAAAACTCTCTTAATCAAACATATTTAATTTGCCATGACAAAAATTCAGCATAGATTGGAAAGTAGTATTATCCCCACATCATTACGTAATCAATCAAGATAAAAACAAGAGCTTCTTAAAAACCTATTCTAGAATTTGGAAAGAACGACGAAAAGACAGTCAGACAAGCCATTTGGGTTATTTCCAAGTCACGAAGTAGCTCGCCCAGAGCATTGGCTTCAGCCACGGCAGACCCAAATCGTCGTTTCCTATTCTTATTATCATGCTCACCTGAAGAAGCAAAATCGACCAAAAAATCGAAAATCAAAACCAACCATTTCACTTTCTTCTTCATCACGTAGTCGAAATGGAAACACCAAAAACAGAGGGTACGAAAAGAAAGGCAACGCAGCGGTTATCATCACTTTCTTGTGGCTGGTCTTGAAGACTCCGATGCTCTGCAAGTGGCGATGGATATCGAGAGCCACCTTGTCCGGCTCCAGGAAAAATCAACCCAAGTTTGTCCCTTTTTCTATCGACCCACCTCGAGAAAGATAAGAACTTTTCTCCTCTGCAAATGTCGGCGAAAGAGGGCCGTTGCTGGGCGGTAGGGGATTTGGGCGAATCCGCAAACCCTAGCGTCGGACGGACGCAAGGGACGAGAAGAGGCCAAGGAGATTCAACAAGGAGGAGGAAGAGCCGTCGATGGCGGCGGAGTCGAGGGAAGGGTCGGGTTGGGTCGGGTGTTTTGGACACCCCTACACTCTATGATGCTAAGGATCAATTTATATATTTAACCTAACGACCGCCGAGCCTACTCCGCAGGCGAAAAACCTCCGGAGCATGTCCGAGTAGAGAGAGAGAGAGAGAGAGAGAGAGAGAGAGGATGCGATGAGGAGTACCTGGAGGCGTCGCTTCGCTTAGCTCGGCTCGGCTCGGCTGCTGTGAGGTGGCCGGGGCGACGGGCGACGTTAAGCATGAAATTGGCTGCTGCTTCGGAGGTGAAGGGGGAGTTAGACAGCGACGAGTGGTGGCGACACGGCGGCGACGGGCTGAGCAGAAGCGCGACGGCGAGGGCGGGAGAGACGGACAGAAACGCAGAGTCGAAGACCTCTTCTTGACGATGACGCGTGATAAGAAAGCCCTCATTAAATTTTAGGTTAAAAGTATGGAAAAACCTGAAATTGCACAAATTTATTCTTAATTAAATTTTCAATTCACTAAAATTTTATTAAATTGAATTAATATCACGAGAAAATTACAATCCAGTACACTTGTGACAAACGGAGAATAAAACCTCAAATTAATATATTCGTCAATCACACGTGTTATTCAACTCAGTAATTTGCCTATAAAATACAATAGAAATTAACGGAGAGTAAATTTGTCACAAGTGTACAATTTAGTGTTTTTTGTAGTCAAAAAACTAAGTTGAGTAAAATTGTCAAAAATATATCGATTTATGATTTTTCGTTATATTAATCCTAAAATTTATAATCTCATTGTTAGTTCTTCAAATTATTTAAATTGTACAACTGAATTCTCAAATTTTTAACATCTAAGTGTACCGCCTAAGATTTTATATTGCTAAAAAATTAAAATGACAATCTTCCCATTGCAAAAAAAAAATGAAATGAGACTTATTCGACCAAAAAAAAAGATTTAAAATAATTTTAAGATCTTACATTTGCTCCTTTTCCCTTTTCGACAAAGTGTCAATGAAATTCAAAGATCAAATCACATATTGTTTAGAAGTCATTGTCCAAACTAATTTATAATAGATGAAACGTTAGATTTTCTTTGAAAATGGTCAATCTAAGTGGAGTTGGAGAGACCTCAAATCCGCTAAATTGTGCATCGAGTCTAGCACCTTATCGGGTCCATAATTAAGTCAATTCTAGATTTGATCTATCTACTTTCTTTAAGAAAAATTAACTACATTTCGTAATTTATGGAAAAAAAAAAAAGGTACAAGAAAATTATTCTTCTCAAAGACTTTGATCTTAACTGGGATGACTTCATTTTGTGGCGGATTGGATAAATGGTCCTTACTTATCTGCGTAAATTTTATCAAAACTAACCTTAATATCACTAGTTAATTGTTCATGTTATAGATGCAGCTGTTTTGCCTCTAAAGTTTATATAGAATGGAGCATTCCACGAGAGTGCCTTACCCTGATTAAGTGATTTGCATGGGAAAATAGCGACCACTAAGAAAAAATATATTAGGTACTGCATAAGGGAACAAAAAGATCAGCAAAATATCTTAGGTCAACAACCAAATAATGGTCAGAAAATGCATTGATGGACGAGGATCCTTGATGATTTTTATAATTAGCCGAGAATTAAATAACTTTCTGTTATTTACTAGTCCGCACACTAACACAAAATTCTCGTATTTGCTAATTGTCCAACTTTTTCCTTGCCAAAGTTCTTCCCTATACTGGTTCTACGACGACGTTGAAAAGAGCTGTTTAAATAGTGTCCTCATATTCTCAAGGTTCTTTTCTTTTTTGCCAAAACATTTTTCAGGTTAAGATAAAGAAATTCTACCTTAAAATATCAACTGCTGTCACAGGACGATGTTCTTTTTTCTGTCTTTTGTCCTAATGCTCTTCCTAATTGTCTCATCTGGTATGTTTGTCTTATTCATGCCTACTTTAAATATCATAAACTTGTTTTCTTCTCGCTCCTTGCCCCAGTATCTTTATGGCTGCTAATTTCTTCTTCTTCTTCTATTTTCTATTTTCTTTCTTATTTTGTTTTTGATTCCTAAAACAGGTATCAATTCAGGAGAGGCCCAAGGATGCACAAAATAACCATCCCTTCCCCAGAATTGCTTTGTAAAGGAATGCATTAACATCTGCAAATCATTATATGGTGACACCACCAGGGGGGATGTGTTGACAAGGATCACTGTTGCTGCATACAGAGTTTCTTGCTTTTATTGGGAATAAAATAGACATTAATACATGAATAAGAAACTTTTGTACTTTACTCTCATGCCATGTTCTCTTATGAACACCTTGAGGCAACTGTATAATGGCCATGGCCAAAATCATGATCTTTTTTTGTTATGTTACATATATATACAGAAAAAGGAATGACTTAGGCCCCACTTCCATCATAAATAATATGCACAAACACAACCCTTTGGTTGAGATGATCAAATGTAAGGGTTGATGTGTGATGAGTAGTCACGAATTCCTGCTCCTTCCCATCCCATCCATTCTTCCCACAAGTCCCAATCTGAATCATCCATGGCTCTCATCAGCTCATCGATCCCTTGGTCTTCCGACTCATACATCTGTGGATCATTTGATTCTCCTCTCAAATTGCTCATCACAATCTGCATCAGAAACATTGAGAAAAAAATTCGATTAGTCAAGATTATCGTGACCTACAAAGCACAGTAGAATTCAGAAGCTCAATACAGAAGCCTCTTTGACCAAATAATTAATGAAAAAGAAAAAGGCGAGAAGGTACTAAAGCCTTGTTCAGAGAAAGTGGGGTAGTTCTTATGTCACTTTCAGATGCTGACTATGTTGCAGAAGCAGAAAATAATTGGATTAGATGCTGATACCAATAATCATCATCCCTTTCACCATTTCAGCAAATAAAACTGAGAAAAATAACCCAAAGAGCGAGACCCGCTATTCCTTTGAATCAGGGCAGAGAGTTTTGTGCGTGTAGTTCAGTTCCTAACCCCAAGAAAGCTCTTCAAAATAATTTATCACCACTCACTTGGTGAAAAATAAGCTAGAGATTTGTTCTTGCTTTTTTTTTTTTTTTTTTTTTTTTGGGTGCCAAAACAGACTCGACAAGCTTGCTGTTGGACATATCATCAATGACGTAAAACCAAGTTAAGCTTTATCTTTGCATCATGAATGACTTTCTTCGAGATGAAATGTTGGCTTACATCATATGCTTCGTTGATCTGATGAAACTGCACTTTGCAATTGCTTCCTCTGCATACGTCCGGATGATACTGAAAAAGAACATAACAAAGCCAAAACCCATCAACGATCTTGATCAAAAGGTGGCAATCTGTAACGGCAAAGTTTGCGACTTTAACTACAAGAAAAACCATTCCCCAAACTAAATCATCAGGTTCACGATTGAACTGTCATATGCAGAGGACGCGATTGAGACCTGCAAAGCGAGCTGTCTAAAGGCCTTCTTGACCTCAGATTCAGAAGCACCGCGATGAATTCTGAGAGTCTTGTATGGATCCACAACGGAAGCAGAATAAGAGCAAAAGACTCTCGCCCCTTCTTTACATGCCTCCCTCTTCTTCATCGACGTCCGTTCATTGTTCTTGAGTTGAATCCAAGATGACCCATTCTTGCCCATCAAACCAGCAGCACAAGCCATGCCTCACAAATGATCTTAGACTGGAGAAAATGAAAAGCAACAGCTATCACGAGTACCAAAGATACCACAATCCAAGCACCCACAATAAATCTCCCCCTTTATATGTACACAAACTAGCGAAAAATACAGAAGGCTTTTGCTTGCGGTTGTGGTATTTGAACTTGGAAGGTGGGCTCTGAAAATATCGATGGGCAGGACAAGCCGGAAACATGCTTTAATAGGGAGGGACGAGACGTCGAGAGGAGGAGGGGAGGAGACGACCCTTCGCTCGGCTTGATTGGCCCTTGGAATCTTGATTTGACGCTTCCTTAGGGGTGGACTCCATTATTGTTGTTTTATGATTGATGACTCCGCTTTAAAGGATCGGTGCGGTTTCCAATTTAAATAAGGCAGACCGCACGCATCTCATCATGCTTATGCCACTCAAGAAAGAAAGAGATGTTGAGTAGTCAGTACAGATCATGTTAGAGTGACACGGAATTGATATCAAGGTAGAATTTGGCACATTGCTTTTGTGAACCAACTTCCTAAATGATTATTTTAATGAGATGATAGAGTAAAAGAGAAGTTTAATGTATAGGATCGAATCTTGTAACGTGAGAGATGAGGGATTGAATTTGATATTAGCCTTTATTGGGTTGAAATGAGGACTTCTGCTATGGACTTGTTTGGAGTATATTCTTCATGATTTCAGATTAATTCAGTGATTTCTCTATGTCCTTCTTCATTTGTGGCCTTCCAAGATTGAGCCTTTAGCTATTTTAAGGCGTCACGATTGACTATTTCATTTTTTTATTAATTAATACTGTTAACCAGCTTGATGCTTACCACATTGTCAAGCTCAGCTTCTAATATGACCGACTAGTTGGGCCTTTTATATGCAAATGGTTGTATTCATTCACAAGCATTCACATGCTTGCTTGTGCTTTGAATTGGCTAGTTTTCTTCTCTAACCTTCATTTGAAGTGTCTTCTTTAAAAGATTGGTCATTTGAACGAAATAGTTTGGAGCACATTCATACGATGGGCCTCAATATTCTCATCTTAGAATTAATGAACAAAGGGGAAAAAGGTGAATCATCAAAGGAGTTGACGAGTTTCTCGTCATACTTGACTATTCTAAATGGGATTTTATTACAAGGCGCTATCTCTCGTTATGGAAAAACGTGTTACAAATGATTAAGGGATAGAGTCATTAGAGAAATCTGGACTTTTTCAATTTGTGCATCGCAATAACGACGGCATGGTCATGAGTGTGACAACGATATAATTATAATATCGCCCCACTTGAAGGAAGAAGGCTCGTCTTGTGGGAGGGCCAAGATACGCCGAACGTCCAATAGGTTATCCTCATCCAAAAAGCCTGTGGCCCCAAAAAGATATGCGGCCATCCAAAAGGTCTTGGGTCTAAAGACAGATGCAATTGAATGCTCTCTACAACTTAGTCCCATAAGAACTCAAACAAGTTCCCCTAGAAAAGAGATAAAAAGGGGTCTCAATCAATGAAGACGCCCAACACCCAATTCCTTTCTTTGTAGAGATATTTGTAGAATCATGATGCCTAATTTATTCTGATCATTTTTAAAGGAAAAAAAATATGCTAGAGTCTGGTTAAATGTTTGAATATGACCCAATTGTTCAATTGTCTACATTCATTATTTCAAAGCCAATCTTGCAAATTGGTCTTCTTATTCTTTTTCCAGGTGTGGAATATAAGATATCCAAATTACTTTACTAATCTCTGTGAATGTACATAAATCATTACATCCACTTATGTTACCCTTGAATGTTATTTAGAGTATGGCAATGCTCACTTTCATCAAAGGCTTGTTGACTTTTCAACCAAACTGTCGAGGGTAAAAACTAATGATTATTGCACAACTACATACAAAAATGTGAAATTTAAGTGGTTAGATAATGACGTAAATTAAACTAAAGAGATGCTCTAGTCATTGCCTAATCCCTGTCCGAGCTCAAGATTTTAACCCTTCAACCCGTGCCATATCTTTGGGCTAGGATTAGGAACATTTAGAAGTTTGATTTCTTTGACAAGGCCACGACATGAGAGATGGCAAAAGAGGAAAAGCATTGCCGTCATCTCCCATCAGTTTTCCACCCAAAGGCCCAACAAGGGCCCATGGGCCCCTCCAAAATTTAGCCTTCTGCCTCTCGCTCTATGCAAAGCCCAATCACTGTTCCAGCTAATGGAAAAGAAAGGGCTTTTTGGGCTTTACAACGGGGGATGATGACGATGCGCTAATTCCTGCTCAAGTGCTTAGACATGATTTAAAGTGATCAAAAACACTCGTGGGACGTGCCAATTCACCTTGGTAAACTCATTCATAGTCAATCAATCTTCATATCCCTAGATGCTTCGGGTATATCGCCCATTTCAATATTAGGAAACCATGAACTATTATGACGATGCAAAAGGATGGGTATGAAAAGTGCGTGCAATAAACCGAAGAATCATCTAATCTTATTAGGAGCAATTTTATCGTGTGACCTTGGTATTTCAGCTTTCTCTCGACTACTCTCGTCACAAGACACGGACCGAAGTTTTCGTTCTTCTCCACTTGTCGCTTTTGGTGGCCAACGTTTTTGGGGCTCAACAACGACAAGGATACACGCAGGGAACGAGGGGAGTAAAGCCACGCGGCGTCCACGCATTGGGCAAGAGTCGCAAAGCAAGGACGGGCGCGGGGGTTGGTGGCAAAGGAGACGGTCATTCTCGCACGCCTTTGCTACGTCAATTGAAAAAACTCTTTCTTGTTTTTTTGGCTAAAACTTGAAAAAACTCTTTCTTCATATCATGAAGGAGTTAGGACATCTCTCTCTCTCTCTATCTCCATCATCCTCTTGGGTTGGTTTCTTCTGCTCTGCAGCACGGACATCGTTCGCCTCCATTGAAGCCATTGAAGCGCACGGGTGATTCTTGGTAAGTTCGCAGGAAACTTTTTGTGTCGAGTGAAGTGGACAGCTCTTGCATTTCTGTTGGACACGTTGTCAGTTGCCTCGCCGTCGTTTCTTAGGCAGATCACGTCGAGAGATCACTCTTGCTCGATGCCTTCAACTTGTGTTTTCTCTTTTTTTCTTTTTTTTCCAGAGTGTTTTTGTTGAGCGTGGCAACAGATTCGTGTTTCTTGAGTGGAGTTGACCCGTTCAACGAACTCCCAACGCAGTCTTCCGCGTTCCAGCTAATTCTTTTTCCTAGAAAAATCGTGAATTTTGATTAGTGGGGGAGGCCTTGTAGCGTTCTTGGTCAACTCAATATGTATGACTCGCCTCCACCAAACACACGTCGATAGAGAAAGCTTAGCGGACCACTTGGTTTCCACCAACTTTCTGATGGAGACTACGGTGTGGAAGCTCAATAAAGACTTGATTTCTTTCGACGTTCTTGTTTCTCTACCGTGTTGTTGCAGTCTGGCATCCTCCGTTTCGAGGCGCAGATTAGCGTAAGGGCGCTCGGATGATATCAAAGTTCTCGAGAATGATGATCAGTGTCAAAGGGTCGACTGTGGTATGTCCGGCTGAGGACACGCCGAGATGTACCCTGTGGAATGCGAACGTGGACTTGGTGGTCCCGAGCATGCACACCCCGAGCGTGTACTTCTACCGGCCGACCGGATCGGATGACTTCTTCGATTCCAGAGTGCTGAAAGAGGCGCTAAGCAGAGCCTTGGTGCTGTTTTACCCAATGGCCGGGCGGTTGAAGAGGGACGAAGATGGCCGGATCGAGATCGATTGCAATGCCGAGGGTGTGCTGTTTGTTGAGGCGGAGACGAGCTCGGTGATCGATGACTTCGGGGATTTTGCGCCGACTTTGGAGCTCCGGAAGCTTATTCCTACTGTGGATTACTCTGGTGGGATATCCTCGTACCCTGTCTTGGTGCTACAGGTGTGATTTCTCTTTTTGATTCTGTTCCTAGAATTGGTTCATTCTTTTGCTAATGAAGGTTGACTTACTGTGGTGAGGATGGGTTCTCATGAACTCTTGGTGATACTCATGGTTATTCAAGGTCAGTAGGACTATCGGGTAGAGATAGCTGAAATGACGATTTGTGGTTCTACAACCGCAATTGAAGTGAAAACAAAAATTGATCAGTTAAAACTGATGATGGATAATTTCTTATGAAGAGGAGTCTCTGTCTAGCAGCAAATGCGAGAGTACTTAACGTAAACATAATTTGTTTCCAAGAACCATAAGCTCTTGGATGTCCTTGTACCCATGTGTTTCTCATCACACTTTGTGAGCTTTTGTCCAGATAGTACTTTTGAAACCTCAAATAAAAGTTGAACTTTGATTTTGACAGCTATGTTCAATGCTCAGAAATAAAATCTCCCCCTCTTGAAAAGTACAAGCGAGGGAACCAAGTACGAAATTTTGTATTAACTTTTTGGTTTCTTCAGATCTGGTTTTGTTAAACATCATAACTTAAAAACATTGAAGAAAACCTTTATCTTTGACTCAGACCAGAGATTGTACATGCCAGCAACAATTGAGGTCTCACGTTAGTGCCTTTCGTTTGCTTCTAGGTCGAGAGACACGGCTGAGCTTTTCTGACTCTAGGAATTCATGCATTTAAAAAAAAAAAAACAGAATTTGACCCTACCATAAGCAAATTGATTTATCAAGAGTAAGCCGCTTGGAAGCTAATGTTTGCTAGCAGTTACTAGTTCATCAAGTAGTTGGGTTCAAATCAGATTTCAGTGTTATTAATTTCGATTGTTTCCTTTACATAGGTTACATACTTCAAGTGTGGGGGAGTTTCGCTTGGTGTTGGCATGCAGCACCATGTGGCCGATGGATTTTCTGGTCTACACTTTGTGAACACATGGTCTGATCTGGCTCGTGGACTTGACGTTAAGCTCCCTCCATTTATTGACCGGACCCTTTTGCGCGCCCATAGCCCACCACGGCCTCAATTTCCTCATATCGAATACCAGTCTCCACCTGCATTGCGAGTTTCTCCTGAAACTACTAATTCGGCTCCATATAGCACTACTGTTTCTATTTTCAAAGTTACTCGGGAACAGTTAGATACCCTGAAGACACAGGCAGGATTAGAAAATGGAAACACCACTAGTTATAGTTCCTATGAAATCTTGGCAGGTCATGTTTGGAGATGTTCATGCAGAGCCCGCGGACTTTCTGATGATCAAGACACTAAATTGTACATCGCAACAGATGGACGGATGAGATTGTCTCCACCACTTCCGCGGGATTATTTTGGCAATGTGATCTTTACAGCCACACCAATTGCTGTTGCAGGCGATCTCATATCAAAACCAGTATCGTATGCTGCACAGAAGATCCGTGAGTCACTTGCGAGAATGGATGATGATTACCTAAGATCTGCCCTTGATTACTTGGAGCTCCAGCCTGATCTCTCAGCACTGGTTCGCGGGGCACATACTTTTAGGTGTCCAAATCTGGGCATTACTAGTTGGGTTAGGTTGCCCATCCATGACGCAGACTTTGGTTGGGGCCGCCCTATCTTCATGGGGCCTGGCGGGATTGCATATGAGGGATTATCATTCATATTGCCTAGCCCAACCAGTGATGGGAGCTTGTCTGTTGCTATCTCATTGCAAACAGAGCACATGAAACTGTTTGAGAAATTCTTGTACGACTTCCCAGGTGAGTCACCACGAAAAAGGTGCAAGCTTGACCACTGAGTGGTCAGTTTCGAATACCAAGAGAGAAGAACTTTCTTCTTTCCTTTTATCTAGTTTCCTCAAAGAAATCTTTTGCGCATGTTGTTCATTCTTCATGCGTAAGTGCACCAATACGGCTGTATGCCGCAGTGGGATCAGATGCATCACGCGGTACTCAGAGAATTTGTACTATATTTTGAAGTTCAATTTCTAATATAAAGCTAGATATGCTTTTCTGATTTTGATTCCTGAGATTCATCATGGATGAGCTGTTAAACTAGGAGTCAATGAACAACTCAACCAGAGAGCTACTCCGTAAGTTCTACCAGGTCTGTGAATTATGTCCACTTTCGCCTGCTGAAATGCAGATGCATCATTGAAGTTGGAAGTTCTCGAATTTGAACGTGTGGCTTCACCTTCATTTCTAAGATTGCATTTAAATACAGTATGGTTGGTTGAGCTTTTCCTGTGATGACTTAAGAAGCGGTAGGAGACTTGGCCTTAACCATCAGTGGGGCCGGCAGGTCTAAAGAAAAGAGAGCGAGAGAAAGAAACCTGGTATGAAAAATTAAATCATCAAGGTTAAGAACTAAGATTTGTTTCCCAGAAAGTTCTGCTCATCACACAAACAACCAACCGCCAAAACTTCACTAGACTGTAACGACAGCCAAATTCCCAAAGAAGGCAATATTGACAAGCACAAATGCGAGGCTGAGAACAGATACGGTCCCAAATTAAAGTTTACGATAAGCATAGTGAGCCCCTTAAAAGTGATGAGGACAGATCAAGCCGAAAGTTGCCAACATCACCCAGAATACTAAGAAAGAAGGTGCAGCAGAGGACAGTGCTGCATTTCTAGTACGTGGTGGTCGATGGACAGCATTTGCACCACCAAAAGATCCCTTCCCTTTTCTACCTTTTCTCATTACGGAATTCATTCCATTAGCGTTTTCCGAAGATTTACCTGTCTTGTTCAAACCTGCATAACTTGCTGCAGCATTTTCCACTGAAGTAAGGGTGGCTTCTGACAATTTATAGGACACTAATGAGTGGCAATGAAGAATGACGAGGAAAGATACACTACCTGGAACTTTCGGTCCTTGTGTATTGTCGGTAGAGTTGGATGGCTCGGAGAAGCATTCAACAGCCAAGATCAGAATGGTTTGAGCAGACACTATGAAAAACAACCACACAAGAAGTTTCATTTTCATTTTGTAACCTCTGTGTGCGCACGCGTGCGCGTGCGGGTGTGTATGTCTGCAGAGTTGAGCTAGAAAAGAGCGAGTGATTCAGTGATTTGCAGGAGAGAGAGAGAGAGCCTGCTTCAAATACCAGAAGGCCTCACAGAAAGATGTGCAGTTTCTTTTTGCTAACTAAGAGAGATTGCGTTGTCGGCTCCACGGGATAATATTTCTGATAGAAGAATCAGAGAGAATAAACAACTATGCCAGGGGCAAAAATGAAAAAAAAAGGTGTGAAGGATGGCCTGGCGATATGCTGTTCGAGGGAATTAAAAGAGAATGGTCCATGTCGGTACTCTACTATTCCAGAAAGATTGCGGCTGAATTAAATTTAACCATTGCGTGAAACTGGAGCCACTTTTTTAAGCTGTGACCAACCAAAATCCAGAGTCATCATATACTTGCAGACCTTGATGGGATTTGCCAGACTTGGTAATTTGATTGGTCCAGGACATCGGCTCTTCCCAGAAAGATGGAGAATCTTGGACTCTGCTTACCTTACATGGTTGGAAGAAAGTTTTGTGAATAGTATCAACTATACTTAATTCGCAGCAGGTGACGCGAATCAGTCTGAATCAGATGTGTAGGAGGTTACAGAGTGTCCTGATCATGTATTGTGTTCAAATGTAGAAGGGAACAATGCAACTCACCCCTTGACTGTTCGGATTATCCTTCTTAACTTTCACTTTGTGACTGACAGACATCTTTGAGCGGGAGTAAAAGCAGCAACAAATAAAATTCAACGACGATAAAAGTGCTTATTTCCAAAGTTTTGTCCATTATATACAACGCCTGCAATCATGCGTGGAAATGAGATAACTGCAATTTCGGAACATTGACATTCTTGAGTTCTTAGCTCAAGCTTGTGTCGTTAGCTCAAGCTTGTGTCGTCGACACATGGTAGAGCTGAGTTGTCAGCTCAAGCTTGTGTCATCGACATCCTTGAGTTATCGATGACACAAGATTGAGCTGCCCCAGTCTAAACTTGGTGCAGATCTGTTCTCAGAGAAGAAGGTGAGATCCCAAAGAATGTTCGACCAAGGATGCGGTTTACACTAGCAAGAAGCTTTTGGCAAAGGATCGTGTGGCTTAAACTCGAAGGATGGACATTATCTTCTTTAGTAGCATTTGCTAGTCATTATTGGATTCTAAATGAGCACCGAGTCATTTGTGATGCTTAGCTTTTGGAAAAGAGAGAACAGCGGTGCAGAATTGATTCTTCGTTTATTCATGAAGAAGGAACCTTTGCTGAATTACGGGCAGGGCGAGCATCTCGTACCTCTAACAGCTCAGGAGTATAAAGCAAGAAAAACACGAGAACAAACCCAAGAGTCATCAAATTCTGTCACATCGTATAAGCCATAAGGTATCGACCGAAACTTTATGGATTTGAAACAGGATGCTCAGATTCTGTGCTTTAAAATGCTTTCTGTGTAACATGGGAACTTCCATGTACAGAGAAAGAATGACAGCCTTGAAAGGAAATAAATATACCATTTTTTTTTACCCACAAATCCGGCGTCTCTTCTCTAATTTTGCTAGTCCCTAATCTGTAGCCTACAACTAGTAGGGAAGGGGAGTTTTAAAGACCAATCTGCATCAAAGAGAGAGAGGATTGGCTTGCAGGAAATTCAATAAACTGAAGCTCTCTTCAGCAAGTTACTAGTATATTTCTAAAAAGCACACTCTTAAGTAGACTGAGGTAGGAAGAAATGCAAATTATTTAAGTCACCGGAAGTTATGACAAAATGCCATGGCCAACCATGTAGCTCGGATGTCTAGATACGCTTGCTTATCACAGAAAGGTCTGTCTAGCAGCATAACATCCAACATTCAACAGGAGGTCATCGCCCGACCAACCAATGTAAAATGGAATGCACTTTCATTGTCTCTGCAGAATCAATAGCGATCTGCTGGAAGGGTCCTGATAACTGCAAATTAGACCTGATGCTGAGAATAACCTGTGTGAAGCAGCAAAGGGATTTTGGAAGGGCATAATTTGACCCGGGAATAGATTTTCACAATGAATAGAGGTTTGTGAACGGCAGCTCTACAAAAAGGAACTGTCCTCGAGCATTTCACAGTATTTGATGTGGACCAACCATACCGCAACCAACTCATCACCCAACTCAATATACAAGTCCCGTCATATATGCAGATAGGTTGAGCAACTTAGCTTTACCTTCTAGTCATTGACATGGCTTAAAATAAGGGGAAAAATGCTGCCATCCTTCAAAACCCACATAATTTTCTACACAAGAAAGCTCAGTATGCTTCTCAGCTACATTTTTTTCACCAATTTTATATAATGGTTTAGGGGGAACAATCATATATAGAATAGTTCATGATCTACAACCAAATGACAAACATTAAATTCTAGCAGCAGCGTGATGCTTACCTAACTGGAGGAGTAAATTACAACAACAGTAACATGACAATATTTAACTTTAGTTGCTGCAGCACAATGTTCAACCTAGCTGGAGGTGTTAAGTCATGAGCAGAATCAAACATCCAGATGGATGCATAATTGTCGTCGCAGCTCAAAGAAAACACCTGTATGGCAAAGATCAACATAACTCCTAACTTGCAAAAGAATAGTAGGATGTTCATGATATCTTTGGAAGGATGTGGATTTTAGACGAGTAAGGAAATGGAGGAAAGTCTTTGCTTTTCCCTCGACTTTCTCACAAAAATTTCAAATTGTATCACATTTTCCACACCCGCCTCCCATTTTCTCCCCTCTGCAACTTCCCAAACAAAGCCCTTGTAAGAAAAGCCAGGGCATGCATGAAAAATAAATAAATAAGAAAAAGATAAATCAGCCTATTTAGGCCATCACATCCATAGTTAGCAAATTCATAATGATTTGAAGCTCCAGTTCCGTCTCATGGTCACAATCAATATCGTCACTATCCACTATCCCCAATATCACCAATATCCTTAAAATCAATATCATCAATCAGAAAATCTCAGGCCTGTTATACAGGAAAACAACACCGTGGAGGAATTTAAAAACAACAAGGTCACCATGGGAAAAGCCAAGACAAAGAGAAAACTTGGCATACTAAATCTCAGTAAAAGTAAATCACAACGAAAATTTACCCAAGGAAATTCAAAATGAACAGGAAATCTTCCCAATTTCTCTTCCTATGAAGATTCTACCTACAGGCAGCATGGCGTTAGAAAACTAACATCCTTCCAACCTCATAGCTGTAAATGATGTCAAAGGCTATGCCTCCAAAAAAGACAATTAAAAATCTTCTGTCCTGGTCTTCCCACTAGGGAGCGTAATAGATTGCATTCTTGGTCATTGGAGTGAAAGGCCAAACAAAAATAACAGTATCAATCAATAATTAACTTGCAACCATCACAGAATGGCAGAGAATTTACAAATCCTTACAGGCAGGACCTCCTAACACCGGCAAGTCCATCACAAGCCAGGGCATTAATGAAAGGTAGTCAACAAAAACAGCAACCAGAAAACACTCTCTCACATGTTTTTATGTGGAAATCAAACTTATCCTCTTCCAGCTTCCCCCTTAATATAATTAATTTACATTCAGTCACCAACAAGTTCCAACTGAATAAGTGGAAGTCTTAAATTCTCACATTGCCATGAAATGGAAGATTTGTCATTTTCTTGTTTGATAGGTTCTTAGTCCAAAACCATCCTTAAACACATCCAAAGCACCAACGCATTGAAAAGGATTTAGAGTCATGAAGTATCATTCAAAGTTGGCTGGCAAGAGTCCTTCAAATGTGCCAACTTGCCAAGCACAAAATTATATGTAGATAGAACTTGAAGGACCCAATAATTAATTTATCTCCAGGCGGAGGGGCACATGCTTGTGACAAGCTATTCTCAAATATCCTCAACTACTTTAATCATCAAAACCAGTACATCCTTGAGGATTATCATTAATCCAAGCTTAATGTGTTGTTCAACTCAAAAAGTTCAGTAGGAAACAACAGAAAATAGAAAGAGAAGATGCCTGTCAAACCAGAAAAGTTATTGAATTCATTATACCTCAGCGAAGGAGTTTTACAAATTACCTTCTGCTAAAAGTAAGATATAAGCATTTACACGATGAAGCAAAATCGAGGACTACTCAGACAGAAATGTAAATCATACATGTCAAGCACGCCTTTTGCTGAGACGCCAAGAATTGGGTTCGTGGTATCTGTCATAAAGAGGTTCAATACGCTCTTGACGCTTCCGCTTGCTCATCTTGGTGGGATCTGCAACTTTGAAAAATCTTGGCGCCGCTTCAACAAGCCACTTAGGATCAATAACAGTCACCTCACGCATGTACTCCTTTGTGGTCATGACAAGCTCATGATAAATAACCCAATCAGGCTGTCTCTGGAAGAGAGCACTACTTGGATGTATATAAACTGGTTGATTCTCAACCAAGGTTCTGTAACCTTCTTGTGGGTCTTTTCGGGCCGCATGGAAGAAAAACCCTGCTGTTATTGCTTTCCTTATCTTTGTGAAGTTCTTTCCAGCACTGACAACATCCAGTTTATACCTGAAATGCATTGTCAAAATTAAATTAACCCAATGCTCCTTAAGGCACAAAAGTCAGGTGTGATGACTATAAGTTTAAAGAACTCCAGATGTGACTCATTCTGTAGCTCAAAAGCAAATAGCACACAATTATACCTACAGAAGAAGTAGGAGAAAAATGAGTGCATTTAGATCCACTTAATAAAATTCTGCACAGTTTACCTTTGATACCTTTTCTTAAGGATGGAAACAATTAATATAACAAACAACTCAAATTCAAGTCAACACAACTAACAATATGATCTATGGGCAGCATTATTGTAAAGTTCATAGTTTGAACTCACTACAGCATGGCACAAAGGGGGAGGGGCAGGTTATTAAAATTTACGCAGTAAGATGGGTACTCAACAGAAACAAAAAAGAAGTAGCTAGTAAAGTCTAATCACCAATAAGTCATATTATCATGTCGTCTAAATATGGTTGGACTCTTAAAATATGGAACAAGAAAAACAAGTCTATGCAACAACAGCAACAAATTATACTGCAATTTGGAAGCAGAACAAAGATTTTAAAACACAAAGAAGAACACATACTTGTCCATGATGGTGAGAAGCTGCTTCCTAACATCCTGAGCCCTCCTCAGGGATCGAGACTGAACAAAATTCTCAAAGCACCACGGCCCAGAAAAATTCTTTGCTTTCCAAGCCTCATAAACCGCGAGAAGAGTCAAATGGTCTCCTTCCGGCTGAAAGAACTTGGCCCTCTTCTGATCTGCTTGGGCTTGTTTCTCTCTAGGCCTGTAGAAAATGTTTCCTGTCTGAATCATAGCAATGATGGTCAAAATCTCATCACTGCATCCCAAGTCTACACTAGCAAGAAGCATCTTCGACAAGGGCGGTTCCAGAGGAAATTCTGCCATTTTCCTTCCCAGTTTTGTGAGAAGCCCTTCCTCATCCAATGCTCCTAGACTATAGAGCTGTTCCATGGCAGAAATCAGAGCCTGGGGCGATGGCGGATCCATGAAATCAAAGGATAAAAGATCATTTATACCCATTGCCTTCAATGTAAGAGTAGTGAGACCAAGATTAATCCTTTGGATTTCAGGGACGGTGGTAGGGGACATTTCATTGCGGTATGCACTCTCTGTATAGAGGCGATAACATTTACCAGGCCCCGTACGCCCAGCACGTCCAGCTCGTTGCTTCGCGGATGCTTGTGAAATAGGAGTGATGACAAGTGAATCCAAACCTTGCTTCGGATTGTAGACATTCTGTTTAGCGAACCCTGGATCAACAACATAATAAATACCATCGATCGTGAGAGATGCTTCAGCTATGTTAGTGGCAACAACCACTTTTCTCTTCCCCGGAGGTGCAGGGTCAAATATCCTCGACTGCATTTCACTGGGCAAGGCACTATAAACAGGTAAGATAATCAGCTCAGGAACATTCTTGCCTAATCCTTTCATCCTCTCATAAAGAGATTGGCAAGCAAAATCAATCTCCTCCTGACCAGTCAGGAAAAGTAGGACATCGCCTTCCGGTTCTGTCAAATGAATCTGCAAGACAGTAATAAGAGCTGCATCCAAATAATCACTTTCTGGTTGTTTGGTGTAAAGAATCTCCACTGGAAATGTTCTACCAGGGATGGTGAAGATATTGCAGTTGAAGAAATAACCAGAAAACTTTTCCGCATCCAATGTGGCAGATGTCACTATCAGCCGGAGATCAGGTCTCCTTTTCACAAGCTGCTTAAGCAGTCCAAAAAGGACATCAGTGTGTATAGTCCTCTCATGTGCTTCATCAAGCATGATTACTGAGTACTGGGACAGGTTCTCATCAATAAGAATCTCCCTAAGAAGCATACCATCAGTCATATACTTAATAACAGTGTCTGGTCCTGTGCAATCCTCAAATCGAATTGCATATCCAACCTCTTCCCCTAAACGACAACCAAATTCTTCAGCCACCCTCTTGGCAACAGACATTGCAGCCACCCTACGAGGCTGAGTGCATCCAATCTTACCCCTGGTGGTGTAACCTGCTTCAGCCAGATACTGAGTAACCTGAGTAGTTTTTCCAGAACCAGTTTCACCAATAACAACAAGAACTTGATTTTCATGTACAGCCTGCACAAGTTCTTTTTTCAACTTGTAAATGGGCAAACTCTGCCTCTGTTCCTGGATGGAGAGCTTCGACCTCTGCCCGAAAGTCAATGCTTTGCCAAAGGCATCCTTCTTCCACTCTGGCATATCATAAGCTGACAGGCCAACGCCTCTGAGCTCCTGAGCGAGATGCCTCTCGCCTGTCTCTGGCATGGGATCTTCCCAAGGACGATTAAGATCCTTTGGAATGGAATCAAGCATCGTTCTCTGTTGCTGCTCCCGTACTTCTCTCCGCTCCTTTATAAGAGCAGACTGCAGTGCAGCAGCACGACTCAAGGACCCCTCGGGATTCTTGAAAATCTTCACTGGTGACATATCCACAGAATATCTGGTCTGCCCTTGCAAAAACGCAGGTTCATCCTCATTTAACTCAATCTCAAGCTCTTCCTCAGCTCCCTCCTCTTGGTACACCATACCATCCCCTTCCTCATCATACATTGGGTATTCATTCACCTTCAACACGCCTGAAGCCACCAATTGCTTCGCCTCCCACCTCTCCGGTGAGCTCATCCTCTTCAAGGGTCGCCTTGATGGGGCCACATCATCTTCCTCCACAATTCTGATCCCAGAGAGACCTGTTCTGCCAACAGGCCCATCCCTTGACCCTGAAGTTGGATTAGCACGATAAGCATCATCATTGTCACTCTTCTTCAGCGGAAGCAAATCTTTTCCAGTGTCCTGATCCACGTCCCTCATGGAAAGACTCAATTTCTGACCAGAGATGGAAATCACCTTCACATAAACTTCCTGATCCCGCTTCACTACATCCTTCGCATTAGCAACCCTCCTGCTTGCCATCTGCGAAACATGCACCAACCCCTCCTTACCTCTAATGTCGCTCAACTGAACAAAGCACCCCGTATCCATCACTCTAGAAACTCTCCCTCTATAAACCTTATATAGCTCGGGTTCATCGAATTATACCTCCCATTCCTTCTATCTCTAGTGTCTTCTCTATCATCCTCGTGATCTTCATAGCCATCCCTTCCACTTCTCTCATACTGATCTCTATGCCTTCCCCTTCTATCAACCTCCTCATGATCCCTGTCTCTATCTCTATGTCTATCTCTGTCTCTGTCTCTTTCTTTATCCCTATGCCCTCCCTCGCTTCTCCTATCATATCTATCCCGGTGTCTCTCTCTCCTGTCCCTGTCCCTCTCCCTGTCCCTATCCCTATCTCTCCCTTCCTTCTCATACTCTTCACCCTCTCTCCTCCGCTGTTGCACCTCCAACTCAAGCTCCCTCTCCAGGTCCTTCACCCTCTCTCTACTGTCGGCAATCCCCAAAGCCTTGAACTGACCTTTAGAACCACCCTCCCCGTCGTCGCCTCTCTTTCCCTGCTGTTTATCGGCCCTATCACTCGGAGGCAAAATCGCGTGAATGATCGTGAGAAGGGTACGTACGAAGTAGTCGGGCATTTCGGCTCCGTTCTCCTTGAGCCTGGCATCGAATTCGTCGACCGTCTCGCAGTTCCGGCCCAGCTCGGTGATGAATTCGGCGAGCACCTTGTCGCCGAAGCCCAAGTGAGTCTCGAGCTCGGAGCAAACCTTGGAGACCAGCGATAGGTACTCCAATTTCTTCAGGTCGTCTTCGGCGACCGCGGCGGCGGGCATGTTTCCCGGCGGGCGCGGAGAGAAGGAAGAGTTTCGTTAGGGTTTTGGAACGAAAGGGAACGTTGAGCCACGGAGGGCTCAATCGATCAGGGGAACAGCAGATCCCTCGAGATGCAAGATAGGATAGGAAACCCTAGAATTCGAGATTGAAACGTTGGATTTGGATTAGCAGGAGGAGGAAGAGGATGGAAACCGAAGTTTCATTCGGGCTTCGCAGATGCGGGAAAACGACGTCGGCGCTTTCTCCGTTGGCGGTTGGACTTTTGATCCCGAATTTATATAATTCTTTCGATTGTGCCCTTCGCCATTAGCATTTTTTGCATTCGAGCGAAAATAGGTTTAAAAAAAAAAAATCGTCATGAGAGAGGGGAAAAAAGTTTGCACTTTGCATCTTAATTAGTTTCGGAAAATCCTTTAATTTATACAAGAATGGTAAATTAATCATTTTTAATTAGATTTTTTTTTTTTCCGATTGTGCATGAGTAAGCATTCGACCTTTATAAATAATGGTATATTTGTTTGAGTGAAAGAAATTTTCCGTGAATTAGTTTTTTGGACTTTTACATGTATGATTTGCTGAAAAATTATTAGTCAACCAAATAAAATATACAATTAAAGAAAACATGTATGCTTATAGTTAGGAAGATGAATTTCCAATCCAAAAGGGGGAAAATATTTTTTTCTAAAAAATGAATTTCTAAAAAGTATTTTTTTATCACAAAATTTTTCTCAAAATAGGTGTTATCTTATATTACTTTTGAACACGGTATGATTATGCATATTTTTATGAGGCGGTAAATTAGTGAATGCCGAGTCGAGCTTCAAAGCAAGGCATATTCTAATTAAAAAGAGCATATGGATCCTTGAACGCGTTGGTGAATTGGAGGCGGGGGAATGATGACTTGCAGTAAATTCTCGATACGGCGATAAATTCCTTTAGCCGATAATAGATCATGCATTAAAAAAAATTCGTCGAACCATTTAGAGTAAACTCTCATTTTCTTTTATCGAAAATAGGGGTGATCGTGATAAGTTCTCTCTTAAAACCAAAAATTGAACGGAAACCATTTCTCAATCTGAAACCGATAATCAACCCCATCTTACCTGAAATTTGGCGATATTATTTTTCATACAAATTTTTTTTTTCTTTATAAAAGATTCCTAAACATATTAAAAGTTCAATTTAACGTAGCATAAAATTACTAATCACATATAGAATACTAATAAATGAAGAGATTCCTCCTATAAATAATCTTTACTTTGTGTCCGTATCGACGGTAGATAAGGCATTAAGTATCCCATCTATTCTAAATTTGAAAAAGATATTCTAAATCCGTTCCATCGTTCGATCCAATTGGACTAAATTCTGATTATTCACCAAAACTTAATCCCTATTGATTTAGCTTTCCTAATATAATAATTTTTGAGCTGCTATAAAAATAGTGATCTAAAATAAATCGTTATTTTCACAATAAATAAAAAACCGTCATCCAATCATTTCTTATTCATTTCTTATTGATCTAATTACAAATAGTTATATCCAACAATACAAGATAAGATATTGTTACGAGACATTGCAAACATTTAAATTACCATAGTGTAGAAAATATACAACACACTTTTGAGCAACACATCATTTCCTGCATTTTTTACAACAACTTAGGCCCAAAAAACAAACACAAAACAGGAGGACAACCAAGAAGAGAAGGAAAGAAACGGACGACCGACATCAAGAAGCACAACAAAACATCCAGCAACCAGAAAGATCCCTCCTAAGCTATTTCTCATCCTCATCATCAGTCAACCTCTTCAATCTTAGGCCCTGCTCCACCACCGAACTCGCCACTGCCTCTCGGGACATCGCCGTCGGCACCACCCATCGGCCCGTCGCTGCCGCCCTGATACATCTTCGATATGATCGGACCGCACAGCGCCTCCAACTCCTTCAGCTTGTCCTCGAACTCGTCTACCTCGGCCAGCTGGTTTCTGTCAAGCCACTCGATCACCTCGTCCACAGCCTTCTCGATTTTCTGCTTATCCTCTGGGTTCAACTTCCCAGCGATCTTGTCGTCCCGGACGGTGGTCCGCATGTTGTAAGCGTAGTTCTCTAGCGAGTTCTTCGCCTCGACCTTGCGCTTCACCTCCTCGTCCTCAGCCTTGTACCGCTCCGCCTCCTTCACCATTCGCTCAATGTCGTCCTTGCTCAGCCGGCCCTTCTCGTTGGTGATGGTGATCTGGTTCCTCGTTCCAGCCGTTTTGTCCTCTGCTGACACATTCAGGATACCGTTCGCGTCGATGTCGAAGCACACGTTGATCTGTGGCACTCCCCTTGGCGCCGGTGGGATCCCCTTGAGCTCGAACGTGCCTAGAAGGTTGTTGTCCTTGGTCCGCGCCCGCTCGCCCTCGTACACCTGGATCAGCACGCCGGGCTGGTTGTCTGAGTAGGTCGAGAAGACCTGCTCCTTCTTGGCGGGGATGGTGGTGTTCCTAGGGATGAGCACGGTCATGACCCCGCCAGCAGTCTCGAGGCCAAGGCTGAGCGGCGTGACATCGAGCAGGAGCAAATCCTGGACTTTCTCGCTGCCCTCGCCGGTCAGGATCGCAGCCTGGACTGCCGCCCCATAGGCGACCGCCTCATCGGGGTTGATGCTCTTGCACAGCTCTTTCCCGTTGAACAAGTCCTGCAGGAGTTGCTGGATTTTCGGGATCCTCGTTGAGCCTCCGACTAGGACGACCTCGTTAACTTGGCCCTTATCAATCTTCGCATCTCTCAGGCACTTCTCGACAGGCTCCATGCATTTCAGGAACAAGTCCATGTTCAATTCTTCGAAACGGGCCCGAGTGATGGTGGTATAGAAGTCGGTGCCTTCGAAGAGCGAGTCGATCTCGATGGTGGTCTGTGTGGTCGAGGACAGCGCGCGCTTAGCACGCTCGCACGCAGTCCTCAGCCGGCGGAGCGACCGTGCGTTGCCGCTGATGTCCTTCTTGTACTTCCGCCGGAATTCCTGGACACAGTGGTTGACAAGGCGGTTGTCAAAGTCCTCGCCGCCAAGGTGGGTGTCGCCGGCAGTGGCCTTGACCTCGAAGATGCCCTCCTCAATGGTGAGGAGGGAGACGTCGAAGGTGCCGCCACCAAGGTCGAAGATGAGGACGCTTTTCTCGCCAGTGCTGGAGGCCTTCTTGTCGAGGCCGTAAGCGATGGCAGCGGCAGTGGGCTCGTTGATCATGCGGAGGACGTTGAGGCCCGCGATGGCGCCGGCATCCTTGGTAGCCTGGCGCTGAGAGTCGTTGAAGTAGGCGGGGACGGTGACGACAGCGTTGTTGACGGGGTGGCCGAGGAAGGCCTCGGCGACCTCGCGCATCTTGGTGAGGACCATGGACGAGATCTCCTCAGGGGAGAACTGCTTCTCCTCGCCCTTGTGGGAGACGACGATCATGGGCTTGTCGCCGGGGCCGGGAACGACCCTGAAGGGCCAGTGCTTCATGTCGGACTGGACGGAAGGGTCGGAGAAGCGGCGGCCGATGAGGCGCTTGGCGTCGAAGACGGTGTTGTGGGGATTCATGGCGACCTGGTTCTTGGCGGCGTCCCCGATGAGGCGCTCGGTGTCGGTGAAGGCGACGTAGGACGGGGTGGTGCGGTTGCCCTGGTCGTTGGGGACGATCTCGACGCGGTCGTGCTGCCACACGCCGACGCAGCTGTAGGTGGTGCCGAGGTCGATGCCGATGGCCTTGCCTTCCGCCGGTTTCGCCGCCATTATTACCTTTCGTCGATGTTCTACGAGGTTTAGGTCGATTGAGGGTTCTTGGTCGGCTTTGATTTAGACGTGCGAGAGAGGGTGGTGCGTGATGATGAAGATAGAAGGTGGTCCGGGAATCTCTCTTTATTAGAGCGCGAGCGTCGAAGAAGACGGCTTGCATGCAGGGGGAGAGTTCCGGTGGGAGGAGCGGGAGGGTGACAGGTGGGAGATGAGTCGACACTGGAGTTCAATCCGAGTTCGGCTGGCGAGTTCTGGAACGGCGGTTAGAACGTTTTTGAACTCGACGGAAGCACCGATTGCTTATGAGTAGATTGGTCGGGCCAGGTTTGGATGGGCCGAAAATGATAAGGCTTAAATTGATCCATTATCATGTAATAAAAATAGTAATTCATGTCCAATCCAATGCACACCCAATCTGACCCATTGCTAAGACACTTTTATATTTAATTCAACTTAAGAAAACTCATCCCGAAACTAAAGTAAGAGCATAGAGTAAATAAGCACGAGACCAAATTTGGGCTTGAGAGAGTGCAGTGGAGTCATTGAGTTAGATCTAAATAAATTGTGAACCCATTTAACGCACTTATTATTGCTTGTTTATGGCTCATTTACTAAATATAATTTAATCCATAAAAGAGCCCATCAAATATTGGTTACAAAATGAGTTTGTAATCTATTTTAACAAATCTACTCATGGGGTTTAATCGACCGTTGAGCATTTAGATTTTTAAGAAGAAAAGACAATGGACAATATAGGAGAATAAGGGGCAAAACATCATAACGGTAAATCATACCATTCTTTCTAGTGTTTCACTTGTCTATTTGTTTCACGAAATATGGGACGTTGCTTCAAAATATTTCTTTAAGAAATTAATTATAGGAAAGATTATGTCATTTTCCTATGTTCTTGACCCTCATCATGACCTCCAAATTATGGCTCTTACAGTTCACTATTATCTTTCCACCACAAACATGACACAAACAATTCCTGAACTTCGGCCCACTGCAATTTGGTCCATAAACTTTCAATATATACAAAGTAGTCCCTCAACTTTAATTTAATATATAATGTGGTCGTTAAACTTTTAATTTGTTCAATATAATCCTTGAACTTTCGATACACGTTCAATATAATCCCCATTGAACATTATTTTATAGTTCTAGAGACTACTTTGAATATTTTTATATAATTCAAAAACTATATTAAACATATATCAAAAGTTCAGTGACTATATTAAATAAATTAAAAGTTCATGGACCACATTACACGTTACGTTAAAATTCAAGGATCATATTAAATAAATTAAAAGTTCAGAGATCAAATTATATATTGAATCAAAATTTATGAATTATTTGTGTCATTATCTTTATAGCTTTATTTGTCAAACAAAAGAAAGACTTCGGCAAATCATTAGCTGAAGCAACGGATCAAATTGAAGTGGCAAAAGTAGGACATGCAGTTAGTGATGAAATTCAAACCGGTGGAAGCCAGATTCACGACGGGCTAACTGACATTGTCTCTGTTTCAAAAAAACTAAAGATGCGGTCAAAGACGTCAGGAAGGAGATCATTGAGGAAGCAGGTACCGCTGATGAGTTTAATGCCACGACTTTCATTGCATTGTCAGAAACCAGCATCTTTCCAGAACATTCTCAAGCATGGACGATACGGTAATTATGCTGAAATTTAGAGTATTCTCAACTTAAATGTTGGTAATTAATAGACAAAGAGATGCGATCTCATCCATTAAATCAAATATCAATCAACGGTTATAACGGGGGACTTCTTATATAAATAGGAAAGCTCTCTCTTCATTTATATCCATCCAAATATTTTACAAAACATTCTCTACTGAAATTCCTCGAGATGCGATCTCATCCATTAAATCAAATATCAATCAACGGTTGGGAAAGCTCTCTCTTCATTTATATCCATCCAAATATTTTACAAAACATTCTCTACTAAAATTCCTCTCACTTTCCAAACTATCAACCCATAAAACATCCACCTTTCTAAAATTAAAACAAAAGTTTCACATATATTTCCCAAAAAATGCAATTAACTAAACTGGAAATTTCACATCCATTTCTCCAAAAATGCAATCTCCTATTATATATACCTTACAATGTCAATTTTATGCAAAGAGTTTTATGTTAATTTTTCTTACACTCAATCATTAAATAACGGACGAAGCATTGTCATTCTATACTTCCCCCCACCCCAAGCAAAAGTGCCATCGAACATCAGTAGGGTGCGCAAGCAGTTGTTAAGTGACGAGGGAGACCGTGTCGTGGTTGGTTAAGGCATGGCTAAGTAAATACGAAGTTAAAGCCCCTTCACTTCCCCGCAATGCTAATTGTGAATACAAGTGAAAAATGAAATATCTTGTCTCTTTTAGACCATCGAGAGGTTGCCACCTCAATTTATGTACAAGAGTCCAAAAAATGAATTGGACAGTGAGTTTAAAATTGGATTTCTTTTTGGTATTAAGTTTTTTATTTTTTGGTCGAATTGGGAATGGAGTTAAGAGTTGGTCTTTTATTTTATTTTTATTTTTTTTTTGTATTAAGCTAAAAAGAGAATAAGAAAGTTCAGTTCATTGAGTGAATATAGTCGTGTATTAATTGAAGCCCCATAATAAAGATTCGTCACATGGACGACCATGGTTAAAATATAAGCATAATTTAAAAAATACAAAAATGAGACGAGTACCAATTTTCCCTTAATGAAACTCAGCCCTCTTTTGCATTGCTTCCCGGATTATACTTGGGAAAAAAATATTCGAGTTGCACTAACACTAATTGAAAATTAATAAAGAAATTCGCGTACAAAAGATGTTGAGCAATGAAATGTTGATGAGTTTCTTACACGTGAATTTTATTAATGAATACTTTAAGAGGCACTTATTAAGCATTAATTTGACGAAATTTTGTCATTTCCAAACATTAATTTTTTTTCCATACCATGTATAATCAGTGCGTCAAAAATGAATATCTTGTATGATTAACAATTTTTTGAATAAAAAAAGGAAATGTTTTTCTAAATAATGGCTTCAAGATATTACACTGGAAAAAGAAAATGTAAAATTTTCATTCTCTCTATAACTTTTCCTCCTTTTGAGAAAATTAGAAAGTGTAATTTGTGCCCATATAAGAAGGAGCCACGTGTTAATTCGCGGGCCGACACGTCAATTTCCCGGTAAATTTGAAGGGCGGAACTGTAGGCGGAGTTAAAATACGCGGGGCCAGAATTGCAAATACGACGAAATTCGGTGTCCAGAAAAGAGGCCCCCTCAAAATTACGAGGACCGAACGAAAAGCGTCATTCTAACCCGAGACCCGATCTCTCGGTCCGGGTCCGGGTCCGGGTCGAACCCCCCCGCCCGCCTTTTTCCATCTCTAGAACTCTCGGGGCGATTCCCGGAAGCAAAATTCGAAACGCGTTCTCTTTCTTCTCCACTTGCTCCTTCCCCTTCACCATTCTCTCTCTCTCTGGAGCTTTCTCTCTCTAGCCTCTTCCAGTCGCCTCTGGAACCTTCTCTCTCTTTCCCGCCATGGCCTTTATATGCTCCTCCCTCTCCCTCCGAGCTCCTCAGCTCAGACCATCAACAGCAAGCAGCGCAATCGCCACGAGCGATCACATTCTTCTTCGATTCTTTTCCATTCCGATCAACCGCAGTCCAAGCTCGAAGCTCCGTCCATGGCTCCGAAGACCGAAGGCAAGGCCATTGGCATCGACCTCGGCACCACCTACAGCTGCGTCGGCGTCTGGCAGAACGACCGCGTCGAGATCATCGCCAACGACCAGGGCAACCGCACCACCCCGTCCTACGTCGCGTTCACCGACACCGAGCGCCTCATCGGTGATGCCGCCAAGAACCAGGTCGCCATGAACCCCCAGAACACCGTCTTCGACGCGAAGCGCCTCATCGGGCGCCGGTTTTCCGACCCCACCGTCCAGGCCGACATGAAGCACTGGCCGTTCAGGGTCGTCGCCGGCCCCGGCGACAAGCCGATGATCGTCGTCAGCTACAAGGGCGAGGAGAAGCAGTTCGCCCCCGAGGAGATCTCGTCGATGGTGCTGACGAAGATGAAGGAGATCGCCGAGGCCTACTTGGGGCACACGGTGAAGAACGCCGTGATCACTGTCCCCGCGTACTTCAACGACTCGCAGCGGCAGGCGACGAAGGACGCCGGCGCGATCGCCGGGCTCAACGTGATGAGGATCATCAATGAGCCGACCGCTGCGGCGATCGCGTACGGGCTCGACAAGAAGGGGTCGAGGACCGGCGAGAAGAACGTCCTCATATTCGACCTCGGCGGCGGGACTTTCGATGTCTCGCTGTTGACGATTGACGAGGGCATCTTCGAAGTGAAGGCAACGGCCGGCGACACTCACTTGGGAGGTGAGGATTTCGACAACAGGCTTGTGAATCATTTCGTGCAGGAGTTCAAGAGGAAGCACAAGAAGGACATCAGCGGGAATGCGAGGGCTCTGAGGAGGTTGAGGACCGCTTGCGAAAGGGCAAAGAGGACCCTGTCTTCGACGTCCCAGACCACGATCGAGATCGACTCGCTCTATGAAGGTGTCGATTTCTACGCTACAATCACTAGGGCGAGATTCGAGGAGTTGAACATGGATTTGTTTAGGAAGTGTATGGAGCCCGTAGAAAAATGTTTGAGGGACTCCAAGATCGATAAGAGCCAGGTGCATGATGTTGTCCTTGTTGGCGGGTCGACGAGGATCCCGAAAGTTCAGCAACTCTTGCAGGACTTCTTCAACGGAAAGGAGTTGTGCAAGAGCATTAACCCTGATGAGGCTGTTGCTTATGGGGCTGCAGTCCAAGCAGCAATCTTGACTGGTGAAGGGGATGAGAAAGTGCAGGACTTGCTCTTGCTCGACGTCACGCCTCTGAGCCTCGGACTTGAGACGGCAGGTGGTGTGATGACTGTTCTTATCCCGAGGAACACGACGATCCCAACTAAGAAAGAGCAGGTATTCTCGACATACTCCGATAATCAGCCAGGTGTGCTCATTCAGGTGTACGAAGGCGAGAGGGCGAGGACGAAAGACAACAATCTTCTGGGCAAATTCGAGCTCACGGGCATTCCTCCTGCCCCAAGAGGTGTTCCTCAGATCAATGTATGTTTCGACATCGATGCAAATGGAATTCTCAATGTGTCGGCAGAGGATAAGACCGCAGGTGTGAAGAACAAGATTACAATTACGAATGACAAGGGGAGACTGAGCAAGGATGAGATAGAGAGGATGGTGAAGGAAGCAGAGCAGTACAAGGCGGAAGACGAGGAGGTGAAAAAGAAGGTAGAGGCGAAGAACTCGCTCGAGAACTACGCTTACAACATGAGAAATACAGTGAGGGACGAGAAATTCGCCAATAAACTGAACCCGGCTGATAAGCAGAAGATCGAGAAGGCAATTGACGAGGCAATCGAGTGGCTCGACAGGAACCAATTGGCTGAAGTGGATGAATTTGAGCACAAATTGAAGGAACTGGAGGGCCTGTGCAACCCTGTTATTTCCAAGATGTACCAGGGCGCTGGCGGAGATGTGCCGATGGGTGGAGGTGCTGACATGCCCAACAGTTATGGTGCTTACAGCGACAAGGCTAGCTCTGGTGGCGCTGGTGCTGGGCCCAAGATTGAAGAGGTAGATTAAGGGAATTGAGGGGTCGTGTAGAAGCCCAGAGCTGTCCTGTTTTGGGCTTTTGGTCTTTGTGATTGAGTTCTGTTTGAGAGTAAAGAGTGTCGAGAGAAAGATGTAATAATCGCAGTGTGCATATTTTCTTTTTCAGATCATGTTAATCTGATTAGTGCTTTTCCCAAAATCCAGTGTTCATTCTTAAATCTCTGTGCTGTCTTGCTTGGAAATTTGAAATTTACCTTTTCCTGCAAGAAGTTTTGCTCAGGTGAACGTCGAATGTTTAAACATTAGTCCCGAAAGCTATAAGATCTTGAACTTGCACCAGCGTACTTTGTTTTGGAGACCTTGTTTTGCCAATGGCCTTTTGGATTCGAATTTGTGTACTTCTGTGTCTACTAAAAATCAGTTAAACTCCGTCTAATGAGCTATGGGTGTGCATAGAAAAATGTTCCTGTGCAAGCGTAGTAATTCATTGAATGTTAAGACACCTGAAGATCCAGAGAGTGTGTAATGAGTTCGTCACAAATACTAAATTCCTAGTATGAATCACGGTGCTTGCGCGTTTGTGCATTCTTAACTAGAACATATCTGGAGGATGGGAGCCAAATCAATCGAAAGAGCTAAGCATTTCCCCTTGTACGTCCTAATCTTCTTGTAACTAGTTAAGGGTAAGTATCAGTGGGAGAGACCTGGTAGAAGTTGCGCATCCACTTAATTAAGTAAGGTCGCTGAGACTGAGAGTAGCAAAAAATTTCCCACGCCATAAGTCAGTGCAGTAGCTGCTATGGATACATTGACATGCCTGATCATATGCTTGATGGCATGTTATAAGCTCTTTCTTGGCAAAGATGACCTCATTTATGTGAGTTCATCTTCAATTGAATTACAATAGCTAAAAAGAAGTTAGTGATGGTTCCTAATTCTTGACCATGCCTCGAGTGTTGCTACAATGTTGAACTGACCAAGCATAGCGTGGCAACACAAAACACGACTGTACGTTTCCCCCGTCACAGAAAGCCGTACATAAAAGCCCCCCAGAGATTCCGGTTCCAGGATTGACCTGTAGCTAGTGCTGTATTGCCTGCCCAATCTATGTATATTCGCTTTCCGGCACTTAGTTAATAGATTGTAGAATTACAATTGGTTTCAAGTGGGAGCCCAACTATGCGTGCTTCGGGAAATAGTGAAAATTTTGGGGGACCGATTGCTTTCTTCATTCGGATGATGATGCTGGGAATTGACTAGCGATTGGTGACCAGAGCTTTTGGTTAAAAGCAGCATTACCCGAAACCGAATTATCAAACGTTCTCGGCGGGTTCTAGCATCTAGTGCAATAATTGCGAGTTTCACTATCGTCTCAGTGATATCCGAATCTAATGCACATGTGAGATGTTACTATCACAGCACATCGAGAAACACACGTTGTGTGGAAATTTTGGATGGTGATCCATAAAGGGACGGCACTCAAAAGATCGATTTCAGCTTTACGATTGGTGAAGGGCGGGTGGTGCTCAAGAGCGCTCGTGCCGTCAAGCATTCCACGTAAAGAATTGGATGTTGCGTCACAGACCATCACATCGTCTGGAAAGGAAGAGCCACTCTAGGATAGGCTTTTGGTTTTAGACCTACCCTTATCTCTCTACCTTCCTCTTGTCCGGTGAACTAATCGCATCTCTCCATGCCTAGTTGTTGCCAGCATGCTTGATGGTCGGACTAACAAAGCTGATCATGGACCACATTCGAGGATTTCATGATTCTGCTCGTGCCCGAGCGTGCTCCACTACTATCGTTTCAGCCGGAGTGGAGGGCGCTGCACAAGCACGTTCTCGTTAGTCAGGGCAGAGGCACCACTTTTGGCAAGATGACCTTATTTGGTGCTTGCTTGTTGCTTTCATGGACTCACTATGTCTACTCCACCGCCCCCCAGGGTGAACTACCGCGGTACGACTGTTGATCGAAAGTCGCCTTAATGTTTGCCGCATGCGATTGAAACTTCAAATTTGTCATCTTGTTTTTGCCAAAAAAAAAAAAAAAATCACTGATGTGTTTACTCAGGAATAAGGTAAACAGAATTACAATTTAACTGTACAGTTGGATATGAGATTTAATCATCAGTCCCAAAAGTGGATGAAGAAATTCCGAGCGAAGATGCGAAAGTTGGAGTAGTGTCTCCATTAAGGTATCTCTTGAGTCGATCCAAGTCATCAGCGGCATCGAGCATTGTAGGCCTCATGGAAGGTGATTCCTGCGTGCAAAGGATACCCAACTCGATGAGCTCTGCAATGGCGACCTCCCACATCTTCCGCACTTCGGGAGATTGGTCTCTTGAAGCTCTTAACAACGAGGAGTCTATAACCATTTCCGCCCGCCCATGGTAATGACCCTTGACCCATTTGTGCAAGTTCAGTCCCCCGACAAACATGTCATCGGTCGGTCTCCTTCTAGTCACCATCTCGAGGACCAGGACACCGAAGCTGTAAACATCACCCTTCGTCGATGTGTTCAACCCATATCCGTACTCTGCAATGAAAGTTTAAAAGATGTTGGATAGTTTTTGACAGTTGGAGCCAATTTCATCAACATATACCTAACTTAAAAGGACTAACATTAATTTTCGAAAAAGCAATCAAGGGTACTGAATTTCTCTAGCATTGAGCAGATCTCCAATGTGCAAATCCATAGGATCAATGAATTTTATTACAGGAAATCTTTACCTGGGGCAATGTATCCTATAGATCCGCATAGCATACTTGCTGTGGAATTTCCCATGTTCTCCACAAGCCCTGCATTCCCATTTCCATTCGACATAATCAGTCTTGCTATTCCAAAATCAGAAACCAATGCGGTCATGTCATCATTGAGAAGAACATTGCTTGGTTTGAGGTCGCAGTGCACGACTCGAACTGGAGAATGGTGATGCAAATAAGCCATTCCTTCAGCCACGTCGCTACAGATATTTACCCTCTGGATGAGGGTCAAGTCAGAAGATCTTGAGCTCAAGCCCGTTCCTGAATGAAGATAGAGATGGCTATCGAGGTTCCCATTTGCCATATAAGGAAGGACGATAGCCTTGAAATCCGGGAGGCTGCAAGCAGTTATTATCTTTATCAAGTTCCGGTGCCTGATCCTCTTTAGAACTTGGCATTCCCTGTTAAAACTCTTGGTGGAATTTCCTGATTGGACATGTAACACCTTCACTGCTATTGCCGTTCCATCCAGGAGAACTCCCTTGTATACCTGTCCATAACTACCCGATCCAACCAGACTCTGGTCATTAAATCCACCAGTGGCATCTGCCAATTCTTTGTACGTCATTCTTGGAAAATTGGTCACTGGATCTGGTGGCTTTGGTGTGTTTATAGGTTCAGTCCTGGAAGAAGTTATGATCCTGAAGCGCCGGTATCCAATCATGCAGCATATAGTTAAGAGGCATGCTGATGCAAACATAACCACGATGAAAATGATCAAGAAAGTGCGTGACCAGAACCAAGTTTTCTTTCGAGAGCAAGGCGGTATGCCTGGAATCGTGCCACACAGGTTCTTATTCCCCACGAATGACGAAGAAGTGACAGATTTGAAAATGCCTCCTGATGGGATAATGCCTTGGAAATTGTTGTGCGAGAGATCCAGAAATGTCAGACTCTCAATCTTGTTCAGGCTCGCAGTGATGGGTCCAGAGAGCTGGTTCCAAGAAACATCGAAGGACTCAAGGTTCTTCAGATCGCCCAAGGAATCTGGAAGGTGCCCTTCAAGCGAGTTGCGTGAGAAATTTATAGCTTTCAGTTCATTGCAGCTCGATATCTGAAAGAATATACTTCCGCTGAGGTTGTTCCAGGAGAGGTCCATGGCTTGTAACTTTTCCAGCTTGCTGAGCTCAATTGGTAGAGGGCCTTCAAGATTGTTGTGAGACAGACCTAAATACAATCTGATCTCACTGATGCCCAGTAATAGCTCCGGCGGAATTCTTCCCGATAGCTGATTATTCGACAAATCTAGCTGGTACACTTGGGACAATCTTCCCAGTGACGCAGGTATATTTCCTGAGAGGAAATTGTTGTTAAGAAAAAGTGACCTCATTTCAACCATTCTGCCGAGACTTGCAGGGATTTCCCCAGAGAACTCGTTGTGTGACAGATCAAGAAGACCCAAATGCGGAAGCTGGCTCAATACGGTCGGAATTTTGCCTCTGAACAAGTTGCGAGATAAGTAGAGCCGTTCTAGACTTGACAACCCCCTGATCTCGTCCGGGATCGATCCATTGAGGAGATTCAACGACAGGTTCAACAAAGAAAGATTGGAAAATCTGCCCAGGGCCGGGGGAATGGATCCAGAAATTCGATTCTCTTCAAGTAACAAGGTTTCTAAGTGGACACTAAGTTGGCCGATGGAATCTGGCAAGCTCCCTCCTAGGTCCATGCCTTCCAGTTCAAGCTCGAGCAGAACAGTGCACTTTGCTAAGGACGTGAAGAAAATGTCAAGATTAGTGTTGCCTTCGTGACTTTGCATTTTGTTGTATGAAAGATGAAGATACTTAAGCAAAGGAAGCCTCTCCACAATATCTGAAGGGAGCAGGCCTTCAAGATTGTTATATTCTACATCGATATAATATAATTGCGAAGCATTTCTTAGAGAGACTGGTAAATGGCCCGTGAATTCATTGTTGTACAGACTAAGGCTACGGAGATTATGACAATTTCCGATCTCTGGTGGGATCTCTCCTCCAAGGGAGTTCATCGAGAGGTCTAAAACTGTCAATTGGGTGCAGTTTGCAAAGAGAGATTCTGGAATTGTACCTGTCAACTTGTTATTCAATAGAAGAAGCACAAGAAGATTGGTTAAAAGAGAAAATGAATGCGGTATTTGACCCTCTAGATTGTTCCCATCGAGCCGGAGACTGCAAAGGCGTCGAAGGGACGAAAGCTCAGGAGGAATCCTCCCGAAAAAGTAATTGTTTGCAAGGCTCAAGTTCCGAAGGCCGGTAAGATTCAATAGAAAAGGCGAAAGCCGCCCCACTAGGCCTTGGCCTTCTAAGGTGAGATTAGCCACCCGGTGACGCTGTGGACTGCAGATGACTCCAGTGAAGCTGCAGACATCAACTGTTTCGTTCCAGTTGCTAAGCGCAGAATTAGGGGATATGATTGCCTTCTTGAATTCCAGAAGAGCGGCCCTGTCTCCCAGCAGCGAGTGGCGGGGGTGAGGATGAGAGTGATTCGGAGGACTTAGAGCAGCTTGAGCTTGACTGGCAACAATAAGCCAGTGCTGCATTAGTGCAAGAAATATGCAGCTGATAAGTAACATCTTTGGGTTCCTTCAATTTGGAAAATCACATCTTGCTATGGCAAGAGTGATTCAGCAGAAGCAGAATAAATCGACAGAATAAGAAAATCTGTGCCGGCACGTGGGGCGGGGCTACTGTTACATGGACGAGCGGAGCTGAGAATAATAAGTAAATAGGGGAGTGGATGCTAGCGACAACATAAGAGGGATGGATGGAGGGGAGGTGGAAGTGGATCTTTCTATGAAGAAATTTCAATGACGAAATCGATGGCCTGGAAGGACTAAAAGGGCAGCCTCCCCCTTCTTCTAGTGGTGACTAGATTCTCAACTCAATTCCACAACCGTATTCACACTTTGCAAGGACAACATAGAAAATTGGCTAGCCTTCGGTGGATGTTACTTTTCCATCATAGAAGAAACCTCTATTCTGATGTCGTGATGATTCAGTCACTCACCCATCCGCCCAAAAGGAGAGATGCAGCTTTGACATTTTGGCTTGTTTGACATTCTTATCAACGTCAATGGCTGCAACTTGTCTCCATGTTCACTGGGTCACGATTGATTTTGTTTGGGAAGTGTGGTCAGTCAATTATCAAGAAGACAAGCTCCACGAATCTCTTATTGGCGATGCTCTAAATGCGTTTCTAATCATCTCTCATGTGCAGATGGTGCTTTGGTGGGATTGCAGCCTACTGACTCGGCATCTCACTGTTTCATATTCCTAGACGTGCTCAAAAGTTAGCTGAAACTTTTATCTGATGACAAGTGTTCCAGAATCTTAGAATACATTACCAATCCAGGTACCTTAGCGTTAGTCTTAAAGAGGTCTATGGTTCCACTTGATTTGTCTATCCAATCACCTGGAGTTCCCTTGTGATCTTTTTTCCAGCACAGTCGATGCTAGGTCGCGTGGAAACCACACGTCTAGGTAGCTAACAATCATTTAATTCAGTAGGATTGCAAGTCAAGTCTGATATCGCAAATTGGCAATGTCCATGAATTCATAATTCATATCAAAATAGTCTCCCCTATTCTCCAAAGAGCTACAAAGAGAGTGACAGATCATAGTTCATGAAATCCTAGCAACCTGCTCAGATCCTCAGGGAGACAAATATCAAATAGACCTTTTAGTCTTGACCCATATCACCTTTGTCGCCCATAAGTAGATGCCAAAAAACCCTGTTCAGCTGCCATACTGATTATTGCTTGAAAATATATAGAAGAACCCTAGCAACATCAATAGTTTCGTCACATACAGAGAATAAACAATTTCATGATGGTGTTCTTGAACAGCCTGGCCTGCAATCGCCAGTTCAACACTGAGAAACAAACTATCCTCCCGAAACAAAGAAACCAGGTCCGAACTAGACCAGCATCGTTTCACGGTATGTAAGGCTGCTTCCGTGTAGGATAAGGTGTAGATGATTCCAAATTGGAGCTTTACCCTCGTACACTGCGGTGCATCAAAATGCTCCTCAGCAGTCGCCTCAGCGACACTGTACTGCACTAAATGGCCATCACCATCTAGAAAAATTCCGAAGCTTCACACCACAAGTTTACTTAATTATTCATACTTTCTGTTCACTCGGCTAGCCTCTCAGTGTGAACTCGAATTAGTCAATCCTTGATTAGGCGCTATTCAAGGTGCAGTGGCAGCGAGTACTTGCAGAAAAACATATGATCCAGTGCAGGCTAGATTTTTTTATCTCCTGATTCCAGAGCTTAGCCATGCTGTTCCTGGATCCAGTTGACCTGGCTGCTTATCCATGCCCATTCTTGTTCCATTATGTTCATCAGTATGAGGATACAGCAGAGCACCATAAATGCTGAATTTGGTAGTCTTATGTTACCATGGTGGCTTTGGGAGCAGCAAAATTGAAATTATTGGCTTGTGGGATCCTCCACTCAGTCACATCCACTAGGGGAATATCACCTTTACATTTCTCTCATTCATATGTGAGATTCGAAGGAACATCTCCAAAATGTTAAGAAGAAAATGCAAATTGTGATCATGCATGAGCTCACTGGAGACAAGAAGTGAATAGCTCTTTTGTTGCAAATTCTTGGGAGTGAACTGGCAATGACAAAATCATATCAAGGTCCTTGGAAAATAAAGAGTCAGGAGTCTGGGGCAATGTTTCTGATACTTCGACAAGAAGCCGAACCAGACGTGCGGCTGAACCGCATAACATGTGTGTACTTTTAAGTGTGCCAATGAAAGATCCTCTACATAGACAAGTTCATGCGTAGATGGCGTTAGAACAGGACGTCTGTGCAAGTGGCGAGAGTTTTCTTTGTCTGCAACTGGAGACTAGATACTGGGGGATGTGGAATCATCTAGGTGCTCGAATGGACCGAATAGAAGGAGAACAATTTAGATAACAACGGTACATCAAAATGATTGGAAGGATCTAAGTGCGGCATCAACAGATTGGAAATTCAGTAAAATTGTCTAGTCTGGAAGAAACTTTGTAGAAGAACACACTAAATACGGAGACAACAATACCGCATGTACTTGGAAACGAAAACTTAGCTCTTAATCAGTTTGATTTGAATTCAAATTTGTGTTCTAGAGCAATCTCGAGCCTTGCAATCAGGGGAAAAAAAGGGTTCTAGATAAGTCATATGCTTTTGCCCTTTAGGACTGTGGAGAAAGTATTGGCTGAGTTCATAGAAGCAGTTTCGTATATTTCGAGCAAGGGTTGATTAATTACGTCCAGGTGAACAATCTTAACTAGGAACAGCCCCTTGCAAAGCTTGGAGGGATAGATACATGCACAAGGCCGATGGGATTAAAACGCTCACAAAGTTGTTCTTGCTTCTTGTGCTTATTTTTCGAAAACCTTTGAGAGTATCAAACCTAATCATTTTAAAGAGTGCTTTTTAGCGTAAAGTGAATTGTAGAATGAGAACATTATTATAGGTGGTTAGAGTTGGGAAAGTGGTGTAGGCCACCACTATTAAAACTTGCTTTTCGATTTCTTATATCATTTAAGTCCCGTTTATTTTACGGAAAATAAATGATTTAGATAATAATTTCCAAAAGGATAATAATTTGTTTGTTTACAAAAGGAATGTGCGAAAAATATTTTCATCATTTATAAAAATACTTAGACATAAATTTTTAGGGCGATAGTGAAAACATTTTCATTAATTAATTACTTCAAGCGATACGAACCATCTTTTTCAGAAAATGTTTTCCAAATCTTTTTTTTTTTTTTTGCGAAACAGACACAGTCGTAGTATCTTTGCATCTGTTGATAGAAGATATATGCCCTGCATTGTATATTTTGTCTACAAGCACTACTTTTGTTCATAGGGAAAGTGTTTCTCCGGCAAATATCTTTCACCGAAGAGGCAAATCTTTGACTATTTTATGTAAATTGTGTTCAACATTGTGACTAATTCTACTCTACAAGTGATAAAGTAAAGGATAAACATGAGATAAAAACGTGCGATAAAACGTAAATGTGCGATAAAAAATAGCCAAAAGACAAATGTTCTTACGTTTGTTTGATTATCATGAAGATCCTATACAACTATGTCTCTTTGGTTATTTATAGCTGATTTTACTGGTAATTGCTTTTTGGCAATTATATTTTCAATTTCAAACTGCTTCCAGAGACTTTGGTGTCGTGCCAATAGCTGTACTGCCTTTTCCACAACCACAACATTGTCCGCACCAAACTCTTGAAACTATCTCCATTCTTATTGCCTTACTACCGAGTGGCTACTAGTGCCGAACTCTGACATTTCTAATAATGAGTTGCTTCCTCCAGAACCGGGCTTAATGGGCTTTTCTTTTGTTCCTGCCCAATGAGTCAATATTGGTGCCAACAATTTCATTTTTTACTTTTGCATGAAAAAGTTTTAAAAATCCTATGCAATCAATTTGCGCATCTCGTGATCATTAAGTTTGATCCGCTTAAAAATGAAACTAGTCAAATAACTCAATCGGGGAAGTCCCCATTGAACCTATTGTGTCAATTTTCAATTGATCAAGGATCCACGAATCTTCCAATTTGATTTTTCCACTCACCATCATGCTATATAAAAATGAACTTTTCTTTCAGCATTACATTTTTTGCCTTTTGAAAAAAAAAATCAATTCAAGTATATTTATTAAGTCTTAAAGTTTCTACGAGGCCTAAGCAGAAAAAATATCTCATTATCACTTTGAAATCGTAATTTTGTAAATAACAGCACACAGCTTGTCAAAAATAGATATCAATAAAAACCACGCATATTCCGGGCCAAAATGAAATGAAGTTTACAAATAATTTTCTCGATTATCAATTCCATTGCAGAAAAAATAAAAAACCGGGGAGGGAAAAAAAAAAAGTTGCCCATCAGTCGGACCGAACCGAACCGACCCGACCCGAGGCTAGTATTCGACCCGGCTACTCTGTTTCAGCCCGTCCCTTCTTTTCAAACGAGGAGTCCCACCGAATTACCGTCATCGGGAATCAGGCGAACTCGTCGATCATGGGGGAGACGAGGAAGAAGACGAAGCCGAAGACCTCCGACGAAGAAGCTTCCGCGACCGGAGAACTCGCCTCGCCTCGCGCTTTCTCGCTCCACCTGGCGTGCGGGCTGAGCCTGGCGGCGGCGCTGTGGATCGCCCGCGCCGGCGGCGAATCCGTCGATCTCGTCTCCGATCCTTCTCGAACTCTCCGCCTCGTCTGGGTACGTGCTCTCCTCACCTCCCTCTCTCTCGCTGTCGTCTAGGCTCACGCGGCCACCGCATTCGGCCTTTCTCGGCTGATTTTTTGTGAGTTTTGTGGTTTAAGGTCATCGAGTGCCCGATCGCGATCCTTCTCTACAGTCTCGCCAGGGAGAGGCCTGCGCAAACCTCGGTAGCGTTTGTCTTCTTCCCTCCTTCATCGATAACTTAGAATCGAATTCACTTCATTTGAGTTCGTATCTGAGCCTCTCTTTTTCTTTTCGAATCTTCCGCAGTATATAAGAGCTGTCGTTCGTGGCGCGCTTGCATTGCCGGCCGGTCTGTTTACTTTTCCTGTTTTGATTTTCTGAGTTACGCGGCGTTTGGAGATCCTCTTTTCGGTAGTCTTGATGTGTAAGTATTTGCAGGGGCAATGGTTAACGCTTTGGGAGCCATTGCATTGGGTGCGCCTGTTGGGATGCAGTGAGTAGTTTCTTGGATATTACGTTTTGGCTCATTCGTTCTTGCGAGGATCTAATTTACATGAGTTCATTTAGTGGAGTGGAGATTAAAATGATGAGATGAGCTTACCATCTCATCCGGAATGTAACTGGGAATTCGCTTGAATTGTTGGTTTAGTGCTGATTGTTTCGATGACAGTTCTTGTTCTACTCTTCCGCAGGTACTTGGCGAAGACCATTAACTGGTCCCTCGTGATGTCAACCTGGACTGTAAGTTATATCATCACTTTTGATTTCTCTGGAAATCTGGCTATATGTTACTTCTTGCAGGCTTCACTTAATAGCCAACCTGAGGACAGGGAAAAATATTATTGGCTATTGAGAAAAGTATTTTTAGCTACGGGTTTTATCTGTTCACTCTGATCAGTCACCTTTTAGTCTGGAAAACATGCAATTGGAGTCTTGCTATCTGTACATGTTGTATCAGTTTGCTAAGCAGCTACTAGCAGATGTAGTCTTCCTAAAAGCTAATTCTTCATCCTTTGGCAGGTCGTGCCGGCCGCTTGTGTTTTTGGTGCCTCATGGAACAGTTGGCAACGTATCTTCGCATTTACAAAGTAATTTACTGCGTAGTATCTTGTTTCCTGAAATCATGCCACATCCATGGCGCATTAATTTTTTGTATTTTCACTGTTAAAAGATCTTTTATGAGAGCCTTCACTCTTCGACATTGGGCCTAAATTTTGTTTGAATATATAGGCCGATCGGTTCTATAGATTTCATGATTTGTCTGCCTGCTCATGGTGCAATTATTGGAGCTTGGTTTGGTGCATGGCCTATGCCACTTGATTGGGAAAGGCCATGGCAGGTACTTTCTCCTTACCACAACTCGTCATTGTTTGATGTGGATTATGTGTAGGTCAATCTGGAAATGTTGCTGTTACTCCAGTTGTTTCTGTTTATGGTTTCTTTTTTTGGTCGAACTGTTTATGATGGTTCACTACCCAGATATTACTCTCTTGGGTCTTTGCAATTGCCTTGATTTGAGGGTTTTTCTTATTTTGAATGGATTCGTCCTTTAGGGGATATGACCTGCTTGACTCTGTATTGCACTCTTACATGAAGGAATTGATGCAAAGCTACTGATAATTTGTTTGGAATTTTAGAATTTTATGCAGGACCACTGATTTCTGTGTTTCCTCTCCAACAGTGTGCAGGACCTTTCCTTTCTGAGCTGAGGAAATGAGTTAATGGTTTACTTTTGTTACTTGATGTCTAGTTTTATCTCAAGCTGAAAGGTTTTCTGCTAATTTGTAGATCTTGGATGTATGGTTCTCGAGACCTATCAGCAAGATCATTAAAATAAGTGAGGAAAAAGAGAGAAAGAAGTGGAGTAGTTATGACTCGTCCTTTGAAGTGAAATGGTTGTTGACTTTTTACAAGAAAGGAAGGATTCTAAGTTCATTTGATCTTAGCTTCTTTTTATGCACACCAAAAACTGCATCTTCTGAAAGTCGGCATGAAAATCCACCTGTTTGGTGTTTATATCGTAGTTGCTTTTAAAATATCGGTTTCTCTCTTTAATTTCTTCAGTGGAGCATATTGCATCTCTTTATATTCCCCGCATCAAGCAGCTATTAGGCGCTGCTCATGTCCTTCTCTTTAACAGGAGTGGCCGATCTGTGTGAGTTACGGAGCCATGATAGGGTACCTTGTTGGGATGGTGGCATCTCTGGGCTTTATTCTCCTTCAACACGGACACGATCATGTGAAAGTCGACTAGTGGACTGAGTCTGGGAATATCATTGGCAATTGTGCTGCAGGAGCTGCTTTCAAGATGACTACAGCATCCTTCACAATTTAAACAAATCCTGTTAACAGCAGATATGCTTGTCCCTCCAACTTTCATATGCTTTCCAGAGGAATCTACCTTATCATTTTTCATCTACTTATGCTTCACGGGTGAGGGTTTTCAGGGTGCACACCTGAACTGCTAAATGATGTCGATGCCAATAGATCCATTATTTTTCAGCAGTGAAAACAAGGGAAACCTGAGACACCAGAGGTCTGCTTTGTTCAATGACAACGGCAATCCTATTGACATCCCGGTAGGTAATTATTTAGCTTCTCAAAAACGCATCAACACCAAGGCAGTGAAAAAGCTTTCAGTGTGAAGAAGCAAAATTTTGATAGGAAAAGTTTTCTCCATTAATGTTGTCCATACTTATGTGGGAGTGCAGTCAGCAGTCTCAGAACAGCTTTTGCTAGCCTAGTTTCATGATTGTATGTTTACTGTCATTTTTTTGTTGTTGTAGTTAAAGTATCTTCCTACGCATTGGTGTTTCTTCCATTTGGTTCTTGGCTTATAGCTGGGAGCACTGTTGAAAACCAAACAGACTGCCTGGCATGAGAGCGGGGAACTTTTGTTTCTTGATTCCACAGTTGAAGGAAGAATGAGAGTACCTTTCATTGGAGTTTGCAGCTGAGGTGGTGCCTCTGCTGCAACACGCCGTACATTATGTTCTGCGTTTGCTGATTTAGCAGCGCATCTCGGACTGTAGAGACTAAGAGCAGGGCATTTGCTCTCTCTTTCCTGTTTACGACCATTCCTGGTTTAATGAGGACAGCTTTAGGGAGTGATGGCAATAACAGTTTATGAGAAACAGAATCAATTATCACCATATTTGTAAAACGCTTTATTCTTGTACACACCATTCTTGCCTCTCTCTTCAGCACTCTAGATGCAGAAAATCAATCGGCGGGGCTGTTCCTGTTCTTTTAGCAGCGCAGGAGGTCGTGTCAGAGCTTAAGCGGCATCATCTATTCGCCTTTCTCCGTGATTCATGCATTCTCTCGTCTCGTCATCGCCAAAGTACTTCCTAAAATTTTCACTAAAATGTTGCCAAGTTATTCAATAAATTACTTTGATTACAAGCTCTTGGTGCAGTAAAACGGTACAATACTCTGCTTGGGGTTGCAGTTGGGCGTTCCTTAGAGATCCGACGGAGAGCATCCACCAAAAACTACATGCCTCGATCGGATGGCCGGTAATCTTGCCGGTGTTTTTCTTTTTACCTTTTTGCATAGTTGTGTAGTTAACTCTTGACCATGTCATGTTGGTGCCTGAAGCGAAAGACGGAAGGGGAAGAAAAAGGAAAAGAAGAAAAAAGGTAATAATAAGAAACCATCAAACGTATATTTGTAGAGATATCTCGAATTGAATTCGATTCAATGTTTCGAAAATCGTGGAATTTGCGAAATAAAGAAGATTACCACCAAAATTCGATTCACAAATTTCGGCAACCATTGTTTTAAGAAACCATCATCGGCAACCGTTGTTTTAAGAAATCATTAAACGTATATCTTTACTCTTAAGAAATTCACAATCCCTTTGGGTTTCCTCCCGAGATAGATCAACGGCGCCACCTTCATCATTTCTCTGGAGATTCATCGCCCTCCTCATAACGTCGCATTAAAAGTTCATTTCATAAACCTAAAACAGAATATCGTACCATGCGAATTATGTAAAATATTAATGAAACGGGCGCAGCGGTTTTTTCCATCGGCTCAAGCTTTATGACCCATTTCATTCTTGCAAAATTTGACATCGCATCCATTCGCGTTCCAGGATTTTGCTGAGCGTACTATGCAGAGTCGACATGTCGAGTGGCTTGACACTTCTTTGCACTGGAAGAAAATGGGTTGGCTCGAGAGAGACTCTCCAGCAAGCAAGTGGACCAAGCCCAAAACGACTCATTCCGCGGACTGACATAGATCCTCTTCGCGAGAGAGAGAGAGAGAGAGAGAGGAGGACAGAGAGAGCGACACGTGGAGAAAAGGCGGAGATGGGCCCCGCACCGAACCCTTTAAAACTCCCCTGGAGATCTCTGATAAGCGCGAAACGCACCGCCACTTGCTCCTCTCTCTTTCCCTCTCCCTCTCCCTCTCTCTCTCTCTCTCTCTCTTCACTGTTAAGTAAAATACGTATGTCCTTCCGAGTTGCGCTTCCCTGCGTTTTTTATGCATCATCCTCCTTCCTCACTTCGTTCCTCTAAGATTCTCGTTTTCGCTCCCCCCGTCGTCGATTCTCTTCAGATTCATGTAGGGTCTCTGGCGGCCGTCCTCGTTTCGCTTTCTTCGGATGACGCTACTGGGGACGAGGCGGTTCTTGGAGAGTTGCCTTTCGGCGGTCGCCTCCCTCGCTGCTCTCGTGATCGGACGTCAAGTACGATTCTTTCCTCCGTCTTTCTACGTCGTCCGCTCGAGTTGGTCCGATCGTTTTTTTTTTCTTTTGTTCGAGGAACGGAAAGTTCGTAACTCGGTCTTCCGTTTCTTAGGGGGTTTGATCGATCATGTCCGGTTCTCTGTTCTTGTGAAAAGGGAAGAAGTAGAAAAACGAAATCCTGTCCGGGTGTGGTGAGTTTTTCTCGATTGCGCTTGCTGGGTCCTCTGGGGATTATCGGTATTTTTTTTTCTTTTTTTAATGGCTGGGGTTTAGCGATGTTTGCCTGTTCTTTTGTTTATTGAGTTGGTTTTGCTTTTCTGTCTTATGGAGTGATGGCGCTCCGTGAAGTAAAGGGTCGTACCTTGTTGAGTTATGGGGTGATTTTGTTGAGAGTTGGCATTGTGTCAGTAGTGAGACAGAGGATTCTTTCTTTACAAATGGGTTTATTTTATTGTTCTTCGTGCCGTCGCTTGTTATGAGTCGTGTGGGAGGATATATGAAGAGCTTAGCTGAGCATCCTCTCTGCTTGTTTTAAATCGACTGCTATTTGATGTGCGAGATTCTGGAAGAATAATGTTAGGCGAACAGATTGTGGTTTACGAAATTTGTGCACTAAGTAATGTGGGGGTTGCTTATTGTGGAATCCTAGAATGAGAAGATGATGGTGATATCGGTCCCCACTTGGTGAAAACTTGATCTTCTTGACCGCTTAAAACAGTTGTACTTTTTCTTAATGCACGCTCATTCGGCTTAGTTGTTCAGTGTAGGAGCTTTTACGTGTGTGTATTCATCAATCCCTTCATTTCAGTTCACCGCAACCATGCGACACGAGTCTGTCAACTTAAGTTAATTTTGTTTACAACTGTCACTTTTCTTCTGTAGGATGGTTTTCTTGAAGTGAATTTTCCAGATATCCAGACATAGGATGGTTTAGAGTGACGAGTAGAGGCAACATGGGGAGTGGATTCAAGCCGTCCACCCCCACTTTCCGTCCACAAGTGAATGAAGACCTCGCATTACTTTTGCTAAAGAATGAATTTGATGGCTCTACTGGGATGGTTGGTCAAGTGAGTAACGATGGAAGTGGCAATCTTCCCGCCCCTTGTACATCGCCAACAACCCATGTTCCATATGGGAACTGGCAAGGAGCGGCTGATTCAGACAATCGGGACTTCCCATCAGCTAGTACTACCCTTACAGTTGGTGACTTCCAGTTCAGTAATTTGACGAGTTCAGTGACTAGGTTCAATCATATTAGTGGAAATGGCAACTCCCCCATGTTGCGAGGACAAGGTCTGCATGCTCCAGGCATAAGTCGGAACTCCTTTAGGGTGCCTGAGAGTAGCTCTTATGGTAATGCGGTCACATTGGACAATCTGATGGGTAGTAGACACGGTGTCCGGGGTCCTTTGACTTCAAGAGACTATGCTGATTTGAGAGGCAATGTTAGCGCAGGACTTAGGACAATTGGACCTACCTGGGCAACAAATGTACAGAGAGATCACGATTCCGTGGTCGTTAGTAGGGTAGCCAACTGTGCTGCCAATCTTCAGAATTCCCCTACAAACTTGGGAATCATGCAGGCAAATTCAAGCAGAGGCTCACAAGGCTTGTTGCAAGGACAATCAAGTAATAACAATATGTTAATGGGGAATCTTGAGGAACAAATGCTACTTGCGCCTTTGCTAAACCAAAGATCAGATAGTGGTCAAGTAGGAGAGGATGGTGGTGGCATGTTCAACATGCTGCAGTTCAAATCTCCTGAAAAACTTGATGGACGACTTTTGACCCTTTCAACAGGAACTCACACAGAGATGAGCTCAAAACCTTTTGTCTCTGGCAGCTATAATACTCAAGAAACTGGTGGGGGCAATTATCATGGTCATAATGGTAATCTGTTGCACCCTGAAAACAGCACATCTGGAGGTTCTGTTCTGTTCCAGAATGTGGATGGTAACTCTGTAAGCTACAAAAATGCCACTTCGTCCAGCGGACACCAAGAAATCAGGTCAAGCCAGTGCGGCAATTTACATCTGCAGCATTGCAATATAGGTCAAAGTCGTCTAGTGCCGTCTTCAAAATCAACTGTCAGTGACCACTCTGTACAGCATGGTTTGGCACAGCATGGCTCGACTAGGTGTCCATCTTCTTCTCCATTTTTTCAGAATAATGCTCAAGCAGCTTCTCATGCATTGGGGAATTCAGGTACACAAGCTGACAGGAATCTTTCGAGAGTACCCTCTAAAACAATCTCTCTGAGTAACAGCATCTTCTCTCCTCGGCATGGTCAATCTGGTAATTTTTGCATAGGTCTTCAGTCAACCACTATGTTCTTTTGGATGTGTCTTTGACTACTAGCTCGTGTGGACATGCATGCTCGAATGGATTTTGATTGGCATTTTTTATATGTACTTTTTTTTGTCACAGATGCTTTTGTCTCCATTAGGGTTTCACATCTTATGCAGTTCTTTATGAGCTGTTAGTATAACATCGTACAATAACATGCTACTCTAAACCTGGAAACCACCCATGTCGACAGTGTGAGGTCAATGGGATGATACTCCAGACAAACAGAGTTCGACGTCCTTCTCCTGCTATTTATGCATTTTATACATAAACCCCTTGAACATCTCATTTAGAGAAATTAGGATAAAGCAAGTGCAGGACTGGATATCAACAGTCAACTTGAATTGATGATACAGGCTGTAGCTGGACCGGGCATCAAACATCAAGTTCCCTATCATGCAGATTTTTCATTAGTTGTTTTTTGAGAGAAGAGTTAGAAGAAAGAATGGACTAGAAACGTGCCCGTGTCTTAATATAATGAGATTCTTGAACATTGTTTCTTTTAGTTATTCCTAGCAGTGCTGTCCTTTACATATGCCTTTATTTGAATAAAACTTTGTTTAGCAGGCTGTCAACAAGTCATTCATCAGTTTCAGTAAAATCTTTCACTACTCGATTGCAGGTAATCTAGGGCAAAGTTGGGCAAATCATGTGGTCAAGCCAGTTCCAAATCTTCTTAGCTGCAGTTCTGCTGGTATTTACTGGTTAACCTTTGCTCCCACATAAGTAGAGTTTTACATTTTAGGCTTCATTGGTATTTACTTCTAATAAAATGCAGGTGCATTACCAAGCGCTGTGAAGCAACCTGAGCTTCAACAAATCTCTAATATGCCTGTTGGACCATCTCGTAAGAGAGAGGCACCGCAACTTCCGTCTGGTGCTTGTAATGTGGTTCGCAGGAAGACCCATCCCATTACTTCATCATCAGTATCTTCTTCAACACAAACAGCAATACCTTCACAACCTATTGCTTGTTCATCAGTTCCTACACTAAGACAAACTGCAACAACTCTACAACTGACCACTACTCCATGCATCCCATCTTCAAGGCCAACTTTAACGCCTTTACAACCTGTTAACTCTTTATATATACCTTCTTCAAGACAAAATGCAACTTCTTCACAACTCATACGCCAGGTTGCTTTGCCTCTGCCCCCTTTGGCTGAGCAGCATCGATCTGTTGCAGGTTTCATCCCAACACCACAAACTGTGCCAGCATTTCCTTATCCAGCCCAGCCAATACAGTATGACCCCATCCAATGGCAGGGTGCTTTAGCTCAGCCATATATTCCAGCACCAAACCAGGTTGCTCCATGTCTCCCTCACCGAGCTCAATCTGTAAGACCTCTTTCAAATCAGCGTCAAAATTCTCTACCTCTAGCTTCACCTCATAGGCCCCCTGTGCATCCATATTCTCCACCTCTACCTCAGCATTCTCCAGCAGCTCGCGCAGGGCTAACTTTAAGGCAGATTGCTCGACCTACTGCACCCGTGTCACCAGCTGTTCCCCCAAGAATTGTACTACGGGCTGCTCATCCACCGCCTGGAATAGCAAATCCTTCTGCACCTTCTGCGCATATAAGATTGGAAGGTATCTCTTCAGGTCCATATCTTCTATTCTATTTTGGTAACTCACCTTTGGGAAAAGCATTCTATGCCTTTGAAATTAGGTCATTGAATCTTTCTCAAGCCACAGCGGTATCATTCATTATGACTAGAGCTTCATCATGCAGCGGTTATTAATGGCCCTTGTCATGTTTCAATGCCATCATCAATTGTGGCGATGTGGAAATCTACACGATACCATAATTATTTTTACCATGAAAGAACTGAAGTAGTAATTCTGATGTTGCAGTTGAAGATGATGCTTCCCAGCTCATTGGACATAAATGTCTCCTGTGCAACAGGGATCTTCGATATGAACCAGGATCAGGTCCTATCTCGATACCATCCCGTCCACCCACCATTGCTGTTCTTCCCTGTGGCCACACATTTCATGAGTCTTGTTTGGACTGGATCACTCCTAAAGACCAAGCTAAAGATCCTCCATGCGTCACCTGTATTTTTGGGGAGGACTGAGTCCCATGCTGCTCAACGGATACATCAATTTTTTGCTGATTGTTGACTTCTAACCTCTGCTTTTTAGGAGGCAATGACCAAAAGTACAGAGAATCAGGGATAAGATGTTACTGAAGTTTTATAAGAAGAGTTTTATACCAGCTGAGTGCATGTAATTTGTGCATATACAATGATAACTGCATATAGGTTTTTCTGTTCTTTTGTTCGCTGGATAAATGGGTATCTTTAGAAGCAACGCATAAGCTACTATGTGGCATATGCGAGATACCGAGCAAGGTATGCTCTGCCACTGTAAACATGTTCAAACGATTTTTGCTCCTCTTTTATGGAGAAGAGGACCTTTACTTGTGGGGAGACTTGCCGACGTTTCTAGTATTCCAATTCATTGAAGTGTTTCATCATCTTACTACAGTTATTTAAGCTGCTGCACTGTGCCTCGCTCCCTCATGATCTCATTATCTCTTCTTTTTTGTTTCCCCAACACGGTTAAGAAGCTGCTGCATCCCAATTCAGCTGAATTTGTACTAGTGCCCAGATGATTCGGTTTTGCTGGGGCACAAGATTGGCAATTCATTGCAATATGTTCTCGTTGCATGGAAGGAAAACGTTACCGCGCATGCTGATCTGCCATTTGCAAAAAACGAAGGATTAATCTAAACAAAGCCACAAAGGGGCCAGTCTGGACCTTCTTTCGGACGGAAATGGAAGTGATTTACTTCTGTCGGGTCCATCGGGAACGTGGGCTAGCCATCGAGTCAAGCAGGGAAGGATCGATGGTGTTTTCAAGCTGATGATGGCTAGCGCTTGGATCAAGCAGTTGGTGGCAATTTGACAAGACAGGGGCTGTTGAAAAGGCCCGAGTTGACCTCGCGTGGATCCCTCTTTTAAGTGTAGTTACTTGGACACATGCGTACATGCATCCATATGAAAAATGCCGTCACCGTAACTCGATGGGCACAAAGAGCGAATATTCACCTTCTGATTATTTAGAGTGCGCATAACAAAATTTTTAAAATAAAAATCAGTTTTTTACCAGAAATTAATTTCTTAATTTCTATTCCATAAATGAGTTTCGAGAAAAAACGCGTTTGATAACGATTTAAAATTTTTCTATTTCGAAATAAAAATTCATTTGATAATAGAATAAAATTTCTATTTTTAGCGTGCAACGACCGGCATCCGATGGCTAAAGTCCAATGTCCAACAATCGGCATTCGGCGTACGGCATCCTGTGGATCGGTGGTGGGCCATCGAAGTTCACGGTCGCGTCCCAGCACACGGAGTCCGGTGACCGGCGACGAGCGGCCGAAGTTCATAGTCCGACGTCGGAGTTTGGCTACGGCAACCGGCGTCCAACGTCCGGAACTCGATGATCGACGTTCGACATTCGAGTCCGGCGACTGGAGGCCAGCCAGCGACGGAGTGGCGGGCGGTTGACATACGGCGGCCGGTGTCGAGCGGTGAACAGTCGGCGGCGGACATCGGTGGTTGGTGGTGAGCCTCCCAGCATCCAAAAATTGGTGATGAGTGGCCAACGATGGTGGACATTCGGCATCCGGCGACGGGCGTCGGAGTTACGTGGCCGGCGGGCGACGTCCAGTGGCTAGCGGTCGGCGGCTCGTGGTCGGGGCCGGTGGCCGGCGGGCGACACACCGGCGGTGAGTGTCCGACATCCCAAGGGCGGTAAGTGGGCAACAAGCGGTGACGAGAGTGAACAATGAAGAAATTTTTGATTTCTCATTTTTGTTCCGAAATAGAATAGTTAAAAATTTTAACTTCGATTTCTACTTTAAATCTATTTCGGAATAAAAATCTATCCAATAAATAGAAAAATGAAATTGCGTTACCAAACGGATTTTTGTTCCAAATCTATTATAGGGAATAGAAAAACAGAGAAATAGAGAAACAAGATTCTTGTCATGTGCACCCTTAGTCTTTTTGTCACATAGGCAATCTCCAATGAAAATTAATTAAAATGGTTGTATTATCATTTCTTCACAAAATTATAAAATTGAAAAGTTTAAGATTTGGACTAGCATTTGTATAATAGATTTAGAATCGATTGGATAATTTTTCTTGATAAATATGGATGCATGCATATTCTATATACGACGTCAAAATTTTGAATAGGAAGCCTCTTGATTAACATATACGTTATTAGATTGAACCCTGAATACAAGTTGCAGGGCTTTGGTATGACAATAGCCCTGTTGGGTTATACTACAATCTAATGATCATTTTTCTTTTACTCTTTGTTAATATTAGATATCGCACGCAATTCTTGCATTTGATAAGTTTTTTTAACTTCCAATAAAAGGATTCATTAAGCACCTCAGTAAAGAAAGTTTATCCTATCTGGCATTTTTGTTTCTTTTTTTCCGTATTCTACGTGATCAGCGGACATACATTAACAAGATCGAAATTAGAATTTAAATAAATATAGGAGAGGAAACATGCCTATGTCCAGCGGTTCGCAAACTTCTCATGCATGGTATACATATGGTATTAACTCCGTCGTTACCTAATCGAGACCGCTTCATACGGGAATAATAGATAAGGTCCTAAATAAGCTTATCAGTTCTAAATAAATCTTCAAATAAGATCAAAATCATGCCACGTGGACATCCCTCAATACGTAAATGGGGGTATTTGGAAGAATTTTGAATTTGATGCCTCCCATGTCTATAAACGACAATAACGACCCAATGGTTCACCTGCAAAGAAAATTCAATTCAATACAAAAGGGACGAGCTGTCCTCCTAGTTTTGATAATGTGAATATTGATCGAATATAATTATCTGAATTTTTTTACACAATTAAGAAAAATAGTCCAGTAAATGCTGCGGCAGGCATATTCGTTTCTTGGGACTTTTCGACACGGCGGACGAGGCACCGGCTAAGGTGAAAAGATAATGACGGGGAGCTGACGTCAGAAAATGCCCGCATGGAGCCTAGGCGTGGGCATAGAATCCGACACCCCCACGGCGAATCCGGACCGTCGAAACGCCCAACCGCTGGTGGGGCCCCTCCCCGATCGGCTGGTTTACCGAGGGGGGATTTTTAAAAGGAGGAAAAAGCAAACAATTTCCTATCTTCTGGCTCTCTTCTGCTCTGCTCTTTCTCGGTAATACCAAAGAACGACAACAACAAGAAACAAGAATCGAGACCCGGAAGGGAGAAGACCAGGACGCAGAACGGCAGCCTTGGAAAGCTCCTAGCTTTCAGACCCCTCTCTCTCTCTCTGTTTCTGGGTCGGTGTCGGTTTTTGAGGTTGAAGCTTCGGCTTTCCGGGAGCTGTGGAGGTTCTTGAGATGGTCCAGGAAGAGAAGCCGGACGGCGGCAGCGCTGCGGTGGATGGGAATCTGCCCGGTTTCTCTCCGGCGGCCTCGAGTCCTCGGATTTTCTGGAAGTCCCGCAAGAGATCAGGTAACGAGGCTCGATCCCTCTTCCGCATCAGTGGTTTGTCCGGCGATGTATGCCCGCGCGTGAGGGTCCGTGTGCTTCGTAGATAGAAGGAAAAAGTGCGAATCTTTTTGGGGGTCGCTGCGTGAGTCTGAAAATTTCCTCGTGGGTCCACGTTTCTTGAGTTGTTTTCGAAGCGAGGGTGCTTCATAGTCACGTTCTGCAGAATTACCCTTCATTTCTCTGTCGTGCAATTGCTTATAGATTCACAGAGAGAGAGAGAGAGAGAGAGAGAGAGAGACTTGTTGCATCTAAGTCTTTGCTGGTACGTTACTTAACTGCGTTTGGTTAGCTGGCTTACCAGTCATTCTGTCTTTCTCCCTCCCTCCCTCCCTCCCTTTCTCTCTCTCTCTCTCTCTAATTATTTCTAATATCTATTTTTTTTACTTAATTAAGGCCACCAATCTTTTCTTTGCCCCTGTCGCTCCATTCAAGATGGATGGCTCCAAAAGAGTCTTCTACTTATTTTATTGATTTCTTCCCCTTCGGCTATACCTAGTTCTCGATATTTATTTCTTTGAGATGTGTGGTTTTTGTATATTTGCTTAATGTTTCTGGGGTTGTATTTTATATAGGGTGCGTGGAAATGGTCCATCTTTTAAATTTCGGCTCATTTTCTCCTGATTGGATCCAATCAATTGACTATAGACAACTGGGGTTTTTTAATTAGAATTCTTGATCAAATTCCTTATTTTTATGTTTCTGTACCCTCGTAAGACAAATCATTTGTTCGGAAAGTTGTTAGTCTTTTTGTTCACACTTTTCGCAGTGCCCTATTGCGATTTTGTAAACGATTGTATGCCCTTCCGTTAGGTAAGTATGTTGGCCTTGTCTAACTACCAGGAATTTGTTTTTTTGTCCCTTGGAGCAGCCATAACTACACAGCACTTGTTTGACCGTTGCGTTTGAGCAAGACAGTGTTTATGCTAGGGGATAATGCCTTAAAACTTTTTCTTGCTTAATACGGGTCTAAATCCTAAAAGTGTCTTCCATTTTATGTTTTAATCGATGGAGTTGTCGACTACAAGCCACCCTCCCCCATCGGCTTTTAAGGGTCTGCATATTCGTCGCCAATGGCATAGGTGGAACTACTTGTGATTCGTTTGTGCATCTTTGGCATCCTTATCTGTATTATAGAAGATCATGGATGAAGCAAGATCTGTCTGCTGTGGGATTCATGGGATTATATCTGTTTCGGTGTCTTATAAATGAACCAATCTTGTGGTTTGCCACTAGCTTCATGTTTGACAAACGATTGGTCCATCAAGTTACTGTCATTCTTTCAAGAAAGAAGAAAATAGACCAATGATGCCTTCCATTCCTTCAGTTTTGGTGGCTCCAAAATTCCCTTGGAGCCCCAAATTTCGGAGCTTCGGTCTTGGTCTCTTGTTCCCTTCTGCTCGAAAAACAATTGGTCCATCAAGTTCCTGTGCTGTGTCTCGTGTTTTACTAGGATGCATGAGCTGTTTCGCTCATAAATTGTTTTTGATAGTCTTACATCTTGGATCGAATTAGTTTAGGCAGAGAATACTAATTTGGTTGCTTTGGCGATGATGTTGGCTTGGCAGCCACTATATGATCATGTCTTTCGGCGTAAAGATGTGAATATGAAACTAGACCTCACTTGGGCACAGTTACAGCTTTACGATGACCTTTCTCAATGCATCAGCTTGAAGATTGTGCGTGTTAATATCAATAGCGCTCATACTTTTGATTGAATTGTTCTCGATTCATGGTTCACTTCTTTCTCATTTAGAAGTCAAAAGAAAGAAAAAGAAGGTATGCTTTTCACTTGTTTGCAGCTCCGATTCTATTATACTTGGTACTAGAATCATTTCTTTTCCAAATTTCCGACAGTTAGTGGAAAGTTATTGAACGAGGTAGCAGATGCTGCTGATAAACTTACCGACAAGCAGGAAGATGCACCGACAGATGAGAATATGCAAGACTCGACGCAGACGCCTCCACTATCCGAGCGTCGGAAGGCTCTGTTTGAGCCATTGGAGCCTGTGGGTAGTGCCAACAGCCGACAGCCATCGAATGAGTCTTTGTTGCCACCACCCGACTTTGATTCTGCGAGCTATCCACGAGGCTGGCTGATCGGGAAAAGGCGGAAGCTTGTGAATGTCGATGTGGTTGAAAGCATGCGAAGGATTGCCGTTCAGGAGATGAACAGAAAGGTGCTTATGAGCAAAACCACCTATCCTCAACAAATACTAATCTAATCCCACTTGTTTATCGCTCTTTAGTTAAATCTTAGAACCCAAACATGATGCGTGCAGGACAGGGAAATTGATGGCCTGAATGAGCAGTTGGAGGAGGATGCGCGGGTTCTCGAGCATCTGCAAGTGCAGCTACTCGATGAAAAGAGCAAGCGCTCTGAGGTCGAGAGAGAGAATAAGATGCTGCAGGACCAAATATCGATGTTGATGAACATGTTGGACGAAAATGAATCGATGGAAGATGTTCCCGACGAGCCTTAGACATCGCATGTTGGTAAAAAAACTGTTCTTTCGTTTCCTATTTCATTTTGAAAGAGTCTATATAGATGAACGTACGAAAACAGAAGGCATAGCTGGACCTAATAATATGCATGTTCTTTGATATGTTACTTTCCTCCGAAAATTTCTTTTTAGAGGGTTGGAGACTCCTTGTTATCGAGGTAGCTGTGAGTGTGATTATCTATCTGGTAAAGGGAAAGAAAAAAAGAAAAAAAAAAAAAAAAAAGTTTGGAAGTTAGGTAATACCATGTAAGTGCGGGTTCCTATTTGTAACTGAAATTGAACATAGCGGGTCTGTAATACAAAAGTCTGTTGATATAAACTATATTGTCCTTCCTTTTCGCTGTAAGTTCTTCCATCTGTTCCTCTTGTGGAGATCCGAGGACTGAAAGAATCGACGCCGTTGCTCCCCCCCTTCTCCTTCTCTCTCTCTCTCTCTGTGTGGATAATGATCAGAATATGCTCGCGCATCGTTCCATCATCCGTGTAGCTAGTCAATCAAGTCAGGCTTCTCTTTTTACCGGTAATCTCTTGTAAAAAACATCACATCATACAAATATCAAGATGTTGGAACCCGTGGTTGTAAATTTTCCTTTAAAATTTTTGCAATTTTCTTGAATTTCTGTAATGTTTATATATTTCGATGGAAAAGTGAAGAAGATCACTTTTTGACTTGGGTACAAAGAAAGTGAAGCGAGCCCTGACGCGGGCCAACGATGATGCAACAATTTAAGCATATGGATACCTTTGCAAGCGTTTATATCGACCAACTGAGCTATAGCGACTGCGAGACGAGAGACTAATGCAGCTACTCTTGATAGCCCGATCGGCCAATCTCTTAGTTGTCACCCGCAATTGATCGCTGCATGTGTCGACAAAAGAGAGTTATAACCATCTTAATTGGCTTAAAGGACAGAACCCAAGACATCGTGTTTGGAAGTACAGATCCTAGGAAAATCACAGGTGTCAAAAGTCTCGCTCTAGCGACTCTCATGCATAAAATCCGCAAAGCACATCCCCTCCCCTGTTGAACAGGGTCGCACCGGGTTGTATATGGGCAACTTGTCAGAATCAATAATCGTCTAAGATAAAAAGCATGTAAGTAATCTCAGAACGGGAAATGCAGAGCGTGCGCCTTTTCACGAAACCACCTGTGGCCCTAAAACATTTGAATATACGCCATCCGAAATGTAAAGATTTGTTCCAAACTCCGGCAAACACTACAACGACTCCATTTGAGTGAAACTGCAATCAACTTCAATATGGAAAACCTTCAGGCACAGAATTGCCCCAAAAAGCTGGCACTTCACGTCAAACGCGAAACAAATTAAACACAAACAAGCAATCCCATTCAGAGGCCGAAAGGTAGGACCCCATTGAAATAGAAAACTAAAGTCTAGGCTCCCTATCTCTGAAGATTAAGGTGCGGATTCTTCATCAATTCTGAATCTCAGAATCCTGGAACTCGAGACCATGCCTGCCAACTCTTACCTTCTTTGATTTTTAGAATCCTCCCACAGTATATGAGGTAGAGAGGCTATTCTTGGAAGATTAAGCAGCAGTTCACCAACAGAGTCATGTCTTTTTGGACGTGTTGACTCGTTCGTCTGCTCCACACCCGATCCACATTGTTCCTCAGTAATTGCAACCTCACGTGCAGGAGCAGCGCTGTCATTTTGCACATCCATGTCGTCATCTTTTTTTGTGGTTTGCACATATCCTGCGGTTGCATCATCTTTCTGGAGAAGACTGCAAAGCGAATTGACCCTCGACAAGAAAGCCCGTTCATCTGAGGCTGAAACTTCCGAGTCACTAAATAAGTATCTGGTTATATCCCCCATAATATCCGTGCTCTGTAGTTGCTCAGCAGAAAAGAGTGGATCCCCAGCTGCCCTTCGTTCTGTAAAGCAATGCCCAATGTGACTGACCAAGTCACTCACCGACATTGAGCAGTGTAAACCAGGTACTTTTATCTGGCTGCATAGTTTCTGTGCCTTCCCAATTTCTTCAACAGCATGGCCATCGACCACTGCACAAATCACAAATTGCATCCATATCATTAGAAAAAATCAGTCACATCTTTTAATATGAGAAGGGATGATTAAAGAGCTACTTAAGGGTGCCTCTTGATCGTATGCATTAATTATGGAGTTCCATTGAAAGAGTAAGGTCAGGAAAGTGGCTTAATTATATATACAGCTCAATCTTAGCAATTGCCCGAATAAAAGCAAAGCAGAAAGTACCATTTCTATCCAGATTAACGTTCAATGCTTTCTCAAACTGTAGACAAAAGAGAACTGATTTCACAGCACTCATACAAAATATATCGTGTATAAGACCAGCCAGAGGCTTAAGCTGACGAGGGTTATTAGTTGACATCACTAGCTGCAATTGCTGTAACACCTACCACCAAAGAAAAGGGTAGAGACAATTCTAATTAGTTCTGAGACGTACTTGTTAAAGACAAATACATCCACTTGCCCATCTCACGCAGATAAAAGCGTTCTCATTTACATGAAAATTCAAGAGAGAGTTTAAATTATATCATGACATTGTTCCAATGTTACTCAATAAAAACATGGACCAATACTGTAAGCAACAGTCAACATTCACCAAACAATATTGGACAAGTATTTTTACCAGAGCTGGGGGAAGATGTGCTCCACAAGAAATCATCAGGAGCTGTGCCAACAAAATCCTGTTGTTCTCTCTTTGTTAAACACGATTGGCTTGCAGGTGGCGAAGTGACATGAGCCATAGCAAACAAGGAAGATGCTTCCACACTTAGTCCTGGGAGGTTTGGTCCATTCTTGTCCAGCAAAGAAATTCTGGCATCAAAATATGGAGAATCCAACACTATCTCCGGTTGTTGACTAAGAAAATGGAGACGTGGATCGCATTGAATGAGCTTTTCAAAGTGTCTCCCAAGTAGTCCTTGCGGGCACTGCAGAAAATGGCGCCTACACCAGAATTAAGAATCCCACTATCATTAGCAGTACTACATAAGAGGAACGTTTCCTCCCTTTTTTCTGTCTTTAAAGAAATAAAGAGATCTGTATTTGCAACATAAAACTCAAGCAGAGTAGTGTTGACTACATATGGAAATATTCTGAGAACAAGCTGGCTTAACTCCTTACAACCACAAATACTTTAATCAAATTTTCTTTGGTAGATGCTTTAAACAAATTAATCCAGGGGAGAACAATACTAACCACTTCTGTCCCTCAGATTTCTAAAGTTATGCTCATTTTCATTTCTGGCATTTAAAGGAAATCCTGCTACCAAGACATAATGCAGTCAACCATGGAGTGCTGTGCGACAGACTTGATTGAACAGCAAATGAGAGTGACCCTAGAGAAGGGAAGTTTCATCTTACCTGTGTATGCTCGCTTGTGCATCGGTAAAGTCCGATGTTGGCTGCCACAGTGTATGCTTCCGAGGTTGTGGATTTGTCTCCCTAAAGAAAAGAGGCTGTCTTGCCAGCTAAATACAAAATGTAACACATCACTCATATAGAATCCAGAAATGGAATTAAAATATGGAGTAGCCAAGGAAACAATGATTACCACTACGTCTAGGTTATCATTTCCTTCAACAGAATAATTTGCCTTGATGGCCACAATGTCTGACCACTGAATTTCGATCTTATTCTTAAGAGCACCATCAAGAACTTCCCAAACGAGCTTATGCTTTGCAAAGTAACATTTTCCCACCAAGTCACCCTCATATCTTGACCTATACTGCAATTTAATGACAGTGCCGAATAATACACGTCAGTCATCTTATCATATAATAATTACACAAGATGACCAAGCAAATCTACCTCCCATGTGCCAATTTTGAGAACTGAAGCAGTGAAATTGGAGGCCTTGAGCTTATCAGTAGCAACTCCTTTGTGAGTTTTATTGCCTGAAGTGGATGATTTCGAAGTGTGTTCTTCAGTGAGCTTCATTTGGACCAACTCCACGAAGGATTCACTTTTCTTAAGACGCAAGCCCAGTGGGCTAGGCTCACTCAGCGGATTGTACACTGCTGGAGGGATTCCGAATATATCGCCACTAACTAAATCATTCTGCCACGCAAAAACATGCTCACACATCAATATCAGAGAATCGACCAACCATACTGTAGCTTATGATAAACAGTAATAGATCCCCTGCTTCCAGACTGTTCGGGGACAACAATCACCGACCGCCAACGATAAACGATAAATTAGAAACGACCCCATTCCAGTGATGGGATTTGAATTTTCATTAACCGAAGAACGGTTACAATCTCCAGCTTGCGAAATCAGAAATCAGGAAAAAGCAGTAACTCCCCTTTAGTATTCACAAGTCTTAAACACACATCACAGAACCAGTCCATTCCAACTAAAAAGGAGTCAACTCACCGAACAGAAAGCCGCTCCCTCCTACCATGTGAAGATTTGGACAACTATTGACATAATCTACTGATCCTAAACCGTGTTCATCAGCAAATCAAGCACAAAATCCACAGACCCTTTCATATCCAGTGGAAAAATCAAGCATAAAATCAGTTCACATCAACTGCAAAATAACTGAGGAGTGATTTAAATAATCTACCCTCAGGAGGATTCTACTTTTTTATTTGATAGCCTGCTATGGATACAAAACTAATTCAGTTCAGATGTTTTTTGCAATCGATTCGTATAAATTTTTTTTTTTCCGGCGACGCGTTTGCTTCTCATCCAAATTATCCCTTAACAACTCGCTTCTCGCATTCTCAAGCACGAAACATCTCTCCCTGCCCTCCCCTGCCTTCCCCTCCCTCACGCACGCACGCAACGCACGCAAAAGGGAAAAGAGAAAGCTTTGAAAAAGCGACGGACCTGTAGAGGGAAGCCCAGCCTCGGCCGCTTGTCGGAGGGGGCGAGCTGGTCCTGATCGACCCCGTCGTCGACCTCGAACTTGACTTTCCCGTTCCGGCACGTATCCGCCATTCCGGGAAGATGAACCATCGCAGACCGGCGCGGAGAAGGAACCGAGACGAATCCGGCGCGTCAATCCGAAGCCTCCCCAAAAGCCACGGCCCCTCTGAATCTCGACTGGTTTCGCACTGCGCACGACTGAGAATCGCCGAACTCGGAAAATCTCCAATCTCCAATTCCACTCCTCTTTTTTTTTTTTTTTTTTTTTCTCTCGCGGGGAGGAGGAGGACGACGAAGACGATGAGAAGAAGACGAAGAAGAAGAAGAGTTTGTTTTTTGTTGCTCTCTTGCCGAAAGGAAGGCGGGCCTGCCGAGCGACGCGCGTCGACCGAATCGCCACGTGTCTCGGGCGCGACAGGTGAGAAATTCCCCTGGGGCCCCCCTCGCGGCCTCGAAATTACCGAACCGGGCCTCCACGGCCGGCGCCCGGGCGAGGGGCACCGACGTCTTTTCGGCCGGCGGGCCCGTCTGCTGACGGGGGCAGCTCTGGGCCCCGCCTTGCTGCCAGGTCGGGGGCACGTGCTTTCCGGATAGAATGGCGGGCGGGGGGGGTCCCAGGAGGGTCGGGAACCTTCGCCCGCCGTGGTGGCGGGGACGGGGGCGGGACCGGGCGATCCTGTTCTCGGCTGCTATTGGCTACCGGGGCAGCGAAAAGACGCGGTGACACGTGTCCCGCCAGCTGGCCCCCCGGGGCACGTCGGTGACCTCGGGTGCCGTGCCCGGACACGTAAGATCGGGATTGCGGGCCCCACGCGAGGTGGGGGCGTCTTTCGGATAAGATCTCCACGTCGGACGGTGCCTTTAACTTTACTCGAAAGCAAGGACAAAAAAAGGGGGTGGGAAATAAATCCTTTCCTTAATAAAGCACGAATTGGATTCCGATTAAAGCCCATAAATTGAATTACGTGCTTTATCTGACCGCGACCGGATAATTACGGGGCTGCCACCGTAAGTGCGAATGTGCAAAGATTTGATGCGACAGCCCGACCAATAAAAGCATTCTACACATGATGTTATGGACGGGACATCACGCGACGCGCACTGAAAAGAGGCAGTTCGTGTGAAAAATGGGGTTTCTTCCATATTGAGGAAAAAAGAGCAGGCGAGGAAGGAAAAAATTTGGGGGGATTTGCGTCGTGTTGGATCCCATCGTTTACGAGCAAGTTAAAGAGGATGAAAGATTATGTTGAAATAACCAAGACAATATGAGCACGAGATGCGAGGCCCAAAACAAAACAGAAGGGCGCGAGGCCCATGAAAGGCCCACGGAAATCTCGAACGGGAACAAGCGCCGAAAGAAGTAGGCCCAAAAGGTCCATTAAGCTGACATCTATGCGTGTGCGATTTTCTCCATCTCCACAGCATTTCCTAACGGGATACTCGAAAAATCCGTTAGAGATAAATATCTCTATCTTTAGAGATAATTATGGTATTTCTTCAATGTTCTATATCTCTCAAAATTACCCATATATCTCAATTTTGATTGCACATACATTGATTGATATGTTATCTTGAATAGCATTTAATGAAATCTAATTCCAAAAATTTGAAAAATTAGATCATCAGACCGGTTAAAATTTCTTTTTCTTTTTCTTTTTTAAATTTTGAAGCATATCCTAAATAGAACTACCACTTGTAAGGAATAAAAGATAAAAAAGAAATCACCAGTTCTAGGACTGACTTTGGAAGCGAATGGTCGATGCAGTGCAGGTTTCGAGAATCGAACGAGGCAATCGTCAGTTCCACAAGTAGGGACCCGACTCATACCTCGTCCAATTCCAGGTTTTGTAATGGAAACCGACCCACAATAAGATCGATCATCCATAGTATCCGCGCGTTGGGATTGTTAAGAGGAAAAAGGAGGTTGATGAGGCGGGGCCGAATAAGTGGGAGCGGTTTTAATAAGCTTTGATCGTTGCTATGCACAAAAAGTCTCAGGTTGGTCAATCACATGCGTGGGGCCCAAAGCGCTGCTGCTCTGCCCAGGTTTCACTTTTGCTTTGCCGACGGTGGGGAGCAAGAGAGTACGCTGGGAAAGAGGACGATAGCGCTCTCCAGAAATCTCCTGCAAACGCGAAATGACCGCACAAGATGCAACTAGAGATCCTAGAGTCGAGAGGTGGCCTGCTCACCGAAGACTAGGTTTTGCTCTTGTGATCGATCTCTCGTGAACGCAACCGATTGATTCGGATCACTCCGATCGAAACTTCTGTGATCTGATTGCGAATCAAGCGGGGTGTTCATGAAGCAAGTGCATGGCATGAGTATTGCCAAGGCATGCCAGTACACGGAATTAGGATAAGGGGTGTGGATGTGGCTATCATGTCGGTAAAAAATCTGTGCAAATGCTCGATGCAAAAGTTTAATGTGCTCGGCGTGTCTCAGCTCGGCTGTTGTGAAACGGGCCTAGCTCCTGTTGTGTGAACGAGTTGTCATGACCATGAGCAATGAGTTTCGAGATAGGAGTGAAGGAGTGGATCTTTTGACCCATGCCCAACTCAAAACTTGGTTCCTTTTTTGAAAAATAAAGTAGATAGATGAAAGGAGGAAGACTATATGGATATAAGACATGTTATAGTCTCGCGGCATGGGATCCCACTTAACATATATACGAGCTAGTACTAACTTGTCAAGATACACTTATAAAAGGATGCTACTCCAAAGAAAATGCTTCCCTTAGCTTGTTGCAGCAGTAACCCTTCTATAGTACTATAGGAATTTTATAGAAGCCCGGTGAGCGAACCCATCTCCATTGTCCCACCACAGTGCTAGTAAGAGAAAAGTCGGGGTTATTCTCCACTATGACACGGCTGAAACGTGTACCACAAACGAACCAAATATTCCTCAGGCCAAGGAACTACTTGGAGATTTCGAATTGTAACGACCGGCCCCAAACCAATTGAGAGTAAGCCCCACACCATTAGGTGAACCATCGCCGTTATCTCAATTTGCCCTTTTTTGTTTTTCTCTAAAGACTACTCATATCGTTATTGTTGAAGAGTATCCCAAGGGTAATCATAGTCGTCAACAAGTCATTAAAAATAAGTTTTCAGTTCTCCATACGCTGCATTTATCAAGCTATGGAATTAACTAGGGATGTGTAAGAGAACTGAGAACCACTCAGACCACCCAAAACTAAAGATGACAAAATGGGTCACTTGTTCTTTGAATGAACTAATTAAATGGGTTTAATAATTAAAAACTTAAGATATGTGGGTATTAAGTGGGTCTTAAATGGGTTAGATTTAGAACCCATTTTCAACCCAAACCACACAATCTCTCTCTTCCCCCTTTAACTTTACAAAAATATTTTCTTATAAAAATCGAAATTATAATTATTTTTTTATTATAATTTTCTTTTCTTTTTCTTTCCTTTTTTTTTCTTTATTCTTCCTTCTTCGATGCCTGGCACAGCGATGGCGAACCGGCCGGTGAGCCTTCGCTCGCCAGATCTGGCGAGGTGGAGGCCTCGGTGACGTTCAGCCTCGCCGATCTAGCGAGACTTGAGCTCACCGGCATCGGGCGAGCTCGAGCTAGCCGAATGTAGCGAGGTGGAGGCCTCACCGACATTCGGCGAGGTCCAAGCCTCGCTACATTCAGCAAGGGGCGAGCTCAAGCTCGCAGGATTGGGCGAGGTGGAGGCCTCGCCGACGTCCAGTGAGGCTCGAGCCTCGCCGATCTAGCGAACCTTAAGCTCGCCGGCGTCGGCGAGCCGAGCAAGCCGGCTCACCCGTGGCCTGGTCACCGGTTGTCGGCGTGGGCGGGCGGCTGGCCAAAAAAGAGGAAGAATAAAAAATAAAAAATAAAAAGAAAATTAAATATTATATTCTTAAAAAATAAAAATAAAAATAATTAAAATTAAAAATTTATTTTTTAAAATTAAAAATAATTAAAAATCAATTTTTAAAAAATAATTATTTTAAATATTATAAAAATTGTCCATTAAATTTGTGTTGTATAGAACCATGTTAGCAATATAATTTTTAATATAATTTTTAATATATATATATATTTATATATATAAGCTTTTTTAGATTTCGTTAAATGGGTTGGATACAGGTCGGGTTGGGTATGAGTCAAAAATTTTACATTACAATAAATGGGTCATAAACGGGTTAAATGGGTCGAATTTGGGTTGGACCATTTATGACCCAACCCAAACCCGACTCAACCCACCCTTTTAACGGGTCTACCCGAAACCAGCAGTTCCTAGGGGAGTCGGTCTGATCCCAATTTCAGTTTAGCAGAACCGATAAATACTGGTTCGATTCTAGTTTTAGGCGTGGAATCGCATGCCCGCCCACCTGAACCAAACCGCTGTGTGTATATATATATATAATTTCATCTCAATTACTTAATTATTTTGTAATTTTTCAACCAAATATATATGTAAATATATGTATATTTGTAGTTATCGGACATTATTGACATAATAGGATTATCCCCTACTTCTTCTTTTTTTCATTCTAATAATTCATTTACTTGCTTTCTCAATCAAAACAAAACAAACAAATCTAGAGGAAGGGGAGAACCAATTGGAGATTAATGTTTTAACTTCTATGGACATTAGAACTTTTAACGTGGAACCTAATTCTACATATGTTTCTAGTGTCAGGAAACCTTAGGACGACTACACCATGATCTTCGAAAAAATTAAGTTTTTAGCTAATGAATATTATTTATTTGCTTTGCCTTATAATTTTCAATCCTTAATCAAAATCAATAACTCGCAATTCAACCCGAATATAATGCTGAACAAGCTTTATTGTTCTAAATATAAGTTAGGTTCATCGTGAAAATTATTTATCAAATGCAATATTTTAGGGAATGGGGACTAGTTTCATGGACTCACCCAATAACTGGACTAGACCGATGGTCCAGTTCCCGGGTGGATCTATGAATCAACGGGTGGGTCTCGATTTCAATTTTTCGAAACCGATTTTTAATAGGCAGTTCTCGATTCCAAGGTGGAACTGCCCACCTGAACCATGTTCATCCCTAGAATTAACACTTTGGAAATAGAAAGCTTCCCTAGATATTTAGAATGATTATGATAATTTTTTGTATCTTTTAAGATTGTGTGAATATCTCTATTTGATTATGCGCATTTTGATTGATATGTTATATTATTTAGTCATTTCATAGAGCCTGTAAATAGAATGATGTAATCTTCATTAAAATATATCATTATGATATATTGAAATATACACAATCCTCTATTTTTTTTTTCTTCCACAACATTCTTAACTTGGTATTAGACCTAGTCGATCCTAAAGTGCACTAGGTGTTCTCGCATCTCGTACATGCCAAAGTGCCTATCCAGAACTTAACGAATGCCCTTAGAGTACTTGTTAACAAGATTTTACTTGTATAAATGTAAAGATAATTTACGCTTGAAAGAGTTCAAAGATCCATAATTATGGGATGTTGACACATTGAATCTTTATCATAGTACTACGCTCGGACCCCTCTCTCTCTCTCTATATATGTGGGTACAAAGTCATAAACAGTGGACATGATTTGCGTGAGAGAAATGAGTGACATTAAGTTGGTGGAATAGGGGATGCTATTTATTGAGCCACACTCGCTCCCATCATAAATTACCACTTTCCACCCCCCACAACAAAAGAACGAGAAATTTCAAGTCAGGCAGACCTCTCAAAGGAGGAATAAATTGAAGGAAAAAGAAAGCAATTCTTTCGTACATATTGTAACGACACGTCCCACCCTACTTGAAAGAAATACAATATCTTTCACCGACATATGTATCTTCGATGATCGAGACGAAACGAGCCAAAGAAAGTTCAAACCTCTTCTTTGATTAGGGAAGTACCCGAATCTAATCAGTGTAATTACAGGTTAATTTCAGCTTAGGGGCTTGGTCAAGATATGTGATTGTGTCATTGGACTCTCAGGAACCCACGCTTGACAGGAATCCGAGGTGAATCTTCGAGTTGTTTTGAGTAGTGAAAGTGGATCCCTACATTCTCTGTCAATTCTCGATTAGATCAGCATACGGGAAGAGGGTTGAGGGGGAATCAGCTCAGCTGTGCGGCGTTGGCGGATGGGAAGTGCCCTTTAAATGCGAGAGCCGCGAACTGCTCCGCGGATCATCATAAATTCCACCTACAAAACTCGGCCCGGAAAGCAGGGAGAAAATGGTCGGCAGAAGAGAGGAATTCAACTACTCCTAGAAGAAATTGAGAGAGAGAGAGAGAGAGAGTTGAATGTTGGAGCGAATTTGATTTTCTTCGGGAGGGACAAAAGGGCTCGACAGGGACTAAGCTAAAAAGTCCAGAAAACTAACAAATGTTTGAATAAGCTAAAAAGTCCAGAAAACTAACAAATGTTTGAATCTTTCGTCGGCACCAGATCGCTTTCAAATCGAGAATGCGTCTCCTGACCGACATGGTAAATTTCCAATGAATGTTCAAATTGATTTATTAATTGAGATAGCGGTCATATCACTTGAGAAATAAAGTGAATACATGAATATCGACATATCAACATTACGCTTTTGAATATGGACATACTGGACTGGGAACAAAGCCGATCATGTTGCATGGGACAATGTCGAAGTATGAAGAGTTTTCATGGAGGCCAATTGAAGTCTTTCATTTTTGAATGTATAGGCTCAACGTAATGGAATACATTCCTATAGTTGTCTTTCCACTTACAACGCTTCAAGTTGAGTTCAATTAGGAAAGACAACGCTTCAAGTTGAGTTCAATTAGTCGCTCGATAGTAAAATGGAAACAACACTACATAGATGGACTCATTTCTTCTGCTTTCGACATGGTGAGCAAATTCAATCACTATGCAAAATCTGGTCATAGCCCATTGATAATTGTCCAAAAAATACTAAATTTAATGTACGACGATTAATCAGTTATAAATCTTTCAATTATCCTAATTTAGTCCTAGTCAATTATTTGCATAATTGGTCAGAATGACTATATTGGTAAATCACCAAAAAGTTTAGGACAAAATTGATAAATTTTTAAAATGTTAAGAATTAAATTGACACAATCGAAACGTTTAGAATTAAATCAGTAAATTGTCGAAAGATTTATGACTAAACTGACACTATTGAAAGATTTATAATTGGATGAGCCACTCCTTTATTTAAGTTAGAACTCAAATCGAACTTAATTTGACATGTTGGAGCGAGTCTAACTAGCAGTCCGGGACGAAATACGAAAGTGCAACATGGACGATCCTCGAGTGAGAAAGCGACTGCTGTCTGTCGAAGCTCCCAAGTCCGAGTACGACCGGCCCCACCTCGGACCAGAACATCGGAGAGGGCTTTAGCCCGGCTGTGCGAAGGCTGGCCCAAGATCCCACCAAACTGCGCGGCGCAAAGAAGGCAAGGGAGAGAGAGAAATGGGGGCACGCGCGCAACGCACGTAGGTCGAAGCGAAGGAGGAGCAAACAGGTGAGGACAATGGAGAAAGACCCGCAGCACAAGCCGTTTTAAGACGGCCATAAACATTATTAACCCTTCCTCCTTCCTCCTCCCTCCTCCTCTCTTATTCTTCTCTCTCAAGCCGGCTTCTCATTAACTCTCTCTCCTCTCCTCTTTTCTCTATTTAAACATTCTATTTACTACCTTGAAAAAAGGAAAAACTCTCATTTAATCATTTATAACTCTTTCTTATCTGCCCTTTTTCCATTGGAGGACTCTCTCTCTCTCTCTCTCTCACATTGAAGCCCTTCTTCTTCTTCTTCTTCTTCTTCTTCTTCTTCGGACCGCTATATATATTAGTCAAGACCGAGTTTGCTTTCCGTTCGGAAGCTTTGATGGCGAAAACCTCACTGCCCCGGCAGGGCCAGGAAGAAGATTCGGGCCCCAAGAAGGACGGCGGCGGCAGCAAGAGCGCGGCCGCCAAGGCGAAGGCCAAGCGCACCCGCAAGAGCGTCCCCGGGACGCGCCGCAGCAGCGTAGCTCCGTCTACCGCGGCGTCACCAGGTTCGATGTACTTCCGTGTCTCTTCGTATCGAAAGGAAAGATTTCCTTCTTTTTCAGACTTCTCATCTGGGATGATCTCTTTCTTCTTCTTCTTCTTCTTCTTCTTCTTCTTGAGCTGGGCGGATGTAGCGCTGCTGTCTGATGATGTATTTGCAGGCATCGGTGGACGGGTCGATACGAAGCTCACCTGTGGGACAAGAACTGCTGGAACGAGTCACAGAACAAGAAAGGAAGGCAAGGTAAATTAATTGATTGATTAAATTTCTTCATGTGATCGATGATCCTTTGCTGCTGCTCCTTTATTTTTTCGTAATTTTCTTTTTAGTTTCAGCCGGAAAATTCTTTCTTTTTTTCTTTTTTTTCTTTTTCTAAACGAGTTATCGTTGACTGTCTTTGGCTGTTGATCCGGCGACGATCTTGGCGACGTGATCTCACCGAAATGCAGTGTATCTAGGTGAGTTCGTTACCTAAGTAAGCAGCTCCGGCTTCTGATTTATTTATTTATCTTACATTTTTGGTTTTTTGACTTTCATTTTCAAGAATATATTATGACAGTGCAGAATTTAAGGGGAAAAAAGGATTAAAAAAGCCCCCCTCCCCCTCTATAATTTCTTTCATTTTCTCGAGTGTTAAGAAAATACGAATTAAATTTGTAAGCGTTAGGAAATCTTCTTTTTTTTTTCCCCGCAAATATTTCATATTTAACTATATGTGGAAAAAATGGTGGTATTCCAGGGGCATATGATGATGAAGAAGCCGCAGCACATGCGTATGACTTAGCTGCATTGAAGTACTGGGGACCAGAAACCGTCCTCAATTTTCCTGTAAAATTCTCTCATAAAATATATAATAAGGCCTTTCTAAATTTATTCTTAAAACTAATATATTTATACAGGAGTTAATATTTTCATCAATTTTTTAATTAATTTCATGTTTACACGCGATCGTGGCTCCAGTTGTCAGCATACGAAGAAGAGCTGAAGGAAATGGAAGGCCAATCGAAGGAAGAATACATTGGATCCTTGAGAAGGCATGTTTTTAGATTATTTTTTTCCACATTTTCCACTTAATTCTTACTCTCTTTTTATAAAAAAATCGTTTTGACATACACTAATTTTTCCAGAAAGAGCAGCGGGTTTTCCCGTGGAGTCTCGAAGTACAGAGGAGTCGCAAGGTAAATCACGAGCCTAGCCACTCCATGCTCGAGTAGAACACAACCATCATGACGGTCGAACGTCATGCATTTCGATAAACAATTTAAGGGTGACATAGAAATTCCCATCTTTTAGATTTTATCGTTATATTTGTTAGCCATATGTTGCCCTATAGAGAAAAAGACATGATCTCTTGCAGCCACATGTATAATAGTTGAAAATATGCCAAACCCAAAAATAATAACAAATAAAAAATATTTTAAACTAAAATAATTATTGTGGAATTTCCGTCCTAACCCCCGTGTCAATGCGACAAATGTTCCCTCCCAAGGTAAGTCAACAGCTATAAGCTTTAATGAGAGGTTGACTTGTAACATCCACGAGTTTCTTTGGGCGAAAGTTAATGACTTTGGTTGACAGTTGTGCATCGTGTTGGAGCGAAACGGTGAGTAGTAGTCCGACAATGTGGTTGGATATCGACGGCCTACAATGCACGAAGCAAATGTTTATTTATTTTTCTTTTTTAGCAAAATGATGGTATACATATATATATATGATCATTATTCTTTTTTTCTTTTATTTTGCTAATTTTGCGTATACGTTCTACACAGGCACCATCACAATGGCAGATGGGAGGCTCGAATTGGGAGAGTGTTTGGCAACAAGTATCTGTATCTTGGGACTTATGGTAAAATTTTCTTGCTTGTCCACTTAACCCAACACATCTTTTTTTGCCTCGGTATTTGAGATGAATTTGCATCAATTTAGTCCATGCTTTTGTTTTAGAGATAGAAGTAATTTCGATGGTAAAAACTATTTAGTCAATCTTAAGCTTACTATACAAATGTGATTCAGTCCTAAAAACTTTTTGATTGTGCCAAATTTAGTTCTAAGCTTTTTACACAAAATTCCAATGTAGTCCTCCCGATTAATTTTCGCCAGATATTGCTGGCATGGCAATATGACCATCGTCGGTTATCCTACGCGACATGCCAGCATGTCAGCAATTTTAACAGAAACTGGTTGGATAAAGGATTACATATGAATTTCGTGCAAAGATTTAGAATTGAATTGGCAAAATAAAAATTTTTAGGACTAAATTAACATTGATTCAACAAATTTATGATTGATTGGAATTATTACCGATAATTATGACAAGCATTCATCATTCCACACCCCACCTAAAATATAAAGAATTCTAGAGGATTTTGCATGGTTATAGAGTTGGTCCACCGTAGTAGGTCCATGAATCCTGGCCTTTACCCACTAACCCTGGAGGTGCCTTCTCCCCCCCTTGGGCATAAACGTTTCCCAATTCTCGAGCGACTCCATTTCTTCTCTATTCTAGACTCTAGCTTTTAAATTTAATGAAAGAGTTACGTCAACCCGTCCCACATGGCAATATCAATAGAGTAAATGCCGAGTGCTCAAGTGACGAAACTTTTTTTACCCCACACATCCCACGGCCATCACCCTCAATACACATCACCTATAATCCCATTCAAGCGAGCATCACCAGTACCGGATACCCAAGAAAGAAAATGGGGTCATCGCGCTCCGAACGTGACATCTCACGACGCAGTCAAACAATGTTTTCTCCGGCCACATGGGCGATGTCTAGACAGTACGATTGCGAATCCGATGCATCGTTTAATTTGTCGTTCGTCGGGTGACTTTTCTGGGACAGCCTTGGGAAAGCGGCAAATGAATCGTGTTGGTTGGGATATAGATCACCAAACCCTTCCAACCGCTTCTTTCAGCTATTTACTCTTTCTATCTTTCAAACTTCCTCCACCAATATCTTCATGCAAATTAATTTCTTCTGATTTACGACGGATGCCCAATCTTTTTTTTTTTCGAGACCAAACGGTGTCGCGAGCACATCCTTTTCATCTAGATTAATTTTTTTATTATTATTATCATATAATTTTATTGATTTCAGCTACTCAAGAAGAAGCGGCCGAGGCATACGACATGGCGGCCATTGAGTACCGGGGGCTCAACGCCGTTACCAACTTTGACCTCAGCCGTTACATCAAGTGGCCCCGGCCGGGCGCCCCGGACGGCTCCGGCGCTGACCCTAACTACTCCCAACAGAGCCCCAACGCGGGCGGTGGCGGTGCAGCCGTGGCCGTGGAAGGGGTGCCGGCAGCCCACGACCCGCAGGGGGCAGCTCTGCCTCCTCGGCGCTGAGCCTCCTGCTGCAGTCGTCCAAGTTCAAGGAGATGCTCGAGCGGACGAGCTCGGCCGAGGACCAAGGAGCCGGGTCGACCACGTCCTCGGAGTCCGAGGCGCCCCGCCGGAGCTTCCCCGACGACATACAGACCTACTTTGACTGCCACGATGCAAGCGGCGGGCTCGACGACGATGGCATCTTTGGGGATCTGAACTCGTTCGCTTCCCCAATTTTCCACTGCGAGCTCGATCTATCTAGCTAAGGCAGAGCAGTCGTTAAAAGAAGATCGATTAGGGTTCGAGAGAAACTTTCGGCAACGTCATTCCAAGAAACGATGAAAGCTCAGCCTCGCAAGCATGCACGCGAGCGTGGCCGCATGTGAATACGGAGAGGTGAGGATAGCGACGGAAGGAAGATGACGACGAGAAACGATCGCAGTAAAGAGACAATCGAGATTCTTTTTTCTTTAAATTATTACCGTCTTTGCTTAATTTTTTTTATTTAAATTACATGTAAATGGTGGGGATATTCTTTCGCTGAGGATTTATTTTACGTTTTCATATCTATTCCGGTCGTCCCATATAAGACAAGGTTGGCATGTAGTCGAACTTACCATAACTAGAGATTTTTTTTTTTTGGCTCCAATCTTGTGCCCTTTCGTCGGACTATAGATGAAGATATAACGCTGGACTTGTCAATCCGTGGTCACGTGGCACGTAGTTATCAGGTTATATTTTATGGTACATGACAAGCCACGATTTAAGGAAGATAACATACTTAATTGACTAAATAAAATGAATCATCAGCCGTGGGAGTAGACATCATGGGATGCGTTAAAAGATCGTGTCCTTTTCAAGAGAGGCAAATTTTCTTGTACGATTTCGGAAGAAATAAAGAGAGGGTGTCGCATTCTTGAAACGCAATTCCAAATGAACAATCTCAAATAAACGTAGGATGTGAATTTATGATTTGTAGGCTTTCAATGGAGATAGGACATGTAAGTCTATATACATTGGGAAAGTAGGGTTTCATCATGATCTCCTTTTTGGGTCCTCTCTTTGGAAGGATTGTAGAACATTTGAATATTAGCCACAGGTCTTCACCTACTTTATTTGTGTTAATTTAATAAACTTTTTTATTATATCAATTGAGTTCTAATTTTAAAAAAATTAAGATTTTTATGGCTCGATTGGCACAACTAAATAATATTGTGATGCTCCTTATCTTGCTTGATTTAGAAGATAAATTGTTGAGCAACACATAAGCATGACAAATTCTCATGTCATTGTCTCTTGAAAAACTCCTTTAAAGACTTAGCTCGCATATGACAAGATGTAAACACCATCAGATTTTTCATATTCCTCTCCAGTTTGGTTCTAATCTCATGGACCAAGCTAATGCCGACAAGGAAAATCAATCCACGATGTGTCATAGACAGAAACTCAATGTAATACGGACAAGTTTGTAACTACACCCACGAAAAAATTTATATTCTAAGATTATGCGGAAAATTTTGCCAAAAAATTAGTAGCTTTTGCTTGATTGGGAAATGGTTTTGTTCGTGTTTGAATGACAACAGGTAACTACACTCACTATTGAAATGTGAATTTTCGATTCACGAGGAGCAACTTAAAACAACTGCTGAAAAAAAAAAAAAAAGTCAACAGGTGACAACGGAAATCACGGGTCTGCATCTCAACAAACACTGTATGCGCACTATTTGACCGTAAATAAACTCAAATTCCCTACGATATTTACTCAAACAAACACGCACGCACGCACACGAAAAAGCTCCGTCAGCAAGACGAACTCCGATACATCACGACAGATCTCGTTGCTTCGGAAATTCTTGCAATTCGATCGAGCCTCTCGTCTCCATGCATGCATCTGCATGGACGGGATCAAATTTTTTTTTTTTTTTTTTTAATAGAAAGTGTAGGGGAAATGATTTCGTCTCTCGAGGAAAGAGACCCCATTTTTTTTTTTTTTTTTTTGGTCTTCGTATGTCGTTTTTAGGCGTGCGTGTTTTCCTCTTTTTACGGTAATTGTGGTTAATCTAAAATATGAAAAAAAAAAAAAAAAAAAAAGGAACCAAAGATATCCTTTCGAACTAATTTTGCGGCGAGGGAGCGCAATAATATCTCTTCGGGGAATATTTTCCCTTTTTTTTTTTTTTTTTAAATAACCCTGTTGGTTTTACTAAAAAAATTAGAAAAAATTATCAAAAAATCATAAATTTATCATACGACGGTCAATTCAATATTAAAATTTTTAATAATTTCCTAGTTTAATTTAATCTTTTTAATGAATTGCCAATTCAGTTTTTTCAGTTAATTTTGATTAAATATTGCTATGGGTGGCCTTGTTAGTGCCAACTATCCTATGTGAAGGACGATGTGGACAAGTTTTTTATTTTTTATTTTTTAGAATTTTCATTTTTTCTTTAATTTTATTTAGTTTCTTTTCTTCCTCTATTTTTACCCAAGGCCAGTGGGGCTGTCAATTGTTGGCTGAGGCATGAGGGTTAGCGACCTCCGTGAGTTGCTAAGCAATGGCCGGCAACACCACTTGCCCCTTTGCAAGGGCCGTTGACCTTGCCGGCACTATGTAAAAAGAGAAAAAGAAGAAGTAACAATAAAAAATTACTTTTTTAAATATAAAAATTGTCAACGTTAGTAATGGTCGCTCCATATATGACAATTATTTAACAGATTTATAACTAATTTGGCAAGCATTAAAAAGTTTTAGACTACATTAGCACAACTAAAAGATTTAAATTAAATTAACACAAATATTTATGATTAAATTGATTGCTATGTAATAGGTTTATGACTTTTTAGACAAATTTACCACACACATTTTTTATTTAACTTTTTAATTAGGAAAGTCAATGTCATTGTTCCTTGTTCAAAATGATTTTTACATTTCTCATTTCATCAATAGAAGTCTTTCGGACTAGGGGTGAGCACGGTTCCCGATTTTAAAGAGACCGGTTCCGGTTCCCGGTTCCATTTTTTTAGGAACCGGCGTTCCCGGTTCCGGTTCCGGTTCCCATAGGAATCGGAACCGGCGGAACCGGAGGAACCGGAACCGGTTAGATATTTAAAAAAAAAAAAAAAAAACCCCCAAAGCACCCACATGATTTCCCCTTCCCTTTCTTTTCCCTCTCTTTCTTTTCCCCCTCTTTTTCCCCCTCTCTTTCTTTTCCCCCTTTTTCCTGCTCTCACGTCACTTCCTTCCTGCCCCCAACTTTTTCTTTTCTTCTCTCTCTCTTCACTTTCCCCCTCTCTTGGCCGAAACCCCACCCCTTCTTCTTCTTCTTCTTCTTCTTCATCTTGCTGGCTGCTGCTTCACCCACCACCACACCGCCGCCCCACGCCCTACTCACCACCACCTCTTGGCCACCGACCCACCGCCACCCACCTCTCGTCGATGAGCTGTCTCGCCGTTGAGCCCGACGAGCTGTCGCACCGTCTGCGCCGCCCCTCGCCGCCGTCCCCAAGCCACCGTCACCACATCTTGCCGCCGCTCGCTCGGCCGTCCGGGCCGTCGTTGCTTCGAACCGCCACCGCCGACGTGGTTGAGGCATCGGATCATCCTCAAGATGAAAGCGATTGGGAAGGCGAGGATCCTGATGGAGACATTATTTATGTGGAGTAGGTCTAACTGCTGCAGAGCAACAGCACTGTGTTGCTAGACTGGGCATACTGCTGCTTAACCGGTTAGTTTGGTGTTGTCTTTGTAGGGAAGAGAATTCTTTTTCTTCTGTTCTATGACAAAAATACGATTGAGGGTGCAGCTTAGCCATATTCTAGATCTTGTTGGAACAAATTGTTATTTATGTGCTATATTTTCATAGGATTGTATGTGTTATTGTCTACTGAAGGAATAGCCAATGTGCCCGAAATACTTGGCACTGTATCTATATTATTTGCCACTCTACTCAACACTGTCCATTTGGGGTGAAGAATCTTCAGCTGATATTGATGTGAGCATCTTCTTTTGCCGGCCTAAAATGGGAAAGAAATTATCAGCCGATTGATTCTCTAGTTAAATGCTAAACCCAATAGACAAGCTGAATCCTTCTGTTGAGGCAGTTTGCAGTACATGCAGTCCAGGCCGTCATTTTGTTGTAATTGGTAAATCTCATGCATCAAACTAAGAAAACGATGATTTTGCACTTCTTCTGCTAGTTTACGGCACAATGAATGGATTTGCAACCGTTTGCTTGTCCCGGGATAGATACATTTACTGAAGCACCACACGCATGCTCTTGTTGGGTTTTAGCTTTCAAGTTGTTCTTTCAGTGATGCTACTTATTATTTTCAGAATGACAACTGAAAAGTCAGTCTCTCTTCATGCAGGTTTAGGGCAGTAACAATAAACCGCTCTTTGTGCGGGGAAAAGGAGGTTTGATAACATCATCTGGACTTGAAATAGATCCTGCCGATCTTTGATGCAATCCTCATAGTTTTGTCCTTGCATTTGCCGACCGCACGCCATGGCAAGCTATATTGAGCTTGTACTTTGTGTATCTGAGCATGTTGCCGTAACTTTCTGCAAAGAGCGCATAGCAACGGCGTGGCACCTACTTCTTGCCCACTCAAATCAAGAGCGAAATGCCAAGAGCCTATGCTCATACAACATGCCAGTAGTTATTATTATGAAACACATTAACCATAAGGAATCACCAAATTATACATTAGACAATGTTCTCTCTAGAAAACTATGAATTTAGTTGTCTATTCGGATGTAAAAGATTCACATTGTGTATTGGTAGGTACTGAAAATGGAGGGCCAACTATTGAATTATTTCGGCTTCCGGATATTCCGCCCACTACGAAAATGAAAAAAAAAAAAAAAAAAAAAAGAACTGTTGGAACCGGGAACCGACCGGGAACTTGTGACGGGGTAGGTTCCGGAGTTCTCGGTTCTAACGGGTAGGTTCCAGGTTCCAAAAATTGAGGAACCTGTACCCGAGGGTAGGTTCTAGGTTCCGGACGGAACCAAACCGGAACCGGGAACTGCTCACCCCTACTTCGGACCATATGAGATCAAGTGGATCGAAAAGTGACATGACACTCCTTTCATCCTGGTGCAACAATTTGGTGGAACGGAAAAAAGTTTGAAGAACTCTTTTGAATTAAATCAAAAGAGATAAGCAAGTAAAATATCCCGAATTTAAATTTCGCTAAGGAAACAAAAAAATTTCTCGACATTACTACTTGGAGAATAATTCTCAAAAATAAGGGGGAAAAGTATCAAAAAGTCTTAAACTTATTACATTAGTATCAATTCAATTTTAAATCTTTTTACATTGGTATCAATTCAGTCCATCCGACCACTTTTGGCCGGTCGGCACTGATGTGGACATCGACTGGTGGTCGGACGCCGATGTGGCAATTTTTTCATATATTTTTTTTTTCGAAATTTTTTATTTTTTTATTTCATTTTCTTTTATCACTCCTTCCTCCTTGGACCGTCCTTGCGGCGGCCGGCGAGGGTCGCGAAGCCCTCGCCCAAAGTTGAGAGCGAGGCGGCTTCGCCTTGATTTGGGCAAGGCTAGCTTCGCCCTAGCCTTGCCGCGGCGAAGTCGACCTCGCTCGCGGCTAATGAGGCCAACGTCGCCCTTGCCAAGCCTTGCCGCAGGCGAAGGCGGCCATCGCCAGCACGCCGGCTTGGTGATGGCCGCCTTTGCCCACGACAAGGCCGGGGCAAGGTTGGCCTCGCCCGGATCTAGGCAAAGCCGCCTCACTTGCGGCCTTAGGCAAGGTCGAGTGAGGGCCGTGACCCTCGCCGGCCGGGTGAGGGCTTAGCGACCCTCGCCTTTGCCCCCGGTGACGGCCGTCATGGCCTCGCTAGCCACCGGCGAGGCCACCTTCGCTCGTGGCAAGGCTAGGGCCAAGCTGGCCTCGCTAGCCACAAGCAAGGCCACCGTCGCTTGCGGTAAGGCTAGGGCCAGGCTGGCCTCGCCCAAATTCGAGCGGAGCCACCTCATCGGCGGCCTTGGGAGAGGTCGAGTGAGGGCCGCGACCCTCGCCAGCCACCGTCGAAATAGTCCAAGGAGGAAGAAGGGAGAAAAGAAAAGGAAAAAAAATCAAAAAAATATTTAAAAATTACCATATCGTAGTTCGGGCCACACGGTCAACGTCCACGTTAGCCAAATTTGGCCAAAATTGGCCTGGATGGACCAATTGGTACGAATGTAAAACAATTTAAGACTGAATTGGTTTAATTGAAAAGTTTATACAATAAATTTATGATTTTTTCGGTTCTTTTTCTAAATAATGATGAACGAAATTATTATTATTATTTTTTTAAAAGAAGGGATAAAACGAGTGAGAGATGCCAAAGAAAATGAGTGGCTAACGACACTCCCCTCTTGGCTATCCCCAACTTCTTCTTCCCAAGCACACGGCCCCGAAATCCACCATGAACCGAACCGCCGCTCCGATCCGCTCGCCCTCTCGCCTTCGCCGCCATGGCTAGCGCCCTCACGCCCGCGCTCGCTCCCGCTTCTAGCTGGACGCGTCGTCTTCTCCCCTCCGCCGCCTCCGCCGCCTCGGCCAGAACCGCCCCCGCCGCGGGCGCGAAGCCCCGGGCGTCCCCGGCCGTCACCGCCATGTCCACCGCCGCGACGAAGGTGGTCCCCGCCGTGATCGTCGGCGGGGACGCGTGGGGAGGGCGCTGCGGGAGATGGGAAGCGGGGGCGACGTGCTGGTGAGGCGAGGGGAGCCCGTGCCCGCCGACTTCGAGGGCCCGATCCTAGTGTGCACCAGGAACGACGATCTCGAGGCCGTCCTCGACGCCACCCCGTCGTCTCGCTGGAGAGGTACCCTTCCGGATTTTTGATAGGGCTTTCTGGATGGTGTGTGCGAGGTTGTCGTGGATTCAGCATGTGTTCGTGCCGCTTTCTCTGGATTGGAATTTCAGGGGGCTTGACGGATATGACGAGGAAATCAGTTGTCATTGGCATTTTTGCAACTTGCAGATGAATTCATAGGATAGTCTTCAAAATAGTTGATGAATAAATGTGACATTGTCACCTTCTTAGTCAATTAGACTTCAGTGCTTCATTTTCGTCCCGTTTAGGTGATATGTGTTTTTCGAGCTTGTTTATGCTGGTTGGCGATTATTTACTTCGGAAAGATATCTCCTTTCGTTTGCTGACTGACTTAATTAGCTCAACCGGATTGATTGGTTACTGATACAGCGGGCTGTGGAGTAGAATTAGATCTATAGTGATAGGGTAGTTTGTGGGTTTGCTCAGTATTCTTTTCGTGAGTCCAATTTGCAGGGCAGATTTTACCGCATTTCTGTGGGTGACTTGCCGGAAATTCTACGAGTCTGTATAAAATCGAGGTGCAACTTGCAATGCGCATTCTGTTTTGGAAGTATCCTTCTTTACTGCTGCGACGAATATCAGAAACATTCAAAATTTCCCATCTGCATGGAGATAAAGATGCCAGTTTTTTGTATTACCTAAACTCACATTGTTGTTTCAGAGTTCTTCTAAAGAGGCTTTTGGTCATGAGATTGTGTATCCTGACAGTCTAGCAGATATGGTGTTCTTCCAGAATGGGATGCTGGAGCCGTGGCTCGAAAGCAAAGGTTTAAGTGATGCAGACCAAGTATTGGCGTACTTTGCGGTGTCAAAGTTGGGAGAACCGCCCACTGATGGAAAGACAGATACTAATCCTGAAGGACTGACTGCTGCATATGGGAAATGGGCTTCAGCAGTTGCTGGAAGATTACAAGCTGGAGGTCTGTCTTGCAAGGTACTGGCAGATTAACCTTTTTATTTCTTTTTTTTAACTTTTGGAAACTTGGAAATCTGTTCTATCTCAATTAATTCATTTCTTTTGGCATTTTTAATAAATTACAAACTATTTGAGGAACCCTCAATGTTCATTTATTCTCCTTTTCCACTCATTGAGATTCTTACTCTATTAGTCTTTTTTAATGGAGATTTTTTGGTTGGCGACTCAGGTCCTGGACAAAGAAGCATTTCAAAAGCAGATGTTAGAGAAGCTTATCTGGATTTCAGCATTCATGCTTGTTGGAGCTCGCCATCCTGGTGCAACCGTAGGTGCTGTGGAGAAGGAATTTCGCTCTGAAGTAAGGCTGCTTTCATTTCATCCACTCTTTATCGCATTTCTTATGGCTATCAGAAGAAGGGGAGAAATGTTGTGCCTCCTTTCTCATTAATTCTTTTGGATTCGAATTATGATAATCTTTATCATGTAAATACTTCATTTGGAACAACTATGTTAATTTTCTTGGCTGAGTAACCTTAAACATATTATACATGATTTTAGTGTCGGAATCATTGCAGTTTCTGTATGTGTTGAAACTCGAGAATGCTCTATGTCCACTATGTCTGCCCTCAACATATTTTTGGGGCCTGTTCCTTTCCTTTTGTACGAGTGTACCTTCGATGTTTATCCCTACAGATGTGAGTTGTCAGCATGGGTAGTCCTTCTCTGTCATTAATTATAGAGATCTTTGGTTTCATGACAATATAATGTTTAACTTGCCGAGTGTCCTCGAAAAAGAGACTATTTAGAATCTCCAATAATTTTGGTATATGTGAGTTTGTCACTTCCAAACAGTCGTTCCGTGAAGAATCACTTGGAACTGTATCGACAAGTTTAAATTTGCCTCATCTTTCAGGTAGAGAGCCTTATTAAAGAACTTGCATCGGCTGCTGCAGCTGAAAAGGGCATAGTGTTTGATGAAGGCATGGAGGACAGATTATGTGCTTACTCAAGAGCTGTGGCGCACTTCCCTACAGCAGTGAAGGAGGTAAATAGCAAGAACTGAGTTGGCCAAATGTACATGAATTTATTCATGCACTGCGTCTAACTGCTGATTTCTTCCTTGCTAACAGTTCAAATGGCGTAATGGTTGGTTCTACTCTCTGTCTGAGAAGGCAATTGCAGAAGGGAAACCTGATCCCTGCCCCCTTCATACTGCTTGGCTCAAAGAAATAAAAGTAATCTAGACTTCAATGGACTCATTGTCAGATTTCATGGAAATGGCTATCAATATGCATGACTAGGAGAAAATGTTGGAGTAACCAAAATCCGGTTTTTGTACCTCATCTTACACGTGCTTTACCAGTTCAATCTTCTTTTCCAGTGTACGGTAGTGAAGTTCCTTGGTATCTCAACAGGTTATTTTCTCCTTGTTCTGAGCCAGAACTACTGGAAAAGTTAGTCGGAAGTACATGTCGGGGTTTAATTGTTTTTCATGGGCTCCCAGGAATTGTTGGTTCACTGTTTGTCTGTGACTTGATATAATGTCCTCTTGACTGGGTTTTCCGCATCAAACTTGAGCTTTGAATGGAAAGTTCTTTGCGAGTGTATTACAGTGAATTAAAACGTATTGGGATCGTTAAATTTGAGAATATTCAAGTGAAATTTTCATGGGAACCATCCTATCTGTTGGTGGAGATGTAATTTTTGTAGGTGCAAAACTCTTACTGTATACTTCCTGGCTATGTAAAGTAGGGGGACAAAATACGTGTAAAGCCGAGGATTCCTGTCATGACCCTGCGCGGAGAAAAACCCAATCGAACAAAATAAGGAAGTTGCAAGGACAATGGAATGTTCGATTACAGTTCTTATGTTCACATTACAAAGAAGAGGAGGAATATCTTATTGTCAACGTCGGGAAAACGATGAGTACGTCCAATATCGTACCCCCCTGCAGGTCTTCATTGTCATTTTAATCATTTGGCCATGCTGACTCTCAAGATTACACAATCTAGAAAGATTATTCACATATAATCAAAACAGTCACCAAGTACAGATATCAAAACTTGTAGCATGTGGGAAAGCTGAGACAACGTAATCAAGGCAAATAATCACTCTACTCGCCAATACAAGTTCACAGACAAACTCTCAAGATGAAGTTCCTCACAATCTGAACTATTTGTTAGAATGCTTACAATTGCAAGACTAATCCCCCCTCAAATGCAAAATATCCTCAACAAATGTCGAGAAGAAATATGGAATCAAATAGACACTAGCAAAAGGATATACCTAAATTTATAACCCATTGGAGTCTTGCAGATACACCGCAAGCAGGAAGTACAATAAATGGAGTCACATCCAGCTATGAAGGGTTAGAGGAACTTTAGCTTTCCCTTGGACACAGAAGCCTTCGCCTGACACAGTGCCTTCTCAGTTCCCGTCAGGTCAGAGCACGACCCAGCAGCTGCTGCGCCCAAAGTGATGGCGAAATAGAGATAGATTGTGCAAAGGAAACCAAGAAGTGCGAGAGCTGTCAAAAGGAAGCGGTGCCTCTGTGCAAGGGTCGACCAGCTTCCCAACTCTTCTCGTCCGAATTGCTTCCTAAATGATGGCGACCTCCGGTGAGGAGATGACAGTACGGTGTCAAGAACCATGGCTTGCAGTCTGAATTATCAATCCAACCTGGACTTCCTGCTTTCATGTTCGTGTTCATTGATACAAAAAAGTCAGAATGCGTTGATAATTAAAAAGCTCTGAAAAATATCCAACACAACTTTCAGCTGGAAGATGTAATAGATAGCCACATAAGAGTAAGACTTTAAGCGAATACAAGCCAGGAGGGTGGGGAAATTTGCATCTCTTTCAAAGGGACAAAACATGAAGAGGTAGATTCTGAAAGGGCTGGCAAAACAGTCATGGAGGAAAATGTACTCTCGCAGAGATATTACAAAAGGCAAACATCTAATTTATCACAAGTTGTGTAAGAGAAACCCATTCATTATATGATGTTGAAATTGGTAGTGTATATACAAGAATTCCCTCCATGACTCTTTTGCCACTGGTCTGCTATGAGATGAGGGCAGTAAGAGACACAAATCAGAATTTCCTCTCTGTCTCTCTCTCACGCACAGAGTAGCTATAGACCAGGATCAGAAAATACAATCTACCTTCCCCGTCACAAAATTATAACCGGAGGGCCGTAGAGCAGTCATGAACCATGATAAGCTCATTAAGACATTGTTTGATTAGATCATGTATGGAGAAGAAAGGATTTCATCACAAATCAAACGAGCGTGCTGCAACGCCATAACCAGATGATTAACATATAAGTTAAGATCTTAAAGCTCCATATATTAGTGAGACCTGCTTGCGCAAGCACACTGTGAGCTTGTAGAGAAAAGCACGTCATGTAATTCAACGACAAAACTTTTTCTACTTGAAGCAAATAATCAAAATCGAGACACGGGATGAAAAACACAAAAACAAATTACGAACCAGAATGAAAGTCAGATCTTTACGTATGTCACACTAAAACATTGACATGGAACTTGTTTATGTCGTACTCAACGACGGGAGCCAGATAATAGATACTTATGGCCACGGCATTATTCAATGGAGATCATTCGTCAGTAACATCCACCAGTAAATGAGCTGAGAAACGACAGGACCACACTGGAATGCGTCGGAGGAACCAGAACAGAAGCATCGAACCATCGGATTACCAAAAAAGATCGCGAAAAAAAGGTAAACTCGATCGTGACAACCCGACGACAGAACAAACACCGCAAGATCTAATGAAATCCACAATCAATCCGACGATTCCAGCCATCGCCGACCCAGCACGCAACATACCCTCGAGACCCTTCACGACGAATCGGCGACACGTTCAATTAACCCCCGAGAATCAGGAGGACACGATCGGATCTGAAGACAAAGATCAAGCATTGCGAGCGAGAGAGAGAGAGGGGGGAACTTACAGAAGAGCAGGGGATCCAGATCAATGGAGGTGGAGTCGGATTCGACGACCCTTTTCGCAGTGCCTTCTCTACGTGACGACGGCGATGGCGATGGCGATGGCGATGGCGATGGATGAACAGTGGAAAAGCTCGAGCCTTTCTTTCTTTCCTTCCTTGCTTCCTTCCCTGGTTCGCTTTGAATCGCGGGGGGCTCCGGTTCGATGAAAGGAGGAGGAAAGGTTCGAGCTTTCTCTCTCCTCCGCGTCTCGCGGCGAGATAGAGATAGAGAGAGAGAGATTGTTGATTTTGCAGGAGGCCCTCCACTCGTCGTGCGCAGTCTAACTCCAAAATAGTGGATTCTAGAGAGAGAGAGAGAGAGTTTCTGTGTACACTGTTACGTAAAAGGAAACGCTCGAGATGCTGAGGGGATAAGAAACAATTATTAACATATTAATAATCATTAAATAACGAAATCAGGAATTATTTAAAAAAATAACGATAATAATTGATAAAAGAAAAGGAAAAGGAGCCGGGTCGATGGATTAACGGAGCCGGGCAAGTTGACGTTTGGTTGCCATCGGCAGGCCGTCTTGACCAATCAGAGCTCAGCCCAATGCGCGTTCCTTTCCTGTTTGCCTTTTTGTCTACCCTCTCCCCCAGTTATTGCCTTTTCGTCGCGCCTTCGGATGCATCTTGGATCCATCTCATTGGGCCCTATTTATAAAAAATAATCGTTTATATCGCTCGAAATAAATAATTAATTAAAAAATTCGTTGCTGATAATGGTTTTATATTTAAAAATCTCCATGGACTATGTCCTTGTTCTGTTCACTTTGAAAGTAAATAACACAGGGGATTGTTGAAATTTAGTTTCTCAATCGCTTGAGAAAGAAGTTTTTGTCAATACGTCATGTCAATATTTTACTCGGAAAAGGTAGGCATCAAGACATGGCTTGCATGCGAAATGGCACCCCGAACCTTACAAAAAATTTATTTACAAGAAATCAGGGAAAGAGACCAAAACCCAATTTATGTTGATGCCTCAAATCTGATGACATTATATCATAAGAACATTTTATGGCTATACCCGAATAACCTTCCAAACGTAAATCGAGTTGTTTGGGTGGATCTTAAGCCCTACTTACTTTATATCATTTCATCTTATGCTAGGTAGCAATGTGGTGGCAAAAAGAAGAGTAAAACTCACCTAAATGTCAACAATATAGCTAACATTAGTCAACAGTCGGCACGCGGGCCCGTTGGTACAAAAAGGTCAACCGTCGGTACAAAAAAGGTCGACCGCCCTCGCGGGCCCGTTTGTAATCGACAGGCTCGCGACATTAGTCAAAACAGTCGACAAAAAAAAAGCTTGACGGGCCTCGTAGGCCCTCTGCATAAAAACCAACCCACGGGTCGGCCCAAGCCCGTGACGGTCGTAGATCCGCTCGCCCCGTGACGATCCGGGCGAATCTCTCGAACGACCCGGTCGGGGAGTAGAGACGAAGTCAAGAATGTCGTCCCCTTCATCATCCGCACAAATTGTAAGTTCCTCTCTCGCTTGGGAAAGTCCGCGATCGAAAGCTCCGCGCTCCGTCCGTACCGTTCCGGTGCGAAATCGCAACCTTCGACCTAGGTAATTCCTTCGCTCGATCGGCTCGTCCGAGGTCGATCGTTAGTTCAGCTCGATCGGTGTTTAGATTGGTCGAATTTCTGTTGTGTTTTTCTGTTTGCTTCCGTGTAATCAGAGCTATCGGACCCGAGGAACTTCGACCCGCCGGCGGTTTTTGGTCCCTTCTCTCGGTTTCGCGCGGTTCACAGTCGGTGCGGGAGTCTGTTGAATTTGCCTAACCACGATCGCCTGCGGCGAGGTTGCTCACTCGATTTTGCTGCGATTTCGTGACCTAGGGGGATGTGCAATTGTAATAGCTATTATTTTTCTGCCCTCGAGTGCTGTTCTGGAGCTGTGACGTTTTTCGGTGGTTTGTTTGGTCTTGGTCAGGGTGTGAGAGGAGGAGGAGGAGGAGGAGATGTGGGCAGCATCTTGCCTCGCGTCCTGCTGCGCCGCATGCGCCTGCGACGCCTGCAGGACGGTGGTGTCGGGAATTAGCCGGAAGTCGGCTCGGATTGCTTACTGCGGCCTCTTCGCGCTCTCTCTGATCGTCTCATGGATTCTCCGCGAAGTTGCGGCTCCTCTCATGGAGAAGCTCCTTGTAAGACTGTTGCTTCTGAAATCGGTTTCTTTTTTCATGCGCAGATACTCGTTACGCTCTTTTCAATGCTTTTGGGTGGCTTTGTCATTGTGATGCCTAAGTTTGTCTTGGGGGATAATTAGTCTGCGGAAGTTTGTCTTGGGGGATAATTAGTCTGCGGACATACATGCTAATGATCGGGGAACACTGCATAGATGTCATCTCTTATGCAATTCTGGTGTGGTTAGAATAACCCTTAAGTTGTCATGATATAGAGACACTGTTTGTCATGCAGGGATCAATCAATTTCATAAGACACCGGACAAAGAGTGGTTTGAAACTGATGCTGTCTTGAGGGTGAGCTTGGGGAACTTTCTCTTCTTCACGATTCTTGCTATTATGATGATTGGGGTGAAAAATCAAAGGGACCCTCGTGACGGTATTCACCATGGTGGATGGATGATGAAAATCATTTGCTGGTGCCTGTTGGTAATCTTCATGTTTTTCCTTCCAAATGAGATCATCAGCTTTTACGGTGAGATTCAAAACCTGCTTCACATGGAATTTCTCTGTCATATTTTCCCATGTCAAATTTGCTATAATCTGAACATATTTGAGCCGTGATATGTTTGATCCTGCGTGTTGAGTGCCTTAGTAGATGGGAAGGCAACTTTATAACATTCCTTTGAGGGTTTCATGGTTAGAAAAAGTAGTTTTTGCATACAATTGTAAAGTCTGAAGCAAGCAGATTTTCATTGAATTATCCAGTTATTTGCCCTTTAGAAAACCACATTTTCATTGCTTGGATTTAGTACCTATTGAACTTTTCTGTTGCAGAGTCCATTTCAAAATTTGGCTCGGGATTCTTTCTTCTCATTCAAGTTGTCCTTTTGCTGGATTTTGTTCATGGCTGGAATGACAAATGGGTTGGATATGACGAGCAATTCTGGTTAGTTTGCTTTTTAATGAAATAATGTCTTCTTATGGCATTAAGCTGCTTATCAGGGCTTTCCCTTATATCTATTCATTTTCTCAGTTCCATCTTCTCTAGCTATATTTGGATTATTTAATTTGATTAGCATATAGATCCTGCCTGTTTGCAACTTCATTTATCTCCATATTACTGATTGTGTCCATGACTTTCTTCACGTGTAGGTATATTGCTTTGTTTGTGGTTTCACTTGTTTGTTATGTGGCTGCCTTCGCCTTCTCTGGGGTCCTCTTTCATTTTTTCACACCATCTGGACATGATTGTGGGCTCAATACCTTCTTCATTGTCATGACTTTGATCTTCGCGTTTCTTTTTGCTGTGGTTGCCCTGCACCCTGCAGTAAGTTCCTAACTTCTTAAGCATCATACTTCTGTTTTCTTGTGTGCTTCTTCACAATTTTTGTACTATTACATCAATTATGCTGTGAGTATTTGACCTCAGGTAAATCTATACTTGAATGACCAGCAGGTGGTTATTACAAATGCTTGGAAATTTGTCGTTGTGATTCTCAGTGCTTGGTGAATTGGCGTTCCGTTTCTCTACATGGTTACTTGATTTAGTGCTCTCCGTGCTTTCTTTGCAGAGGTTGGAGCAGTAGCAAACTGGTTTCTTTAGGTTACAGAAATTCTTAAGTATTTCCCTTCATTGTGTCAACCTTTCGTTAGACTATTGAAGAGAAAAGGTTTAACTCATGGGATGGCTACTAGCAGATTCCTGCCCTTTGTTTCAGTATCATTGGATTTCCTGCTTTCTCCGGAATATAAGAATTTGTCCATTCTTGCATGCCCTTGGATTTGAATTCTCCTGAAGTGATAAGTTAGAGGGACTTTTGTGCTTCATATGATGTTATTTCAGAATATTTTGGTTACTTGCTATGGTACTGTGCACATATCTGGTGGATAACATTTCCTCATGACGCTCTTTCCATCTATTTGAGTGGCTGTGCATTATCAAAGAACGATTTTACAATTTATTATTGCTCTATCCCCCTGTGAAATCAGGTAAATGGAAGCATCTTGCCAGCTGCAGTTATATCTTTGTACTGCATGTACCTCTGTTACAGCGGACTTGCTAGTGAACCAAGGGACTATGAGTGCAATGGTCTTCATGCGCACTCTAAAGCTGTTTCCACTGGGAGCCTTACTCTAGGTCTGGTCACTACTGTTCTTTCAGTGGTCTACTCTGCTGTCAGGGCTGGATCTTCTACAACTGTTCTCTCCCCACCTAGTTCACCTCGTGGAGGTAAATTCACTGTGACTGATATCCATGTTTCTGATGTCGATGTTTTCTTGTTTATAGCATATTTCTGTATTTGCTGCTTGGAATTTTATCCTGAGATTTGTTGTTTGAATAAGGTTTCTGTTTAGTGTTCCTCCCCCTCCCTCCCTCCCTCTCACATCTTTGGCTTTCATTTAGAATAATCTGAGTCTTTCAGTTGAATGGGAGAGTTTGAGGCCTTTATTTCTCAACTGTATTCAAACCATACTCTGATGAATCATAGTTGCATTTCAGAGTGTCAACCTGGACCTTTTCCTCGTGAGCAAGGTTCAGAGGTTTATTTTAAATTCTGAGGTGCATGAGCATAAAGATTAAAAATATATGTCAATAAACAGTAGCACCAGGCAAATCTGGAAAATCAGAAGGAGAAATGTCAATTTTTGAAGGAGTCTCTCTCTTTAAGTTTGAGTGGGATGCCCATTAGTGACTTTCCAACCAAATGTGCTCTTATAACTGATTTTTCTACCAACTCTCCTGTTTGATTTATTGCTTGTTTTAGTCTAAATATAGTTTTACTTGAAAAAGCAACTGCGTGCCATGATTTATTGTCATTGTAAATAAGGGAAGTTGCCATCCTTTTAGATAGAAAATCACATGGATATCATATTCTGTGTCTAAGATGTAAGCACTGTGTATCCTTCGACATAATGACTTGCAATTCCAAGGTGCAGGCAAGCCATTACTGCCCCTGGACAACAAGGCAGAAGAGGAGGAAGAGAAAGAGAAGTCTAAGACAGTCACATACTCATACTCTTTCTTCCATATCATTTTCTCTCTCGCGAGTATGTATTCCGCTATGATTTTGACTGGGTGGTCCACATCAGTTGGAGAAAGTGGAAGGTTGGTGGATGTTGGTTGGCCATCTGTCTGGGTTCGAATTGTCACCTGCTGGGCCACTGCAGCCCTCTACATGTGGTCTCTGGTCGCTCCTATTCTGTTCCCAGAGAGGGAATTCTGAGCCAACCATGATCGTTGGAAAGCCTGCAAGTGCGTATAAACTATATCTATATTTTACAGCAAATGATGAAGTTCTCTGTTAGTTTGTGTGCCATGACCAAGATTTGCTCGACTTGCCCTTCTACCCTGCTCTGTATAAAAATGTGGCTGTTTATGACATATGAATGTGGCTTCACGTGTTAGTTGTAACGTGGGACCGAAGATGCGTGATATTCTGCACATTTTATGCTCTTCTGCATGTTAATATATTGCAGTCTGCATTGACAATCCCACGGATCTTTTTCTCATTGTGGAATACTTGCTGTCGTCTGGCCTGCCTCCATAGTGATTAATCACCCCCTCCTTCTATCCTTTTTTTTTCTCGCAATTAGTTTCTTATTTTATTAGAACCACGTGGAGCATTCGGTGGCTTACTAGCTCTACTTAAGAGGCACATCTTATTTATTAGCACGGGTTAATGTGCTTACTCTGTAAATTAATTATCTTTCTTGTTAAACAAAAGATACGATATCTTAGAGCTATTGTCACTTTATAAGAAATATAATAGTAGTGTCTGATGCTGATGCGATGTGCCAAGTTTTATCATTAATAGTACCAAATCATTAAAAATATCATACTTTTATGAGTTCTTGTTTGAGCAAAATATTAATAAATTATAATAAAATAAATTTTAATTCCTGTTACTAACGAGAAATATTTTATTGAGAGGGAGAGAGAGTTTACATCTAGAGTGACTAGCAAATGGTGGCTACGTCGCTAGTAGAGTAGCCAGAATGTACTGAAAGCACAACCCTATATAGCCACACTGAAAAAACATTGTTAGGGGGTAATTTACTACATGTGCCAGATCCTGGGGGTAAAATGTTATTCGCTATTTGTATTTATTGAGTATATTTTAAATTCTTACTCATGTATTCACTTTAAATTGAGTTTTAATACCTGAATTGAAATTGGTGGCGACTCAACTTAAAAAAAACAAATGGAGGCTTAACGCTGGGAGCGGAGGGCTTGGGCCAGTAGGCCCAAGCATGTAGCTTAATTCTGGAGTGGTATAAATATTGTTTTCCTCGAGTATTATATTTAAAAGAAAAGTAGAGACAAAAGAGTCTTAATGTTTTTTCAACATAAATTCATGTGTTATTTTATCCTTCTCAAAGTCTCAGTTTCAATATCATTATAATTTCCGCCTTGGTCATAACAATATTGTGAGGTGGACTTGTTAAATAAGGAAATTAGTCACGCAACGAGCACATAGTTGGAGTTCAACGCCGAGGGTGGATATCGCGACCGACTTACAAGATTCCCGCGAAAGGGCGGGGGGACAATGCAGGAAAAACTCAAAAGCCGGGGAGGCAATTCGCAACACATGCCAAAATCCTGGGGAACGAAATTGGCCCACGACACAAAAAGCACGTTGCGTCGTCAGCTTCATCGGCAGCGAGAACCGACATCACAGACGCACGCGTTTTTGGCTCGTACTCGGGTTAGGCGTCGCGGGAATCCCGCGGCGCCCGACGGACGGAAGACGTCATGTCGTTTCGGGAAGGGACCCGGCGAGGCCGGGCAAGCGAAAGGGAAGGTTTTTGGCGCGCCTAAACGGGAAGGATATCGTCCCATCCGAAAAGCTTTAAATCTACGTGATTTCGTCGCGGCCCCCGTTTAAGGAAACGTCATCGCCACCTTCCAAAACTTCCTCCTCATCACGAAAGAAGTCTTCCTCTTCTTCCCCACTTTTTCTTCGTCCTCTTCCTCTCGAAATCTTCTCTCTTAGGAAAAACCGTGCCGGATATGCTACGTCCCATCTATCTACAGAACGACGCGTCGAATTTGAAGCGCTCATCGTCCCCAGAAGGGGGAGATTTCTTCCGGCGCGTCTGGAAAAATCCCATCAAAAAAATCGGCGGAGAATATACCTTAAAAAGAGGAAGCCCAAATTTGACTTAAATATTCACGCAAAGGAAAGCCGACCTCGTGCATGACACGTGGCAAATCTCCATAGGTACGTATATGTGTTTATATATGTGTTTATATATATATATATATATGAAGCAAGCAATCACAATCACAAGTGGCGGGATTCTTGCATGCAATCGTTCCCTGCTCGAGCGGCGATCCGAGAGCCTCGCGAGCTCTCTCTCTCTCTCTCTCTCTTCTTCTCGTCACGAGAAGCCTTCGTCCTTCATTAATGCCGTCATCTCTGGCCTTCCCTTCCCTTCCCTTCCTTTCTCTCTTTTTTTTTCTCTTTGAAACCGACTCCAGGCCTTCGTTCACGCGCGCGTCCATCGTCGTCGTCGTCTTCTTCTTCTTCTTCTTCTGTAATGGGGAGATTCGCGCAGGACTAGGTCTGTGAATTTTTGAAGGTTCCCCGGCGTCGCGTCGCGTTCCGAGATCCCGCGGGGCCGTGGGGAGGCAGGCGGGGGAGGATGGAGAACGAGAAGAGGAAGTACCCGATAGGGCCGGAGCACTACGCGCTGTACGAGGAGATCGGCCAGGGCGTCAGCGCCTCCGTCCACCGCGCCCTCTGCGTCCCCTTCGACGAGGTCGTCGCCATCAAGATCCTCGATTTCGAGCGCGACAACTGCGATCTGGTGCGTGCCTTGGAATTCTCCTCATCACGCGATAATTTCCGTGTTTTTTTGTTGTTGTTATTTATTTGTTTATTTATTTTGTATTCTATTGGACGCGCGCTTTTCTATTCGTTTGGTCAACTCGATTCAGGCATTATCTTTTCAGCTGGATACCAAGGTCCTTTTTTTTTTCACTTTCTTTCTTTCTTTTGGTTTTTGATGGAGCTATTTCGGAGATTGTGTGAGAACTGGGAAAAAAAGAATGAGTACTTTGCTGACGTTTTTGGGACTAGATATGGCGCGATAGTATTTTGAATTACGAAAATGTGGGTTTGGCGAGTCGGACTCAGGTGACTCTAGGAATGTTGACGCTCCTAGCATTGGGAAGCATTTGATTTTAGCCTGGTCTCCTTGGTCTTTACTGCTTGATTGTTTCTTCCCTTCTGTTATATTTCGGTAATTTATTTGAGGCTTTAAGAGCCCTGGACGAGGACACCCCTCGTATCCAATGCTTTTGTCAAGCGTTAGACGGGCCATTTGCTTTCTCCAGTGGTTGTTCAGGGCTTTGCCATGCTCTCTCCGGAAGAATTGGTGTCAACTTTCCTGCTTCTAATTTGGCTGAAAATGCAATTAAGGGGAAAAGGGACAGAAAGTTAAATCCTGCTTTCTTAACACATCAGTTTGAAGTAACCTCTTTGCTTTTGGTGCAATGCGCAAGAGTCTTGGTGGTTTTTGTCTCTCTTGGATGTGAATCTTTTCGAGGTTTAAGCAGCTGGTGTTGCTAATTCTTGTCCCTCTACCTAGCATCACGGTGGTTGTAATAAATCACTTCCATGTGCTTTGAACAGAACAACATTTCTCGAGAAGCGCAGACCATGGTCTTGGTTGACCACCCAAATGTGCTCAAATCGCACTGCTCGTTCGTTAGTGATCACAATTTGTGGGTTGTCATGCCTTACATGGCTGGTGGGTCCTGTCTCCACATATTGAAGGCTGCGCATCCTGATGGATTTGAGGAGGTCGCCATTGCCACCATCCTACGTGAAGTATTGAAGGGTTTGGAGTACCTTCATCAGCATGGCCACATACATCGAGATGTCAAAGTAAGCAATTCTTTTTAAGACAGTACTGTGGGCATGGCACGTATTGTTGTCTTCTAGTAAGTTAACTCCTGTCTTCAATACCACATTAGAAGTTGTTCTATACAAGGAGCTTTTTAATTGGTTCCATTTGTTTGGAAATATTTTGCATGGAGCCATCTATTTAGTTACTCTAGCATAGAGTTAGATGTTTTCCAACTTACAAGGTATTGTGCTGGGGCAACATGTGGACATAACCGTGATTCCTATTTCTTTAACCTATATCATAATTCAGATGCAACACTTTGTTTTGGGGTTTTTCTATTTCGATCATTTAATGTTTTTCAGCCTGTTTCCATTTCTACAGTACCAGGAAGTATGTTGGAGCTACAACTTATGGTATCTCTTATATGCTATGTGAAACACTTAGAGAATGGTTGCTTTTATTTTCTTGAACAAAAATCTACAGTAGTTTGAAGAACTTACATTTGGTTTACTCTCTACTTTGGAACATAATGATAATTCATTGGCAGGGTAGAAAGGTAGACCTTCCTAACCATTGTCTTAATTTCCATGAGATATTGGGATTGAACTTGTCTGGTTCAGCAACAAGAGAGAGCTATGTCTATGGGTTCCGCTGGTGTACAGGGTCTGTGGGAAATAAGCCTTGATGAACAATTAGCTCGATATGGTGAAAGATATAGTTTCTGAAGAATAATAAAAGTAATATGAAATTATAGAAGATCCGCAGTATTAGATGTTCACATATTAGTTGCTCGGTAGACTTTGGACAACATGATGACCCGCAAGTGGAAGGAAACAGCTGACTTTGTAGCAAGAGAAGAGAGCATGACATTCCGAAGTAACTATAACAAAGTATAATTTATGACACAAGAATTAAGAAAGTCAGCTGCAAGTAATTACTCATCTTACTGCATGTGTGCGAGTGTTGAGGTGCGAAAATCTAACATTCTTAAGTCAACATAATTTTTCATCAGATCGAAAGTACCTACTAACACTGTCTATTCAGATAAATTTTCAATCATCTCAGCTGTGTTGCAGTTGTATAACCTTTTATGTCCACCGTGCATTTACATTTATGTCATACCATTTTATAGGCTGGAAATATTCTTATTGGGGTACGTGGAGCCATAAAGCTAGGAGATTTTGGTGTTTCTGCCTGTCTTTTTGACTCTGGCGATAGGCAACGTGTGAGGAATACATTTGTGGGAACACCTTGTTGGTACATCCTTTACCACGTAGAAATAATTTTTTCCGGCATTTTTCTTTTTCGACGAGTAATAGAATTTAAGTACTTGGGATTTTTATTGCAACAACTACATTATGCAGTTTGAGAATAGCAAAAATTATTATACCATAATATCATCTGTGTGGAATACAAACAAATCGTTCTTTCTGTCTGTTTTTGCTGTAGGATGGCACCTGAAGTTATGGAACAATTACATGGCTATGATTTCAAGTAGGCTATTTTTTGCCCTCTTGGTACCTGTAAGAGTCTTAAAGCACTACTTAGATGGCGGCATCCCATTGATGTGCCTTTGACAATTTTCATGCAGAGCGGATATCTGGTCTTTTGGTATAACCGCGTTGGAGCTAGCCCATGGCCATGCTCCATTCTCCAAGTATCCTCCGATGAAGGTGCACATGTCTGTCTTGACGAGTTTCGTTCCTTTCTATGGCGTCAGATGCATATGCCCTAAACTCTGATCAAATCTTAACTGGAGTTCTCTGTCCAGGTACTGCTCATGACTTTGCAGAGTGCACCTCCTGGCCTTGATTATGAAAGAGACAGAAAGTTTTCAAAGGTATCTTTCGAGAGGACAAGTATGATAAAACGCTGGTCCAATACTTTTTCACCTTATGTTTTGGCAACTCTTTTGCAGTCTTTCAAGCAAATGATTGCGAGTTGCTTGGTTAAGGATCCCTCCAAAAGGCCTTCTGCTAAGAAACTCCTGAAGCATTCTTTTTTCAAGCAAGCAAGATCTAATGATTATATAGCACGGACTCTTTTGGATGGTCTACCCGCCCTTGGTGATCGTATGCAGGCATTGAAGGTCAGCATATCATCTGTTGAAAGACAATTTCAACTTGGTCTCCTTGTTTTTCTTTGGCGTTTATTACTTGGTTCAGAGATCAAACAAACTTGTTACTGGGATCTTATCCACTACAGAGAAAGGAAGAAGATATGCTAGCTCAAAAGAAAATGCCAGATGGGCAGAAGGAGGAAATATCACAGGTTTGGCTACTTTAAATAGGTCAAGAGTTTATCTTCACAGTTCCTCTAGTACATGCTGTTTGGATTAAACAGTTTATGGCTTTCTGATTTTTATATTAGAATCCCATGATTATAGGGTGGGGAAGGAACTTACCAGTTTGTTTTTGGAAAATGAAGAAAGTAATACTTTGCTAAAAGGAACTTGGCACCTTTCCATCTGTCAAAGGGGGCAGCTTTTTTTTTTTTTTTTTTTAAAGGATAATCGCTGAGTTGTTCGACTGGATAAAAATAATTGTTTTGGGAAATATTAAAGCTGCAAGAAAATATGTGTATGCTGATTATTACCCCCACCCCCTACTAACACATCAGTGTAATTAGTATCTTGGTTATTTCTTTGCCTGTTCTGGTAAGGAGTTTAGAGTCATTTTCGTAAATGAGGATGTCCCTACATTTGGTATTCTAGAGTATTATGGATCACAAATCTTTGTCACTTTGGTGGGTTCACGTGCCTCTCAATTTACATGGTGACTGGAGTCTAAACAAATTCTAACAGGTAAAATCTTCTGGGAATTAAATGCAGAATGAATATAAAAGAGGAATCAGCGGTTGGAACTTCAATCTTGATGATGTGAAGGCTCAGGCATCTTTGGTATGGCAAAAGCTTATCTGTTCCCCTCTTTAATATGATGTGGTATTTTATTCAATAGGATTTGAAAGGCACAGAAATTCTTTATTGTATCAGATCCAGGACGTTGACGAGTCTACATCAGATAATAACCAGGAAGGAAGTACTACTTCTTTATCAGTGCTAGAAGGACCTGATAAATTATCTCAACCACAAGATTTTCCTGTGGGGCAGCTTCCAGAAGTTGCTGAGATGGTATTTAAATAGTTTATACAAGACTAGTGTTCTTTTCCCCTTAGAAAATGCTCATCCTGTTCTAAGTTTACTATACTTTGCAGGAGGATTTGCTGCAGAATCAATCTGATCCTACTTTCTTTGTACAGCCAACCTCGGGTTCTATCATGTATATCCTGGAATATTCAACTCTACTATGTTTAATACTGATATATCTGCATTTCATCTGACTGTAACATCTTTTTCTCGGCAGAGTTAGATGTGAAAGATCTGATGATGACTTAAGCACCACTAGTTCAAATCATGAACATGTTTTCGACAAGAGTTCTTCCCCTCGTCATGATGAGAGAACCCAACTCAATGAAAAGGTCGATATGGGGATCGCTGGAAAGGGTGTGGAGGGTTCCCCTTCTAGCTTACAACACAGAAGGGGAGGCTCTTTCGGTATCAACAATTTACCAGAAAAAAATATTCCCTTTGGCAGAGTGGAAAGGTCTGGAAACGTTTAGATGATTATCTTTGGCTTAATAGAACGTTTTTCTCATGATTATGAGATTAGGTGTCAGTCACTGTTGATTGAACATCCAATTTTCTTTATTTTCATTAGAGGTTCTTGTCAAATTTACAGTGGCAAATTCCAATATCAACCGATAGTATCAAATGGCAATGGCATGACTGCTTCCATGTCAGATGATGTGCTTTCCGACCTCCCTCCTAAAGCCAGCAGATCTTCAGGTGTCTGCTCAAATATTTTGGTCTCAGCCTCGTTTTCCCTCATACACCAATTATTTCCCCTGGATAAGAGATGATGTATGAAGCCCTTCATCTTCTGACTAGGTTTTGTATTGTTGCAGCAGCAAATGTTGATGATCCTGATGAAAAAGCAAAAGTGCCAGTTGTACAGCAAAGGGGGCGTTTTAAAGTTACATCCGAAAATGTTGAATCAGAAAAGGTGGGCGGTGATTCTACTTTTGATGCTTCTTCATTTTCAGAATAAGAAAACTTTTCATGCTTAATTTGGATTTTTGCTCAGGTTGCTCCATCTCCGGTACTGCACAAGAGTCATAGTATGCAGGTTGGTAGTTCTCATTTGTGTTTATGGATCTATTGGTCATTCTCTTGTGCTTTTATGTTAAGTACTCAAATATTGAGGAATATTATTAAACTGTAGTGGGAATTTTATCATTGTGTTGCTGTCTAGTGCTAATGCATTAAGGATTCAGTGTACTTCTGACAAGCTAATGCCGCACAAACTGTTCTTCATTAGAATTAGCTAAATTTTGTTTAGTTAGTCTGCCAAAAGTGAAAATTTAAGGAACACGTGGAAATCATAATCTCATTTTTCATGGCCCATGTTCATGGACAATTATGCTATGCTATTTCTTTAGAATGGAGAATCCTTGTGGTGGTTGCAGTTTTTCTGATTTATTCTGATCCACCCAAACGGGGAGATTATTTGTTAGAAGATCTGCATTCGACTTGGTAGTTTTGCCCATGTTTCCCCTCATGTTGCCTGTTGCACATGACCGCTGACAGTGAATGTGAAGGGTATTAGTATCTTTTACATTTTGCTTTTAATGATCATGTTACTCCTATCGATATTCTTGCTATTATATTCCAAAATATGATGGGAGCTCTTCATCCCTTCCCCACATGGTCTAGCTCTTGGGATTCTAACTATTCTACTTTTATTCTCGGGAAGTCTTGTTGATTCTACAGCCAATGAGCTGTGATTGACTTTGTTGGGAGAAAGAAATCCTTTCCTGCTTTTTTTTTTTTTAAGTCAATTACTCACTGGGCATGTAGGTCTTCCCCCAACAACCTGCAACGCCTGCCTCAGCTCTGCCATCAACATCTGATGCTACATTATCAAGCCTCTCTGGCCATTCTCTTTTTCTAGCATTGCACTCACTTTTGCAGGCAAATATCGCTCAGAGGGTATGGAATAGCCATGTGATATGTTTGTTCTGTTTCCAATTAACTATGAAATTTCTGATTGTTTTTATCACTGTCTTCAGGATTGCATATTAAGTTTAATGAAGCAAATTAATTCCGGGGAATCCACAGGTGCAAGCATTGGGATTTGTGCATCTTGAATGGTGGTCATTGATAAAAACTAATGTGTTTACTTTTCATCATCACAGTGCATGGTGCCATTGATTCAGAGGGCATGCAGGCACTTACTACTGCGACCGAGAAATCTTTGGTATGTCACATAATTTTGTTGGGGCAGTCTTAATTCTTCATGGTGGCTCTTAAGTGGTCAGCTATAGTAAATTTGATAAAGCAGTTATATTATGCAATACCGATAAAGCACCATTCTTTGGGGCATTTAGATCCCTCCTTTATGGGCTGACAGCCCTTTGGCATCAACCCAAGATCAGTAAAGTGCTTCTCAAGGAGTTGTTATACCTTCTGAGGCCATAACTTCGCATTCCATGTGACGGGTTAGGTTTGAAGTTTCTAATATCTACATGTGCTTTCTCTTAAGAAAGCTAGCAACCTCAATGTCAAACTATCTTCTGTGTATATACTTGCTTCTTGCTGTAATTCAGCTAAATGATTGGAACTTCTGCTGCATCCTCAAACTGTAGAGGCCAAATCTTTTTGCCTCTTTACGCTGGTCGAAACACTTGAGTGAATGTGGACAGTGTAGGGTCCTTCGTGTCACAAGTGTTGTTTCTCCTTGTAAGCATCGCGATTTTAACTTTGGTCTAATTGATTGAATTCAAGTTGCCAAGATGAACCATGTTGTGGCTTTTTCTTCGTGTCTTTCTTTACAGTGGAATGTGAACATTCCTCATTTCGTTTCAGCTTGAAGCAGCTAATGACAGAGAGAAGGATTTAGTTCACGAAGTAATGGAGTTGCGATGGAGGTATATGCAAAATATTTAAGGAATAAATTGATGGTGCTTGCTAATGCCGTATTATATTAATCCTTGTCTCATTATATAGGCTTGTGTGCATTCAAGATGAACTTCACAAAATTAAGACAGAAAATAGTCAAAATCCTCAGGTACTTTTTATTAGTTAAGTGCATATTCTGCCCCACGCACTGGTGGATCTGACTCTCTTTCATTTTTTTCCTCAGCAATGACTCCAGTTTGCAGAAGACAAGGGGATGTATGTACGTAGGGAGATAGAAGTATGACTAATCGATGCTTGCGGCTGACCTGTAAGATAATTTATTCCGGAAAATAGGTTTACGCTGATCAGTAAATTTATTGGATTACTAACTATAAGTGCTCCTCTTTGTAAATAAGCCTTTTCTATCTCCTCATTGACTGGCGGAACATGTAAAAGCTTTCAGCCCTTGGCCCAAGTAATTAACATTATGAATAAGGGCTTTTGAGGCACTTTTTTTTGTATAGGATTAAGGTGATTAATGTCTCTTGCACATGAGAAACACTGGGTAGGTTGTCAAAAAAACTCAAGCCTCCCTTATCCTCAATTCGGCTAGAGTTGCACCGACCTGTACCAAATCTAAGAAGTGGTTTATAAAATATGTCAACAAAGCTCCTTTCTGTAACAAATTGGTTGGATTTAGTCGATTTGCCCCTTGCCGGGATCAGCATTGCTGCTTTATCTCTGCTTTTGTTATCTGTGAACCCCATTGCCCCGAATACGAGACTGCGTTTATCTTATCGGATATTGTTTCCCGAAGAGAACGTACATGAATTTTTTTACCATTTTCGGACATGCTGGTGAGGTGTATGGGGCGAGTGCCTCAATTTAATTCCCTATCAGCCTTTTGCTTCCCCTGCTGCATGGAGACGTGCAAATTCTCTGGGTCACTGCCCTGTCGAGGAAAAGAAAGTCCCTTATGAACGCATGGGACCTCTTTAGAATTGACGTCGGCAGCACTTTCGAGAGCTTCATTCTGCCTAATTCTTAGAGGATTTGAATCCAATGATCAAAGAAGCGACGACAAGGGATCTTAATTTGCTGGCTTTCCAATCTGCGCTTTGGAAGAGTCAGCTTCAAGAAACGAGGTGAATGTCCGCCACCAAAACCGGCTGCGTTGACCTTAGAAAATCTGTCGGAACCATTACAAGATCACGAAATCTCTCATTCGTTCCTAAAACTTGGGAGCAATTCTGGGCATCTCGGTTGACAAAATCAGCAAACCCAGGCCTTGATGTATAATAAAATCGGGCTAAGAGGGTGACGGCCGGACGACGCATCGATGGGCAACACAGTGATGGGGGGCCCTGCCGAATCGGGGGACATCGATTTTTCTCGAGTGATGCTAGCGGGGCTCGAATCAAATGCCCCAATGACGAACTCAAGGCTCTCATAAGAGGTCATGACTTGGGTTAGAGCCGGACGGAAGGCCATTTACGCGATAAGGACATGTGGATAAGAGAACTTTAATATAACACCGACGATCAAATTCAATAATTTATTTTGGATAAGGTATTCTTACCCTCGACGGAAAACACCAGGAAAGGAAAGAGAGAGAGAGACGAGACAGACCGAACAAACGAAAGAAACCTTAAGAAAAAAAGAACAAAAAACAAGCACATCCCCCAAAAGAAGCGAAAAAGAGGTTTACTGCCAGGTATTTAAAAAAAGGGGAGGAGGAGGAGGAGGAGGAGGAGGAGGAGAAAGGCGAAAGCTTTTTGCATTAGAAAAACCATTAAAAAACACCCTGAATCTCCTCACATATTCACGCTCTCTCCGAAGAACTCCCTCTCTCTCTCTCTCTCTCTCTCCTATCTGTGTCGGCACGCGCTCGCTCTCGCAGGCGATCCCGGAGATTCGGAATCTTGCCGAGAGAGATGTCCAGGGCCGACAGGGAGCTCGTGTACGTCGAGCACTGCAAGGGCGCCAATGGCCTCGACAAGGTCGTCCTCAGAGAGGTCCGAGGCTGTTCCGCCGAGGTATCGGATCGATTCCTCCCCTTTCCATCGCCCGCATCTCCGACTCTCGTTGTTTCTTTGCCCGTCGGCTTTCGTTTCCGAGTTGGTTTTGGTTGTGCTCCCTTTCCGCTCGTTTCCGTCGGGGATTGCTCGCGTTTCGAGCCCCGGGGGCGTGGTGGGAGCTCGGCAGGTTGTTAGATCGAGTGCAATGAGCGTTGGATTCGGCGGCTGAGATGGGGATTTCGAGAGGTCGCCGTGCCGATTCGCGCGTTTGTTGTCTCCGTTCTGCAGATTGCGTGTGTTTCGCGTCGTAATTCTGCTTGTTCTTCTTTTGTTTTGTGGTGATCCTCTGTCGTTGTGTTATGCGATCGATTTCCCATGCGTCTGAGGCGGGGCGATTCCTCCCCTTGTGTAGCAATCCAGCTTTTATCAGTTTTCGCCTTGAGGTGTACTTGGGGAACTGATATTGCTTGGAACATCGGTGTTTGAAACAGGTGTACCTTTATGGTGGCCATGTAACATCTTGGAAGAATGAACATGGGGAAGAATTGCTTTTTCTCAGTAACAAGGTGCCCTGCTTCGTTGCATCTTTTTCTCTGGAGCGTTGAACCTTGTTTATCTTTTTACATGTTCTCTGTAATAGTAAATGATGTCCTTGGAATCCATTGGCGCTTTGCTGTCGGGGGTGCTCCGTGGTTGGTTGTTCTTGTGGGTCTCGCTGAGTATCACACATCTTGGTTGCATTTAATTTGGTGGATATTGAAAAAGAGGGGGCACTGAGAGAAGGGAATATTAGACTAGGGTTCCAATATCTGTCATGCTTTGTCTACAAATCTTGTCATGCGATCTGCTCATGGAGATTATATTGCTTTCCATGCATAAGGATGTTTGTGCATTCTTTCATGTCACTGGAAAAACTTTCACTTAATGCTCTTATTTTTTGCACTTTTTCAACTAAAAGACTGAACTATACTCAACCTTTTCCTTGCGTTTCCTGATTCTTTTCTCAGTCTTGCAGTGGTATTCAAGCTCTCCTCTAGTCTGTTATGTAAGACTAACATTCTGCTGGAAGTAACCCTGTGCTTTAGATATGCTTTAGTAATGCCAGAACGATCAATCTGTCATTAAGGCAATTTCCTTACAAAAAGAGGTTGCGCTTATCTGCGAGTTCATTTGAGTTTAACCTTTCCTTTGCAGAAGCTGCCATGCCTTTCTACTGCTGGTTTATGAGATTTCTATTGCTTACTGATTTGTATGTATGGTGGGCTTATTACTTGTATGATCATCCCACTGAACTTATGTTGAATTGACAGGCAGGAGGAACTATTGTTTTGTTGTCAATGATGTTCCCCAAATTATTATCTACTCCCTTCTTTGCCTCTTTTTTTTGCATCTCTAAATCGTGCGCATCTTGTTGTCTTCTTTTAGGGGAAATCATACAAAACCCTCCTGAACTTTCAGGATATTGTGCTCTCACCCTGAACTTTTGACCGCCGCATAAAATCCCCCTCAACTTTCATTTTGTTTCAACTGTCAACCTCCGTCTATTTTTCCCTTTGCACATGCCTAGCATGTGATTTTTCAAGCACAAAATTGTAAGCCTTCTTGATTTTCTTAGTCAAATCACCCTTTTGACTCCAAGTGCTTAACAAATTTAAATTAATACGTTATATACAAAAAACCAGAAAAGAATGTAATGACTATTAAAAGATGTTAGGACTTAATGGTAGAGGACTGATGAAGATGGAAACAACAACAACAACAATACTAATACTAATGATAAAAAATAATATGGCTTAACTTTTTATCAAAAAGTTTTTAAAGTTGTCTTGAACAATTAATACTATCATTGAAATGTGTCAATTTGGTACTTTCCTTCATTAATTAGCCTCTTAAAAGGACTGTGACCATAGGCATTGCGTAGTTATCCCTTGTAAGTTTCTGCATGATAAACATAGATTATGGAAACGAAAATACTAGAAAAAAATAACTAAAGAATGCGTAAAGTACTATTAAATCGAATCATCTCTTAATTAGAGAGAAATAATTTACACGACAAGGATGAATAGGACCATTGTGGTGACTACGGCAAGAAACACCAACTTTGCCAGGGGTGGTGGCGGTTTCTTAAACAAGATATATACTGTAAAAATAAATATTAATAATTGTAGATAAAATAAAATGAAAGCAAAATTGTTATTGTTATTAGTGATTTTTGTGCTAATGTTTTTGTAAAGATTATCACTTTTTTTTTCATTTTTATTTGTTTTGTTTGAATTTTGTTAAACAATGGGAGTAAAAGAGTGATTTGACTAGAAAATGAAGGAGAATTACAATTTTACCCTTGAAAAACCATGTTTTAGGCATGTACAATCAGAAAATATGAAGGAAGGCTGATGGCTTGTAACAAAATTGAAGGGGCAGGGGCAGGGGCAGGGGGTGGGGTGTCGTGTAATGGTCAAAAGTTCATGGGCGAATGTGCAATATCCAGAAAGTTTTGTGTAACTTTTTATTTTTTATTTTTTTATTTTATTTTATGATTCTTTTTTGCCTAACTTAGCAAAAATATGCATGCATGTCATAGCTATTCGCCACTTGTGTCTAACTCCTGAATTATCTTTTGAGATGGAAAGCAGGAATTAGCAAAATGTACTTCTTTAGATATTTATGTTTTGCAGTTTTAATAGACCATTAACAGTGGCCTTGGCTGTATGTCCTTTGCACAGGCTAATTTTAATCCCCCAAAAGCAATCCGCGGAGGTATTCCTATCTGTTTTCCTCAAGTATGTACTCTTCCTCTTTGAGCAACTTTTTCTCGACTCCTTCAAACTGCATAATCTCTAAGAGATGGCCCTAAATATTCAGTTCTCAAATCTTGGCCCTCTTGAATCACACGGATTTGCAAGGAATAGGTTTTGGAGCATTGATAATGATCCCCCACCTTTTCCTACAAATAGCTCCAACAGGGCGTTCATTGATCTTATCCTAAAGCACTCAGAAGAAGATGTCAAGATCTGGCCCCACAGGTGCATAAATCTCACAAAGCATTTCTAGTCAATTAAATGCAGCATCGCATTGGAAAAAGAGATACGATTATGGAGGTCACCACATGTTATCTTGACTCACGACTTCATCATTCCTATGTGAAAGTTTATTGAATTGACTGTGGTAAAACAACAACTTTGCTATACAGCTAAAAAATGAGTTGGTTGCTTGGATAAAGGCTGTCCTCTAACGGATTCTTGCGTTGATTATCTCTATATTGGTTGTAGGTACGAGTATCGTTTGAGGATAACTTTGGGACCTGGAGGAGATCTGATGTTAACTTCTCGCATTCGAAATATGAACACCGATGGAAAGCCATTCTCGTTCACATTTGCATACCACACCTATTTTGCTGTTACTGATATCAGGTTTTGCAACGAGTACATTTTATGTTTCCTCTAGTTTGAACTACCTGTTGAAATGAGGAATGTTATGACAATGTTTCATGACATTGACTGTGCTTTGTACGAAAAGAATTGTTGTCATTGTGGTTATTGATGCAAGGTTTCTCTAATCATATCTGCTCTTGGGACATGTGACTTCTGAGTTCCTGATTTGCTCTTTCATGGATTCAAATTTGGATTTAGATAAAAAAAGAAAAGAAAAGAATTTTTAATGTTTTTCCTTTGATTTAATGTTTGTCTGCATCTGCAAAGATCATGATTTGACGAGTCACTTCTAGAGGTTTAATTTCATTAAAGTGTTTAGACGAAGCCAATATTTTTCACGAGAAAGCTTTATTAGTGGTTGGGAGTTGTGAAGTATATTACAAAACCTTTGTCATGAAGTAAGCTGTCCATCATTCTTTTATCTTTGTTTATGCTCAAATAATTGACTGGCCTTGTCAACGGACTATTTAACTGTTACAGCTGTATTGGTTGAAGCGTCTCCAGATTGCTTTATGATCCCAAAAATACTTAGCCTGCTTATCATTGTGAATCAACTCTTATCCTAGTCATTTATAATTATTGGCCAAACTGTTTGGTCATCCAACAAGATCTGAATTAATTGGAGAGTTTATATGTTGTTTATAATTTTTCCAACGTTGCCATGGGCGGATGATCATGTTGCCTGTATTACCTCTCACTATCTTCATATGTCATGCTGTTTTTGCTACTTTATTCCAGGATGGTTCCTTTGCGTAATTTGAGTAATGCTTGCTTCCTGCTTCTATTCTGTTGTATACATCTTAATGGACTAATCTCTATGGATTAGTGAAGTGCGTGTTGAGGGACTAGAGACGCTGGACTATCTGGATAACCTGAAGAACAGGGAGCGGTTCACAGAACAAGGGGATGCGATAACATTTGAATCAGAAGTTAGTATTTGTTCTCCTGTATATGTTGTTGAAGATGGAGTAGGCATTTCTTGTTCTATACATAATACAGGTATTCTCTTGTTGCCTTATTCGACTCTTATAGATTGACAGGGTGTATCTCAGCACACCAACAAAGATTGCTATTTTGGACCATGAACGAAAGAGAACATTTGTCTTGCGAAAAGATGGACTTCCAGATGCCGGTAAGTCTAGCCACTATGACGTGTAAATGGGATTCTAGCTTTGCTGGGTAATCTAAATATGCAAGTTTCAAAATACCATATTGCTGTATGGATGAGCTATCGGCTTCTGAATTTAATTTTTACATCTGAACATTCCTGCAGACATTTTACAGCATAAATGCGTGTGCTAATCAGTCTCTCTTCATAATCACTTGATTTTGAGCATGACTAAGTTACAAACTACTCCATTTCTACTTAACTAACAGTTCTTGCTGTTTTCTGTGTACAATCGCCTGCAAGATTGTTAGAATGCATAGCTGTCATTTAGGATTCCCTGCAGTTCTGATTGTCAACGTAGGGTGGCCAGTTTTGAGCTGGTGTTACTGCTTATTTCAATTCCCTGCCAGTATTAGCATTAACCGTTAAATTTTAAGTACTAGAGGACACGAATGGTTTTGGTGGCCATATGCCCAAGTAATTTGGTTGGTGATTTATGACAATTGTGGTCGATGTACAAGGGGGATCAACATCATCTGATTGGAGTAGCAATTAGGGTAATTATGTACAGAGCACAAGTAACTTCTACCCCAGATTGAGTGCAATATTTGAGATTAATTTACAGAATTTTTTTTTTTTTTTTTGGGGGGGGTGGGGGAGGTTTATTGCCTTTATGCCCTAAATATCTGTTTCTGGAAAATCTGTAAGGCAAGAAATGCTTTTCAAACTTCATCTCATTCCCTTCAATTGGCGAATCTCAGCCATATAATTTGCCTGGAATAGAAAAGACGCAACAGAACATAGCTGCTGCCTACAGTGAAAAGTGCATCTACCTATATTAGTACACTAAGTGAACGGACTTTTATTATTGCTCTTTGATCACCAGTGTGTGTTTTCAATTTGTGACAGGTTAGTTTTTGCAATTTTTTCTCAATAAGTCGTATAGCTTTTACATTTGAAAATTCTGGAAAGTTTCATCTCTTGGGAGGTTTGCCTTTAGTGTATATCTTGTTGAGACCTCAGGTTGGCATGCTTCTTTTTTCCTTGGTTGGAGAGCTTTAATGTGACTGTTCTTATCGAAGCTCATTATAGCATTCTGTGAAGGTAATCTGTCACTCAGGTTGTTTCCATGGCTTGATGGGAATTAGAATTGGATGTGCTCAGGAATATGTCTGGTTTGGTCGCAAATATTTGGAATTTTTAAGCCAATGTCAAACTAGTGTTTCTGCGATAGGGCAGGTTGATAGGAGCAGATGCAGAATAGTAACTGTTAACTATCAGAAATGTCTAGGCTGCAAATGTTTGGTAATTAATTGTTTAAGTTCTATGGTCTTTGGCTTTTACCTCATGTAGTCTAAGATGCATTTCAATCCAGTATTTTCATGCATGATTATCTTTCCAGTGGTATGGAACCCCTGGGATAAGAAAGCAAAAGCCATGCCGGATTTTGGGGATGATGAGTTTAAGCGAATGTTGTGTGTTGAGGCTGCCTGTATTGAGAAGCCCATCACGTTGAAACCTGGTGAGGAGTGGAAGGGAAGACAGGAACTTTCCGCTGTTCCATCCAGTTACTGTAGCGGCCAACTTGACCCACGAAGAGCACTGCAATCTGGTTAAAAGGTTGATCATTGTATCATGTCTCTTGTACAGGTATCTCTTGGAAAAGACCAATAGAAATCAGATATACTGTGTTGTTGCTTCAATTTTGTGCTGACCTAATCTACATTTTAGAAACAATATACTAAAAAAGGCTTATGTGGCTTTTCTATCCCAGCAAACGTGGTGGCATTCGGTCGTTTACAAATTATTAGTGGCATGTGAGTTCACTATAAATTTACTACAAACATGTGCACGTGTGGAGTCACTTCATGATATCATGCATTTTTCTAGTTTGACAGTTCTAAATGGATTGTTGCAGGCACTCTCTACATTCTGAATTGGTGCTTTTGACGAATTGATGCCAGTGTTTTTCTGAGGGCAAGTCATTGTTCAAACTGTTCATATTTCATTGAAGCACCCTTTGCTTTGATTCCTAAAGAATGGAAGACGCAGCATTACTGGGCTTGGTTTAATTATGTAAATTTCTAGATCTTTCCGGAGGGGAAAAACAATATGAGAAAGTCCTGGCTGCTACTTTTTTATGGCTTCCATTTTTCCTTTTTTCTTCCCAAAGCTGATTGTAATCTTCCTTTCACAAATCTTGTCTGTGTTCACAAAAAACTCCTCTGTTCTTTGACATCCTGCAGGCACACTCTAGCAGCTTTATTGTTCCTTTGCCTGATATTATTATATGTTATAGCCTCTTTCATGAACAATTTTTCGCCTGTCAATATTACTATAACATTTGTGGCTTGACGAAGCACTTTGAAATTGTCATTAAGGGTATGCATGACAACACTTCTATTCCTCAAAATTTCTGTTCTTTTTGTTTCCTAAAAAAAAAAAATGTAAACCCGTTTTGGTAACGCTAAGTTGTTTTTCTATTCCTTAATAGAAAGTTAGCTAAAAAAGATTTGGAGCGAGAAACGAAAAAAAAAAAATTGCTTTTGTTCTCGGGAACAATTTTTAGAAATAAATCATTTTTTTTTTCTTTTATTCTTCTCTCTTGTCGCGGCCATCTTCAACAACCTGGAGACACCGTCGCCGCTCACCCGTGGGTGGTGGCGGTCAGCGATTCGTAAACAAGAATAAAAAATGAATAAATATAAAAAAGAAACTATTGCGTTCTAAACGCATTTTTATTCTTTTTCTATTCCAAGAAGAGAAATTTTGTGTAGTTATCAAACGTGTTCTTTTACTCAGAAATTATTCCCTGGAATAGAAATAGAAAAGAACTATTTCTGGAAAAAAAACTCTTCTCGAACCAAAAAGCGTTGTCATGCGTACCCTAAGTCTTCACCTAAGATATGGATGATTGTCCTACGATTCAGAGCGGATCTGCCAGTTCAGTATCAATGGCATCTGAGATGATCATGCCCCGATGAATATTCTTTTGTCATAGAAATCAGGGCGAGAGGCGATGACTCTTGTGGCTGCCTTTTTTTGGGGGTTATCCTGGTGAATAGCCAGCCTTGAGATTGAACATAAGGCTATCATTCGATGTTGAATCTTTTTGGCTTCGGGTGGGGGTTTGTATCTTTGAGATAGCTAAATGTCCTCATCGCCTCGGCAGCTCCTTGCAGCCTTATGTGCGACTTATGATACAAAGGTCGAGCATGGGAAAAATTGGCTAACTCAATTTTAGTGATTCGATTAGATCGCCTTCTTTGCTGGTCCATCGTATCGTGTGTGGACTGGCATCCTTCTCTAGACCCGATTTGGCCACTCCATGCTGAAGTGGACCAACTTTGGGGGGTACCAAAGCAGGGGAATAGCCTGAACAACGGGTTTTTATATACGGCTATAGACTACCTTTAATTCGATAATTAAGGATGATGATAGACGGCTTCGGTGGAGTTATAGCTGCAGTGCAGTGTAGCTTTGAGACCGTCGTTGCTCTTCAATGGGATGCTTTCTGGTCGAATGAAGTTTTACCCTTGCTGATACGGCAGCAGTGGATAAGGAATAGGATCTCTTCGAGCTTACCATACAAGGACTGTCCATCGATTGTCCCGGCGACCGTTCAAGAGATATCCCCATCAGTTGGCTGCTTCAGATTAGCATGGCGGCACGTGCTGCCATATTTAGACTCCGACCATGGTGGCTATTTTTAGGAGAATCTCTTCCTTATTTTTTATCCCGGTGTGAAGAGTTTTATCCTAGTTTGAACGACGGCAGCCATTTTTCCGGATGCTTTCCACCCAAAAAAAGAAAAAAAAACCGCCCTTTTTTAAATTGCCCAAAAAGATGGGATAAAATATTTCCCAGACGTGGGAACGCTTTTGGGCCCCCCCCCCCCCAACAAAAAAAAAGAAAAAAGATGGCCGAATTCCTCGAGCGTACGCACTCGGCAGAGACGAAACGGGGCCACGCGCTGTCCACCCCACGTGCGGCGCAACTCCCGCCCGCATCGAAGCCCCTTCCATTTCCGCACGTGGGCGCGAGCGCGTGAGGGCCGCTCGCCGTCTCCCTAAGGAATTAGAAGTTTCCAAGAACCCACAACTTTAAAAAAAAAAAAAAAAATTCGGAAAAAAAAAAAAAAGAACCCAGGCCCCCACTATTTTCTCTGTCTTCTGTAGAGAGAGAGAGAGAGAGAGAGAGAGGGAGAGAGATCGAAGGGTGGGGGCGGGGGTGGTGTGCGGGGAGCAATGATTCGAAGGTCAAAGCTGGCGAATTCGCAGAGGAGCAGCGCCCACGCAAGCGAAGCCAATGCGCCTTGACGGAAGAAGGGGGAAGGAAGGCTCCTCCATGCCGGCGAATACAGGAGGAGCTGCAGCCGCGAGGGATCCTCTCCGTGTCTCCGCGGATTCCTCCCCTCCGTCACGCCAGCTCCGGCCGGGTCCACCCCTCCGATTCCCTCGCCTCCTCCCCCACGTGGCGCCTGAAGGAGAAGCCTGAGTTTTCCTCCCCGCCCCGCCCCGCCCCCCGGCGAGCCGCTGCGATGTCTCGACGCGGTGACTGAGTTTGAGCCGTGACGCGGTGAGTGAGTGGAGCTGTTTTCCCCGGAGCGAGCGGTGCTTCTCGATTCTCTTGTGTCGAGGGGGAGAGCGTGGCGATCGTCTCGGTTCTGCGGAATTCGAAGGTACTGAGCTCTTGCGAGAGTCGCGTTGGGTGTTTTAGCTGGTTGAGTTTGCTAAAATTGAGCGAAAAAGAAAAAAAAAAAAAAGGGCTGCTTGGTCGGTGAGTGGGGTTGGTGATGAGATGCCCGGCTTAGGTGGAGTTCGAATTTGATGGAACTTAAAATTTTGGAGGGAGATTCTGTGTGCCGCCGGGATCGAATTCTTTTCCCTTGGAGATGCCTGGGGGTTGGCTTTTTATATCTTCGTTGTAGTTGGCAGATTGGTTTGCTCTCTGGCGCTTGCAAAATGTGATTTTGCGCATGCTGAGTCGAAACCCTAGGTTTGTTTGGGCTTTTGTGTATGCTGGGGGGAGTAAAGTTGGGTTGCTTGAGCGCTTGTGATGCCTGGTTTTCTTTACTGAAAATGCAACCACCAAGTCGGACCTCGCGTATAAACCTGACTGAGTTGAAAGCACAGATAGTCAAGAGAATCGGGCCCGAAAGGTCGGAGCAGTATTTTCACTATTTGAGCAGATTGTTGAGTTTGAAGCTGAGCAAGGCTGAGTTTGATAAGCTTTGTTGGAAGCTGCTTGGGAAAGACAATGTTAGGCTCCATAATCAGCTCATACATGCGGTTTTGAAAAATGCCCGTGGAAAGGTCCCTCCGCCATTGCTAAATAATGATAGAGATCTCTTGGATACCAATAAGGGGGCCATCCCCCTGCAGAATGGGGGTTTTATTCCTTCTCTACCTCAAAGATCGCCAAAGGGTAACTCTGAGGGCCTGAGCGGGATAGTAAATTTCACCCCTCATCTTCCAACGACTGAGAATTGTGAAGTCAATTTGGAAGATCAGGATCCTACTTGTCTGGCTTTACTGAAGCCGGTGCAGCATCATCAAGAAGCAGAGAATGACATTAGACTGCCAATTACGAATATACCAAGGAGTGGTTTAGTCTGTGCAAGAACCAAGGACCACAGTAAGCCAACAGTTTCTAAATTTGCTAAAGAAGTATGCAACAGACTTCAAGTCCAAGCTCCTCTGGGAATCTCACTCTCCCCTGCTAGGGCAGGTGGTGCCCAGAGAGCCTTAGCGATCGCGAGCAATATTAGATGTTCAAGCTTTCATGATGAAGGTGGACTGCTAGATACCAAGACATTGAGAGATCGCATGCAGCAGGTCGCTTCAGCTCGGGGCCTTGAAGGGGTGTCAATGGACTGTGCGATTCTACTGAATAATGGATTGGATGCTTACTTAAAGGGGCTTATCAGGTCTTGTATTGAGGTGATGAAAACGAGATGTGGGGATCGGTTGAGAAAAAGCAGTCTCCACATGAACAGCTTTCCGAAAGATAAAGTTGTCTTGCCAAGTGATCGATTTTGGCTACAAAATGGTGGTAGGCCTTTAGAATTTAGGGAGGAAGTGAAACCCCCATTTGTCATATCGATGTTGGACTTCAAGGTTTGCATGGAGCTAAAGCCTCAGCAGCCTGGGGAAGATTGGCCAGTGCTGCTAGAGAAAATATCCGCACGTGCATTAGAGGGCTAAAGTATCTGAATTTAACTCAAACATCACCCGTTTTTTGGCTATTCAAAAGTGGCAGAAAGACTCCAGCGTATTTGACAACCAGCTCAAATAATATACACACCGTGAATTATTTTGCATAGTCTCTTGCTCTCAGGATAAATCTGTGTTGACTTCTCAAAGAGAATATGGGTTTGAGATTGAGAGATTTCCTTCTATTTATATTCTTGCTGCCAAGAGCCAACCAACTGTTTGGAAGATGGGGAAGAAATAGGAGTATTTATCTCTGGTTGCCCTCTTGTATCGTTAGATTAATTTGCAGGTTTGATTTGTAACTTACAGCTTAGAGGAAGTTTTCCAGCAGTTTTGTACTAGTAACTTGTTCAGTTTTATAGGAAGATAAAATCCAGTGATGCAGAAGTTCATATTTACTTGTGTATTTCCAACTCTGAATTTCTTCTAATTGTAACAGAGGTTAATTTTGTTATGCTCATACACCAGTTGTGGATCATCAAAGTAATTCACTGTTAGGCATTCATTTTTTCAAAGAGAGTTGAGCTCATTTTGGGCTAACTCAGCTTGCAGTACTCATTTTCTGGTAACTAACTTTCTTTCCCTCTCCAAACAAAACCCCAACCGCCCACAGTCCAAAAGAAAAGGAGGAACAAAAGAAAAATCAGCACTTGTACTGTTATCGAAACAAAAGAAATCAGCACAATTCAAAGCATTTTATGAACTCTGTTCCTGAAGATCACTTCAATGCAAGGAAATTCTCTGGATTTAAGAGGCCTTCTATTATGGTGGACTTCTCTTTTGCATTCATTGTCATATGTATCATGAGCTGCTCCCTCGCTCAAAGTTGCACATGGTCCTCTTTGGCTGTCCTTTGGTTCACGTGTGACAGTGAATTTCCATCACGATCAAGGAGCATTATTCTCTGCACTCGACAAGGAACATGCCTTGTGTTTTTATGTACTAAGGTTGCATTTGTCTCAAGGCACATGGTCTGAGAAGACAAGAGACAAGCAGCTTTTGGAGCTAATTAAGCTAATGATAGTTATTAGACTATTGCGGTTTTGATTGTGTTTCTGGTCCAGTACTATCATGTTGTTCTTGTAATTGAATCTTTGCTCATGCGTCTCTTTTTCTGGACAAGAAACTGGAATGAAAAAAATGTAGTGTTGACCACAAGCTTCATTTACCCGTCATATCCCTTGGTTGTCTCTGGTTCTGCTGATATATGAACATCAATGACAGTGAAAAGGGTGCCCAGATGATTAGACCAGGGTAATGTCACCATGTGATTGAGACTTACATGGTGGTTGTTACCAGAATAGGGATTTATGATCCAGTTCCTAACAAGTAGCTTGTACTCTTCAACTTGCATTTACCAGAATAAGTACTAATATTCTAGTTTCTAACAAGTAGCTTATACTCTTTTAACTTGTATATACCATATGCTTGTCTCTGGAGATGAAATGGCAAAATGGTGATCAGAAGTTTAGAACTATGATTATGGCAGATTCACTCCATGGTAAGAAATTATGGCCTCACTTCTCTTTTTTTTTTTTTTTCCCCTATGCAGATGAACTGTGCATTCCTTTCTTTTGATTGTCTACTCTTTATCTGCTAAGAAGGCTTAATAGAGTGCTTGAAGTGCCACCATCTGGTCATGCATGAACCATTTCTAGGCCGGAATTTATGGAAACCGCGTGTGATGGTCAGGATTGATTCTCTCTCTCTCTCTCTCTCTCTCTCTCTCTCTCTCTCTCTAGAATATTCATAAAATATTTCAAAGTATTCAACCATTAACTGTGCTCCATACATCTACAACGCACTCTCAGGTTGCTCATTAGCCTTGTCATTCATGGAGCTTTTGATGTTCTTGCTAGGTTGTCACTTCAATTAACACTCAAGCAACTTAACCGGTCTCTTTGTTCTTGTATTTGCCGCTACACTACATGCAATAATCTTGAACTGCAAATCACTCTCTCCTTCTACTATGCATTGACCAGCACGTAATCCTCAACGGAGTTAAAGTTGATAGCCTAGCAGGACATGGATTTCCTATGTCCGAAAGACCATCTAGAGTCTTATCCCCTGTTAGCTGTGTAGTATAGTCATGTCGAGTCGTAGAAAGTATATATACCCTTCTGCTAAAAAGACTCGTTGCTCTGGCTATCATATTGAGAACAACAAGACTTGGCAATGAATTCTCCCAAGCTAGCAAGGACTGTACCATCATTTCTATTTGGGCTTATACGAGATTTAGAGTCCGCTTCTTCAGCCAATAGACCAGGACTCACGATGACTGGGCCCATGTACAATGGATAAGGGTCGACCGTCTCGTTTCAAAAATTGACTTTGCTTTCTCTATACCCTTTTAAGAGCAGTCACACTATTTTTGCTTCTCTGCCTGTACTCCGACGTGTAGCCTATCTAACATCAGTTGCTTCTCGTGCAGTATGAGAGGTTTTTGCAGCAGATAGCCATTATAAGGCAAGACGTGCAAAAACTTAAAGGTGGGAAGTCGCATGTTCTACAACGGGTATGTGACAAAAGCAAAAACGTATGTACATGACTCGGTCGTTTGGCGTCGCTATTTTTACGCAACAGTAAAAGACCTGTATTCGATTACATCGTCTGTAGTACTCTCTCAGTTTTCCTCGACACACTTGCAATAGCTCTCTATACCATGCTACTGCAATGGTCACCCGATTTTATGCGGCGAATTCTCTTCTTTCTTCTTCTTTTCTTCTTTTTTTATAGTTGCAGCATAGTATTATTAGGGAGCCACTGAATCCCAGCGAGGCACGCCCATTTGAAGTCTCTCTTATCAAGCATGGTCAGCTGCGGCTAGGGATGCGGACGCGCTGTGGTTCGACCACACGAGAACCCTCCAGAAAGGCCGGTGCGCCTTGCGCTTGGGATGGTTGGCCACCAGCTCCGTTTCTGACCTCTTCAGCATCTCCCACATCACCTGCACGTCCTGGTATTCGCAGGTCTGCACATCGTCCTCTAGCTTCATATGTCCAGCACCTGAATCAGCCAAAAAGAGTTAGATTCTTCTCTTGTGATCCTAAAGCCTCAAACCGTTAAAATCCTATAGTTTTGACCGAACGTGGGAAGCTCATCAAAAACCAAATTGCACCGCAAGTAAAACGAACGGTGGTCCTAACACAAAAAAGTAAAGGCTGAGGACAAGGATGACCCGTGTTTCGAAGCTTTCATATCATATCTGTAAAGTTCGGTGAATGTATGGTGCTTTGATCTTGGTCATGGGAGATGCACGTAAAGTTGATGCAGAGTGCTAAAAGGTGCGGCAAAAAATGATGCCACCCCGCCGATCCTAATCAATCACTGCTATTTCGGTACGGGAAGGGGCGCGATTGGTGGTCGGGTATTGCCCCCACCAACATGGAAAAAATCCCGAGAGTTCTCAAGTGACGAGAACTGGAATCTTTCCGATGGAGGGGTGTGCAAGAATCGCCAAAGCGAAACAGAGTACGATACATGACTTGATCCTCACTTGAAGCGAAGGGGGTGTGGGTTCTTTGCTTCTTATTTTGCACTCGACTATAGTTTCTCAGGGCGTCCAGAAAGCACAAGATTCGAGCAACTGTGAACCAAAAGAAAAGAAAAAGGGAGATCTTGGGGAAAGATGGTGTTTGAGTAAAGACGGAAAGAAAGAAGACAGGGCACGAAAGGGGAGAGATAAGAGGGAATATGGTGATGGGGGTGGCCTCGGCATATTCCGGATCGAAAAGAGAAATGTGCGTCGGTCGGTCGGTCGGTAAAAATTACGGTTTTCTGATGATAAACAACCGAAATTCCAATCCGGGCAGATAATTAGAAAACTCAAGATGATGGGTCCCCCTTTCCTTTCCTCAAGAAACTGAAATTCCAACCAAAAAAGATTCTCCATCTCATCCTCATCCTCGAACTAAGGATTTTCCGAACGCTCTGGCTGGAAATTGTGGGCTGTTCCGTGTCAGATGCACGCACGTACGCATGTGCTGATGTAAGTAGATGTGCTTGAAAGCCAGGAATGGAAATCAGGATCCCCCTCAGCAAGGAGGATCAAGAAATTCAACCTCTGCTGATTTCCATCGTGAGCTAACCGTGTAGGCAATCTGATGGTTAAACTATGCCGTAAATGAGCACACATTGAAGAAAGAGACGATTTTGAAGAAGTAGGTGTAAGTTTCCTAAGGCGTGGATAATTCTCGGGGGTCGTTTTCTTTTCATCTCTTTCTTTTTTCTGCAAGCCTCTCTCTCAAACACACACACACACAAACACACAGTGAAAATACAAACAGCATTCGCAGAGATGCGCTGGAGAGAGAGAGAGAGAGAGAGAGAGAGAGAGAGGAAATGGGAAATACCGTGGTTGCGAGCTTTGAGGCGGGCGGAGACGGAGAACCAGACTCGTCGGACGGGGAAGATCATCTTGCGCCACCACTCCATCAACTTGTCACCCACCTTCCTCACCTTCTTCTTCGCGGATCTCCTGATCTTCTTCCTCCTCCTCCCTCCTCCGCCGCCGCCACCACCACGACCACCGCCGGCGATTCTCACCGCTATCGTCTTTAACCCGGCCAGACCTCCTCCTCCTCTTTCTCTCTCTCTCTCACACTCTTTCTCTCTCCCTCCCCCCTCTTCAACTTCCCAAGATCCGAAAGATTTGAAAAGAACCCACCAAAAAACTTCTCTTTCCCCTTCCTGAACCTTACGTATATACACAGGAGAGCTCTAGAGCGAGGGGGAGAGAGGGGAAGAGAGAGAGAGAGAGAGTAAAAATGCGTGGGTGTCTTGTTGGGACCGGCTTTCAAGAGTTTGAGGTCGCCCAGCCTTATAAGAGCTCGCTCCCTCCTTCCCTCCCTCTCTCTCTTACTGTTGCAACATCATTTTCTGCACCGACACGTCACTTGTCACCTCTCCTTTTCTTCCCTCGTTCGGTCCTCCCTCTGTCTGTCTTTCGTATTAGGAGGTGGTGCTGATTCTCAATGCACGCCCGACGACCCCCCCCAACACATTAAAATCCCTTCATTTGCGTACGTACAAATACCGTTGCAGCAACCCGCAATACGTGTCGGGCTCGACTCCACTCCACTCGGTAAATTCGCCCGAAATTTGTTTTCCTCTTTCTACTACTCCTCCATCTGGGCCGCCCCTCTTTTCCGGTAGGCGAGAGGGTGGTTTGACCCTTCCCAAAACTTTGACCCTTTCTCCCAAACGTCTCTCTCTCTCTCTCTGTCTTTCGGAGTTCAAATTCGCATGGCCTTTCGAATTAAAGCTTAGGGAAGGAGGGAGGGAGGGAGGGAAAAAGTCGCCTCCTTTTTGCTCCTAACGTTTATCAATAATGGACCCTTCTTAAAGGGACGAGGTGTCGGCAAGGGTCCTCCATCCACGTGGGTCTCTAGCAACGACCCCATCCGAACGTCGGATCGGCCGACCCCCCTCCTCCTTGTCTTGGTCTTCCTTTCCTCTGTTTTTCTTTTGGCTCTGGGGGGGATCTGAGGCCAGTTGCTGCTTCTCGACATGTCGGTCAATCATTGTCATCGGATGCTCCTCCTCCTCCTCTCTCTCTCTCTCTCCCCTTTTCTACTCTTCTCTTCTCGACCTCGCATTTTGCCACAGCAGGCGTCCGGAATCGAGCGCTCTGCTGTGGAGGGTTTCTTGTGGAAATGATTGGGAGAGACCCTGTGGGATTGTAGGACAAGAGTGGGGTCGCTCCTGAACGAGCGAGGGCATGTGTTTCACACCTCCTTCAATTGGAAAAGAAGAGTTTGGAAAGTGGGAATTAAATGAGAGAATTCCTGGCCGCCGGCCGACTGGTGAAATTAAATGAGACTAGCTGATAAAGTTAATTGACCGAGCGTAAGTCTGTTGATATCATTGAATTTGATTGATGTCGTGACCGATCTTTTCCAATGGACATTGCCTAATCGCGGCGTGCTTTGAATGAGAAGACTTTCTAGGTGGCAGCCTTTCGGTACGGTTATGGTGCTTGGCTCGCGTATCTCGGATTTTAGGATCTCGAGTGGCGCGGAGTAGCTGTGGCTCGAATTTGATTTTTTCCATGATGTCTAGGGAGGAGGTAGCTAGGCCGGTTTGTGTATCCCCGTCCTTTTTAATCATAAAATGAATCGAATCAAACAGAATCAAGGGAAGGTTTGGCAAATTCCCATGAAATGCACCGATCCATCAAAAGGAACAAGCGTGGATGGGTGACGGGATTTGATTAATCAAGAACTAAAAGAGAGAACGAGCACGATAGGAGTTGCAAGGTTGATGAGACTTTTTTCAAGTGTGCGTTTTGTGGAATTTCAACTAAACAAACATGGCGGATTGGACTCGCCCAACACCCACCAAAGATAAAGCGTCCCTTTTCAAATCCAGGAGGCTCCCTGCACGCCAAACAATGTTGATCCCCCCAAGATTAGAGGCCCTACTTTTATTCGTTTTTATATAGATATCGTGAACTGTTCCATTTGATATAGATTTGGGTGTTGCAAAACGGATCGCATGGATTGATATTTTCCGATCTTTTTGTTGGACACATTCAATAGGAATAGTATTCGATATCTAAGGTATCAAATGTGGTACGATAACGAAAGGCTCTATTGAATATCGAAATTCAGTAATCGAGAAGCTGTTGTAGATGAATGGCATTTATACTTTTCTCCGCACATCGAAACATCGAAACAGATCAAAGTTTGTGAATTCAAACCTCTTTTTTAGCACCTTTCAAGATCCAAAAGTGGGCACCGCCACCTACGGTTGGTTTGAATATGAAATCGTCTCTTCTTGAGAAGTTCAAAAACAGTGGGGGGCCCATGACCTGCCCAATCAGCTGAGGAGTCTTTCTTGTAGTGCTACATCAATCTTTCTTTACTTTCCTCTTGTTCTTTTTTTGGCCTTCTTGGCCAATTAATATTTTCTCTAGAGCATTGTGACGATTTATTTATATGTACATACATACATACATATATATATATATATATATGTATGTATGTATGCATAGTGCTATTCCATTGTCTCTTCTTGTTTGCAATGATTAGGAAATTGTCCGTGTTTTTATTTATATTATTATAATGGGATCAACCTTGTAATAATTTCCCCCACATAAAGAACATTCACAAAGGCGACTTCCCCATTGCGACATTCCCGACGTCACAGATTGCGTCATACCTCCCATCATTTTCTTGCCCTAGAAGATCGACATCACCTATGCTTTGTGGATTTCCTTCAAATTTAGTAGCATTCAGCATTTTTTTATTTATGTTAATAATTTTCCAAATATACAAATATTTCCGTACAAAACCCGGTCACTGGTTTTTTTCATTATATTACAAAACTCGAAATATTTCATTAATTTTCAACACGAGTCCTACCAAAGTTGCCTAAATTTTATTTTTGTTCTGGGGGGCCGGAAAATTCGGCTGATTTGCAAATGCATAAATCAAAGTTAACACATTTAATCCAAGTCTCGTGGCTTAAATTGTTGAAGTTAGAATCACGAATTCTTTTTCTTGGACTCGGATAAATGGTGTTTAGACTATTTACTAAGTGGGATCACCGTTCAAATTTTCCCTTGTAGTCATCATTGGCATCTTATTAAATGCTGCTAATCGAATTTAAGGACGTGGTCTAGTAACCCTATCCGCAATTAATGCTCTTAACTTTAAGTGATCACTAATTGATGTGCAGGTGTTCATGAGTGCCTCAGGCACTTGTTCAATATAGTTCATTAAGATTATTTCTATTTTTCAAATATTAATTATGTATCATGAAAAAGAACGTAAATCGATGGTTAACAAATATCTCAAAGACACGGAGTGATTAATTCATTAACCGAAACACTGCAAGACACCAGAAAAAGCAGCAAGTGGGGCGACCACCATCCGAAACCTAACTGTATGTCTACTTGCTGGGATACCCTGAAACTAATCAGAATTTGGAGAAAAGGAAGAAAGTTCTCCCTTTCACAAGCATCACCTTTCCTTGTCAAGATCCACTTCCACCCTTTAATCCACCACCAATTGAACAAGATAAGAACCACCGCTAGTGCTTGTCTTGCTCATTTCGAATTACTTGCAAATTCCTCTTTTGTGTCCTTCTTTCACAATTACAACCCAAGCCACCAGTTCTGGTCGTGAAACACTCCTTGTTAGTAGTCCAAGGATTGAAAAGGAGCGACGGTTGTCCTTCTTCCCCCTATTTTTTCAACTACAAAACATTTGATGAGATTATCTACTAGTTAAATTAAGCAATGGACTCCAGGAGAGGAGACATGCCTCATTGATGACGAAGGGAAATTTTTGCTCTGATCTTTTGTCAGTTCAGAGCCAAAATGATCACTGCAAAAGTCACAAAACTAATGGATTGCCATACATCAAGCTTCTGCATTTCCACACATGACAAGAAAAATCCCCATTTCCACAGAAGAACCTTTGCTATTTTGTCGATTGCCCTCAGTCATTTGCATGACTTGAAGAAAATGAGACTGCAATAACGAGGCAATCTCTCGACGTGACCTGAAGAAACCTCTCTTCTCCCTTGTTCTTTTGTGTGATAAGCATAAGAGAACGTGTTCCGCTCATGCACTGACGAAATAGCGGTTGCTATGCGTGGGCTTAGTGGAAGAAGTCCAGTGCACATCTCGCTCCCCCTCTGGTTGAAGATTGAGGCCTGAATACCGTAGTAGCCCATTTCGCCAATATACAGACCCAATAGGATACAAGTACCGTTAATATTATAAAACTAATCTGTAGCAAGAAATTCATGACGCAAGATGCTGGGAATATAAGGACTTTGCTCAGGCATCTCTTACATCACCCCAGACTAGTCAGAATCGAAGCGAGCAGCTAAGCTAATAGTGCATATTCAGCGAATACTTGATCGTTTGGCTTCATCCAGTTTAAGTGCTCAAGAGAAGGTAGATGGCAAATTGAGAAGAAGGAAAAGCTAGTTCAGCAGCCCTTATCGCAAAAATGTCGGGCTACTTCACTCGAGCGACGCCAGAGACATGGTGAATGAAACCAATCTGGCCCCGATAATGTAAGTCCTGAAAGCAAACTAATTTGGCTCAGTTCGTCTGTTCTGAAACATTAATTTTAGGTCATGGTCACTACGGAGCGGAATCTGCACGAAAGAGAGATGAACTCATTGGCCTAACGCTTTACACTACTGGTTTCCCAGGAGAGCTTCAAAGGACGAGCAGCTTAAGAGGAATTCCAAGGTAGTTGGTGAGTTTGACAGTCCTTTTGCATTTCAGTTGCATCAGCAGCGGTTATGGACAAGGCCACGGGGACATATTATAGCCTTGTTGCTCCCCACAAGAATTGTCGTGAAAGATGAACTGGCATCTTTCTTCAGCTCGGGGCCTATTTCATGTGACAAGGATCACACACGTTCCTCAGCATACTGAGCAGATCCTGGTATAGCGGTCCATCATTGATCTAGTTTCCTCAACTAAGTTTCAGAAATATGAAATTCGAGTAGAAAACAATTGACATGGATTTGTTCATACATAAGCAGTTTCCATGTCTATACACAAGAAATGCCGGAAACTCCACTATTTCCAGAAACAACACTACTTCACTGAAAAAGGCATTTCATAGCATAGCATTGTATGTTGACTTGTCACCTGCATTTCATTTGTTTTCCTGGTTAAATCCTGCCTTCTTCTTTGAAAGGCGACAGATATAAAAGCCCAGGTGTTATGCTAAAGATCAGAATCACATTATCACGTTATTCTGCCTAAAACAAATAGTCGAATCAAGTCACCTGGTTAAGGCTAATAATTAGCTGCGAAAGAAAACCATTTCCATGAGGATTGACTTGAGCAATCTTTATGAGCCTGAAAAAGCTAGTTCCGAACATATTTACAACAGGCCAGGGGAATCAATGCTTACCCCCCCCTCCTCCCCCAAAAAGAAAAAAACAAGAAGAGTCGGTCAAAAGCATTATCTAGCCATTGAACTTGTTGTTCAATTAATCCAATGCATCATCCAACCTTTCATATGATACAACTGAAAAACATCCCTTAAACCTCTGATGGTGACCCCAAAATTCCACCCAAGTTAAGTACTGAGCTCACTGCCATTGTTCCCACGCCACGTCCGCCACAAGGCAATCAAATCAAGCTGCAAGAGCAAGCGAGATATCTCTTGTTTAGATGCAGAGGGCCAAGACTATCCACTCCAACATTCTATCAAAACTTCGGCCTCCTGGTGTATATATGGTGCCACGGAGAACACCAAAGCAGAAGAACAAGAAAACGTGAGGATGGAGAAGACACTCACTGCAGTACCAGGCACAGAACAGAACCAATTTATGGATTGAAGAGAATCTCGTATGCTTCCCCCCTTTTTTCCCATTTAAGCCTTATGTGATGTGGCCACGATGATGATGATAGGGCGCACACAGCCTCTCACAGGAAGGAAAGAACCAAAAAACGTGCATTAATAGTGTCAAAAGCCCAATCTAATCTTTTCCCTCTCCTTAAAATGTCCCATAAGTTGACATAGCCGCAATTATTCAAAGTCCAATTCTTGCAGAAACAAATCCCACCACAGAACTTAACCAAGAATAGCAAAAAAAAAACAGTGACCCCCACCTAGAAGAAAGAAATCCCATGCCTTGTAACTGAATCAACATATAGTTACATAGCATTGCATGGAAAAAGGCTAACTTTGCTCGCTGTTTTTTCCCCTTCGCACTAAGCACAATTGAGGATTGGCACTTGGCAGCGACAGGAAAAGACCAAACATAGCAAACAGAATTTACTTTACTGGTAAGCATTGCTGCATTGCATTCCATTATGAAAGGAGGACGTCAAGATCAAGAAGAGACATTGATACTTTGAATTTCTGAAGCTTCTCTTGACACCACACCCACCATCTAAGCCCAACTTTTTTTCTTCTCTCCCCCTTAGAAACACCAAACCCCAATGATCATATCAAAATCAAAAACTACAAAAAAAGGAAAAGACCCAAGAACCAATAATTAGCAACTAAGGCGATAGAAAAGAGAAGGAAGAAAAAGAAGGAAAAGAACCAGCAACTAAGAGGATGAGAATAGAGGTGGAGGTGGAGGAAGAAGCTGGTGATGCAGCCCCTTATTGTGGGTCACAATGAAAGGGTGCCTCAACAGCTGGCTGGCGGTCCACCGCCGGATGGGCTCGCGCTGCAGGCAGCACGAGATGAAGTCCCGGAACTCCGGGGAAGCGGAGGCGGGGGCCTCGGGGGGATCGGACATGCAGATGGCGCACATGAGGCTGGCCCAGTCGCCCTGGCGGCCGACGGCGAAGGGGAAGCGCCCCAGGTAGAACTCGAGGATGCTGACGCCGAAGCTCCAGATGTCGCCGGCGTAGCCGTCGTACTTGCCGTGGTTGAGGTCGGTGTTGATGCGCTCGGGGCTCATGTAGGCGATGGTGCCGACGGAGGAGTTGCAGGGGTCCATGGTCTGGGCAAGGATGCGGCTGACGCCGAAGTCGGCGATCTTGACCTGCTTCCGCGAGTTCACCAGGAGGTTCGAGGGCTTGATGTCGCGGTGGACGATTTTCCGGCGGTGGAGGTAGGCGAGGCCGCTCAGGATCTGGCACGTCAGGTGGCTGAGGTGGCTCTCGTTGCCGACGTGGATGCCCTCCAGCGACCCGCCGTCCATGAACTCCAGCAGCACCTGGATCTCGCCGCCGTGGTCGTACATGTCGTGGCACTTCACCACGTTCGGGTTGTCCACGTCCCGCAGGATCTCGATCTCCCGGCAGATCTGGCGCCGCACCGACTCCTCGTGGTTGCCGTAGATCACCTTCAGCGCGTACAGCCGCCCCGTCGTCCGGTGGAACACCTTGTACACCGTCCCGCCGCTCCCGCTCCCGATCCGATTCACCCGCTCCAGCTCCGAGAAGTGAACCTGTTGCTGCTGCTGCTGCTGTTGCGCCGCCGCCGCCGCCGCCGCCGCCGGCGGCGGAGGGAAGACGCTGTTGAGGTGGTTGCCGACGGAGTTGCCGGCGCCGGCGCTCCCGTTGTGGAGGTTGCTCGTGGACGGCGCCGAGCTGGTGGGCGGGAGGGGGAGGGGGACGGCGAGGGCCGGGTCGCGCTTGGGGAGCGGCAGCGTGAGGTCGGGACGCCGGCGGGGTCTGTTGCCCCTGGAGGAGGACGACGAGGAGGACGAAGACGACGACGAATTGGGGGTGGCGCCGGGCGGTGGCGGCTGAATCGGCCTCATGGCTCACCTCCAAATCTCAATCTCTCTCTTCTCTCTCTCTCTCTCTCTATCTCTCTTCCCGGAATCGGCGAGCGATTCTTGTTCTTGGCTCTTCCGACCGTCGTCCGAAATAGCGCACGAGAGGGCGAGGCTCCTTAAGAGCGAGCCGCGAGCCGCTCTTCCTCTTCCTCCTCTCTCGTCGGGTCTGCGGCGGAGGTGACGAGCGAAGGGAGCGTGGGTATTCGAGCGGAGTCGTCCATGGATGGATCAAGAACGACGGAGAAGATGCAGGAGGAAGGAGGAAGGAGGAAGAGATTAGGGAGAGATGAAATCCTAATATCTCCGATTCTTGTAAAAAAAAAAAAAAAAAAAAGGGGGGCTTTTTTTATTTTGGGGAGAGAGAGAGAGAGGGCGGGGGTTGGAAATGCGTTTTTATTAATTTAAATATCAATTATTCGTGATTTATATGTCAAATTAAATTAAGTGAATAATAATTATAAAATTGGGGGATGAAATGGAAGTGGGTTAGATTTTTTTTTTTTTTTTTTTACGAAAGTGGGTTAGATTGAGTTCGAGATATAGTAGAGGTAGCCGTTCAATCATAAGACGAGGGTGGGGGGTGGGGGGGGAATCTGAGATTTTTTTCCATTTTTCTGGAAAAATAAAAAAGAAAAGAAATAGGAAAAGGAAGAGAGAGGGGGGCGTAGGGGATCACGCGCTTCCGGCGGGTGGGCGGGGAGCGCGTGGGCCAGCGACGAGGGCTCCTCATGTGGGTGGGGCCCGCCCCGGCGAATGGGAAACGTCGAATGTTGTCGTCTCTCTGGCGGTCGCGCGTGGCCGCCAAGCGCGCTCTGACTTGGAGATCTTCGGGAGGGGGGCGCGTCGCCTGGACGTTCGAAGACAAAATTTGCTTAGGGTTCGGTTCCGGATTTTAATGACTCGGGGAATTAGCCGGAATTTTTTTAAAAAAGAACCTCGCAATTGCATCCTCGTATTTCACGAGCCTTCGTTTTATGTCCATTTTATTTTTGTTTTTTTTATTTTTATTTTCTGGTACATTGAAAAGAATTAGTTACTTTTATTACTATTTTTCTTTTGGAAAATAGGACTGCTTCTCCATTTTGGAGCTGCAAGTTTCTTGGACTCAGACCCCCAAGAGGGAAAAGAAAAAAAATTGGTGTACCGTTTTATGTCTAAACTCCTTCAAGTCTTGAGTGGAAAGTCAGCTCATTGCTACATAATTTCGCCCTTGTCTCCATCTAATCCCAAATGTCAATGCAGAAAGATAGTCGACGCATGATGTTTTCGCTTGTGGCTTTGTGACCGATTACGAATGCTTTCAATGGATTTTGCAAACATCAATTTATAAAAGGTAAAAATGGATGGATGGATCTTGATAGGTGAGTAAAGCGAATATGGAGACACGATACAATTTCTTAATACTCATTCTAGAGATGGACATTCATAATTATAATAAATGAAACTTATCATCGATGGTGGCACAATTGCTTATCAAAATTGGTAGCAGCATCCTATATTATGACTACATTATTTTGGAAACATGATGCATTTTTAAGGTATGAGAATACATTTTCCAGATTTCCCTGGTTTTGCCATATACTTGGATTGAGAAAGTGACAGAGATCTATAGATGTCATTGAGTTTATTGAAAGGAAAATCATTTTAATCATCCAATTTTTTATTATCATACCAATTAATAAAAGCGAATTAACATGATTTTAATAATCCAATTTTGTATCTTGCCAAACTGTTTAATGACATGAATAAACATAATCGATCCCTAAATTCAAAGTAGCTCTGCCAAATACAATTGGACCCTAGCAATCATATTGAAGACCTTATTCCTCAAGCTTAGGTCCCCAAAGGTAGCACCACCTCGATGCTTAAGCTTGAAACCCTACTGAATGGGCCCCACACCTCGCCTAGGTCCCCTGAGGTTGGCCTAAGTCCCCCACACCCGGGTCATGTGTATTAATGCCAATCCTAGGTTCTCGGTAGTCGGCTCAAACTCCCTTGCCCGGCTCCACTGAGGCCCTACTTGAGTCCTCGATGCCTATGCCATGACCCTAGTGACCCTACTAGGGGGTGGCAAACATGCTCCGGTCCAATAAGGCTAGGCCTACAAATGTGGGACCTATTTCTGGACTTGAAATTGTACTCGAGGCTTTTTCTCAAATGTGTTTCGTAATATTATAGTACCAAATATCGAGAATTGATCTTTATATTACTTGCAAAATAAAAATAAAATGTAAATATAAATAAATTCTTTTTCCTGAAAATAAGATCCTTTAAAGATGTTTTGCAACGCCATATCTTTTCCGTGAAACAAACTTGCCCTAATCCTTGTTGCGTTTAATAAGTAGTAAGATCTCTATCATCATCTCTCGCCGAAGAAGAGTGAAGAGATAATTTCTCATTTACGTTGCTTTGAACACCTTCAGTTTCCAGTGACTTCATGTAGGAAGTCTTCTCCATTATATGACAGCTTACAGTTGAATCATAAGCAAATAAATGGTGAAGACCGAATCTATTTGGGAGCTCTACTTTAAGCCTGATTCCAATTGCAACTGGGGGAGGATTTTGCCGACCACTTCAGTTACAAAGTCAAATTCTGGTTCAACATGTTTTCATTTCTTTTTTGCAAGGAGTCTTCTGGTGGTGGCGATTTCCCCCCTGCGAGGGAATCGCATTAACTTTGCATCGAATGTTATTTTATTGAGCGAACCTAGTCTTCAGTTTTACTCGGTCCTCTTTTGCCTGATGATGGCGAGTGGTAACGGCTGTGATGGGGCAGACTCCGATGCTTGGGATGACGATTCGGCTTTTCAGCAGAGGATTTTACTGCCCATTTGAGCTTGGTTGGATCTTCTTGGGTCCTGTTTAGGGACTATCAATTCTTGACTATTTCTGTTCATTTATTTTCTTAAATAAATAAAAAATAGAAATTCGTTTGGTAATATCGGCTAATTTTTCAATTCTCAAGAACAGATCAACGATAGAGAATAGATTTATAATAGAAACAAAAAATAGAAAAAAATTACTTATATATTTTGGAAAATAATTTTTTAAACCAAACCATTTCCTTTCTTTCTGTTCTTCTTCTTTTCTTTCTTTTCTAGCCGGTCGTTGAGTCAGCAATGACCGGCGACCAGCTAGAGACAAGAGCCGGCTACCTCGATGGAGTCCCAACATTGTTGGGTGAGGCTCCCCAAGGCTAGCCCCGACTCTCATCTTTGGTTAGTTGTGAGCCATCGTTGAGGCCTGATGGTCGGCTAGAGAAGGAAGAAAGATTAAAAAAAAAAAAAAATCTCAAAATAATTATTGAAACATTAAAAAAAATTCTATGTTACCAAAAAAAAATAAGGGCCGCACTAAACACATTCATGTTATCTTTCTATCAAAGAATAGAAATTTTGTATAATTATCAAAGGCATTCGAATGGTTAGAAACTTACTAAGGAATGTAATTAAAAAAATTCTAAGTAAAAATTATTTATAGGAAAAGAATGGTTACCAAATGCTTTCTCAATGAACTTATATGTAGTTCATTATTGGGAAACATTCGTTTGAGACCCCATATTAATCCCTTACATAAGTCTCGTTGAACTATTTCGGGGCAAGTATAAAATGTTGTCTCTAATTACTTGTTAAGTATTATTAAATGGGTTTCAAGAATTTAAAAGTTACCATTTGAAATTCAAGTGATTTCAATTAGACTAGGAATTCTTCCATGTTCAAAGTGTGCTAAAAAGTGTTTAATTTTACTTTTAATTAACTTGACTAGTGTTTTGAAATTACTTGTTAACAAAACTCTTAACATTATCTAGTCATGACTTTTTTTTCAGAAAAGAAAACAAATTTTGCATGATGATATAATGAGACATGCTAATGGGGTACATCATAAGTCAAGGAATTAAATCATCTCATTTGCTATAATTTTCTAACGTACTTCACGAAGAAAATTACTCGATTAGATACGCAATGTGATGTCGCCATGGTACACCCGGTGATGCGACTTTCTTCCTATCTTAGTCTTTATCTATAAATTCAAGCTATGATGGAATAAGGTTACAAGATGAGGTTCCCCTTAGACATGTGCTATAACTGAACATATTCGATGGAAAAATTAAAAAGTTGACCTTGTCTCCAAAGAAAAGAAACCCTAGCTGTCCCAAGCTGCAACACACTGATTCTCTTCCAGTGAGCTGGGGTTGAATTGGATCAGAAGACTTGCTTTGCAGATGACAGGGAGGTGCATGAACATTGAACCCAGAAAATCCAATTGAAAAAATGAAAAGAAAAGAGAGGAGTCCCACCACGGTCCATCTCATGGAAAAACTCCATTGTCAATCAATCCCCATGCCACTTAACGAAAGTGTCCCACTCCAACTTGCCCTGTCAAAAAGGGCGTTCATCACGGCACAGGCTTCTGACACTTGTCAAATCGACACGTCCACTGTCTCTGTCTCTGTCTCTCTCTCCCTCTTTTCTTTTACTTTAGTTGGTCTTTGATTTGATACGTTACGATGGTCAGTTTATAACATAAGATAATTTGCATGCACAATGACAGTGGACTACTACCAAGTCCAGGGATTACTGTCGCTGCCGCTGTTTTTCTTTTTTTAGGTGTTTCGCGGTCTTTAACCGTTGAATTTGAATGCTTCTTGGGTTTACTGAGTCTACACCGAGTTCCTGGTAGCTTCTCAGACCCTTTTTGGTGGTGTGTCCAGTGCGTTATCCTATTTCCTGGCACCTTCGTGCCCTGAGACTCGAGAGAGCGAGAACAAGACACCCGCCAAGCAGAGCAGCTCCACCCCTCATTTCATCACATGTTCTTACAAATATATATATATATATATATATATATATTTATATATATTTGTCATTTAAAATGGATGATTATTCTCTCCAAGAACAAGTTAATCAAAACGTGTTTCAGTGTTTTTCCCAAGTCCACGCAGTCCAATTTCTTCCATTTTCTTGGCCAAACCTTGTGGTTCACTGTTGATCCAGTAAACCGAGAGCGCTTGGAATTGAATGAACTCGGTTCTCTAATCATTCCTGGATAAGTTTATGGCTGAAAGTTGATTATTTCTGGTCAAAACTTGCTTGTTCTTGGTTACTGTACGAGTAAAACATCGGATTTTAGACAAGTCCAGGCTTTCCCTATGCTCAATACTGTACGCGGGGTCTTGTGCTTTGGCATTCTCTCAGAATACAATACCTTAGGCCAATTGATCAGTACTGCTAATTAGGTCGGTCTTCGCTGGAAATTGATCACGTCACTTTCGGCATCCCCACTTGACACTTTCAAAGTTTTCTCAGCATCTAGAAGCTGCTCAAGCACTTGACTTTTGCTTTAGTATAATCCCATCATCAGAGAATGTCACTTTCTATTTCTTTGTGAGAATCTATCTGAGACACGACGGTGATTAAACCGAGCGAAAATTTTCCCATGTCACAATCTATCTCTGAGATTTTGTCAAGCGCATCACGTAACAAGCAAAAGTACAAGCAAGGATCTTACATTAGCGCATCAGAAGTTTCATGTAATTACAAGCCACTATCATCATGATACAGCGCAGTTGTAGTACAAGTTGTGCATCTTTCTTCACAACGGAGCACTGATTCTATTGCAGAGAAGTAGCTCCTCTTTCTCACGTGCTAACGTAAGATACGTGGCTAGAGGTAGGCGGACCATTTGAATATCTCCACTCTCCACAAGCTAGGCATCTGTCTTGCATAACACTGTTGTCAAGTGTACAAAATTCAGATGACTGAATGCTCGATGTTGCAATTGCGTTGTGCCTTCTGGATCCACAAGCTTCACATGATAATGAAAGAGGCTGCAAGAGAAATGGTATCATAAGGATAGACACAAGTAGAAAGGTAGCTAGACAGGCTGAAAGACTTGAAGAAACCCTTTTTTTCTCCCCCTTTCTTTTGTGTGATAAGCATAAGAAAACGTATCACCTGTATGCACTGACAAAATAGCATCGCTGTATCCAAGTGGGCTTGGCATGAGAAGTCCAGTGCACATCCCACTCCCTGTGGTTATAATCGATGCTTGGATACCATAGTGGCCCATTTCACCAAAATACATACCCAATGTGAAACAGGTACCGATTATATCATGCGCAAACTGTAGTAAGAAAATCAGGACAAAAGATGCTTGGAAGATAAGGACTTTACACAGACATATCATACATTCCCCCAAACTGAAACTAGAATCGAAGCAAGCAGTTTGTAGCGCATATTCAGTGAATACTTGCTCATTTGGCATTGACCAGTTTAAGTGCTCAAGAGATGGTAGATGGCAATTTGAGAAGAAGGAAAAGCAGCTCAGCAATCCTTCTAGCAAAAATGTAACTACTTCACTTAAGTGCACCAGACTCGGAATCAACAACCTGGCTGCGATAATGTAACTCTGGAAAGTAAACTAAATTGGCTCAGTTCTTCTATTCTGAAACATTCTTTCAGGTTATGGTCGCTACAGAACGGAATCAGCGAGAGAGACGGACTCATTGCCTAACGCTATTGGTTTGCCTCTTTAATTTGCCTTCCCAGAAAAGTTCGAAATGTCAGGCACTTTAAGAGAAACCCCAAGCTTGTTGGTGAAGTTTTCCACTGTCATTCTGCGTTTCAGTTGCATCGGCAGGGTGATAATAAAGGTAAACGGGACATTTTCTAGCCTTGTTGCTTTTCACAAAGATTGTCATTAAAGATGAACCAGCATATTTTTTTCAGCTTGGGGGTACCTCATGTGAAAAGGATCACGCATGTTCCTGGGCATAATAACCGAATGCTGGTACACTGATCCATCATTTGATCTTGTTTCCTCAACTAAGTTACAAAAAATATGAGATTTGAGTAGAACAAATGGACATACAGTCGTTAAGTCACAAGCAGTCTCCATGTCTCCAAATAAGAAGAACCAGACTCCACTATTTCACTTGAAATGGCATTTCATAGGATAGCATTGCTGGTTGAATCGTCACCTGCTTTTCATTTGTTTTTGTGTGCACCCTTCCTTCGAACGGTGACAGACATTAAACCCAGATGTTCTTGCTTGTGATCAGAATCGCATTATTCTGCCTAAAGCATATAGTTGAATAGAGTCGCCCAGTAAGGCAAATTATTTGCTGCCAAAGAGAATCATTTCCAAGAGTATTCACTTGAGCAATCTTTATGAGCCTAAAAGATGTTTCAAAAAAATATTTACAACAGTTCAGGTCATCATCTATCCTTCCACATGATACAACTTTAAAACATCCCTCAAAAACCTCTGATGGTTTCCCCAAGTACTTAGCTCATTGCCATTGTTCCCGAGCCACGTCTTCTACAAGGCATTCGATTCAAGCTGCTAGAGCAAGCAAGATATCTTTTGTTTAGATGCAGAGCACCAAAACTTTGGCCTCCCGTGTATTTACGGTGCCATAGAGAGCATCAAAGCAAAAGAATAAGAAAAAAGTAAGGATGGAGAAGACCCTCACTGCATTACCCACCAGGAAGAATAAAACACATTTATGGATTGAAGAGAATCTCTGATAACTTCTCCCTTTTTTCCCATTTAAGCGTTATGTGATGCGTCCATGATGATGATGGGGCACACAGCCTCAGAGGAAAGAAAGAACCGAAAAAGATAACAGTGTCCAAAGCCATATCTGTTCTTTACCCACTCTTGAAAATGTCCACTAGCTGAAATAGCGGACAAGATGTAAAGCCCACTTGCAGAAACACATCTCACCACAGAATGTGACCAAGAATAGCCAAAAAAACACCTGTATCCCCCCACCTAGAATAAAGAAACCCCATGCCTTCCAACTTAACTAACATCTAAGAAGCACATATCATTGCATTGTAAAAAGCCAACATTTTTGCTATTTTTTTCCCCTTCGCACTAAGCACGATCGAGGCTTGGCGCTTGGCTGTTGGCAACGACAGGAAAAGAATAAAGATAGGTACAACGGATTCTCCTTTGCTGGTAAGCATCGCTGCTTGCATTTATCATGAAAGGAGGACGTCAAGATCAAGAAGAGACACTGATAGCGTAAGTTTCCGAAGATCTTCGCGATCCTGGACTGCCACATAGGCCGTCTTTTTGTCTTCTAGTTGATTGACACGTGTCTAAAATGGACCCACTTTCGGAGGAGCCTGGCCATCGCCATCTACGCCCGGGCCCAACCTTTTTTATCTCTCTCCAACGACGCTTAACCGAGTCTACATAGTGAAAAGAACCCAAGAACCACTAATAAGCAACTAAGGCAAGAGAGAAGACAACCAAGAAAAGATGGAAAGAACCAGCAACTTCTGTTTGTTAACATTTCTGTTCTAAAAATAATTTCTTTTCAGAAATACTTATTTTCTATTTTTACTCTCAAGAATAATTTATGAGTAAAATGACGTGTTTGATAATCATATAAAATTTCTATTCTTGAAATAAAAAAAAAAAAAAAAAAAAGGAATGTGTTTGATACAATTCACAAGAAAAATAGGAACGCATTTGATAGCCACCGCCGCTGCCATCGACCATTGACCACCCACCGCCGCCAATCGCCTATCGCTTTCGACCGTTGCTGTTGTCCCTGATCGCTCGCGGTTTGTCATCGCCAGTCGCTCGCGGTCTATCGTCGCCGATCACTCACCGTCGTCGACCACCCGATGTCGCCCCATTGGCCCTTGCCTTTGCCGGCGGGGCAACGGCGGCAGGCAATTGGCGGCGACGGCTGTGTGCGTTAGCGGTGGCGAGCGGCTACAGTTGGCGACAGTTGGCGGCCATGGGAGATGGTAGGTGGCAGGAGTGGCTCATGACGGCGACCTGTGGACAACAACTTGCAAGGAGCGGCAAAGAAGCAAAAAAGAAAAAGAGAAAATAAAAAAATGACTTATTTTTAGAAATTGTTCTTGGAAATAAGAAGTTATTTTTTTTATTTCTTATTTCGGTTCTAAATCTATTACTGGCTACTTTTCTATTATGGGGAATAGAAAAATTAATTGATATTATCAAATGGATTTCTATTTTTTTTTTTTTTTGTTCCGGGAAGTAGAAAAAAGTTCTTTTTTATTCTTAGGAACAACTTCATAATCATGTCCATTTTCCTTTTTTTCTTCTTTTCTTTTTTTTTTCTTTTTTTCTTTTCCTTCTTCCTCTTTAACCGGTCGTTGGCAACTGGACGAGGCTAAGCTCACCCAACCAAGGCTCAGCCGAGCCTTATCTAGTCGTTGGGGAGGCTCGGCCTTGCCGAGGGGTGGCTTCGCTCCATCGAGGTTGTTGGCCCTTGATTGCCTAAAGAGGAAGAAGGAGAAAAATAAAAAGAAACAAAGAAAAGAGAAAAATATAATAAAATTATTTTAAAAATTAAAAAAAAATCACAAATTAATTGAAGGTCTTATCAAATACATTTTTATTTGGAAATAGAAATTTTGGACAGTTACCAAAGGCTTTCAAATACTCAGAAACTCGTTCAATGAACAGAATAAAAAATAATCATTTCTATGTAGAATTATCAAACGCTTTCAAATGCTCAGAAACTCGTTCAATGAATAGAATAAAAAGGAATAATTTATGTGTAGAAATTACTCTGCGGACAGAATAATTACCGAACAGACTCTTTAGATAATGAGAATGGAGGTGGAACTCGGCGATGCGGCCCTTGACTGTGGGTCAAAATGAAAGGGTGCCTCAGAAGCTAGTTGGCGGTCCACGGCCGGGCTGCGTCACGCTGCAGGCAGCACGTGACGAAGTCGCAGAACTCCTGGGAAGCCCCGCGGGGGGGGTTGTCGGACATGCAGATGGCGCTCATGAGGCTGGCCAAGTCGCCCTGGTGGCTGACGGCGAAGGGTAAGTGACCGAGGTAGAACTGGAGGATGCTGACGCCGAAGCTCCAGATGTCGCCGGCATAGCCGTTGTAGTTGCCGTGGTTGAGGTCGGTGTTGAGGCGCTAGGGGCTCATGGAGGCGATGGTGCTGACCAAGGAGTTGGGGTCCATAATATAGGAGAAGCGGCTCATGCCGAAGTCTGCGATCTTGACCTCTTTGCTCGAGTTCACGAGGAGGTTCGAGGGCTTGATGTCGTGGTCGATGATTTTGCGGCGGCGAAGGTAAGCGAGGCCGCTCAGTATCTGGTGGCTCAGGTGGCTGAGATGGCTCTCGTTGCCGACGTGGATGCCCTCCAGCGACCCGCCATCCATGAACTCCAGCAGCACCTGGATCTTGCCGTCGTGGTCGCCCATCTCGTGGCACTTCATTACGTTCGGGTTGTCCATGTCCCGGAGGATCTTGATCTCCCGGTACATCTGGCTGTGCGCCGCCTCATTGTGGTTGCCGTATATGACCTTGAGCGCGTAGACCCGGCCCATTGGCCAGTGGATTACCTTGTACACCGTCCCGCCACTCCCACTTCCGATCCGACTCACCCGCTCCAGCTCAGAGAAGTGCATCTGGTGGTGGTGGTGGTGCTGCTGCTGCGCTGCCGTCTCCGAAGGGAAGACGTTGCCAATGCAGTAGCCGGTGCTGTGGTTGCCGCGGCGGCGGCAGCTCATGGATGGCGCCGAGTTGGAGGCCAGGAGGGGAGGGGGACGGCGAGGGTAGGGTCGCACTGAGGGACCAAGTTCTTGAATGCTTCTTTGGTTTACTAGGTTCACAAGTACTGTTTTTTTGGGGTTTTGCAGTCTTTAACCATTGTAGTTGAATGCTTCTTGGGTTATTCCGAGTCCACCAAGCTCTTGGCGGTGTGTCTCAGTCACAAAATTTCCGGGCAACCTTCTTCATGCCCTGAGACTCGAGAGGGAGAAAACAACACACCGATCAAGCAAGGCGGCTCCAATCCTCATCTCATCACATCTTTTTTTCTAGCACATTCTTGATTCGTCATTTGAAATTAATAAGTATACTTTCCAAGAACAAGTTATCAAAACGCGTTTCAATGTTTTTTTTTTTCCAGGTCACGCAGTGCGGTTTCTTCCAACTTCTTGACCAAACCTTGTGGTTTACTGCTGACTCAGTGAATCACTTATGCTTAAAATTGAATGATCTCGGTTTTCTAACCATCTTTCTAGATAAGCTAATGGCTGAAAGTTGATAATTTCTGGTCAAAACTTACATGATCTTGGTTACTGTGCAAGAAAAACATCGCCCTTTGGAAAAGTCCAGTGTTTCCCATGCTCAACATTGCATGCCGAGTCTTATCTTTTGACCTTCTCTTAGAATACAATTCATAAAGCCAATCTTTCTATACTGCCAAATTAGGTCTCACTTGGCCGAAAACACAGCACTGCATCACCATACGAAAACCTTAAAAGTTCTCTCAACGTCTACAAGCTACTCAAGCACATGACCTTCTTTGAGAGAATCTAACTTTCTATTTCTGTGTGAAAATCCAAAGCATAGCAGTGAGTACACCGTGCGAAAGTTTGCCCGTGCCACAATCTATCTTTGATCTATCTTTGATAATCTGTCAAGCACATTACGGAAACAACCAAAAGTAGCAAATGATAAGCAAGGATCATAAGTTGCGTATCATAAGTTTCATGTAATTATAAGACACTGTTATCATCATACTGAGCAGTTGCAGTGCAAGTCACAGAATCTTCTTCACAATCTAGCACTGATTGTATTGCAGATAAGTGACTTATCTTTCTCAGGTGCCAACATAAGGTCCGCGGCTAGAGGCAGGTGGACCATATGAATATCTCCACTCTCCACAAGCTAGGCATCTATCTTGCTTAACGCTGTTATCAAGTGTACAAAATTTACATGACCATATGTTTGACGTTGCAATCGCGATGTGTCTTTGGGATCCACAAGCTTCGCATGATAATGCCAGAGGCTGCAAAAGAAAGGGTTATCATAAGGATAGAGAAAAGTATAAATGTAGCACGACGGCTGAAAGATTTGCAATGAACCAAGCCAAGCATGAAAATAGTTGCATTGCTATCCCACATACAGCGGCCCACCTAAAGATGAGCTATTAATGTGTTGATGCCTTATCAGACAACTCATCCAGGATCCACAAATGCAATTACAGGAATCAAAATAAAAACAATGAAGAAATAGTGAGGGACGCTGAGCTAGACTCCCCTCCATTTTCCGTTACAGTGAGAACAAATGACCATTTTCTAGAGTGCACATCCTGGTAAATCAATCATTTAAGTATAATAAGAATTCAACATAGCACCTCATAAGCCAAGCCAGAAATAACAATCTGAAGGAAGTGAAGTGACTTATATATATGCAAAGACAATTTTTGTCAACCAAAATTATTCATGGTCTTCATGAGTTACAAGGCACCTAATCAATCTTAGGTGCCTGAGACGGGAGTCAAGGGACTAACTTGGAAATGATGGCACTTCAGACTTTGTAAGCCTGCATGGTATTGTGAAATACTGTAAGGGAGAACAGTTTACCTGATTTAATAAAGTGCAAGTATTGCACTGCCACTTCGCTCCATCATCCACTGCTTCCAAAGAGGAAGTGAAATTGACAGGTGAAGTTGTTGCAGAGATGCCAGCAGATGATGTGGATGCTTTTGACTTCTCAGGAAGTTCCAAGGAAGGTCCAACTCTTCCTTGGAATCCATCCTGTACCTCTGCAGATTTGGATCCACACCATAGATCATCATGCAATCTCCTTTCTGCTGCCATTGCAGCAGCTTGTATGGGGCTAAGAGCATTCCTAATATCACTATCACCCCCTATACGCCTAGGCCCTGATGGCAGTAGAGCTCCACGTCTCGCTCTGTTTTCTGCAGCAGCTAGAACAGTTTGATGTAATGATGATGGTGGAGGCTGTCGGGAGAACCCACCTAAACGTCTCCCTGGAAGATCAAAACCTTGACCAGTTCCTGTAATTCCTTTAGCCATCAGCTCCTCACACTCCTGCAAAGGAAAATCAGCAGTCAGGGAATGACAGGACAAACATATGTTGTTAAAGTATTCTAACAATAAAGTGACAGTAAATCTATCAAATCTATCTCTCCTAAAGATAATCACAAAATCGTATGTTAGGACTACGTGAAGCATCTCAAAGGTGGAAAGATTAAGAGAGGTTGAATGACAAATGAACACCCGACAAAGCCTTGGTGTCAATTTTTTCTCCTCTCAGTTTATGCTATTCTTGTATTGATGGTAATTCTCAAAAAGGAAAGCTAGTTGTCCTGGCAAGAAACAACCAGTGCCACCTAATCCATGCCTCTATCAAGAAGGCCAAAAGCTTAATACCCATCCAGACAGAGGCCAAAAGTTAACGCTTGCACTAGGATTGGCCAAAATGCCTGTCCTAGGGTGATATAACAAAGGGTAACTGCAAGCACTGGTGGATCCTATATCATGTGAGGAAAACAAGGATTGGCACATTTTTGCACATGCACATGAATCAGGGAGCTGCTTCACCAAATTCCCAAATTCCCGAATGCTAGAACAAGTGGATGCCTAGGGAAGTAAATGGGGCAGCTCATTCCATGACAGCTTGGCCTTCTAGAGTCACCATATTTGTGGACCCCTTTTTAGTTGCCAATATGCCCTCGGAGGTCTGGAAATGCTCACTCTTTGATTTTAAATGCAGGCATTCAACCTGCTCAAAGCAAAACTATGTTTTGGATGGTTGAATGCAGTTACATTTGCTAACAAAAGAGAAATGAGAGTGGGGTTATGCCAATTGTAAATCATATACATGCAGATCCATCAAACTCAAAGAAAATGCAGCAGATACCGTGCTAACTCCCCATTGTACAATATATGAGTGGCCATTGCTTGGTAGTAACACACTACCACCATTCATCCCATACAATTTTCGGGGCATGTAACAGTTACCTTTCTGATTTTGTCCAAAAGATTGTAGAAGTCAGCATTATGTGGACCATATTCGATATGACAGAGCTCATGCAGCATTGTATCAAGAATCTGCTCATAAGGGAAGAGATCCCACTCATTGTTTGGTCTTCTCAGCCGGAGTTTAATCTCTGCTCCTCCACCTATGTTCAGCCCCAGAAGAGATGGATTGGGAGGACTGAAAATTCAAAGTTTACCAAGAGGATCAAGAGTAATTTAACCAGAAAGCAATCTTGCATAAATATATTAGAGAAATAGAGTACAAGGACACAATGAAAAACCAGCATACCAAAATTCTGAAAGAATCTCCACTTTCCATTTACGTTTTCGCATTATTGGCTGAACTTGTTTTGCAACTTTCTCAAGAACTTTTCTAGCATCTTCTTCTCCAATCTTCTTCAGAGGCTTGATTTCCCAAACCTTGTTAAGATCGTTAAGATCCATGATGGAGCAAAATCTATCTTCACAAAGTAAATGGAAAGATTATGCACTGCAAAAATTGACAGAGGAGTTTTAAAATTTATTCCTACCATAAGCCGGAGAATGACTATACAAGAAGAAAATAACAGTTTCCAAATGGAATACAATATGCAAATTCAAGCAGATTACAGAATTAATAGCCAGAAAGCTCTCAAACTCTACTGCCACTAGATTTAGTAAGTACATCTTTCTTTTCCGTGAGCCGGGTACTTCAATAACATTAACACGTAAGCAAAATAAGTAAAGCAGAAAAAGGAAAGGAGAGAGAATAAGCATTGCAAAACTCTTGGCCCACTTCATTCAAAACAAATTATCAAGATTTATTATATCAGTTCTATATATTTATATATATCTGATCCCACGTAATGAGGGCTAACATCTATGAAACCAAAAGTTCCACACACATGGGCTTCACGAGTTCTTTTCACCATGCCATCATAAATGTGCTAATAGACTGACAGCCAATCACCTAAACTGGGCACATGAATAATGCCTTTATGCGCAGCGTGAGGAAGCAATATACACCCGTCAAAAGTGGTAAATACATTCTTTGTGTTGGTGAATTAATGTGAAAATTGGTGACTTACTATCAACACAAAGAACATGTTTACCGCATTTTAAGTCAGTGTACCACCTGAGAAATGGTGCACAGTGCCATGGAACAACCGTGCCGATAGCTCAATAAAGACATGTCAATTATCAAATTACTAATGGCCTTATACGAGCACATTTGCATTGGCGCGCGCACAAACACACCCAGCACAGGACACCAACTCAAAATTTTTCCTCAAGACTCTTACGTATGTTCACTGCATCTTTCTCTCATCACCGTTATCAGCAAATTCGAAATCTTTCCCAGCTTTAATCAAGCTCCCAATATATAAAGCACCGAGCTTTTTCTCGGTATATTGGGCATTATGACACCACGACCACATAACAAACGAATTACCATATGTAACAGCAACACCTCCACCGGAGCTTTGATGTCGCTACTCCGAGAGTCGTCCGACTCCTCCCGATCGTCTTGACACCGATACACCTCCGCTACCGGAGTTTCTACGTGCCGTTTCACGGAAAATCATCCCAAAAAAATTAGCAGGCAGTGTCGATTACCCAACACCATGCTAAAGGAGAGGGCTTTCCAAGGTGGGTATCCTCCAAATCGCAAATGACGAACAAAAAACCCGAAATTCGACGAATCCCATGAATCTTTTGAACGCATTAACGCCTTCTGAAACGGAACCAGCAGTTGCACGTTGACTAGCACTTTCAAGCATCGACAAGAATTTCCGCTATTCGCATGCACAGAGAGAGAGAGAGAGAGGTACCTCCACCGAGTGCTGATAGGCTTGGAGAGAGGGAAACGAAGCCAATCGGACAGCGATCATGGGTCGTCCCTCTGTTTTGATTCTGTGGTTCTTTTTCTTTTCTTCTTCGGGAAGAAATCCGATTTTTCGGATGCGTCTCTGCTTACCGCTGAACTCTGGTCTGGTTTATTGACGTCTTCCAATTCTTTCTGATTGGACAGTAGCATTTTTCACACGGAGAAAATAAGAGTAATAATAATAATAATAATAATAATAATAATAATTACCCACCGATTATCCTGGTTATCTTAGTTTCGTTACGTCTCTTCAGTTCTTCATCGTCGTATGAGATGATAAAGGTGCGCGTAGTAACACTTTTGCTCCAGAAAACCGTTTCTTTTCAGAAATAGTTCTTTTCTATTTTTATTCCGGGGAACAATTTTGTAGTAAAATAGTGTATTTGATAACTACATAAAATTTCTATTCTTAAAATAGAAAAAGAATAAAAATGCGTTTGGTACGATTTATAAATTTTTATATTTATTCGTTTTTTCTTCTTGTTCACAAATCGCCGACCATTGTTGCACGACCGCGCCCACCCCCCACGGCCGCCGCTAATCGCCGTGGCCGATCGCGGAGGGGACGACCGATGGATTGTGGGCGGCGGTCGGTGGTCATGCGGTGACAAGCAACGATCATGCGACGATGGCGAGGCGTGCCGGCCGGCACCTCGGTGGCGGTCGTCGACGGTCGGGGTGGTCGGTGGGGGGGGCGCAACGACGACATCGCCGGTGTTCAGCGACGACGGCCACGTCGTCGGCCAACGGTGGCCGCAGGTGGCCGAAGTGGCCGACGGTTGCGGCGGCGGCGATGACCACAGCAAGGAAGAAGAACAAAAGAAAAAAAAAAAAAAAAATTGATTTATTTCTAGAAATTATTTTTTTTGTAAAATTTATTTCTAAAAATTATTCTCAAGAATAAGAAACTACCTTCTTCTTTTTTTTTTTTTTTGTTTTTGTTCCAAATCTATTCCCGATTACTTTTCTATTTAGGGGAATAGAAAAGTAAATTGGCATTACCAAACGAATTTCCGTTATTTTTCTTTCCAAGGAACAAAAGAACAGACATTAAGAGATTAAGAGAAGTAGAAACGCTATCATGTTATCATTAGATTTCCATTCCTTTATCAATTCTTATGGCACACCAAACAACCTCTTGGTGATCCTAACATTAAGCAGAACGTAAGTTTTTTGAAATTTCCCTAGGCCGATACTTGCATGTGGTCTTAAAACATTCTTTTCTATTAATCATGCAAGGCGATGGCTTATTTCATGTAAGAAAACATAATATCGATAATTAGTGATTCGAATTCAACAATTCGATAACTCGCGTCTCACAGTGATATTACATTCTCAGTTGTTTTCATCTAAAAACCGTAATTGATACCCGTTCATTCTACAACATTATCAAAACGCCCTCAAAAAAAAAACCTCTAGGATAAATAACAAAGAATTTTTTAAAATTTAACCCATGCTTCAATCTTGGCAACACTGGATCTTTATTTTTTGTCTTCATGAAAAAAAAGGTATAACGGACCTTTCTTAAGTCACTAAGGCTCATTTTGCATGGATTGTAGGTATGCACATCGGTCTCTATCCAATCTAGAAATAAGATCGGACTTGTCCATTCTAGATGATTTTTGTGGGAATCGGTCCAATTCCCGATTTCTTGCTAGTCAGGTTCATTCTTTTATTTTTCTATGATAAAAACATTAAAAAAAAGGAAAAAAAGAAGAAGATACCACTGCTTTCATAGATTGAGAACAAACCTTATCCAGTACGGTTTCCGGTTCATAAATAAGAACCGATCCACCCTATAACCAATCACCCTAATACATGCTAGAAGTGCATCGAATTCTTGACAATTTCGATGCAAAATCTTCGGTGGTACCCTGATGGATTATCACAAACCAAAAAAAAAAAAAAAAAAAAAGCTTGTGAATTGGTAGGACTAGCCACCAAAACCTACACCGGTGAATTCTCTAATATTTGAATTGGCACGACTAATAACAAAAGTTATTCGGGCGTCTATTCCTTTTATTGTTGACTAGGGGTTTATTCCTTTTCTGCTTTTCTTCCGAGCACATGACTAGAATCTAATGCATCCTGGGTCCATCATAGTCAGAAAAGGAGGGTCGATGGATCGGGCGTTTTCCTTTGTCAGGAACTTTCTTTTCCATATCTTTAAACTTCAGCTTGCTTTTGACAGCAGTGAGTTTTTGCAGGATCAACCGACCTAATTTGTTTCGTATTGATAGGAGTTTCTAATATTCCAATCTCAGCATAACTTCTCGTTCTGCTTTTCACAACAAAGACCTTCCAGAAAAGGGGCCATTGCTAAAAGCATCTCTCACTATCAACGGACAGTCTATTCTCTTCCATAAGGGACTTCCTCATGGGATTCGGCGTGATGTCCAATTTTTCCACATGAGTAACAAAAGCGAGGGGACCTTTCACAGTTGCAATCCACCCAAAGTTTCTTCCCCTCGTTACTTAGAATGGTTCTGGCTCAAGAGATGCCAACAATTTTGCTCTACCAATTTTGACAGCTGAAGAGCTCTACCAATTTTGACAGCTGAAGATCTCTACCAATTTTGACAACTGAAGAGCTCTTAGCATTCCCCCTTCAGATCAGAAACCGCCCCTAGATTGCTGGCTATCCTTCTGATTGCTTCCTTCGAAAAAATACTCATAAGGGAGACCATGTATCTGATCCTAAAAAGCACAATGAGTGAAGTCATAGCATTTGGGTAGAGTATCAGGTTGGCATTGCTTGAGAAGCAACAAATGATGGACAAAAGATGAAGGTCCAGTACCAAGCACTCTGGTCTTTTCTATTTCGGTGCTAGATGTAAACGTGAATGTCCCAGGACCTACGTATAGTGAAAATGACAGCATCATTTCGCCATGCTTTCTCCATTGTATTCTGAAATGCTTGAAAGGTTATGCTAGGATTGGAGTACAGCTGCCCGAAGAGTGGGAGGCGACACTCGGTCTTTTAACAGAAACGACACCATCCACAAGTTGTATATTTCCTTATCTGACCAGAAACTACAAAATAATTAGCAGAGCACGCTAATTCGAGCTTCAGCAATGTCACTGGACACCATTGGTGAGCTTTCAGACCAGAGCACTGCACAGAGGCAGTTTTATGTAATGCAAAGTGGAGGAAGAGAAAAGCATCTGAAAGACTAGAACTTAAGATGGGTGGATAAAAGCTTGTGGTGGGTTGATGATGGAGATGGTAATGAAAAATGAGGAACACTGAAACTTGCTGGGATGATGAAAAAAAAAACAAGGGAAAAGAAGACTAAACTCTGATGGAAGAAAAAGGGACGAGAAAATTACGATGAAGGCATGCGGAAGAAGGGCAACGAAGGCAGTTCAATCTATGATTAACCTCTTCTTTATCTTGACATCCTATTAGCGTTGTGCCTCTTCAGTTTTTCACAACCGGAACTACCAAAGGGACGATTGTCGAAATTCAGAGTTCGGGGGGGTCGAGCGTTAAAAAATAAAAAGTTCCTGGTTGAATTTCACAATATTACATAGCGCAATTTGCTCCAAGTTAAAGTTTGAGGAGGTAAATAGAAATAATTGGTAGATCGCAAAGCAGAATGTAAAATATGGAAAGTGAAGTCCCCGTGATTCTTGAGGGCTACAATCTAGACATGGTGTCTGTGTCACTCCATCGAAATTCCATGACGCTCGTTATTTTCCAAACCACAAGAAGTCGGAAGCTTGATGGGTCTTTTGAAATCAATGAAGAGCATTACACTTTCTCAAATAATCCTTGCCAACATCATCAAATCGACACTTCATGGACGATGAGAGATCGCGCTTCTGCTCAACATAAAGAGTTGACACAATAACAGTGACAGCAAGGGTTAGAGATGACCCCGCATTTTTCCGATAAAGCAAAATGGTGCCAATTGCACTTTGTAGAACAAATCACGCGCAGAGTGCTCAAATTTTCCTCAGGTTTTCCTCATAAAGCAAAGCAAGGGAACATAATAATGTATAACAAGGTTCAGAACTCTTGGACAAATATAGAAAACAAATTTGGAATCAAGATAACCTACAATAGAAGCAACAGCATAAACATCCGTTCCTGCGGAGGATCCTTTGGAACCACGTCTAAGATGTCGATCTGCAACTCATAGGGCACAAACCTCACACCGGCAGGAACAAGAAAGCAACTGACAACAGATGCTGATCAAAACTTTGCAGGAGATGAAAATGAGAACCCCCCTGAAAGACAAAATTGCATATTGGTCAGCATCCACATCCACATTCAAAATTTGAGGGAACAAAGTAAACTGCCAAGGAACGTTAGCCACCAACCTAAAAAGATGAAAGCTAGGCATACTGAGTCTTCGTACTATTTTCATTTACTGAACGACTTTGAAAAATTACATTGAATGCTTAAACAAGTGGCTGCAGTAATAATTCAATTTGCTTATTTATTCATCAGATCCAAGATTGCAGTATCACTTATTAAACAAAACTTGGTACATTTAGCATCTCTATAAAAATCAACTATCTATTTCATAATTACACGAAAGCAAGGGTAATGACATATAGAAATAGATTAATAATCCTCCAAAATGCATTCTGAAAGCTTAATTCTACCTGAGACCCAAACTCTGAAAAAATGCAAATTAAGATAGTGTACCTGAGATTTATCGCCTGTCGGTTTTTCCAATTGAACGCTTGCCAGAGAATAAGTGCTTCGGTTTGAGGGTAGGAATAACCCTGTCTGCCTCTCCCCGACGAGCATTCTTGTTTCTCTTTTTGACAGATTTCTTTGCAAGTTTTATAGCTTTGACCTTTTGAACGGAGTCCTTGAAACCTGCTCCAGGAACAAATTCATTAGGCGGTCTGGACACTGACCTAGACCGGGATCTAGACCTTGTTCTCAACTTCTTATTGGACTCATCTGTATCCACATCCATAGCATCACCCCTCTCAGGTGACCTCTCCCTTTTCCGGCCCCTTGATCTGCTGCGGGCCCGCTCAATTGCCAAGCTGGGGTCCAGTCCCAAAGATGATAGCTGCCTCCCCATCCTTTTGGCCGTGAATTCACGGCTCTTGTCAAACTTTCTTGGGACAGTTGGCCTACTCTCTGCTGTACTTTTCTTGACCCTGTGCTGCTGTATGAGCATGCTTTTCTTCTTTCTGATCTCAGCCAATGCTTCTTGCTCTTCTGGTGTCAAGTCTTTCCCATCCATCTCAAAATCTTCATCATCCTCAACCTGGCGCATTCCTTCCTCTCTTTCCAGCTCTTCAAGCCTCATTAGAATATCAGGATCTATAAAGTCAGCCACATTATGCCCATCAAGAATTTCTGGCAATATGTCTTCTTTCCACTCTTCATTCGCTAAGATGTAGTTCTTCTTCAAACTAGCAGAGTATACACCTGCACCACCGTTCTCATCCTCCAAATCCCTTTCAGTTTTCCTCTTCTCCTTTTCTGCTGCTTGCTGAGCTCTAGCCTCCAATACTGCCTGAGGTATGCATGCCGGTCGTTCTTTTTGGTCACGTGGCTTTGGTATCGCAACATGAAATCTGTTCAAACAATCATTTATCTTCTTTGATTTCATCTTTATTTCCACTCTCTGATTCAACAACCTCCCGCAAGCTGCATTCTTTACAGCAATTACTCCATCCTCTGTCAAAGTACTCATGGTCAGCAACACTCCCTCGTCATTTGTGGCCTCACCTCCTTGACCTATTACCGTTTTCATAGCTTCAGCTTTCATCTCCATAACCAATTTCATGTCCTCTTCTGAGAGACCCTCCAGTGGTTGCAGATCAGTCTTGTTGCAGACTATCATCAAGGGCTTGTTCATAAACAGAGATTTGATGCTATGAAAAAGAGCTGCTTGCTGCGCAATGCTGTAACCACAAGACCCCGATATGTCCAAGAAAAACAAGACAGCAGAACGTAGATGGGCCAAAGCAGTTATGCTGCACATCTCAATTATGTTACGGTCTTCAAAGGGACGGTCCAGAATCCCAGGAGTATCAATGACTTGATATCTGAGATATTTATAGTCGGTATGACCGACAAAGAGTGATTTTGTTGTGAAAGCATATGGCTGCACATCAACATCAGCCCTTGTAATTTTGTTCATGAAAGAGCTCTTGCCAACATTAGGGTACCCACAAATCAAGATCGTGCGAGTATTCGGGTCAATTGAAGGTAGCCTGGCCATGTGTTGCCTAATCTGTTCCAAGTAAGCCAAACTGCCGCTAAGCTTCTTAACCAGGGTGCACATTCGTCCAAGAGCAGCAACCTTCAGAGACTTGCAGCGATAGAGCGAGTCTCCATACTTCAGTAGCTTCACATAGTCTTTAGCAACCTTTCCAATTTGATTCCTTGCCGTATTGATTGCCCCCAGAGCGAGCTTGTAATGATCCTTGTTGTAAAGCACGTGAAGAAGATCGCCATAGAAAGGATGGATGTCATCCAGCCGAGGGAACTCCTCGATGATGGTCGAGAGCTTGTCGTGAAAATTCTGTTGAGTGTACTTCACCTTTCGCATGTAAAACTGACGGAGCCGCGATATAGCATACCCCTTGTGGACAACAGTAGGTGTCTGCCGCTGGGTGCGAGAAAGGATGATGTTGATGAAATCATTCGCATTAGGCACCACCGTGATCTTCTTGAAATTGTATTGAACCATCTTTTATAACCTCTGCAGCAAAGCAAATACGCCGGCATCAGATACGTCATGCGCACATGTTACAGACGAGAAAATTTAAGCCAACTCCCACTGACCAACCCAACTCGGATCCTCTAAAATCCGAAAAAACAGCTCGAACTCCTATACGGCATCCCAAAACCGATCAAATCATAGTTTCTACCTGCCGAATATCTTCTACTATATAGACTACCTAACAAATAAGGATTGATGCGGAGCCGTCGAACTCAGCCAACATCATATACAACACCGACGTCGGCAATCGCGCATAGTACGAAGAACAATCGAATTCTCGTGTATGCGAAACCTCTCAAACACAAACCCCTGGTGATGCCACACGACATGCGTACGAAACCGAAGTAAACGACGCTGTTGATACAAAGTCCGGCGGCCCGAACCCTTCAGCTAAACGAGCTCGCAGTAATCCTAACAGACCGCGAGACAAAGGAGCGACGCGGACCGAGTTCAGCTCACCTGGACGGAAATTTCGCCGCCGCCGCCGGATCGCACTTGAGGTCCCAACGGCTTCGTCCGGGCGCGAGCAGGAGGTTGTTGCTTCGTCGTCGGCCACCGCCGTGGATGCGTTGTGCCGCTTCGCAGCAGGTACGGCGCGAGGGGAGAAAAATGAGGGAGACGGTGGTCGAGAAGTGGCGACCCAAGGGGGGTTTTGTTAGGGTTTGGAGATCCGTCTGGTTTAAGGCTGGAGAGAGTATGTGGGCTGATTCGAAGTTGGGCCTCTCTGTCTAACCCGGCTCATTAAGAAGGATTTCCGACATTCTTTTGTTTTTTTTTCCTTCAAGGTCGGCACTATTTCCTCAGAAAATATATTGTATTATATAAATGACTGAATCTAACTAATTTTGATCATTCCATTGCAATTTAAAGTGGTATTCCAAATTTATTTACTTTCCTTTTTTTTCTTTCTTTTCTATTTTTTTGGATCTAATCATCGTAATTAAGTATTTCGCAAGTTTTGTTTTGTTTTTTTTATGGATATCCCCTGTCTATTAGAAGCATTATGTTTTTCTTTATTATTTTCACTTCCGTTGAGATAATTTTGATAGGAAAAAGAAATTTCCGGTAAACCTAAAATATATGGATTTATTTTTAAGGTAAAATCTTGGAAATTTTTTAACATAGAAATTTAATTGTTTTTAATACATTCACATCTTCGTTAACTTTTACTTTCGTCATTCAAATCATCATTAGACCCTTTCTTATCTTAAATTTTTTTATAAAAGCTTTACGAATGATTTTAATTTTTGTTGATCCAAATTAATGACATTTCATTGGCATTAAAAAATTCTTATTTTATGTTTTTTTTGTTTTAATTAAATATCATCTTTTAATTTGGAAAACCTTTAAAGAGGATTTTTTTTTACTTCATTCGATTGTCCTATTAATTTATGTATATAAAGACAATTAATAAAAAAAAAAATTGGTCTGATGGTGATACGCATAGCGCAGTTGAAAGTTTATAAATAAGCAGTTGTGTTGAAAAAGTCTCTATGCTAATTTTTTCTAGATTTTGTTTGACAATTAATTTGTGGATTTGTTCAACGACATAAAAAAGAACCGTGTTACATTGGAATTTCTCTTTTCAACAAAACTAATTTTTAAAGACATAAAATCTAATAATAAAAATAAACCGTAGTGCCCTTAATACATTGGATTTCACTTATAAATAATAACAAAGCAAGTGATGTTATTAATTACGGCAACAAAATCCTTCGTAGAAATGGAACAACAAGGAAAGTAAATAAGTTTGAGGCCACTTCTTTCAATTGAATATGAATTATGAAAGGCGATTTAATCTTTTTGATGAAAATTGGGTGAAGTTAGAGTCATATAGGAGTGAAAAACAGGGTGCTCTTTTTATAATATTTGCAAAAATTGTCTGTTTGGAATAACACCGATCAAACATAATTGAAAAGGAGTTGGCGAGTATAACGGGGTTTAATGGCAGAACCTCGTACTCTTACATACACGAAGGGAAGAAAGTAATGGCAACCCTCCCAGTTATTGCATCCACAAAGACGAATGGCATTCAATACCTTTCTTCAGCCATCTGAATCGGAACGTTGCCTATAATGGTGGGCTAAGAAATTAGAGGAAGAGTAGAAAATAAAATCACATCTAATCATAGAAAAGATCTTGAAATAGAACAAGTCCCCACAAATCTACGAGTCTATCGAGTCATGTTTTCATGGGCATTGTCCAATGAATCGACCCTAAATGCTGAAGGTTACCCTAAGAAAAAAAAGATTTTGAGCTCCCAAGTGACGTTGATTCAATCCTCGTACCCCAAATCACTTTTTACTTATATTAATTATGGCTTTACTTCGATCAATAGAAGGAAGATATTATTTATTAACCACAACAAAAGCGAATCCACATCAACCTCGTAGACACCTTATCTATGAATAATCAAATAATTTAATTCATCTTCATGAAAAGTGGGCGAGTGACTAAAGTTAATATATAGGTATGTATATAATAAATACGCAGAAGAAATATCGTAGGAAGCCTGCAATGTCTCTTTCGCGGTCCGAAATGTCAATGGACCGCCGAAAGAAAATGGAAAGGGGTCCAGTCACCTGTCAATTCCACGTGGAATTTACTTAAAAAATGGACAATCAAAAGGTGCCACTGTCTCCTTTTAATGGGGCCACGGTGCAATAAAGATCGCGATATTTTTTTTGTTTCTTTTTTATTTTACTTTTATCTGGAGTAGTGCGTCGCGATCATGAAGTGCCCCGCATGATGGATTTTAAAAAGAAAATAATGCACGCATTTCATAATAATAATAATAAATTAGGAGGACTCATTGGCCTCCCTCCATTTCGGAGAAGGTTCTCAAGAATGCGATTCTTAAAGCGACGGAGCTTTTGCTTTCTAGTGTCTTTCTTTTTTTTTTCAAGAGAATTGTATCAATTACTCAAAAGAATATATGATAAGTACATGAATATATTGCAAGATAAAAAAAAAAAAAAGAAGTGCATAAGCTTCATTACAAAACAAATCGAAATGGAGTGAATTTCATAATACTGCGATATAAAGCTAAATCCAAAAAATAAGGAGGATCAACTAAGCACCAATAGAGTTAAATACTCACTTGTTCCGAGATTTGTTAAGCAAAATGACCACAGATTTCAAATCTTCGTATTGAGCACACTTCAGAAATTCATTTTCCGCTTGTTAGTGGCACGTGCTTAGATTTAGCTTTTTCTACACCATCACCGTACAAAGAGAATCAACAAGTTAAATATTTAGAAAAACAAATCTTTGTGATTTAACAAGACGTCACGGTAGAGGATCTGTATTGAATCCTCAAAAGCATATTTGTTAAATTCTAAAATCTACACCGAGAGATGATAGTTCTCATATCTAATTATGAGCCGAAGAAAAAAAGAAGAAAAGAACGACAAAATACAAATGAAATCAACGAAAAAGAGGAGGTGAGGGTGGCTGAAGGTGGAAGAAGACGAGAAAAACTTTTGGACTCCTCGTGACAATTGGGTCTAAAATGTTTTGACTCGCTCCCAATGCCTATAGTGTCTTTCAAAAAGCAGGAACATCACGCTGAGTGGTTCACTCTGTCCTTGTTTAATTTCATTCTTTATTGTCGTAGTTGCTTAGAAAGGCCCCAGCTCTCGAGTAGAACCAAGAAGCTCCGTTCCCCATTTCGATCCTTAATTTCATTGATTTAAATCCTAAAACTTACCATTTCAATGCACTGCGAGCATGTATTCAATTAGACAAAAAGTTAAAAATTTTATAACCTGAATGCAAAAAACAAAAATTTTAGAATTTAAATACACAGAACCGACAAGTTTAAAGTTTATTTGTAATTATCCCAACAAACTAAGCACTAGCCGACCTTTTTGACTATGGATGTGAATTGAATTCAATCCCACACTACGATAAATTTTGCTTGTGTTTCTAGGTTAATGCATGCTATAGAAGCTTTAAACTGAATGACAAATGGTAGGTAGGGACACCAACCGTAGATATGAACATTGATAGAGATCACAGTGATACTTTTGTAAAAGCATCCATAGGTAGAGTTGATCATACCGCAATTGAATTGACCCTATATAGTCTGTTAATTACAAAAATAGCATGAACACGTGGGATCTAGATAGATCTCATCTTGACATTTTGAGATCTTATGTCCTCTCTATACTATAGTTTCGATTTAGTGACCCGGTCGATAAGATCAAGAAGGTGCATATGAAGTTTCCTCTTGAATTTGCATGATTGATTCATATTTAATTTGCAATTACATGATTAAAAATATGTTTTTCTTAGTAGCTTAGTAAGGAAGTATAGGAATTACGCTTTTGATATTGGATTGAATTGATTATGCCGTCACTGCTTCAATTGCGTACTGTCGGATTTCATCTTTATCCAACGTCCAATGATGTCCGATGGAATTTTACAAGCTCAGGTGGATTGTCCCATAGATGAAATGAGGTTGACATCTTTGTATTGATCCGAGTTAGAAAAATTCGATTTGGCTAGGAGATTTCGTCAAGTTCTGTTTCTGCTAGGGTTTTTCATGTTGCTCCAACCTGGAACTTTCCTTGATGTCAACTGTGCAAAAACACATAAAAAACGGGAAGATGGAGAGGAAGTCAACTCTGTCAACTTTCAGAGTTTCGATCATTAGACGTCGGGAATTTACCGTTTCTGCTTTATCACCTAATCACCCAAAAAATAAATAAAAATGAAATAACTATATAGGAGGTAGTGAAACGAATTTTATCTCCACGTGCTTCTCGGATTCTAAGGCTTCGTTTGGTTCGGCTTTCCCAAGAGATTTTGGGCCCTCAAGGGCCCTTGGAGAAAATATTTTACGTTTGATTTACATTTTTGAGTCTTCATTTGTCAAATGCTAGCATTTGGAATGCTAATCTAAGGTTTAATGATTTTTTTCTTTCCAATATTGCCCTTACTGATAGTCATGTTTTCCCCTTTTGCCCTAAAAAACACTGTTCATCTCCTTCCTTGGACTTCCACCGCGAAACTGCCGGCGCTCAGCCACGAGCGGCCGGATCTGGCTGCCGGGCCGCTTGGGCCACTTGACCTCAGGCGGCATCGCCTGGGGTCGCACGGCCTCAAGCGACGCAAGTGACGCCGCCTGAGGTCATGCAACCGCCTCCCCCCACCGCCACGACCACCGCCACCGCGCCTCCCCACCACCGCCGAGCTACTCTAGACACCATTTTCCCCTCCACGCAGCTGCTACATCTCCTCCTCCCTTTTCTTTTCTTTTCTTTTTTTTTTCTTTTCACTTGAAAGGTGCTTTGCAAAATATCCATAAAAATGAGTTTCCAAACATACTTGCGTTCATAAAATGCCTATTCATTCAAAGATACTTGGGGAAATGCAAAGTCATTTCCCCAAAATTGAACCAAACGGGTCCTAAGATTAGCAAGTTGAATGATGGCCATGAGGTCACGACCTTCATCCCTTCTCACCAACGGAGGTTGCGCACCTTGCGCGACTCGAGACCTATGATCGTACGAGACTGACAGACTTCATGGTTGCAATTTTTATAGAGACTACGGGTCTCTTTGTCTCTAGTTCTCTTGCCCGCGGCTATGGAGTTCAAGGTTGTTGTTCGTGGCCACGGAGGCCGCCGGTGGTCAAGCGCCGGTGTCCAGCAATGGACAAACGCCAGAGGAGCTTTGGCCAAGCAAATGTGAACTTGATTACGATGAACAGTAAAAGGAGCGAGAAAGAAAAGGAAAAAGAAAATAAAGAGAAGAGTTAATTTTTTTTTTTTTTTTTGAGAAATCAAGAGAAGAACGATGTTCTTTCATCTTTACCCAAAAAAAAAAGACGATGTTGTTTCATCACATCACATTGTACTTATTACATGTAGATTGACCGGTGATGACTAGGGTGTTATATCAAATAAATCTAGCAAGACTTTTTCAAGAGGACTCATGGCATTTTTTCCTCAAATATTTAAGACTATACCTTTTAACTAAAGAAGTTTAGAACTCAATTGATTTGTGTACAATAATTCCAGGATAGTTGTGCAATTTTCCCCTAACGATGCTGGTTAAAAAGCCCAACAGATAAATAGACTAATAAATTATCTTAATTGTGAACAATCATAATTCCATCTTCATCCAAAGTCCAAAGATGTCCGATGAAATTCGACGAACTCAGGTCGATTGTCTTATAGATGGAATGAGGCTGAAATCTTTGTATGCATCCGATTTAGAGAAAAAATCGATTTAGCTAAGAAGACGTTTCATCTAGTTCTGCTCTGATTTAGGGCTTTTCTTGTTGCTCCAACGTGGAACTTTCCTTTATGTTAGCTGTACAAAAAGACATGTACTTTCAGAAAATTCTCGCGCTCGATTATTTTGTTTTGGTATGGAAAAGGATTAGAGCCAAATAAAAAATCAACATTGAAAATATGCTGTCTCTCAATGAATTAGACTTCAGAGGTTGTAATGAGGAGGCGCTGAAGAGTTTGGTAAACCTAGCATCTCTAACTGCTCTTGCCATAGAAATTAGAGAATGCAAGGAAGTGGAGTTACCTGTGGAGATAAATGTAGACATTCTTCGGTCTCTTCAAGAGACTATAATTTGCGATCATGAGGACTTGAGAAGGTTATCCCAGGGTCCGCACACGCTGTCTCAGCTCACTTCCTTACGATTGATCAACTATCCTGCTCTGAATGTGGAGTGTTTCCCTCCTTTCCTCATGGCATATCCAATTTTAGTCTTCAGGGGTTGTCCGAAAATAAAATCGCTACCTAATCAATCGCATTGACTTATATGTCCCCATGATCTAAATATTACTAATTGTGAGAGTACTACGTGCATTATTGATGGAGGATTGTCATCCCAACTATAGACATTTTAGGATCCGTTTGGTAACGGTTCTATTCCGAAGAACGATTTCTTTTCAAAACTATTTATATTCCCCAAAACAATTTTTCAGTAAAAGAACACGTTTGGTAATTACATAAAATTTCTATTCTTGGAATGAAAAAATAATAATAATGCGTTTGGTATGATTTACAATTTTTTTTGTAATGTATTTTTTTTCTTATTCTTCCTTACCGTCGCAAGTCTCGCCGACGACGATCGCCGCCGCCTCCAATCATTGATGTTGTCGCCTGCCGCCACCGACTGCCGTGGTTGACAATTGGTTGGTGACGGGTGGCGGTCGGCCGCGGCAGCGGTGGTCGATAGGCGGTCGACGGCGATTGGCTGTCGGCAGGCGGCAGTGGGGATGGCGATTGGCAAAGAAGAAGAAAAGAAAAAAAAAAGAGAAAAAATAATTTATTTCTATAAATTGTTCTCAGAATAAATTTTTTTACTTCTTATTTTTATTTCAAATTTATTCTCATGCTATTTTTTTATTCCGAGAATTAAAAAAATTAATTGACGTTATCAAATGAAGTTTTCTTCTTTTAGAAAAACATAAATTTGAAAAATAAAAACGTTACTTTTATTTATGGGAATGCGGCGATATAAAGCAGCTGGCGAGGGAGAGGCTTACCTTCCTCACCTGCCTTCAACATTTGGACATCGACGGCAACGGTGGAGGAGCGGGGAAGGAGGAGGAGGAGGATCTTCCGCTTTGACAACCTTCCTCTCTGCTCTTTCTCCGTGTCTTTAATATGGAGAAAATGGAAAGGCTGTGGAACAGTCTTTAATATGGGAAAGTGGAAAGGATGTGGAACAGTCTCCCTCCCCTCTCTCTCTCTGAACCCCAATTATCGGCCCTGGATGGCCCCCCTCCCCTCTGTAATTTCTCTGGATCAGAGCATGTGACGTCGAAATGCGTGAGAAACGTGCAAAGCTTTTGGGAGAGCTTTCGGGGTTGCCTCGGGCTATTAATGAGCGGGGCCAGAAAATTCATAAAGTCCATCGATGGATGGGGGAGCGTGCATGTGCAGTCGTGAATTTAATGCGATTTTTTTTTTTTCTGAAACCCTGTTCGTGGCAAATGGATGCCGCGGGTGGTCTGAGCGGCGGCGGGTAGCGGCGGACGAGAGCTTTTTGGGCGAGCAATCCGGAGTTTAAAGACGAGGGACAACAAGAGGAGCTCGCGTGATGAAAATAAGGAATTGAAAAGAAAAAGTAAAAATAAGGTTAAAAAATTTAGAAAGATCTGAAGAAAAATGGCATGATTTCATCACACCAAAAAACTTAAAACTAAATTACACTATTTGTTTTCCGATTTTTTTTTTCATTTTCAGGTTGGTTCTTAGGTTTTGGCGTCTCAGACGAAGTCTTCAACACTCAAAACTGGGTCCATCAAGGTTGAGCTTGTAACTTTGGAACCCATGCTGGATCCCTACCTCCCACTTGAGTACCTCAAGGCAGAGCCTAGGACCTTGATGCCTAGACCCAAACCGCTAGCACCCACATCCCAACCCATCAAAGTCGGGCTTGAAGCCTTGACGCTTGTGCTCATGCCTTGGTGTCCAAGTTTTGGGTCGACAGAGATTGAGTGTGGTACTCCGGTATTCAAGCTTGGATTCTTGACATCTGGGCCTGGGTCTCAGGTTCATCGAGGTCGACTCCAAGATCCTCGCTCGGGTCCATCGAGGTCAAGCCTTGGACCCAAGTAACGCCAAGGTCCATCGTAGCTGGATATGAGATTTTGATATCCGTTCCAATTCCCTGACTGCCCATGCATAAATTATTAGACACTGTTTGGTAACCATTTAAAAAATGCGATTCGATTTTTTGTTCTTAAAATCAGTTTGGGACGAGAATTGCGTTTGGTATGAACAAATTTGTTCCCGGAACATTTGGAAGAGAATCAAGAATAATAAAAAAAAAGTTAATTCTTGTTCCGGGAACAAAATTGAGAATCAAAATTCTTCTTCTTCTTCTCTTTTCTTCTTCTTCAACAACCGCCATCTCGCGATCGCCGACCGCCGCCGGTTGCCGCCGCCACCGGTTGTCGGCAACCGGTTCGGCAAGCTCGTTGGTGGCCGGGCGAGCCTCGCCAGCCCCAGCGAGGGTTGCCCGGAGCCCGGCCACCCAGCAAGGCTAGGCGAGCCTCGCCGAGGGCCCAAGAACGTTCCCGTGAGGTCACCGACCCTCGTTTGGCTGGTCGTTGGTCCGGCGACCGGCCTGAAGAAGAAGAAGAGTAGGAGAAAAAAGAAAAAAAAAAGGAAAAAAAGGAAAAAAAGGAAAAAGAAAAAAACTATTTAAAAATTAATGAACACGACCAAACACAATTTTATTCCGTAATCGAAATTTTGACAGCTTCTAAACACGTTCTTTTACTCGTAATCGCTTCCCTAAAGTTAGAATAAAAATAATCATTTATGATCAAAATTTGTTCTCGTGAATATAATCGTTACCCAATTCCCTGACCGCCCATGCATAAATTATTAAACATATAGACATATCTTATCATATTTTTTTATACTAAACCACATAAAATATTTTTGACTTTTATTTGGATTTCAATCACTTTATTTTTCACATATATATATTGTTTAGAAACAATCGAAAGCTAAGCCACAACCTCTGTTGGTCGTTTTTAATCCATAAGCCACAAGTCTGACCCGAGAGCTTATCATTTCTTTGACTTCCCCTATAAATACCAAACCAGATCTCTCAAATTTCACGCTCCCAACCAAAATCAGAAGATCTGAAACCTCCACTAACAACCAGAGCCAAGGAACAAGAAAAAAGAAAAAAGGAGAGCAAAGCCAACACCAAAAAAAAAAAAAAAAAAACAGAGGAGCTCCCCCTGTCTCTCTAATGGCGGCTGCTTCTTCCTCCACCAAATTCATCCTCCCACCTTCAATCTCTTCGTCGTCGCCTTCGTCTTCTTCGCATCAATCGAGATCGAAGCTCCTCGCCTTCCTCTCCCCAACCGCCACCACCGCCTCCCCAATCTCCCTGAAGCTCTCCCGCTCCCGTTCTCACTACGGCCGTGCCCCCCGCCGCTCTCTGATAGTTACCAATGCTCTCAAATCCGCCGAATCGACGGAGACGTCGGCGTCCAAATCTAAAAGCGCCGAGCACGGCGGCGCCGGCTCGGCGGGGACGGGCCGACGATCCTGGTCTCCGAGAAGCTCGGAGAGGCGGGGCTCGAGGTCCTGCGCGGCTACGGGCGCGTGGAGTGCCTGTACGACCTCTCGCCCGAGGAGCTGTGCGCGAAGATCTCGTCCGTCGATGCGCTGATCGTGCGCAGCGGGACGAAGGTGACGCGGCAGGTGTTCGAGGCGGCCAACGGGCGGCTCAAGGTGGTGGGCCGCGCCGGCGTCGGGATCGACAATGTGGACCTGCAGGCGGCCACCGAGCACGGGTGCCTGGTCGTCAACGCCCCCACGGCGAACACCGTCGCCGCCGCCGAGCACGGCATCGCCCTTCTCGCGGCCATGGCTCGCAATGTGGCCCAGGCGGATGCCTCCATTAAAGCTGGTACGCGCCTTCGAAAGAAAAAAAGGGGGGCTCTCGTGATTGGTTGTTATCACTTCTTTTGTCCTTTTGCGGAATTCTACTTTTTCACGTTTTAAATTCCATACTTTTAGCATTTTGTGTGCCAAATCTTTAGAAATTTAGAGGTACCGACACTTTGAAAACTAATTTAAAATGATTAGATTTTCTTTTCTGGTAAAACGAGCCGTCAAAGTTCTGGCTAAGTCCAAGCAAATAGGAGGGAAATCAAGAGATCACCTCATTGAGTAGCGTGTGCTTCAAATGTCCATGATGTCAATATTGTAGATGTAAATATGAAAAAGAGGTCCGCTTTTGTATGAAGTGATTTGGTTTTTAAAAAATCATACATGAATTTATTTTCATAAAGATGGGATGTCTCGTCTTGGATTTGGTTCTGACTTAACTTTGGAATTTTCTTAGTGATGCTCGAAAAATTGAATGGATTTCAAATGCAAAGCTCGTAATATCTCTACTGGAGAAGTTAGAATATTTCTCCTAGATCTAAAGATTTCAATTATTTTAAAGTTAGGTGAATGGTGTCTTTTTGAAGTTGGTAAACAATACTAAGTTGAGCCAACTCATGTGTAAATTATTTATGATTGCTTGACTTTAACAAAATTACTTTCATTCCTTCTTAATCTTAAAGATTGATGGTGGGGGAAAATAATGCCCGAAAAATCATTAGTCTCTGAAAAAACTTTTTTAACCTGTAGCCCGTGCAATCAGACGCTCTGTACAGCCTTTGCGGCAGGGAATCTCCATCATATGGTCGTTGTGTTGGATGAACTTGCGCATGAATTCGTCCTCTTTCATTCAACCCCACCAAAAAAATTTAAAAAAAGAAAAAGAAAAACATTTTCTTTCTTGGGGGGTTGGTGGTGGTGGTTGCTGCTTTAAATTTGATATTTGTACAGAAGATCTGATGCATCATAAATATAGAAACCATCCCATCGGATGCTAGTTGCTCTTTCAATGAAAAAAATGATATTAAATGCTTTTTCTGCACCCATCACATTCTTAGGGGGCCTCCACATGCCCCACATGTGCCTAAACTGTGCATTCTTGATAAACTAATGGAAAAAAAAAAGATAAACTAATAGGCGCTCTATATGCATCATAAATTCATTAATTATGGAAAGATTATGAATTATTGTAGATGCTGTCTCTAGCCTAGACTACGGAGATTCAGCTGTGGTGCATTTTGGAATTTCGTGGCTACCTTAGATCGGTCGAAATATAGGTTTGGATCTCACTCTTGTCATCCACCAACCGAGAGAGATCTCTAGGGCTGCAAGTGGTTGCATCTATGAAAGTGACAACATAATCTAATTTCAGGTACCCTTTTATTTTTCAAAGTTAGAAAAAGAATGTGATGTTTCTTTGGTTAGGCTTGGGATTTCTAGAATGGCCATGTGTCTATTAATATGCAGAGCATAAAAAGCCCATCTTCCTCCATGTCCTGGTCGACAGAATTTTACCTTTAAAAGAAGAGGGTAGGAACTCAAGTGGGATTCCACAAAAATGGAATAGCAAGTGACACTCGGTTACTTCTTTTGGCAGGGGACAGCTTTAACGAAGGATGAAGTTTTGTCATAGCGTGAGGAAGGACAACTTTAGAGAGGAGAAATCTAATTTATGTAAAGTCGAGCTGGTTTACGGAAGCTCTAGTAGAGTTAGAATTATCATTGGCTTTTATAAGTAGCTCTTCATTAGCTCGATCCTTCTCAGTTCCCAGTTATATGAGTTGTGTTTAATTTTTCATGATTTAAGCTAAATTCTATTTCATAATTAATCTAGATAAAAGTTCATTTTTTTTTTTTTTGACTTTTTAAGAGCTAAATGAGACGGTTTATTAATCTAGACTTCGCTACCTTTAAACCTCGTAACTGAACCATGGCCGGAATGATTCTGCCCCACATAAACTGCTTCCGAGAGTAAGAGGCTCAAGTTGTAGAATGTCTAAGAGGCTCAAGTTGTAGAATGTCTCTCTTTCTTTGAGCACATACAAGATACAACAGACTCAACATTTCGCTTTTTTTGGGTGGTTGGGAATTGATTCGTCAGTGACCGACCTATGCCGCCGTTCATGTCTGGCTGGACTCCTGAAAATGGAGAAAGCAGCTATCGGATATTGGCGGGTCCTTGCGAAGAACTTAGATAATTGTCCTGTTGTTTTATTAGAATTACTCACATTTTCTGGACTCATGATAATGCGAATGCCTTGCCTCAGATACTCCTGCCTCCATCGATTTTTTGATCTACTCCCTCTCTAGTGCATGGTGAACTCGATTGCTACTTCCATGTTGCTAATCTAATTTTGCGATTTTCTCAAGGAAAATGGGAGAGAAGCAAGTATGTTGGTGTCTCTCTGGTTGGAAAGACATTAGCTGTCATGGGATTCGGTAAAGTGGGATCAGAAGTTGCGAGACGGGCAAAGGGTCTAGGAATGACTGTCATAGCGCATGATCCATATGCACCAGCTGACAGAGCCCGAGCCATGGGTGTGGAATTGGTATCTTTTGATCAAGCCATTGCTACTGCAGACTTCCTTTCTCTCCACATGCCTCTCACGCCTACTACTTCCAAGATTTTCAACGACAACACATTCTCCAAAATGAAAAAGGGAGTTCGCATCGTAAATGTTGCCAGGGGAGGAGTTATTGATGAGGATGCACTGGTCAGGGCTCTCGATAGCGGAATAGTTGCTCAGGTGCATGTGCTTTCCTTTTCCCGCTTAGTCAAATTGCTCTTGCTTGTGATACTCTTGATCCGGTTATGTGGAAGGATTATCTGCTTTATATCTTCATATATGAGGGGGCAAGAACTCATGGAGATTTGCTTGTTATGTAACCTCTTAGGCTCCAAACCGAATTGATGGTCAGGTGCTTTCTTTTGCTAACACAAGTGAGGAAAAAGATACATGACATATTCCAACCGTTGATTTGTTTCCTCAATTGAAAGGCTGTCTCTCTGTTCTTAATGTTGTTTCCGAAGACTCAGTGAAGCTTGTTTCTTCTTGTTGTTCTTGCTTGCAACAGGCAGCACTTGATGTCTTCACGAAGGAACCCCCACCAACAGACAGCAAGTTGGTGCAACATCCCAATGTTACTGTCACACCTCATCTGGGAGCCAGCACAAAGGAAGCACAGGTAACTTTTCACTTGAAAACTTAGATAACCCAGGACATTTTCGCTGGCTACATAGCTTCTTCATCTAATCCACGATAACTTTGTACAGGAAGGTGTTGCTATCGAGATTGCGGAGGCCGTTGTTGGAGCATTGAATGGAGAACTTGCTGCGACTGCGGTCAATGCTCCCATGGTTCCCCCAGATGTAAGATCTTCTACTACGTACATCTAAATTGCCCACTTCCAGTACCATATTGTTCATCAGCTAATCTCTTGGTCCTGTCCACAGGTTCTAACCGAACTGGCTCCTTATGTGGTGCTAGCTGAGAAGTTGGGTCGGCTAGCCGTGCAGTTAGTGGCAGGAGGGAAAGGAATTCAATCTGTTAGGGTCATCTATAGGTCAGCTCGCGACACAGATGATCTCGACACAAGACTTCTTCGAGCAATGATCACAAAGGGCATCATCGAGCCAATATCAGCCTCGTACATCAATCTGGTCAATGCAGACTATACGGCCAAGCAAAAGGGCCTCCGAATAGTTGAGGAGCGGGTGAGCGTGGACGCCTCCCCAGAGTCTCCCGTCGACTCAATTCAAGTGAAGATATGCAATGTGGAATCTAAATTCGCCAGTGCAGTCACCGAGAGCGGAGAGATCAGCATCGAGGGGAAAGTGAAGGATGGGATCCCTCGGCTTACTTGTGTGGGCTCGTTTGGGGTTGATGTGAGCTTGGAAGGGAACCTTCTGCTGTGCCGGCAAGTTGATCAACCAGGCATGATCGGCCACGTAGGGAACATACTCGGCGAGCATAATGTCAACGTGAGCTTCATGACCGTGGGGCGGACTGTGCGCAGGAGACAGGCTATTATGGCAATTGGTGTGGACGAGGAACCACATAAGGAGACCCTCCAGAAAATCGGAGAAGTCCCGGCTATCGAAGAGTTCGTCTTCCTGAACCTATAATTCGAATGATGCTCCTCGAGGTGTCGAGGCCAATTTCTCTGATGAATAAAGCTACCGGCCGGAGATTCGTGGCAATAAGCTCTGTTCCTATCATTGCAGAAGCGGCGGTGGCAGTTGTGTAACCGTGATTTCTAGAGTGTTTATTGTGTCCCTCCCTATTCTCATCGTTCATCTTCTAGTCTTTAGCATTACCGGTTTTGAGCGTGCGCCATGGGTGTTTGTTGTATCCTTCTCATATGATATCATGTAGAACTGTATTGAACTTCTCAACTTTCTTCCTCAGATATGAATCGATGAAGTATTTCTTTTGGGAGGAGGAATTAATTATAAAGTCACGATCGCATGTCGATCCAATGACTGGCCTTCAAGGACAAGGAACAAGCATTGAAATTAAGCCCGCTGAATCAGAAAAACATGTCACAGTTTGGATCTTTTTTCATAGCTAAGATAAATCTATGAGCAGGTGTATCATCTCAATGTCAAGCAAAGGAAGAAATCAAAATAGGTCACAACTGAATGAGCATCACTGTGTATGTCTTGAAAAGCTAATGTTCATCTCAATAGATCCCATTTTGGCCGCATTCCGACTCAGCAGAGTGAAGCATTACGAAATCGCTATAATCCGGATTGGAGCTGTCAAATTGTCCTTGACAGAACAGGTCCAATGCTGCCAAATTGTCCATAAAATAAGATAGAGAGAGCAAGAGAGCTAAGTACAAGTACTTATTGACGCACATTTGGGGTCTCACGATATTCATTTTTAATTTTACACGTGGAGGGAAACATAACTTTCGAACTTATGTGTCAACTCAAGATTATAAAAGAGAAAATACGTCATCAAGTGTAAAATACTATAAATAAAGAGAACTCCTATAGTGATCTTTCGAGGAAGGGAGAGGTGGGCGATGGATCTTCTTTGTTCTGAATTGACGTGAGTATATCTGTATTGATTTTTTTATTTAATTAAAAATCAGGCAACACACATATTTTGATTTTTTTTTAAATTCGAAACTCTTGAAATGTTCACGACATTCAAATACTAGACATAAACTCATACATAATTTTTTAAATTTTTTTTGAAATTAACTAAATTTTTTCTTATTTTGAAGGATAAGGAAAAAAAAAATTTGCTTGTAAGTCCAAATAAGCATTCCCTATAATATGATCTCTATTCTTTTCTTTCTTTCGTTATATTTCTTTGTGATTTTGGAAAAAAAGAAGAAAATGCTTCTCGTTCCTTGGAAGCCCAAACCGGACCGGACCGGACCCGTCGGGCCGCCAAGGGCAACATGGGAAGAAGGGTTTCGAGCAAAATGGAGCGACGATGATGGTGGCGATGTGCCCTACGCCCCAGATTCGTCCTCCAATTCCCAGAGTTTCTTGGAGTTCTATCCGAATCCGAAATCTCCCGGAGTCATCGATCTTGCCGGCGACCAAATCGGAGGAATCTAGGAGGTAGAGAGAGAGAGAGAGAGAGGGAAAGGGATATGGCAGGTGCTGGAATGCACCCCTACCACCAGCAATGGGCCCCCGCCACCGCTGCCGCCCCCCTCCCGCTCCGGCGCCCTCCTCCGCCGCCGCCCCTCCTCCCCCGCCGCACGCTCATCCCTCTCCCATCGCTTCTCACGACGAGGTCCTCTCTCTCTCTCCCCCCTTGCGATTCTGCTGGCTTTCACGGTTTCGCGCTGCGTGCTTTTTGGCTTTTGGGCTTTTTAGCCATGCGTGTTATTGAGGCGCTCGAGATTGCCTGGAAGCTGTCTAACCCTAATTTGAAGTTCCGACTCTTTTCGTCGGGCGTTAGCAGCTACTGAGCATTATGATCTTGCGCTGTGGCGTGATCTCAGTGAAATCTGAAAGCTCAATACGTGGCGTTAGAGCATTGACTTCTTTAATCTATCGACGGCCTGTGATCTACGAGCTCAGCTTCTCCTTCGCTAGAAGAGCTGGTGAAGTGTGTTTGTGTGTGTGATGTGTATAGGTCCGGACAATCTTCATAACCGGCCTCCCCGACGATGTCAAAGAGAGGGAACTCCAGAATCTGCTCAGGTGGTTGCCTGGCTACGAGGCGTCGCAAGTGAACTTCAAAGGCGAAAAGCCCATGGGCTTTGCGCTGTTCTCGACGGCTCAGCTCGCTCTCGCCGCTAAGGACACGCTGCAGGTCGGAAGTGGAATCGCGCATTGTGCTGATTGATTATAATTTGCCGTGTCTCCTCTTTGTGTGTGTTGTTTGGCTTTATTTCCTATATGCCGCGTTGACTGATTTTGTCCACGGGGTTGGTTAGGATATGGTTTTCGATGCGGATACAAAATCTGTCTTGCACACGGAGATGGCCAAGAAGAATCTGTTTGTCAAGAGAGGTGAGCTCTGGCATGCCATATTATGATTACTATCCCAATCCGATAAATGCTGTCTCCGATTTCCATTTGAAATGGTGGGAAGAAAATTTGAGACTGCCTTATGATTACTTGGTCATTTCTCTAGCGTTATTATAATATATCCAGCTTTCTCACTCAGACAATAAATTTGAGATTCAATTTTTGCAAAAACAAAACCTATAGGGAGCAAATGATGCTCAGAAATTTTATAAGTAAATAGATAACTCTGTCAACAACATAGTCAGAGGGTACATTCATTAATTGAACTTGAAGGGAAAGATGTTCGCCGTTTTGTTTGGGTTCTGTGTGAGATAGCTTCTTTGTACTGATAACACCTTTGTGGCTTTAGTTGACCTTGTTATACTTTCAATGGAGCTGAAGGATATGAAACAGCCAAAGGGGCCCATTTACTAATTTTTAATATTTTCAGTGTTCTCTCGTCCTTTCCAACCTGCCTGTTTTACTCTTGATAGAGATTAATCCAAGCCAAACATGGGGAAACCTCAGTCATTGGTAGCCGAAAAGGATGAATTAATTGATTCTTTTTGTAGTTTTTTTTACTATTAGCACCAAGCATGACCATCTATAGCAACAAGCTTGTTTTCTAATTAAAACACCAAAATACTGGTAGTTGATTCGAAGGCTGTGGGTAAGCTTATTTAAGGTTAAAAAAATAAAATTAAAAGGTTCAAAAATTTGCCCCTCTAAATAGTATGCCTTACTTAGTTCACCTCTCTGCTTATTATTGTTGTTTGATCCATGATTGCAACTGAAATTCTGGATTTTGATATCCATTTATATGCAGGAATTGTGGCAGATTCTGGAGTTTACGATCAAAGTAAGCGCATGAGAACTGGTGGTGACTATACTCATGCTGGCTATGCCAGCCCCTCTCCATTTCATCCCCCTCCAGCGCCTGTTTGGGGACCACATGGGTAACAGATACTTTTTCCCAGTGCTTATGTTTTATAATGGGAAGGATTTGCATGGATGGAAAAAGATTGAACTGAATGAATGGTTAAAAAAAGGCTTGTGCTGCTGTCCATAAGGAAGCACCTGCAGCAGTGTTCTCACCAGATACTGTTTATGTAATTTAGGTATATGGCTCCCCCTCCTCCTCCACCTTATGATCCTTATGCAGCTTATCCTGTACCTGCGGTGCCAATGCCTACTCCTGCTCCTGTTCCAGCACCTACCAACTATGTGCCTGTACAGGTAGAGCTGAATTGCTCTACTTCAGTTGTGACATTTATTAGTGTTTGCTCTGGCAAATCTTTCATTTGGATGTCAAACTTGATTTTTTTTTTTCAAAATATGACTTTTATGATAACTTAATCAAGCTTGCTTGCATCATATTGTTGTCAACGTAATTGAAGTGGCTTTGATTTATTGCAAAGTTGAAGTGGTTTCCTGTACTGTTGAAGTTGATTCGATCATGAAATTGATATAGTTGCTTTTTATATGTTGTTTTTGAATTATTTTCTCTCCACCTGTATAAGCTAATGACGCTTCAAATGATGTCAACTTGCTGGCCTTGTTCAATAGGCATCTTGCTAATGCTTCTTGTACCAGATATTATTTCTTGATTGCGTAAATGTAGAGCATGCATTAGTTTAGTACACAGACCGTCCTGTTGACATGATATGAGGATCATCTTCTTGCAAACTTTGTCAATACCGTCTTGATTCTCTACTCTCATCAATCTTTTGTAAGGATATTGAGCTAGGGGTATGCTCATAGACCTTTTAAAAATATTATAAGGTCCTTTTCAAGATGCCGCTTTGACAAATCATGCCCAAATAATTCCTTGCTTATGTCTCCTTGCCATTTGGGTCATTAGCAATTCTTACTTGCTTGACCTGTGAAGCTTGGGAACGTACTAATTACTTATGTGAATGGTGCTCATCCTTTCCCTCAACCAATGAGTCTTGTTTGTCTGTTTATCTCTTTCTCTTTCTCTCTGAGTCTAATCTGTCAATAATAGATTTGGGCAGGGGCACTTCTGTTCTTCTGATGATTAGTTATCTCAGTCTTTACGATAGAAACAAAATGATGGAAAAATAAAAAATACAAGTAGATAAAATATGTATGTGCCTCGGTATTTATGTACTCAAGCATTTCTTTTGTTTCCTTTTTGTCTCTTTATTTTTTTTATTTTTTAAAGAACGATCCAAAGTGTGGCTGTTCATGTTTGTTAAATTGTTAGAAAAGCTACACATTCCTTATGATGGTTTTGCAGAACATGAAAGACAATCCTCCATGCAATACCTTGTTTATTGGGAATCTTGGGGAGAATGTTAACGAGGAAGAACTCAGGGGTCTCTTCTCTGTGTAAGAAATTTTAACTTTTCATGCTTCCCCTTGCCTATCTAGGACATGGCCGCTGGAGGAACTTCATTTTTCACCTATTTGGAATCTGATTACACAGGCAACCTGGTTTTAAGCAGATGAAGATCCTTAGGCAGGAAAGACATACGGTTTGCTTTATTGAGTTTGAAGTAAGAATTCTGCTACCGTGCTAGTTTTACTTCATTTGATGCTAAGAACATTGTTTAGGATGTCTCATGCCACAAATTCATTCATTTGTTTGGACAGGATGTCAATAGCGCCACAAATGTACATCATAGTTTGCAGGGTGCTGTTATCTCCAGCTCTGGTTCTGTTGGCATGCGAATTCAATATCCTTTTGCCATCTCTTTCGCTATTGTGAATGGGTTGTTTATTCTTGTCATTCTCTCTCTTTTTTGAACCTTCATTGCACTAATAGAACTTTGTCAGCTCAATTTATTCTGAGGATCTCTAGAAAGACACTGATGCAGAATAACTATCTCGTAGGAACTGCATTTAGAATTGGGTGTTATTCGCCAAAAGTTGCAGCATATGGATTTACAATTATATTAAGACTTTAAGTCAACACTATAGGGTGGAGGAGTTGTGTTCATGTGGCTGTTTACTGTCATTGTTAATTCGACTGTTTTGAGCAATTGGCAGATCTATCCATCAGTATACCTTAATTGACATCTTGATTTCTTGTCTAGCTTTGAATTTAGCAGTTACCGAGATCATGACTTTGGAACTTCCATTTTATGTGCTCTTTTTACTTACAAGGCATGTTGACCATGTATTGTCAGTTGTTTACATTTATTCTTTATATCATCATGGCTTTTTATGACTTGTCTTGTCATTTCTTTGACGTACGATTACATACTCAAAGAACCCATTTGGGAAAAGAAAGGATGCCAGCCAGCTTGTTGCAGCTTCAGGTGCTAATGGAGCTCCACAGACGATGACTTATCAGTAGCTTGAAGGGGACGTACTCTGTTTCTCATGCTCAACAAAATCGAACTACCTCATCATAGGATGCATCTTGCAGCTGTTCCATGCATCCATTCACCATCAAGTCATGAACATTGGCATCTCTCTCTACATGTGGATGAGACCACCTAGATAGTTGTATCACTAACATGTCATCTGGCCATGTTATAATTGCTGAAGTCATGCATTTGTTAAGCAGGACAAACTTTTGCCTGGAGTAGTTTATAGAGGCTGACATATTTATCTGTATGTTTGTCTAGTGCATCAGTCTGCACAATATTTGGTTTATTTGCTTTAGCACCTCAGTTGCCATTCAGTTCATTGACATAAGCAATCACAAAGTCCATCAGTAGATGACATGTCATGCAGATGTAGTGGGCTATTGAACGCCTAAACATATCATGGACACAAGGAGATAACAATATTCGGACATTGGAAAAACATATCATTGCTTTAGCACCTCAGTTGCCATTCAATTCATTGACATAAGCAATCACAAAGTCCATCAGTAGATGACATGTCATGCAGATGTAGTGGGCTATTGAAGGCCTAAACATATCATGGACACAAGGAGATAACGATATTCGGACATTGGAGAAACACCCTCTATCATCTTAACTGTCTCATAGCATTACTCTTGCCATATTAACAACATCGGTCATAGACATATAGCGAATTCAATATCCTTGTGTCCCAAGCGAGGAAGTCATTACACTGTTTTAGCAGAATTATTCAGAGAATCGAGATTACAAGTTGCTGTGACTTTGATACAGGCTCAGTAATTAACAAATGAGAAAGCGCCGTACTTCTGAGGAGGTCCAATCGCTGCAGCTGCTTTTTCTAACAGGTGATTTTGCTTTTAGGCAGGAGTGCTCTTAGATTAACACCCCTTCCTAAGTTGACAGATCCACAGGGCAGATCTTATCTTGAATTTAGAACTGTACAGAAAGTTTTTTCGAGGCATATCTTAAGCAGATTCATTTTTGGTCAATCATAGTCGTAAGAGCTTTCTGATGTATGAACTTGAAATTTAAAAGTCAGTTCCTGACATGATGCGCTCGCCTGATCCTCCTCCAATTTGTTTAATGTTTCTGTTGCGAATTCTATAATATGGGATGTGGGTGATACTATATATGGGAGCATTCCCACTAAGCATTAGAATAGTTCCTATGGTTTCTTAGTTAAAGAGATCATCGCTGTAATGGGACGGTAAGCAATAATCATGTCTGAAGAAGAAAAAGCTGCTTAGGTTTTGACACTGAGGCCAGATAGGGGATGAAATAACGTGGCTTTGGAACTGCATGGTCACGTTTGCTACAAAACCTGTAATTTTGATCATCATTTCGAGCTTTGGTATCTTGACCTTCAAGATCAAAATCGTTGTTGCATGTGTATCGTGCCAAAGAAGCTGGATTAGATACTTTGCGCGCTTCGCTTCTCTCACATAAGCCGAGAGGAGAAGCATACATGGCACGAAACACCTAACGAGGGAGCTGGATGGCTTCTTTTTCTGTGAAATCGGACTATCTGCAACTCTCCCGTGCAAGCCTTGGCAACGTCAGGCATTGCCCCTGCCGAGCATGCCTCTCTCTCTCTCTCCCTCTCTCCCTCTCTCTCTTTTCCCTTTGTCAGTAAAGTCAATTGGTATTATGAAGTTGGCATTTGAACTTTTTGTGGAACCAGAGATTAGATAAACGAGTTCTTCTTGTGGGCACGACCGACTTGAAGCTAATTCGAGCATATGATCTAGTTTATTAAGTATAACCTCGACCTGTTACGGAAATCGGTGTACTTTATATGAAATTCGTGATTAGATACACTGGTTGCATCTAGTGTGCAATTTTACTTCACAGAATTGTTGAGCTAGAAACGTCCTGACTTTCATGGGGCCTGGACCAATTGGTGCAAGATTGTCGAGGGTGCCAGACAAAGGAGGAGTTTAAAAATCATCAAAAGGCAAAGGCAAAGGTCACAGCGGCAACCGCGATTAAGTCAAAACCCCGAAGCCACTGCACAACCTAGTCATGTCAATACTAGAAATTGTCCTTGAAAGCATGTTGCTGATGCTTGCAAGAAAAAAAATGGGAACGGACCAGCTACGAGGAAAAGCTCATAGAATTAAGTGAAGGCCAAACCTGCCAGACCATCAGAGATCGTAATCATAGACTTGCATTGATTTTTTTTTGGCATTTGTGCACTTGAGTAGACTGTTTTTGGGTTTTCCTATGTTAATTGATGCCGATGATGAGTTTGGTTTTGGCTCCATACACTTTGTCAAGGTGTTCGAGCTTTCGTAGGTGTATTTTTTTTGGCTGAACATGGAGCAATTTAATCGATGTAATGGCTTTATTAGATGTTGACTAATTAAGTTCTTCAGGTGCAAATTGGTGCGCTATTGGGTCATTATCCATTGACGGAGCTTCATTTATTGACCGTTTTATTCATTTTCCTTCAAATTTGATGCTTTATGTTGAATTGATCTAAAAAAGAGCTGCACATCATATATCCAAAAACAAGACACGGAAGTTTCATCGATCCAATCTAAAAAAGAACTGCCTACATTCATAGCAAAGCATCATTAATTCACTTACACTTCAAAAGATATGTAAATCCTACTCTTGAAATTATCTCAACCAAACAGAGAACTACGGAAGACTTGGGAATTTTCCACCAATTCTAACATGACACACAACAATACAACAATGCAACACATCCGTAGGACAAATGTTTAATATATCGTATTTTCTTTTGTACTTGTGCAAGCTCCTCCTTTAAATGTCTATACTTTGTCCTTTAGGTCTTGATTTCAGCTCACCATGACCTTGTCTTTTTCAACTGGTTTGGATTTGCATAGTGCTTGATTCCTTTAAAAATGTCCCTTGCTCGATCTAATATCTTCACATCAATCTAGATGAAAAAATAGCAACAATTTGAGTCATCAGATCATCGAACTGAGCACACAAATAATGAAATCTTCTTACTTGATTTTCTTGGTCATGAGAATTGGTAATTGAAAACCACAATAGTAGATTTGCTTCGAGTCAGCTTCATTAGCAGTTGCACCACTTGATTTAACTGCCGTTGCCCTAATTCTGTCGGTCGCCATTCTTTAATTTGGCATTAGCACAACACCTAAAATTAGGGATCGCAATTCAATTAGGAGTTTAGTATTGATGCCGTTTTCCTTGGTTTGAAGGGGGAAGAATCATGTCATTTTAACTCATATTGGATAGCTTAGTTAATAAAACAACCATGTAGAAAAGAAAAATGTAGATAAAGTCATGTCATAATTAAGGGTGACCAATCTACACAGTGCTGGTCCTCAATTTTTGGGACTGAGGATCAATCCTATTAAGCTTGGGATTGAGAACCGGACCGACCCGATGGGTTCGGTCCAATTTCAAGGTACCCGGGACCAATCGATAATTTTTTATTTCATTTTTTGTACTCTTTAAAAAAGCGATTGAGGACCGGATTGACCCAATTGGTTTAGTCCGGTTTCAAGGTCAATCCAAAACCAACCAATAATTTTTTATTTCATTTTTTATACTCCTTGAAAGAGCAACGATGACCGTACGGACCCAATAGGTTCGATGATAAGTGAGGTCATCTAAGGAAGGCAAGCGGTGAGGGTCAAGTGAGGTGAGCGTTGAACAGAATGAGCATCGAATGTCAAGTGGGGAGCAACAAGCCAAGCGAACATCAAGCGACGAGTGGCATGAGTGACCCAAAGCGAGCGATGCGAGTTTCGAGTGGCGATCTTTCGATTTTGGCAAATTGAAGACTAAGAGGACAAATAAGATAGAAAAGAACGAAGACTAAAGGAGGATACCATAAGATGCCTTTTTGGACACCGTGAGGACTCCTCACAAAAATATTTTCCTCATTCGTAAATTATGACTATTGACGTCATAAAAGACATTAAAAACCTAAGTTATTAAAGAATAATGTAAAATTACTTGAACTCCTCACTAAAAAGCCGTTTAATGTTGTTGACGCCGTTTATTTTAATATTTTCTCTATATAAAAAAATTATAAATAATATTATATATATAGTTAGGGTTGGTTCGGATTGGACCGACCTGGAACTCTCAAGACCGAGGACCGAAGACCAACCTACACAGTGCTGGTCCAGTAATTCTAGGATCAATGACCAACCCAGTATCCCTAGAAACCGGACCAGGACCGTCAGGGTTGGGCCGATCTAGGGTCTGTCCAGGGTTGACCCTAGATCAATGCTCACCCCTAGTCATTATTTTTCGTCTAGTTAATAGAGAAACTTAATTAAACCGAAATTCCCGATTTTAGGATATGATTGGATTGCGTAAAAATTTTATGACTTAACTATCTTTTTACGATTAGTTTTAGTGCTTTTCGTGCATTTATTCTAATTTTAAAAAGGAAAACGGGAACTAGAAATAAACCGGGAATGAGCAAATTTTAACGTTCGTGCGTTTTCGCTCGCGGACAAATCTCTCTCTCTCTCTCTACTAGGGTTTAACAGATGCAAAAACCTCCGAACCTCTTTCTCTCTCCCCTCAGCCTTCGTGCAATCCATGATTGTCGCCCCCCTGCTTGAGCTTGTGATATGAATTCGGCGAGCAATGTTATGGCGATTTCCATGGACATCGCGTCGCTGCGCTCGAATCCGCGCCCTTCCCAGGCTTCATTCCTCGTCTCTCACCGGTCTCCCTCTTCCGTCGCTGGCTCGACCCTCCATCCGCGGAGCTCGCACCACTTCTTCCCGAGAAAACCGCCGGCGAATTCGCCGGTTTCCCGGCATAAACAAGCCTCTCCTGACGCCCGACGTCGTGTGCTCCACTCTGTCGAGCTGCCCCTCCGATCTGATTGCTCTGAGATTCTTCCTGTGGTGTGCCGAGCAGCCTGATTATTTTCACGACAGGAGTTCGTTCGATCGCATGGCGAGTGTGGTCGCGCGCCTCGGAGATCGCTACGGGACGGTGAGCCGCGTCGTCGGGGAGCTGGAGAGTATTGGGTGCGCGATAAAGGCGCAGACTTTCCTTCTCCTGTTGAGGATTTACTGGCATGGAGGATTGTACGAGTTGGTCCTCGAGACTTTCGAGGAGATGGGGAGGTTCGGTTTCGCTCCCAGCACGTTCGCGCGCAACATATTGATGGATGTGCTGTTCAAGATTGGACGATTTGATGTTGCTCTTGAGGTCTTGAAGCAGACTCAGGTCCCGAACTTTTTGTCTTTTAATATTGCATTGTGTAATTTGTGTAAAGTAGACGAGCTCGATAAAATAAGGGATGTCGTCAGAAGTATGTTGAAGAATGGATTTTATCCTAATGTTGCGACGCTTGAGATGGTTTTAAATGCTTTTGTAAAGAAGTGTAGGTTAGTAGAGGCAACTCAAGTGTTGACACTCTTGATAACTATGGGCGGTGCTCTATCTGTAAATGCGTGGAGCATGTTAATAAATGGGTTTTGTCGGCTGCAGCGATTTGATATGGCAGTATATTTGTTGGAGAAGATGGATGAAAGTGGCTGTACCCCTAATGTTGTTACTTACACGACTCTAATAAAGGGATTCATGGAATCCCAGATGGTTAATTGTGCATTGAAGATATTAAGTTTCATGGAGTCAAAAGGGAGTGCTCCTGACTTGGTTCTTTGTAATGTACTCATAGATTGTTTCTGTAAGAATGGGCGGTTTGATGATGCACTTTGTATTTTCATTGGTCTGTCTGAACGAAATCTGGCACCTGATTCTTACACCATCTGCTCATTGTTGACGACCCTTTGCCGTTCGAGGAAATTCTCTCTTATGCGCAAGTTATTGATTGGACTCGACATTGAGGCAGACCTGGTGCTTTATAACTCTCTTTTGAGTTGCTATTGCAAGGCTGGTAAACCATCGCTGGCTGTGGATTTGTATGACGATATGATTGATAGTGGTTTCACACCAGACAAGTACAGTTATGTTGGATTATTGAGAGGACTTTGTGGAGCAGAGAGAATTGGTGAAGCAATAAATGTGTATAACGGTATTATAAGGACAGGTTCTGATCTTGATGCTCATGTACATACAACCATCATCAATGGTCTAATTAAAGTTGGTAAATGCCATCAAGCAATTAGATTTTTCAGGAAAACCATAGAGGAGAAATATGAGGTGGATGTTGTGTCCTACACAGTGGCCATCCGTGGACTTTTTAGGTGCGGTAGAGGTCAGGAAGTTACTGCCTTGTATGATGAGATGAAGGGTGGTGGCATATTTCCTGATATGCAACTGTATAATATGATGGTCTCTGGGTTTTGCAAAGATAAAGATGCCAAAATGGTGACCCAGATACTGCACGAAATGGTCGATGGGAGGATAGTACTAAGCTGTAATAATTATAATAAGATATGTCGTTTTCTTTCCAGATCACGCAGTTCACATTTGGCTTTTGGTCTGTTAATTGAGATGCAAGATTTGGGATTGTTTCCTGCTGAGGAAATTGCATTATGTAGCCACGGACTTGCCCAGGATGCATGTGTAGGAGGAGAGATACATTCTCTGGTTCCCTCAAGCCTTTCAGAAAGTAATTTGTCTTTGGACGCATCTTGCTCTGAGGACATGTCAGACATGGCTGTTTCTGTGGGTTGAGGAATGATAAGTGGACTAAGTACTGAGCCGAAGCAACAGCAACCTGTGATTATTGGTACCGAGGAAAATCTGCTTGTCAATGGTATATATCTTGGGGGACGATATTGAGGTACCTTTTTTCTTTGTTGTTTTCACTAGTCCAGGATCATATCAGTCTCTCCTATTTTCTATGTGTTTTGGAGATGAACTTAGAAAACTAGGTTAATGATGTTTAGTTTTGCATACTGGCATTTCTGTAGCTGATAAAAACATCTACAATGCCATGGTGCTATCTCAAAATGGAGATTTGACAAGGTTGTGTACATTAGAGTGCTTGAAATGGTGTCTTGATATAGAAAATTTCCTAGCATAAATTAGGGTGAATGGGTTGGAAGGAGTAATCTGCATCCACGAAGGTTAGTTATAAAATTTATGAAGATATATATATATATATATATTTTTTTTTTTTTTTTTTTTGGGGTAATTTGATTAAGAGTTGGTGTAAATTTTGGAGTGGCATATTGTTGTGCAACTTGTTGACCAAAGCATGACAAGCTAATTATCATTTTTTACTCAACACTTGTTTGTCATGGATCCTCTTCCGCTGCAGTTGTGACTTCCTCCCTGGCTCCAGGTACTTGAGTTTCTGTTGAAATGGTTGGCGCCAGTCACGAGACAATGATATTTGCAATCTACGCCCAATTCTACTTCCTTCAAGATCCTTTTAGCGGCAATTGATACTCGTAGGAAGATACTTCAGAAAGAATTGACTCTTTTGTGCCAGCCTGATGTCGTGGAGAGATCTGAAGTCTTTCTCTCCATTTGAAATTGCTTCTGCCGGACTGAAATCTGCTGCTGGTGTTATGATACAGATGATCCTAATATTAATGGAACTTGCAATTTGGTCCCATGCAGAGCAACCTCAATGCTGCCCCTGTTCTGATATTGGAGGTCTCCATTGCCTATCTTCATTGGTATCTTTTCCTTATTTGTTTTCTTGGCCCATGAGAGATGGAGGGGTAATACTTGAAAGTGGTGCGAGGGTCTTGTTCATGACTTATTAAGAAAAGGTCTTTAGGTTTTCTGCCACGGTTTGGATTTACTTCACTGAATGTTGAATTGATTTCTCTTGATATTTCAGGAGGAGAGAGTTGATTGCTCCATGCCGTCGCAAAAGAACCCCAAGAGTTCATTGGTGTTATGTCTCGATAATTGAGGTCTTGTAAGGTAATTTCTTTTTCTTTTGCGGAAATCTTCCTTTGGAACATGGTGACTTTGTGCTGTGGTTTGGCACATGAAAACTAGAACCGGATCATGGACCTTCATAGAGTATCTGCTGTGGTTCTGCATTCATTAGCTTAGCTATTAGGCTGGCATCCTTCAAGTAATTAATCCAAATTTCTTGCCTCTTTTCGCTCACGATTCTCTTCCTACATGCCAGCAGGGTCTTCCTTTTACACTCACTGTACAGGAAGCAGGGTGTGCTTCTCTGTTATACGCAGATGTGCCGCCCTGATCGCTGGTGATTGCAGTTGACACTCCCATTCCTTGCTGCTAGCGATCTCATCAGCTAGTCCTGTAATTTGTTTAACGATGAAAGTGGAGTCTTTGAAGCTAGTAATGCCGCTCTTGATGGCATGGCATCCACTTTGTCTCGCGGCATCGTGAATTTTGGATTGTATTCTGTAGCCAAAAAAGAGAAAAAAAGAAAAGAAAACAGAGTATTGAAGTTTACATTTGTACTCTGTAAACATATTAGATGATTAGTAGAGGGAGTCCTTTATTTTCTGTCATATTTGTTTGTCAAAACTTGCATTGGCAACAAAGCAGGCAAATAATTTTATCATGGGAAAGTTGGTATATGTTGCTCTCTTGGACATTTTGCAAATTACGAGAAAAAGCGGGAAATTACTACAGCTACATGGCAAATTCCTATCGTAACGAACAGGTTATTTACGAACAAGAAAAATATATTACGTACGAAAAAGGTTATTTACGCAAGAAAAAAGGAGTAATGCAAATCAGGAAGGTAATGTTTAAGCGAAGGTATGTGGGGAACTAAATGGCTTATATAAGAGTATAATATTACGTAAATACAAAATTTGATTATTAAATACCATTCTTGGAAATTCACAAGAGAAGTTACGATAAATGAAGTGGGAATTTATGAGAAAATGAGGAAAATAATAGAGATAGCTCTCTTCCGAGATTCGGAGATTTAAGTTTTTGGTTCATAAGTTACCTTTCCATTTATAATAATATTACTGTTTAGTTATGTGCTATTTTTGAACTTTTTCTTAGAGATAGTAATTTTCATTCGGTTGTAACTTCCATGAATTTTATGGTCGTAATTTCCTAAGTTAATAGTAAGTTATGGAACTTTCTCTTATTGTTAGTAAACTATAGGTTATTACTGTAACCTTCTTTGAGGTTTTTATATCCTCACTAATACTAATTTGCACATTGAAAATCCTTCTGTGGCAATTCTATAGAGAAACGTAATTTTGCTTTCACTCTCGTAAGTTTTGTGGGGCCTACAGTTCGTAAATATATCAAAGAAAGCATTAAATGTTCCTAATTCAATTGTAAATTTCCTTCTCGTATTGTAATTAAACCACCTATTGGTTCATAATATTTCCTTTGCTTTTAAATTATCATCACTAAGAATAAATTATTTATTACTTATAATTTTGTGACCTTTTCTTTTTCCAAGTTAATCTGACAATCCACATGAGCTACGGGATCCGTCCCGTAATTTCAATTACGAGAGAATAGAATTTTCTAAGGGTGAACAACATAAATCGACTGAACCAAGAATTGCTTGGAATGTATTGGCCTGTTCTAGATAGTTCCCGAGGGTGTTGGTCTAGTTCCTAGTTTCATAATATTGCAATTGGTGAATTTCGATTCGATCTTGATTCTAAGAGAGAATTGGACCGATGATTTTTTATTTTTGGGAAAAGTCACGAAAAACCCCGAACTTTGTCCAAAGTGACACATTTATCTCAAAATTTTTTTGCGATGTGAAAAACCCCAAACTTTTCAAACTCGCGACACATTTACCCCATCAAGGGCATTTTTGTCTTTTTATTCTGTTTTTTCCTTTTCCTTTTCCTTTTCCTTTTCTTTTTCTTTTTTTTTCTTCTTCTTCCTTCCGTCGGCCATGGCGAAGCCGGCGGAGGGAAGCCGGCGTCCGGTGAGGGTCGCCCTTGCCGGCGGGCGAGGGCCTCCCTCGTCGAATCGGCGAGGGCACCCCCGCCCGACGTTGGCAAGGGTCGTCCTCGCCACGCAGGGCGAGGGTCGCCCTCGCCGGCGTCGGGCGAGGGCAGGGACACCCTCGCCCGCGTCGGTGAGGGTGTCCTGCCCTTGCTCGCGTCCTCGCTAGACGCAGGTGAGGGCCGCCCTTGCCGATCCGGCGAGGGCGGGGACACCCCGCCCGACGCAGCGAGGGCAGGGACACCCTCGCCCGACGCAGCGAGGGCGGGGACACCCTCGCCCGACGTAGGCAAGGGCGGCCCTCGCCGGCGACGAGCGAGGACGACCCTCGCCCGATCCGCAAGGGCGGCCCGCCGGCGTCTGGCCGAGGACGGCCCTCCCCAAATCCGGGGCGAGGATAGGGACACCCTCGCCCGACGCCGGCGAGGGCCGCCCTAGCTCGACGCCGGTGAGGGCCGGCGGAGGGAAGAGAGAAGAAAAAAATGAGAAAAATTTTAAAAAAATGAAAAGACGAAAATGCCCTATAATTTTGGGGTAAATGTGTCACATAACAAAATTTCAGGGGTTTTTTGTGTCACAAAAAAAAAAATTTGGGGTAAATGTGTCATAGTTGGCAAAGTTCAGGGTTTTTCACGTCACAAAAAAAAGTTCGAGGTAAATGTGTCACTTTGGGCAAAGTTCAGGGTTTTTCGTGGCTTTTTCCCTTATTTTTTTTATCTCTCACAAAAAATTCTTTATGTTCCCTTCTCATATTTCCCACAACCTATTTCATTGGATCACTTGGGAACTGGATTGGACTGGTGGATCTGGTCCTCGACTCTAGAAACCGAGAATCGATCTTTCTGGTCCTGGTAGGATTGGACTGTACTGGAACCAATCACCTTTAGAATTTACCACCAAAATAACATTGGCAAATCTATTGTCATTTTGTGGGAAGGTGTGAAAATACAGTATGAACATACAAGCACGCGTGCTGACTAATATAGTAGGGTCATCATAAATAATTAATTTCTATTGCGTCCGTTGGATTTATGTTGTCTAGGGGTGAAGTTGCTTTAAAGTTTTTAGCCATTTGATTAGTGCAAAGCTAACCCTTTTTCAGTTCTTAGTCAAACCGAACTGGGATGATTAATGGATCCTTTCTAACAACCCTATCCTCTTTGCTATGCCCAGAAAAGAAAATATAATCCGTATTGACTTTTCGAACCTCAATTTTCACCTATTGACATGACCCCAGACTGAAATGTATTAACAAAAAAAAAAAAAAAAAAAGATCACGTCGGACTTTAGTGTGCGGCAACAGCTAATTGATCGCCGGTTTGTCGAAACGACCAAATTGCACCCGACGGAAAAACACGTACAACTCGATTGCGTATTTTTAAATACGTAGTGCTCGATACGCGTCGCTTAAATTGATTAAGAAATTTCTTTTTCTTTTTTTGGTCGGACTTAAATTGATTTAAAATGGGCGGTGCAATTTTGGCTCTTTTTCGCTCGGACATTATCCTCGGCGTCAGCCCACACTAATTCCGATGTTGGATAGATTCCTTAAGGAGTGCTAGGGCCACTGCATTTTGCACTCGCGCAGGTACACTCGCTGCCTTAAAGCGCCGCGTGGCCGCGGTCGGAATCTAACTCTACCTGAAACTTACAGCTGGCTGTTCCGTTTGTTGACTTTATATCGATAGATTTTTTTGGGTCAGATTTTCTTGATAGATTCCAATTGCCGCCGTTAAGTCTTTTTGGGGAATCTTTTTCTCCCCTGAAAATGTCAGATTTTGTATGTGAACTTTCTTAAAATGTGTAATTCCTAAATTTATGATTTTTTTTTGAAAATATTATCTTCATTTGATTAAGGAAAAGATGACACTAACAATTAAACCAAAATTCAATGACTATTGCTATCATTTTCCTATTAGTTAACTAGTACTTTAGAAATATTTATTGATATGATCCATAAAAATTAATCATGTGCGTGTTTAAAGTAATTACACCCATTTTCACATTTACCATATGAGGGGGGACTTATAAAAACCCCTAAAAAATTAATCATGTACGAAGTACGAATGGGAGTTTGGCAAAAAATAATAAAAGAATGTGTGAATAGAATAAAGGGAAAATCTTAAATAAGGAACCGAAATGGTTTCATTTTCTTAAAAAATGACATGAAGTGGAGTCTGTCTCAAATAAAGACCCGAAGTAGTCATTTAGTCTCAAAAAAGGACCTGACTCGCCACGCCGGTGAACTAATGCATTTTTTATGCGTATTCCAGTGACCTAATCAGGATATTTTTGTCCAAAAATATTCTTTTTTCATTTTCCTTTTCCCCTATTCATCTTCTCCATCTGCGGGCAGACCTCCAGTATCTTGCCGGTGAAGTAACTGCTAGCGAGATCGAGCCACTTCAGATTCTTCAGACCCACCACCTCCAGCGGTAGCGGCAGCGGCCCTGTGAACTTGTCATTGCCTAAGTGGAGTTCTTCGAGCTGGGTTATCACCTGCACAACTTTGTTGGGGAAGATCCCGGAGAGGTTGAGGAACTGGAGGGAGGTGGGGCTACTGAGCTCCAGCGGGAGGGTTCCGGTGAGGTTGTCAGCGGCGAGCGTGAGGTTGACGAGGTCGCGGAGAAGGCCGATTTCGGGTGGGATGTAGCCTGAGAGGCTGATGGATGTGATGTTGAGAGAGACGACCCACGAGCTAGCGTCACACGTGACTCTGGTGAAGGAGCAATGCGGAAAGGGCGGCGGCGAGAAGGAGGAGGAGGAGTTGACCCAGTCGCCGATGGTGGCGGAGGGAGGATCGACCATGGCAGTTTTGAGCATCAGGAGCACGTCCACGTCGCTTCGTGCAAGGAAAGTGGAGACGAAGAGGAGGAGAAAGAAGAAGATGCCATTGCGGGGCGGTTTGAGTTTGGCAAGGCCGACAAGGGCTCACCGACCTCACCGACCACTAGTAAGGGCAAGCGAGGGCTTGAAAGCCCTTGCCCGCTGGCAGCGCCTGCTGCCGGTGATGGGCGTTGAGCCCTCGTTGGCCTCAGTGAGGTCGACCCACGCCGATCCTGCGACCTTCGCCGGCCTTTCCCCACTTCCGATGTTCTTGATTTGGGCAATGCCTATCTTCAACATTGGCGAAGAAGACGATGAATAGGGCCAACCATGGGTAGATAAAGAAGAAGATGAACTGGAGAAGGAAAACAAAAAGAGAATATTTTTTGGATAAAAATATCTTAGACCAGATCGTCGGAATACGCATTGAAAATGCATCAGTTCGCCGATCGGCAAGTCATGTCCTTTTTGAGACTAAATGACTACTTTGGGGCCTTATTTGAAATAGATTTCACTCCAGGTTATGAGAAAATGAGGTGATTTTTGGTCTCTATTTGAGGTTTTTTCTAAAATAAATACCATAAAAATCAACATATAAAAGAAAATAGAAAAAGTCGGCGGTTTCCTTCCAAATAGCGCACGGTCGCCCATACTCTCTCTTGAAACTCGCGACCACGTGGCGCAGCCAGATAGGGCAGTGTCCAGGCAAGGGCGATGGTGTCCACGCGAGTGGAGCTGGCACTCCTCTGGTCCCTTTCTTGGTCAGTGTGAACCTTCGGAACCCTTTGATGATGGTCAAACGGGTCCAAAAGCAGACATTTTGAGGAAGGTACCGAAATCCGACAAGGGAACTTTTGTTGTTCCACAGAACCGCCATTGAAGTTAGAGAGAGAGAGAGGGAGAGAGAGAGCTTATTGTTTTTTCAATGGCAGAAGAGCAGGGCTTACCTAGGGATGCATGACAACTACCTATTTCTATTCCGAAATAATTTTTCTATTCCGTACTTTTCGTAATAAACTGTTTGATAAATCTAATCCATTTTTCTATTTCGAAATAGATTATTGTTCCGAAATAGGTTTGGAATAAAATCGAAGATAAATTTTCTACTTTTCATTTCTGCAACGTAAATGAGAAATATAAATTCTTTTCATCATTCGTCAATCGGTCTTTCATCCATCGCCGTTGACCACCGTTCGTCGGTCGCCCACTGCCGCAGCCGCCGGCCGGTAGCCTGGCCGCCGCCACCACCGGCCGCCGGTCCACTGCCGTCCGAAAAGAAAAAAATTTGTGACGTTATCAAACGAATTTATATTTTTAGAATAGAAATTTTGTGTTGTTATCAAACGGTTATTTTTGCTTAAAAACTCTTCTAGAAATAGAAATAGAAAAATCTATTTCTCGTCCAGAACCTATTTTTGGAACAAAATGGTTATCATTTACCCCCCTAATTATCACTTTTGGGTTTTGATTTTCGAGCACTGTTGTTGTTTGACGATGCTAGGCTGGATCTTCAAATCTCATCTCTATGCATAAAACGAAGACACAAAGAAATTTCTTGATCCGCTTGTTTCTGCATAGATCGAAGTCAAACTAAAAAGTGCGTGAAGAAAAGAGAAGTCTTCGTTAAACATGCTCAATATGAAATTTCGCTATTGTGAAATCTCATTACATATGCCGAAAACTAAACATCAATTTATGGATTTGTCGAGTAAAACTGTTTTCATGGACGTTGTTTAAGAAGAGTATTGGGTAGCTTCGTCTTTAGTAAAATTGAAATAAAAAAGAAAAAGAAAGTAAGAAAGCATCTTATATCAAAAGCAGGATGCATGAGGAGTAATGTCATAAGGGATGTAGAAGTCAACCAGAAGTGGAAACGGCACAAGAATAGTCAACAAAATTCAATTTTTAAGTACTACGGATGCAGAAACTGATAGACACGGGACCTGCAGCGACTTCTCTGCCTACTCGCCACCAGCTTTAAAAATGCAAACTTTGCAGTTATTGCTCCTGTATCATTGCCTCCCCACCAAAAAACTCTCTCCCCCCTCCCTCAAATCCCAGCATTCCTAGAAAGTCTGTGAGTAGGAGGAGGAGGAGGAAGACAGGGTACCAAGTGAGAGAATTCAGGAGGTGGGTCTTCTCAGAAACCTGCAACTAGCATCCGGGTAAGTGAGTTCCTCAACAACACTCCCATCTTTTCCCGTGTGATGGAGCTCGTCTTTGCCCGTTCCTTGCTTCTACTTTGCTTCTCTGTGTCCACACTCGCCGTCTCTTCTTCGAGCCCCGCTGGCCTCGTTCCACTGCTCTCGCTCATGGCTCGCTGGACTAACGTGCCCTCCGCCATGAGCTCTAGCTGGAACTCCTCTGATCCCAACCCCTGTAAGTGGGTTGGTGTGGAGTGTGACCCTGCTGGCAATGTGGTCTCTCTGAACCTCTCCGGCCATGGGCTTTCGGGGCGGGTAGGACCCGAAGTCGGGTACTTGACCCACTTGCGGGTTCTTGATCTTAGCCGCAACAATTTCACCGGTGAAATTCCTCAGCAGTTGGGGAATTGTACCCAGCTTGAGTACTTGGACATGTCCCAAAATGGGTTCACTGGGGAAATCAAGGACGAGTTGAGCAGGCTTCGGAATTTGAGCTACTTGAGCTTGTTCTCGAACTCGCTGGCAGGCGAGATACCCGAGTCATTGTTCCGAATTCCTAGTCTAGAGTATGTGTACTTGTACTCGAACAATTTAAGTGGTTCCATTCCTAAGACTGTTGGTGATATGAGAGAGGTCACGTACCTATATTTGCATTATAATCATTTGTCAGGTGCCATTCCCGATTCCATCGGCAATTGTAGTAAATTACGAGAACTCATTTTGACTGGGAATGAGCTCGTAGGAGTTTTGCCGCCAACCCTTGGTGCTCTTGAGAACCTTGTTTATTTAGATGTTAGTGACAATAACTTTGAAGGGAAAATCCCTTTGGGTTCAGGCTGTTGTGAGAATTTGGACACTGCGGTCTTGTCATTCAACAATTTCAATGGGGGTCTCTCACTGGAATTGGGCAATTGTAGCAATCTAACTACTTTAGCCGCTGTAAGTGCCAACTTGACTGGAAACATACCGTCTACAATAGGCCAGCTGGAGAGACTCTCTTTTCTCTATCTCTCTGAGAATCAGTTGTCTGGAGAATTGCCTCCTGAACTTGGCAAGTGCAAGTCCTTGAAAAGCTTGCAAGTGTACTCCAACCAACTTGAAGGGGAAATCCCTCAGGAAATTGGCGACATCAGTGAGCTCGAAGATCTTCAGTTGTTTCAGAATCGTTTGAGTGGTGAGATTCCACTTGGAATCTGGAAGATTCCATCCCTTGAGAACCTTTTGGTCTATAACAATTCTCTCTCGGGAGAGCTACCTCTGGAGATAACTGAGCTCAAGAACTTGAAGAACATCTCTTTGTTCAACAACCATTTCTCTGGAGTCATTCCTCAAAGTTTGGGTATGAATAGTAGTTTACTGGAGTTGGACTTCATTAATAACAAGTTCACTGGCCCGATACCGCCCCATCTGTGCTGGGGAAAGAAATTGAAAGTGATGAATCTTGGTGTGAATCAACTTCAAGGTAGCATACCTTCTGATGTAGGAAGCTGTTCAAGTCTGAGGAGGTTGATCCTTAAAGAAAACAACTTTACCGGGGTCTTGACAGAATTTTCAAGGATGCCTGACCTTTTGCTGATGGATATCAGCAAAAACAGCATCAGTGGGATCATCCCCTCTAGCTTGGCTAACTGTAGCAATATCACCACTATCAACTTGTCCATGAACAAACTCACAGGATTTCTACCCTTGGAGCTGGGGCACCTTTCAAACCTTGTCATGCTAAATCTCTCTCACAACAATCTGCAAGGTTCCTTGCCATCTGAGCTGTCACATTGTAAAAGATTGGAAACTTTTGACGTTGGGTTCAATCAATTGAATGGTTCAGTTCCGTCAAGTTTGAGGAATTGGACAAGTTTGTCAACACTCATTTTGACAAGGAACCGTTTTGATGGAGGCATTCCACTTTTCTTGACAGACCTTGGGAAGTTATCAGAGCTACAAATGGGTGGGAATTTGTTAAGAGGTGAAATTCCCTCTTTGATTGGATCACTGAAGAGTCTAACATATGCTTTGGATCTAAGCGAGAACAGATTAACGGGGAAGCTTCCTTCAGAAATTGGGAACCTGATCCTGCTTCAGAGGCTGGACATATCAAACAACAATCTTTCTGGAAGTTTAGCAGTCCTCGAACAACTTGATTCATTAATTGAGCTAAATGTCTCATACAATCACTTCACAGGTCCGATACCAAACCTGATCCATTTGAACTTAACTTTTTCTTCTTTTTTGGGAAACTCAGGTGTGTGTGTCAGATGCCAACCATCTGGTTCAGTAACCTGCTCTGGGAGTGATGGTCTCAGTCCTTGTGACAGTCCAAGAGACCGAAAAAGCCTAACAAGAGCTGCAACAATTTTGATAGCTCTGGCTTCTTCTCTAATTTCTGTTGTTGTGATCATCGGATTAGTTTTCCTGGTTGCTTCATGCAGAAGGAAACACCAGGAAAATGAGATCCCTGTTCAAGATGGCTCGTCTTCTCTACTAAAGAAAGTGATGGAAGCTACAGAAAACCTTGACCAGAGGTATATTATTGGCAGAGGAGCCCATGGGGTCGTTTTCAAAGCTTCTCTAAGTCCAGACAAAGTTTACGCACTGAAGAAGCTTGCATTTGGAGCATACAAAGGAGGGAAATCAAGCATAGTCAGAGAAATCCAAACAATGAGAACGTTGAGGCACCGGAACTTGGTCAAATTGGAAGATTTTTGGCTGCGAAAGGATTATGGCCTCCTTTTATATCGCTACATGGAGAATGGAAGCCTGTGTGACGTTTTACATGAGAAATCTCCACGACTATCCCTAGAATGGAAAGTCCGGTACAAGATCGCAGTTGGAACTGCTCACGGGTTGGCGTATCTCCACTTTGATTGCAATCCTGCTGTGATTCATCGGGACATCAAACCAGAAAACATACTCCTCGATTCAGATATGGAGCCCCGCATATCAGATTTTGGTATCGCCAAGCTTCTCGATCATTCTGCTTCTGCTACACCTTCCATGGCCGTTGCAGGAACGGTTGGGTATATGGCACCCGGTATGTTCTGTTTCTTTCTTCTTCTGGTCTTTTATTTGTGTTGTTCTTTCTATGGCGCACTAATTTTCGATGTCTCTATTTTTTTGTGTTAGAAAACGCGTTCATGACGAAAATGAGCAGGGAATCTGATGTGTACAGTTATGGGGTGGTTTTGCTCGAGCTGCTAACGAGGCAAAAAGCAGTGGATCCCTCATTTACTGACTCAGACATCGTAGGTTGGGCAAGATCGGTTTGGAATAGCACACGGGATATCAATCGGATCGTCGATCCAAGCCTCGCAGAAGAATTTCTGGACACCAATATCATGGAACAAGTTGCTGATGTGCTTTTGGTTGCTTTGAGGTGTACCGAAAAGGAGCCAAGCAGGAGACCTAACATGATAGATGTTGTCAACCAACTGCTCAAAGCGAATGTACCCCAGAGAAACAAACGCAGCTTGGTTTAATGTGGTAGATTTTGGTTCTCAGGTTCATGTAACATTGCGTTTTGATAGAAGCCAGTAAGATGATGCAACAAAACGATGGTTGTCGACGCGTTGCCGAGGAAATAAAATTTAGAAAAGTAGATTCTCATTGACCCTTCCCTTTTTTTCCACGTCATTTTATCTCTCAGAAAATTGAAGGCGACATTTCAATATTATGATCGAGAAATGGAACCTGTTGATAATTGATACCTTAATTCTAATGATGGGTCGATATTAAATTCAGAAAATCCATTTTACACTGTAATGTCATTAGCATCAAGAAGCATGAAATTACTCGGCATCTCAAATGGGTGTAAGTCAGCCTGCCGCTTCTCTTTTGAATTATTTATCGACCTTTGCCTTCGAAATCAAAATATTATGTCAGTTTAGAAATAATGAAGAGGTATGCATACGTTGGCGTTTTTGTAGGTCCAAGGTATACGATAAATGTATTCAAGATTTGCAAGAGTTACTCCCACATAACTGGCTTTCATAGTCAACAAAAATTCATACCCGCAAAACGTTGAAAGTCTTTGAGCACCTTGGAAGTTGGAACTGTTATAATTAGTAGATGGATTCCAGGTTTTTGCTTGATTATCGATCCGAATGCACGAATCAAAGCTTCCTGTTAACAAGAAGAGTCGGTCCTTTTGACAACCTACACACGAGGCTCCAAGGATTTGCTTAATCCACTGATAAGCTCCAGTATACAAAGAATAATAAAATTGTGATAAGAACGCGAAATAAAACATTTACAACGTCAAGGTTCTCACTCACCCAGATGAAAGAATCCCTAACCATAGTATCATTCGTCATGCTCTACAACTAAAGAGAACACTACCGCAACGAAATCAAAAGAAAAATGGCGAGGCAAAAATTTGCTGACTATTGATACAAGAATTGGATCACGCAAACCTAATTGTCCCTTTCCTTTGTAATATACAGATCTGAGACAAGTGCTTTCAGGAACTCCCATGAGACCTAACCGATGAGATTGACTGCGCGGAAACAGAAGCCGTCGGGCTATTAATTTCTCTGTCTCCATTGATGGCTCTGGGTTTTCCACTCAGTCTATCAATTGCATCTTGACAAACCTCATTGAACCACTCATCCTCAGGTAGCACACTGCAAACAGAACATTTCAGCCTCAGGAATCAAGGCTTGCATTGCTCGAATCTATGGCATTTGCATTAGAAGATTTGGTATCGACTGAAAAGTACCAATCTTGTAACAAAAAGCTATCAACGTCCTCTGCCGGCATAATAAATTTATCAATTTTCTAAAATTTGAACTTATAAAGGAGATGGTTCAATAAACACCGAGATCCTCCCCTCTTCAAAGTCAATAGCTCGCATAGAAATATATGCACAAGCAACGGAAAACTAACCCAAAGAGAGAATACTCAATGTTGTACCTGTATGGATCCATTCCTGTAGCAGAAAATGCTGCAATGGCTTTTGATATGATCTCATTGACAACTCTATGTAAATTCCGTGACAAATATCGTCCTTGGGAGGCAAAGCACATGACAAATTTCATATCCAAATAAAACTGCATTTGTGGAAATTAGAAGGAAATAGTCAAACCAATTATTTTGCCCATTAAAGGAGACTTACTTGCTAGAAAGTCACACTCAAATACCTGCTGCAGACCAACAGGACCTAAAGGTCTTGGCCCTTCTTCAATGTCGTCCCAAAAGCTCTGGTCTTCAGAGAGCCATAGGATGACGGTTTCTGTTAGTCTCATCAATAACAATGTGGCAAACCGTTCCCTGCCCACGAACATATCTGCAGCCATACTGGCCATCCTCGTCAATTTTGCAAACAGCTCCTGTATTGCAGCAAACGCATGTCATAAGAAACGAAGCACATGAATAATTAGAGAAAACCCTGAAAATAAAAATTAAGCAAAAAATCTGGTCTTTGACTGAGTGTTTTAAGACCGGAAATCCCATTTCATCAGATAAGAAACCAGCCCCAAAAAAATAAAAATTCATAAATAAAGTGGTGAAATTTGGTCTTCGAGTGTTTAGGAATCAGGAGCTGCTCAAGCCAGGATGAACAAATCAGTAGAAAGTAATGACTTTTTAATGAGGTATTCCTGCTCTTGCCGTTGACCTTTTTCATCAGACAACCAAAAAAAAAAAGTCCACAGATTTCAAATATGATTCCATATTGAAGGTTACATTTAAACAACTATCCTTCGACCTTAAACTCAGAGCCCGGATTTTGAATATGAATCTCAAGAAAAACAAGGGGCGGAGATGTCAACGAGTAGAAGCTAGAATACTTCTCATCAGGCAAATACCAACAGCGAAATTTTTTTAATGATACTGACACATGTAGCTGTAATTCAAAATACAGCGTGATGCACCTGTAGACCGCAGCACCTAGAATACTTCTCATCAAGCCTTGCACGGGATAAATGCCCATAAAACAGAATGTTCTTTGTCTCACAGTGAATTTCACTTAAGACAAACGTAGCTCTTAGTAAACATGCACACTTGCATGCATTGATAAGCCATCCAGATAGCATCATCTGGTCACTCCTAATGAAGTGGTGAATAAAGAGACACAAATTACAGAAGGTGTGATTCAAAAACCAGCTCAGTTTGCTCGAATCATTTGAATTTCCAATCCATAAGGGGGTTTAATTAATTAAAAATTACGGGAAAAATAGAAGGATAATGTCACTTTTAGACACAAGTCAAAAGAGAATTTTCCAAATTTGACTTGAAAAATATCAAAGGAGGTATCTGTCATTCAAACAATACCTGGAAAAGTAGAGAAGGGAACCAGTCAATTTCATCTGCATTTCCATCCATATTTATGTACATATCTGCAGTAAGATGGCTGTCACCTTCCTCGGTGAAAATAAGATCCAGAGCATGTTGCCGACAGAAAGTGTCTTTTAGTCTATCAACTGAGCTCCCAAGCCGCCTCTTCCATTCTCTTTGTTCAGGATGACGATTTTGTCTATCTGCAGGTCTTCTCTGGAAATCATCCTTATAATGAGACTGGCTCAGTGGAGAAAGCTTCATAGCTGCACGGGGGAGCAGCTCCTCTGCCAATAATGATGCATTTGCCAGCAAAGCAATCTGCTGAGCTTCGGTCTCAGCCAACCGAACAATCTTATTCCCAGAACCTTCAAAATTTGCTTCATCCTCCATCGAACCAGGTAAGGCTTTTATAAGCATATTCACATAGGAGTTAAATACCTGAAACAGACCTTCCAGTGTTTGACCTCCCAATTGCATACTTAATAATGGCCCTACATCCTCAAAGAAATCCTGTTTGAGATAGAGGAATCAACCATTAGTAATTGAAAGAAGTGTGACAGATATCTAAAGAAAAAAATGACCACCTGATAGAGATGACAAAGATCAACAATGAAAAGGGAAAAATCTCTTGCAGGATGAGAATTGCAAGAAGATGTGAGTGGCAGAGATCTCCAGCACCCAGTGCTATGTTGCTCAGTAAGGAGATGAAGGAATCAGAATATCTGTTCATGCCGACATATCCACAGAATGTGCCTTTAACTATTGAAGCTGTGCACCAGACTTATAGGGTGCATTTGGTAACTTTTTTATTCTGGAAAACAATTTCCTTTCAAAAATGGTCTTTTTCTATTTCTATTCCCTGGAATAATTTCTAAGTAAAAGAACACGTTTGGTAACTACACAAAATTTCTATTCTTGGAATAGAAAAAGAATAGGAATGCATTTGGTATTAATTTTTTTTGTTTCTTTTAATTTTTTCATAATTTTTGTAGATTTCTCTTTTTTTCCTCCTTTTTTCTTCTTGCTCATTGCTGGCGGTTGGTGACCGGGAGAGGCGGCGGCAGTTGGTTGGGGGGCGGCGAATCGCAAGGGGCGAGGGGCGGCAAAAAATAAGAAGAAAAGAAAAAAAGAGAAAAACTTATTTCTAGAAATTATTCCCGGGACCAAAAAGCTACTTTTTTCTACCTCTTACTTCTATTCCAAAACTATTCCCTGACTACTTTTCTATTCCAGGGAATAGAAATATTAGTTAATGTTATCAAACGGATTTCTATTCATTTTTTGTTCCGGGGAACAAAAGAATAGAAAAACAAAAAAATTGGAACATTTCCAAACAGAATCATAGTAACCAACCTCCTATCCCCTAGCCAACCCAGAGATAATAAGAAAGAAAACAGAGAGAGGAATGGGAGCTTAGAGGAGATAATATTGACAAAGAGGCATAAGCCGGATGGATGTGTTGGGATGAAATTGGCACTTCCAATTGACCAATAATAGTTCTAAAGTCAATGAAAAACCACCTGCATTCGCCACCCACTGGCACAACGAAAATTGTGTGATAAGGTCACGCTTGTCACAACTATTCAGGATCGCAGAAAAGCAATACACTGAAGTGACTATCTCTATTCATTTGATTGTTGACAACAGCATTCTAACTTGCAAGGAAACCAATGTCACATCAAGCTAAAAGAAAGTTATTATGACCTATTCAATAAAACATTTTCAAGATAAAGAGTTCAAGGGGAAAAACCATTCACCTGGACCATTAAATTGAACCGATGTGCACTACTGGTGAGTCTATGTTGAAATGCAGTAGTGTTCCCAACAGAAGCACTCAATAGCCTGCCAGATTGGCGTGTGGCAGTAGGAGGGTAAGTGAGAACCCAATCATCAGCAGCGGCCAGAGCAGCAGTGCTCTCCTCAATCCTTTTCAAATTAGCCTCTAACGCCTGCTCCACACTAGGCCTGAACAGCTTTAGGAGGGTGGGGCAAAGGGCAAGGCCACGAGCTTCCAGCAATGAACAATGTCCTAAAGCAATTTGAACACATTCTGCAGCAGCTCGTAGACCTCCAGCAGCTGCTGATGAAGACAGTGCATGTCTTTTGACAAGCAGAGCAAAAGCTTCTACTTGCTTTGTTGCCCACATCACAAGCTCTGAAGTATAAGCTGGCTCCTTGCCAAAAATAGCTAAAGAATCACTGGCAGCTAGTGCAATAGCAGAGAATACCAGCTGGGAAAGGGCTGCTGTATATGCCCCTCCATAAGATGTGCTTGATGGACGAAGGGTTTGCATGTTATACCGATACCTTTGAAAATGTGCATTAAGAAGCAAAGTGTGAGCCCGAGGTCCATCCCCAAGTTTCTTGAGAGCAGATATTGCAGAGCGAAGTTCACTACCACGGGTTGAAGGTTGGCAAGCAGATTCAGCAAGCTGATCCGCTAATTTGTTTCTACGTTCAGTTATAGCTGTCTGTAGTGAAGCAAGTAAAATTGTGCTCAGAGCTTTTGTTTCTTTTGATTCAGCAACTACACGTTCTCCCTCATCAAGGGCTGCCAGAGCTTCATCGATTCTCCTCTCAGCTAATAAAACATCAAGAAGATCAGGAAATTCCACTGACCACCTCTCCAAATCTGAAGGTTCTCTGTCTTCAAAATCTGAGAGAACATTTTCAGTTGAGTCTTCGGGCACATTGGTAGATGAGGACTCGATATGAACTCCATCAGCTAATCCATGAATTAAGGTAGCTTGAGTCGACAGAAGGTTCCTAATGGACAGAAGCTCCCCCTCTAAATCTGATATCTCTTTGGATGTTCTGCAAGAAAAACAATAAACAAAAATCAAATTAACGAATCCCCAAGGTAGTCAACTGTTTATCATCAGATTTCATTTCCTGATGGATCTTCTGGTACCATGATAGACTTAGAAAACAACAGGCTAACATGCACTGTTGGTCACCCCTACTCCAGTGAATGATGAACTTGTGAACTCACTTGATGAATGCTGCATAATTAGCATAAACACTTCTCCGCATTTCCTCAGCGGAAGCTTTCTTGAGGTCCAAGAGGTAGGAACATAACTGTCTTATTTCCTGCAAGAAAACAACAAAAACTTGTTTCAAGTGTCTCAATGCTCAGAAAGGTTCCCCTACTTCTCAGAATAAGTGGAAAGATGAGATGATCTTCCCAAAAGCAAAGAAAAAGCATGTGTTGAGGGGCAATAGATAGAATGAAAGCAGTAGAAGTATCTGGAGCACAAACAAGTTATGACATCTTTTCTGAAGAGCTTTTCAAAACACCACCTAATGAAATGAGCATCTAGCGCATGGCATAGTCAACAGAAATTACATAGTTCATAACAAATTGAACCATGGGATCGTGGTTAAAGAGAAAAAAGAACTTTAAAAAAACTGTTGCTTGAAAGAGGCATAAATTAGAAAGAACTAATTAAGAATAAAAAGGTTTTCACAAAGCACATAAGAGGCTCTAAACAACATGAACAGAACAGAAAGCACATAATTGAATGATTATTCAAGTTATGGACAAGTGCTAAATTTACACATATAGGAAAGCCATGTGTCTACTTAGAGCCAAAAGAGTTCTCAAGATTTCCAAGGTATTTCGATCGAGGAAAGACTTTGATAACAGAATGAATAACAAGATTAATACTAATCTGATAATTGTGGGATGATAAAAAGGACCTTTGCATCTTTATTGCAACCAATTTATCAAAAGTAGGATGGGTGTCAACAAGAATAGTGGCTCAGGAGTTGCAGGCTTTTCAGGCCGCCCAAAAAAAAGGTTGTAAGGCTTGGATAGAATGGCAACAAACCCAGAAAGAGGAAATTCTCAAGAGTTGCATTGGTTTGGGCAGATAAGAGAAGAGCCTTTGACAAAAATGATGGATTGTCGTTTTAATCTTTCATTTCTTTTAAAGGATAGGTGGATCCAGAGTTTGCAATTTTGTATTTCAAAGTCTTTTCATAAATGATTAAATAATGTTTACCTTTTAGAACACTCTTCTCGATGATAGTATAAAACCCACTCAGTAACCTAGCCGTGACTCTTTTACTCGATCAAAGGAGGAAAAGAAGAAGCTCTTAACCAACCCAGGTTTTATTTGAAAGAAAGCACAAAGTGACTCATGATGCAGTGCGATACTGATACATGATTACGCTATTCAAAATTTATTTATGCATGTGAATATAGGACTTCCATTCCAGGAATCGATCATTTTCAAATTAAGAGGTTCAGTCTAGAAGATTGTCGTTCATCAGTACCATGGATATAGCCACTGCTAAATGGGGCCCTTTCACATGAAGCAGGATAGTTACATGGATCTCTCGTGCATTGCAGAACATAGTACCGTGTAAATCACACTGTCCCACCCTTTGAGGAGATGATACCAGTTGCATCCAAAATATGCATCCGATTAGAGACTATTTTTTACCAAACAGGCGATGAAGGAGAGCTCCAAACATGATTTAGCAAAAGGAACAAGTGTGCCAACTTTCAAGCAAACGCAAACCACCAATCAGTGTCCCAGATGTACCACTCCCAATTGTCCTCTAAGGGCTTTGGTTGCTCATTACAGGCTAAATGGCACTATTGGTGTGAAATCTCAACGGATTGTATCGAATTAGAACCCCATTTCAAGTGCGTGAGAAATGGAGGTCACAAAACTAAGAAAAGCAAGAACTTTCAGCTCCTCTTCATGATTTCAATGATTGAAGAAGCCAAAAAAGGAGAACTGGGTCCTCAAACTTCAATTTCCTAAGTGAGCAGAGCAAACGAACGACGAGGTAGAAACCACGAACATCCATCTACAGTAACGCGCGTCGACAGTCTCGTAGATTCCCACAAACAGGCGCACCGAATCGATACACAATCAAGCAGACACAACCCGAAAGGACCGATCGAAGCACCCGCAGCTAACGCCCAAAATCAAACGCAACACAACACAAGAGGGCCACGAGAAGGAGGGGAACCTTCTCGTTGAGGGTGCACTTGGACTGGACGTAAGCATCGGCGTCGAACTTATCGGACTTGAAGACGGTGAGCCCTTCCTCCAGCTTCGCGCCGTTCTCCTTCACCGGCGTCCCCCGCGATCGCGCCGCCTTCGCTGTGGCCATCCTCGATGGAATCGCAGCGCGAGCGCTCAGATCAGATCAGCTGTGACTCGAAGAGCAAGACCCCGGGCAGATCTGAAGCAAAGTAATGATTTGAGCAGCTGGTGGCGAGAGAGAGAGAGAGAAAGAGAGAGTTGGTGGGGGAAGAAGAGAGAGGGTCGAAGAAGGAAGCGTGCCCGTTCGAGCAGTGAAAGCTAAGAATCGGAGCTGGCCCGAAGCCCCGCGCGGGAGAGAGAGAAAGAGAGTCAGTCTCCTACGTTTCTTCCGCAGTAAATCCCACCTTCCGATCGTGTTTTTTCCCCTTCGCCGGGGGGTCGTGTCTCCTTCGCTTCGTTTGACTTTCAACTAAGTACGGCTGCTGGTATAAGATTAGTTGTCTTCCCTGCATTTTACTGTAAGATAAAGCACGGGCGTCTGTTACTTTCGCAGTTCACTGGGTCTCCGACGCGACCGAAAGACTAGCGATTTTGATCATCAGAAGACGATGTCGTTGACCTTGCGTGGGCGTGCAGCGGAAGGTGGAAGGACGAGATTCGATTGGAGAAGACCTTTGTGGTTCGGACAACGCGAGTGGCAGGGAAAGCAACGGACTTTTTTAGATTAATTAAAGATACGCGGGTGGTCCTCGCTGGATGATCTCATTTGACAACGTGAGGTGGACAGGAGCAAAGCGACAGCGTCCAGCTTAAGAGTGCGCATATATAGATGGGAGCCGGTAGAACTTGAGCACTGCTTTGGTCAGACCTTTGTTTTCATTTGCGTCAAACTCTGGTCTGTACTTTGTCCAACCCATATTTGCAGTGGTTGGAACCGCATCCGGCTGTGTCAACCTAAAAGGCGAATGATAATTTATGCAAACGATGGGGATGGGGGCCGACAGGTGATTAACGTATCGGCATATAAACAAAAACATTAATCAAATTATTGCCAGCAAGTGGAAAGCATGAGCGTCAATTACCGCCGCACGGCGCACATGTAGCATAACTCAAAAGTAGCTCGACATGAGTTTCATCGCATAAGTTGAGCAGTAGATTCTGCATATGGCAAGGGTACCATTATTTTGACTCAAACATCAATGGGTAGACAGGAAAATCCAGAATCAATCTCATAAGGTGTAGTCATCACAGATCAACAACAAAATGCCCGACTCAGACTGAAAGAACATCAGCTTCGCCAGACATTCACATCCCCTTTTCGGTTTATTGATCCTATGTCATTGCTGTCACTCTTCCGCCAGATCCGAACGAATTACTGCAAAAACAGAAGTATGTCATCAGGTCAGTTACCAAGAACAACTCAAACTTGATATAAATTCTGTTGTATCTTAGCTCAGATATGGACACATGTCCAGTATTAAATGTTGTATCTTGGCTCAGATATGGACACATGTCCAGTATTAAATAAGTAAAAGTGCAACAGCTATCCTATTAAGCATTTCATCCATTATACATCTAAACAAACACAGAAAAGCAGCACCAGAAGTATAGGTAATAAAGTTCTGTAGAATCTGAGCTGTCCAAGAATAAGCCAAGGGGACCTCCATCATTATCAAAGCATAATTAGGACAGGTCAACCCAAGTACCAAATACTACAAACATCATTTTCAAATAAGAGATGACAAATCAGCTCATACAGGGCAGCAGCAATCCCAGATCCCATTCGCAAATGATACAAATTATGGAACATGCCAACCAAGCCAGGTGAGACTATGCAAAGAATCAATAGACATGCTTAGTTACACTGAGAAGGTTTAGTCAGCACCACTATATGGCACTACTGCGCTAGCATTTCCTATCCAAACATCTCTTTGACATAGCTAGGCAATCAAAAAGCTGTCTCCAAAAAATATAATTCAAGAGGCAAAAGGCATGCACTTGAAACTCAAACAATCAGTGGGAACAATCGGTACAGCTTCTCAACTCTGAAGACCACAAAATATATTTATACGTCTGCCTTATGATGAACAGAAGGCAGTTCATAATATCAGTGTTTGTAGAATTAAACTAAATTAAGATGTCAACAGATGAAATTATGTACCATACTATGGTTGAAGTTTTCATGCATAGGAATTGGCATGACAAACAGAATTCACATGCACAGAAAATTAAAGTGGTGACCATGGTACCCAATTCTTCAAGCAACATTAAGGTAGATCCAAAAGGCTGATAAAGGCCGACAATTTACGGGAACAAATTTCCCAAACTTTACCGTGGACATAGATGTTATAATTTCTACCCATCCCACACCATTGGACACAACATAAAAGTACCCAGTCATGAATCAGGTCATAACACAAAGCATGCAAGACACCCAAATCACATGCATGCATTAAACCTGAGAATGAAAATGTTTCATCAAATGACAAAGCCCTATTTACTGATGAACACTTCTGCAAATTACCTTTCAATATTTGTTTAAACTAAAAAAAGTGAGTTGCACTGTCATCATTCATCTGATATGTTTATGTGTAGCATCATTGGGACAACAGAAGATTAGCAGCACTAGTGAATCGTCCATTGAGCACAAGCCTTTTTCATTTTTTATTGGTCTGTGGGTTGTAGGTGGGGGTGACTAATAATTATCCTTTAATTTTCAGAAAGTTAAGCATAAAGCAGGTGAAAATAACGAGTAACATGAACAAGCAAATATGAGTGGAGAGTGGATGTTATTTACATTTCCCACACAAGAATATTCAAAAACAGAATGACGCCATGATTTGATGATGAATGATCACAGCAATGCAAGCGCAAGCAACAGAAAGAAAATAATCTATTAAAAAATAGAGTTATCAGAAAATATCAGGCGTCCCATTTCCCTAGTTAGGCAGTTTTTGTTTACAATGCTCAAATTCTAAATGCAGTACCAATCCTACCCCAAGGACCCTAAGTCAGGGAGCAACGGCAACACAATGCGGATAATCTTAGAACCTTTGTCAACAAGAATTACCTCTTGGATTATATCACATAAACCTAAAGAAAGCAAGACAGACCACCTAACAGACGCAGAAGCGACTCCTGGGGAAAGTGGACAAGAAGGGGGGAACTCACATTTCTAGATACTGATGGCAGAACACAAAACTAGGTACAATTAGATATCCCATTCATGAAGCAAATCACAAGCTCTACTGACCTATCACAATTATCTAGTCAATGAAAGATAAAATATTCTAATCCTTTAGAAATGGATACTGACACTACCAAGAATAAACAGGCAACTATTGCCCTCTAGAAAAAATTAAACATGAGGAGATTTCTCAGGACAAAACTTAAGGATAGATCACATATAAAGTGAGAGCGTAGTGCACACACATAGGGTCCTAGTAATACTGATTGAAGGGGATCAAAAGCTAATTACTCTAGAAAATGAAGCAAATCGATCCAGCTCTTCGTGACAGTTTTTTGAGCTTCAATTGATGTGAAAGTCTAGGGAATGCGTCGTTTGCTCATCCAAGGATCGTTTTTTATATAGGTAAAGGAAAATGCACTACACGGCACTGCAAAAGGCTCTCAAAGAAACACAATTTAACTCATTTACAACGCGAAGCATCAAGGATTTCAATTGATTCAAGTACATCCACAAGCACGTCTCCATACCGTATAAAAAAATGTGAGATTTCGAACCAGTTTACCCAATTAAAAAGCTAAGCACCCACAATGGACAGACAAGATCTGCACAATCATTACCCCCCAACGAGCCATCCCCAGCGGTCGATCATTTCAGCACTTCAAATTCTTATTAACCCATGGGAGGATGGGTTGACCACTCGTGCATTAAGAGCACAACTGAATGCGACCTCAAATCAACCGAAACCCTATTCGCGTAAATCGGAATCATCGACAAACGGCGAACAGCTACAGCAATCCAGAGAACAACCATAGCGGCGCAACCGACGAGAAAAGGGAGAGATCGAGCGTGGAGACTGAAGGATAGAGCGTTGAAGTACCGGGCTTCTCGGCCTTGCCGTCCTTCCAGGTGGAGATGGCGAAGTGGACCTTCTCGCGGTTGAGGGCTTCCGACTTGTGGGGCTCCTTGAGGCAGTTCCGCACCAGATTGGCGCAGATATTGGAGTACGTTACGTACGTCATCCCGGCTGCCCTCCAGAACGGCATCGGCGCGCTCATCTTGAACCCCTTTCCCTCTCTCTACTTTCTCTCTCTAGCCTTGGAGTCTCTGCAGGCAGGAGAAGTGGACAGACGAAGAAGAAGTGGAAACGATCGCCTCTCTCTCTCTCTCTCTCTCTCTCTCTCTCTTACTGACCTAAGGCCAATGGCAAAGGCCGTCTGGTGAGTGGGGAGTCATGTGGGCCGAATAAATGGGCCCGGACTTCCCCATTCCGGGCCCAAGTCCCACATGATATCCATGGGCCAACAAGTATCAATTTTTCTTAGGGTGAGGTGCATTTCTGGTCTGTGGCCCAAAAACTAAGTTTTCGATAATCTAAATATCTCTATCTATAGGGATAATTACATAACTAGTCTTTGAATTTTGGTTTGATGTAAAATATGGTCACTGGAGTTTTAATTTATTCAATATGACCCCTGAACTTTAGCTCAATGTGTTATGTGATTTTCGAATTTTTAATTTGTTCAAATGGTCCTTGAATTTTTAATATATGTTCGATGTAGTTTCTAAGTTATATAGAAATGTTGAATATTGTTTTTCCATTAATTCTAGTTTGGGGACAACATTAAATGTTTTTGTATGGTCTAAGGATCACATTAAACATGCACGAAAGGTCCAATGACTACATTGAACAAATTAAAAGTTAATAGACGACATTACACATTGGGCAAAAGTTTAGAACTATCGCCGTGTGTTAGTCCAATGATAAACATGTTGTACTCGCAAATTCAAGTTATGTTTTGAGCGAACTTCTGGCTAGTTTGTGCTTGCCTGAGCATTTGCTAGTTGCTAACTCACATAGAAAGACCCTCTCCCCCAACACCCAAGCATGGCTCAATTCAGACGAAGCCTGTTGGAGTCAAAAGAGTTTATACAGAACGGAACACGACATCGATCCAGGAACTGGGTGAGAAAGAGCGGTGGGCGGTGGGGGAGGGAAGGTGGGGGTCGAGAAAGATCAATCTCTCTCTACTAAAGAAACTAAAGAAATGCCAGCGAAATAAATGTAGGAATTCGCTGGCGTCTTCATCTGCAACTGGCGGGGCAAAGACAAATGGAGTCCAAGTGCGCATGCGGAATCTGTGAATTAGTTTAATCATAATAATGAGCACCAACACTCATGATTATCATTTGTTTTTCATTTCCAGTATTATTAACCAGTCATTCTTTGCTATAAACATGCTAATAACTTTTGAACGATATTCACTTGAGTACGGAAAAGTTATTTTTTAGAATTTAATTGTATTTTTTGAAAGTTTTAGGAGTCGATTGCGCTTTCGTTATAAGTTTTAAGACATGATTTTAGAACTTAATTACACTTTTATGATGAATTTTAGGATTTTTAATATATTTTATTGTTTCTTTTTTTTCTTCTTTTTTCCACCTCCCAGTTGGGTGTAATCATCGTAGCTTGGAACAACTCACTCAAGCTGAATCATCGAGCTAGGCGCAAACACACTGAAGATTCATAATATTACGACATGTCGTTTGAAGGCACAGGATCAACTAATCCTATGCTTCTTAAGCTGTTCTTGTGAAGAATAATTATAGGCTTTGTGGCAGCGAGGGAGAACGCATAACCTCATGTAATTGCGCACTGCCAGTGATCCTAAGTTAATAAAAGAAGATAATGCATCAAGTTGTTCGCAGAAGGAGGAAAGAATTATGAGGGGAGCCCCGTTTTGTCGAGCCCCATGCAGTCGTTCTGATGTGATTCCTCGAGATATCGATCTTGCTTCAACTTGCCATAATGCACTGTAGCTGAATTCATTTTCTCGTAATATATATAGAGAGAGCATTGCAAACACATATAATTCAAAATTTTCCAACAAGTATGTAAGATTTGTTTGCTTACGATTCTATAATTTCCATTCTCTCCCGATGATCGGATCCTCAAGGACTGTGGAGCCTCTGATTTGGAGGAATTACTCCTCGACTAATCGTCGAAATTTTCCAACAAATATGTAAGATTTGTTTGCTTACGATTCTATAATTTCCATTCTCTCCCAATGATCTAATCCTCGACGACTGCGGAGCCTCCGATTTGGAGGAATTCCTCCTTGACTAATCGAGCAATCTAGTTGAATGTCGTTTAACCTACTTTAGAGTTTTGAGGATGCAATTGGATCCGAAGTTAATCAACAAATTTTTATTGTCAACAAGAGATAACGACTTCTTTTCCGTGTGTTTTTTTTTTTTTTCCGGTGTTGCCTAGGGTCGAGGGAAAATCAGTTATAAAGCACGTCAATATTGTCTTTAAAGAGTTGGATGTAAAGATCATGGCATGGCTTTTTAATAATATGCATTTGTTTTTTTTTTATTTAGTAGAGTTCATTAGCATAAATATTGGCGACTTGAAAATTACGCTGCTTTCAAATTTGACTTTCCAAACAAAACTAAATTCTCTAATCTCCAAGAATATTTTGTTTCTGTCCAGTTTGTTAGTATATCTTACGTCTAACAAGGAAACTAGTTATTTTTAGGAAACAACGAAATTCTATTAAGGTCCCGGCATCTAACAACATCCCTAACAATATTCGTCAACAAGGAATTCTTTATCTCCATAAGTATACTCGAGCAACTAGAATTATATGGGAGTCTCAACACGTCTATGCTATACTATATAGACATGTGTACCATTAGAATGACCGCTGGCGACATGCTTAACACATGTAAGTCAGACAGGAAGTGATGTTTTTAGTGGCGGGCAGGTAAGTAACACGTAAGAACTTGCTCTTGAAAGGGGAATAACAGCTGGAAACGGTTGCTAAAACCTCGTAGGTTGAGGAGCAAAATGAGAAATTTGGCCAATCGTCAAATGACGAGTTGAGGATCTATCTAGAATTTGATGGTCCCACTTATTGGCTCTTTAACCCTTTCTTCGGTTGACCCTTCGAGCCTTTTCACATGTACCTATCTTGTCATGTAGATCAATCTCCCTACTAAAGAAGGAGAGATATACGCTGGCGTCTTAATCTAAAACTAGCAAAAGCAAAGATGCGTGCAAGAAAAGGAGTCCAAATGGCCGTGCAAAATCTGTAAAATGGTTTAATCATGAGAGAGAACGTGCATTCTTTTGTTGGGTCCATTTTCTTTTGAAGTTATAAAAATGTATGAGAAGATGATGCATTGCTTCTATTGGTCACATTTCCCACATGGCATTAAAATAATAGACCTGTGTTCTCACTAATGGGATCATAGTGCAACTTCAACGTGTGTTCGGATCATAACATGACAGTCAAGATAAGAATAGTTATTCATCAAGTTGGTCTGGACGATAAACTGAAATTAATGTAGCATCCCTAATAGTGTTATTAGTTAATAACATCCTTAACGGTATTCGTCAACATGGACTTCCGTGTCTCCGCAACTATACTTGAGCAACTAGAACTCTATGGAAGTCTTGGCTTGTCTTTACTATTCTGTATAGATATGTGTAACATTAGGATGAACGTTGACGGTATGTTTAACACATGTAAGTCGGACAGGAAGTGATGTTTCTGGTGACGGACAGGTAAGTAACACGTAAGAACCTGCTCTTGGAGGGGAATAACACCTAGAAATGGTTACTAATACCCTGTAGGTTGAGAAGTAAAATGTTGAATCTAGCCAATCGTCAAATGACGAGTGGAGAATCTATCTAGATTTTGATGGTCCCATTTATTAGCTTTTTATCCCTTTCTTCGATTGACCCTTTAAGCCTTTCCACATGTACACATATTATCACGTAAATCAATTTCCCTACTAAAGAAGTAGAGATATACATTGGCGTCTCAATATGAAACTAGCAAAAGCAAAGATGCGTGCAAGAAAAGGAGTCCAAATGGCCATGCAAAATCTGTCAAATGGTTTAATCATAAGAACATGTATTTCCTTTGTTGGGTCCATTTTCTTTTGAAATTATAAAATGTATAAGAAGATGATGCATTGCTTCTATTGGTCACATTTTCCCCACGATATGAAGATAATAGACCTATGTGTTCACTAATGGGATTATAATGCAACTCCAACATGTGTTTGGACCATAATATAACAGTCAAGATAAGAATAGTTATTCATCAAGCTGGTTTGGGCAATAAACTGAACTCGATGTAACATCTTCAACAATACTGTTAATTAATAACATCCCTCACAGTATTCATCAATATGGAATTCCTTATCTCCATGACTATACTTGAGTAACTAGAATTTTATGGGAGTCTCCGCTTGTCTTTGCTATTCTCTATAGATAGGTACATCATTAGGATGAATGCTGGCGACATGCTTAACGCATGTAAGTCGAATAGGAAGTGATATTTCTAGTGGTGTATGGGTGAGTAACACGTAAGAGCCTACTCTCGGGAGGGGAGTAATAGTTGGAAATGGCTGCTAATACCTCGTAGGTTGAGGAGCAAAATGAAAAATCTCGCCAATCGTCAAATGATGAGTGAAGAATCTATCTAGAATTTGATGGTCCCATTTATTGGCTTTTTGTCCCTTTCTTCAGTTGACCCTTCAAGCCTTTCCACATATACCTATCTTGTCACGTAGATCAATCTCCCTACTAAAGAAGCATAGATATATGCTGGTGTCTTAATCTAAACTAGCAAAAGCAAAGATGCGCGCAACAAAAGGAGTCCAAATGGCATTGCAAAATCTGTAAAATGGTTTAATCATGAGAATGTGCATTTCCTATGTTGGGTCCATTTTCTTTTGAAGTTATAAAATGTATGAGAAGATGATGCATTGCTTCTATTAGTCATATTTCCCACATGACATGAAGACAATAGACCTATGTGTTCACTAATAGAATCATAATGCAACTCCAACGTGTGTTCGGACCATGACATGACTGTCAAGATAAAAATGGTTATTCATCAAGCCGGTCTGGGCAATAAATTGCACTCGATGTAATATCCCTAATAGTATTGTCAGTTAATAACATCCCTAATAGTATTCGTTAACATGGAATTCCTTATCTCCATGACTATACACGAGCAACTAGAATTTTATGAGAGTCTCAGCTCGTCTCTACTATCTGTATAGGTATGTATACCATTAAGATGAATGCTAACATGCTTAATCTTAACACATGTAAGTCGGATAGGAAATGATGTTTCTAGTGGCGGACGGGTGAGTAACATGTTAGAACATGCTCTTGGGAGGGGAATAACAGCTGGAAACGGCTGCTAATAGCCTGTAAGTTGAGAAGCAAAATGAGGAATTTGGCCAATGGTCAAATGATGAGTGGAGAATCTATCTCCCTACTAAAGAAGCAAAGATATACGCTAGCGTCTTAATTTGAAACTAGCAAAAGCAAAGATGCGTGTAAGAAAATGAGTCCAAATGGCTGTGTAAAATCTGTAAAATGGTTTAATCATGAGAACATGCATTTCCTTTGTTGGGTTCATTTTCTTTTGAAGTTATAAAATGTTGAAGAAAATGATGCATTGCTTCTATTGGTCACATTTCCCACATGACATAAAGACAATAGACCTATGTGTTCACTAATGGGATCATAATGCAACTCCAACGTGTATTTGGACTATAACATGATAGTCAAGATAAGAATAGTTATTCATCAAGTCGGTCTGGGCGATAAACTGAACTCGATGTGGAAATATTTGAGAATTATTAGCCAATTTAGGTTATTACTCGATCGAGAATGGTTTGAACTTGCCTTCTTGAAGTACATTCAAAATCAATGCCCCATTCATTTTTTTAATTATTTACAAATTGTAGTGGCAATTATCTTATTAGAGATCTGTCGTGTTTACGAAGGCCAATCACATCGAGCTGCTTTGATACTTGAATGGTTCGAGAAGATATTCCGAATAGTAGCCGGATTAAATAGAGCAACTCTCAGATATCTTGGATTATTAAGACCCTAATCAAGGTAAGTATTCGAATAGAAGAAATTTCTTTGATTCTATGATTAAAAGAGAAATGATTACATAACAGTTTGCCCAAAAATTATTATGCTAACAAAGCTCATAATGTGAGAATATGAGGTGATGGAAAGTTAGGTGGAGGAAGACAAGTATAAGAATATGAATATTGCCTTCTCATATTGAAGACATATATGTACAAGCTTATTTATAATACATAAGGTCTAAGTAGTTCATGCAACAAATTTACAGAAAAGAGAACAAGATGATTCCCTAATATATAATATCAATCAAAGGGAATCATATCAAATATACAATATCAATCAATTCCTAATCACATCTAATAACCGGCAACAATATGTCCAACATAAAACTTTACTGATAGTGGAGGTCCAAGGATAGAGTTTTCCACCAAACAAAAGGTACCGACCACCTAATAATTCAAGCATGCTAATTGCATTGTCAGCTAATCATGACTGAACTAAAAGATGCTTCCCAATAAAATATTCTTTGTATATACTGCCATTTGGACCTCATCCATAAGGCCTGCAAATGAAAGCACTCATAATTTGTTGTCACAACTTCATCAGTCCTGTATATACAAAATAAATCATGGAAGATATCCATACTTTTCATTTAATTGATAACATATTTATAAAAGAGCAAAATGACATAAATTGTTCATGAATTTTGATTCAATGTGCAATATTGTCTATGAACATTTAATTTGTTCAATGTGGTCCATGAACTATAATCTAATATTCAATGTGATTGCTGAACTTAACTTTTAAACAATTTCATTCTCAGGACTGATGAGGATGGGCAATGACAAGCGAGGGTCGCTTGGCCTTGGCTAGGGGCTAACGACCCTTGCTAATAGCAAGCAAGGGCCTGTTGGCCCTTGCCAAGATCTATGCAAGGGTCGCGGCGAGGCCCCGGTCAAGGTACAATGACCCCCATTGGCTCTCTCCCACCCTTGTCGGCCCATCCTGGTGATGGTGGGGCAGTGACGGCAAGGATTTGCAGCCCTGTCCGCAAGTTTTTTTTTTTTTGGGATATGTACAATAAAAGTCTTAAAACTTGTCAGAAAAGTACAATTGAGTCGTAAAACTTATATATATATATATTGTCAAATTAGTTCAATTAAGTCCTAAAGTTAACACCATTAAACTTACTAATGAAAGTCGATGACGTGGCATTATAAATAAATTTCTTTTTTCCATGTGGCTTTTTTTTTTATTTTTTATTTTCCACATGACTTTTAAAATTATTTTTATTATTTTTTAAATTAGATTTAAAACCAAAAAGGAAAAGTCAATTTAAAAAAAAAAAATTGTTCAAAAAAAAAAAAAAAGGCACCGGTGGGAGCTTGCGCCACCACCCATTGCTGGAGGGGTCGGCGACAATTGTTGGCCCCGGATGCGGGTGCTCGGCCCTCGCCAACCCTCATGGCAAGGGTCAACGAGGCCTTGCCTTAGGCCGGCGATGGTCGTTGGCCTCCGTGAGGGCTGGCGAGGGATTACCTAGGGCGAGCGATGGTCAAGGGGCATGCCCAGATCTGGGCACCCTCACCCGACTTGGCAAGGGTCACCGGCCCGAGCCTAGGGTTGGCGAGGTCTCGCCAACTTGGCCACCCCTTCAGGGCCAGCGACCGTCACAGGCCCTTTCGACGATGGGCAACAACGGCGGTAGAAACGCCCGCCGATGCCATTTTCTATTTTTTTAATAGTTTTGTTTTTTAAATAAATTTTAGCTTTTTTTTTTAGTTTTTAAATCTAATTTTTAAAGATTTTGAATAAAAAATAATTTTAAAAAAACCATGTGGAAAATAAAAATTCATTTAAAATGCCACGTCAACGTTTTCTATTAATAAGTTTGACGGTGTTAACTTTAGGATTCAATTGAATCAATTTGCCAAGTTTTAAAACTTGATTGCACTTTTTGTAAATTTTATAACTCAATTACACTTTCTCAACAAGTTTTAGGACTTCTATTGCACATATCTCTTTTTTTTTTTTTTTAAAATTTAGCTTAATTCATATAAAATTAGTATTAAAAATCATATTTAGACCAAAAACGATATTGTTTTAGTTTTATACTTCATGATTTAGCCATGTCATTGCCACGTAAAAGAAAGAAAATATTAAGAAAAGCCATGTTAGCATTCTTCAATAGCCAAATTGGACGAGGTTAATGGAAGAACTTGATTGAATCAATTTAATAAGTTTTAAGACTTTATTACACTTTTTATGAGTTTTAGAATTCAATTGTACTTTTATGATAAATTTCGAGACTTTTAGTGAATACATCCCATATTTTATCATGAGAAAAGAATATCTCCCAACAGAAAATTCTTTCAACAAAAATTTTTAAAATCAAAATATATAAAAGTACCATATCTTTTTAATACGAGTGAAGCAAGTGAGGTGACTGGTCCTCCTATAGAAAGGTATCTTTGGTTAAGAATATCCTAATCCTAACCTCGGCTCCATGAATCAACCTCGCTTTATATCAAACTCAATCCATCAATCCGAGATTGAGAAGGGACATGCCCAATCAAAACGGGAGAAACTTTCCCAACGTTGATGGAATTGATATGACCCCAATGTCTTTCGAGCCTACACGTAGATGCATTCATCAGAGCATGTAACATATGTTTTCTCCATAAACTTCTTTTTTTAAAAGCTTTTTGACTCTGAAGTTGGCATGTGAACTTCTGCACAATTCACCAGTTACACCACAAGGTTCATAGACCACCATCAGAGCTACCTTCATGCATAATGATTGATGGAGGCGTATTATCATGCCCCTTAGGTTGCACAGATTTAGCCAATCAAAGCAATCCTTTCCCTCCGAAGGATTCCCGCCAATAAATTTGTCAGGAGAACAGTCCATTTTTTTGTGCTTATAAAATGCACAAGTTGCCAAATTCTCTCTCCGTGTGCGCGCGCGGGCGTATCCGAGATCCTTTTTCTGCTGTTGTAAAATGAATCACCTAATTTTTAACTTTCCTTCTGAACTATTCAAGGTTTGTCCCATCTATTCTTTGTCTACACAATTATTCATTTGCAACATGAAGAGAGAGAGCGCAAAGACACAAGGTCGTGCTAGCCTGTTCTTATTCCAAGGCTAGGAATGTCGTTCTGGATCTGACCAGAGGATAGCCATATATTCATACTTAAAGATGCAGAAACAGTTCCCATTGATGGGCCTCATGTGGGATAGCTCGCACTGCAGAACCCTTCTGCAATATTTCTTGATTCTTCATTGCAAGTTGTCGTTTTTTTTTGGTAATTATCACTAGTGAAAAGACGTTCTGGTGTATTTGAATTGGGGTCCTAGTGACAATCATTGGTTCGCTTAAATAAAGTGTCAACAGCCTCCAAGGTTAGAGTGACCCAGGAGAGCGATCATGGCAAAATACAGCAACTGTAGGTTTGTGACAGGTGGTCGGGATCCTGCATTGAAACCAGTCGTTAAGGACCGGAGCAGAACAGCCAAGCAGCTTAAATGGGTTTTGCTGATGAAGGCGAATAAGGCCATCTGCTCAGTGGCCTTTGTTGGAAATGTCCTTCGCACGATGGTGAGTAGTATCAAGAAGAGATTGCTATTTGGTCAAAGAGAGAGTGGTGAGACTGTGAAATTAGACAAAAGTAAGTTTCTCTTCAGACTTATTCTAGCATTCCTGGTGGTGGCTTTGATTGCTCTAGCAATTGAACCAGTTGCCCACTTCAAAGGGTGGAATTACTTCTCGAGTGCTGGTTTGCTCGTGAATCAAACTTCGGAGATCAGAGCATGGTTTCACAGGGTCTATGCTTCGTGGTTGGAGTTGCGTGCTGAATCTATTGTGCCTTTAGCTCAAGCTCTCTGTAGATTCTATATAGCACTCTTCTTGATACAGTCAGTGGACCGTACGGTGCTGTGTCTTGGTTGCTTATGGGTTAAGTACAAAGGGATCAAGCCAAATGTCAGAGAAGATCCATTCAGGTCAGACCATTTGGAAGTTCCTGAGTATGACCACCCAATGGTTCTTGTTCAGATTCCTATGTATAATGAGAGAGAGGTAGGCATTGCATACCTACTGCTTTCTATTAGCATTTGTTTGTCTCTCTGTTTTGCAATGTGCAAGCATATTGTAATCTGAGGAATTTGATCAGATAAGTATTTACGACCATTGCAGCACAGAAAGATGAAGGCTGACGAACAATCATTCATATGACCAATAAAGCTGTAGATAGTATGCTATATTTAATTTTGTGAGCATAACTCGATTGTTTTGTACGGCTTGTTTGTGTCCATCTTTTGACTAATCATGAGGGATCAGTTTCAACAGGATGAGTAACTTAAGGCTCTTTAATATTGCATCCTTGTACTGTACGCATCTTGCTAGTTATTAGTGATGAATTGACAATTTGGCTGTGAATAATGATACTGGCAAGGAATAGAGAAAAGACTATTGATTTATGTTAATCTTCTCTGAACTTCACAATCTGGAACTGAACTTAGTGCTTTCAATTTGCGAAAACCTTACCACCCTAAAAGGATTTATGTACCTAGTACTTTCCCTTAATATTGGATGATCTTCACGTCAATCTTAAGATACAAGATAGTGATATGAGAAGGTGTTGCCGCATTATGTGCCATGTACTGTCCTCATTCTTGTATGACAGACTCTGCTGTGAATATCCTTTAGGTATACCAGCATTCCATCACAGCAGCCTGCCAACTTAATTGGCCTCAAGATCGGCTGCTTATTCAAATTCTGGATGACTCTGACGATGAGAGCATACAGAGGCTAATTAAGAGAGAGGTTTCGCAGTGGAGCCAAAAAGGTGTGAGCATTATATATAGGCATAGAGAGGTTAGAACTGGATATAAGGCTGGGAACCTCAAATCAGCCATGGACTGTGATTACGTGAAAAAGTACGAGTTCGTTGCGATCTTTGATGCCGATTTTATGCCAAAACCAGACTTTCTCAAGAAGACAGTCCCTCATTTTAAGGTTTCTCATACTTTAAACTTCTTTTAGCTCCCGAGCGGCGCTTATCTCTATGACTATTCTCATCCTGTTTCGCAGGATAATCCTAAGCTAGGGTTGGTTCAAGCGAGGTGGATATTCATAAATAAGGATGAGAACTTGCTGACGCAAATGCAGAACGTCGATAGGTGCTTCCACTTTGAAGTGGAGCAGGAGGTTAATGGGGCGATCCTTAATTTCTTCGGTTTCAACGGTACTGCTGGTGTTTGGAGGATTGAAACACTTCAAGATTCTGGAGATTGGCTTGAGAGGACAACTGTAGAGGATATGGATATAGCGGTCCGTGCCCATCTCAAAGGTTGGAAGTTCATCTTCCTTAACGACGTGAAGGTATATTTAATCTAGATGCTTGATTTCTTCTTTGGTTTCATTCTTTTTCTCGCAACTTCATTTGGAATTCAAGCATCAGCAGTGGTCCTTGAAGAAAAAAGACTCGGACAAGAATAAGGAATTTCAGGAAAAAGTTTGGAGGAAGTTACACGCAATGTACATAATGCCATCTGCTGAATTTTTTGGTTGATGCAATGGAAGAAACATCGGAACTGAACAGTTTTGTTCCATAATTTTGGAGTCTTTCTCACAAAATCAAATTTCAAAATTTAGGTGCTCTGTGAGCTTCCTGAATCTTATGAAGCTTATAGAAAGCAGCAACACCGATGGCATTCGGGTCCATGCGATCTCTTTCGCTTGTGCCTTCCATCGATCATAACTTCCCAGGTACTTAACTCTTGCTCTTTCACTCTCTACTTTGTTCTGTTTCTGAATCTCAAATGAAAAACCAAGTAAATGAATTTGTTTTTATATTGCAGATCACTTTCTGGAAGAAAGCAAACCTGATATTCCTATTCTTCCTTCTAAGGAAGCTTATAGTTCCATTCTATACCCTCACATTCTTGTGCGTGATTCTTCCTATGGCCACGTTCGTCCCTGAAGCCAATCTACCGGCGTGGGTGATTTATTATTGGCCCCTAATAATGTTGATATTGAACATTTTCCTCGACCCCAGATCCACCCCTTTTGTAGTCCCCTACATTCTTTTTGAGAACACAATGTCCTTAGCCAAATTCGGTGCTGCAATGTCGGGGTTGCTACAGCTGAGTAGTTCACGCGAGTGGATCGTCACAAAAAAAACAGGCCGCTTGGCAGATTGTGCTGAAATGAACAAAACCGGTCAAACCTGCAAAGGAGCATCTGATGAGGAGCTCACTAAGCTCAACAAACGAAAGGAATGTCCAGTGGAACTTGCCAAAACTCGGAAGAAAACAAGCAAGATATACAAAAAAGAGCTTGCAGTGGCTTTCTTACTACTGACTGCTGCAGTTCGAGTCTCCAATTGGCCAGAAAACTGCATTTCTGTTTTCTCTTACTTCAAGGCATCACATTCCTCATTGTCGGTCTTGGTCTAATTGGGGAGCAGTGAGCTCTTCTTGGTTAAAAAGACTTATCTAGAATCATTGATAGGGGGCAGTATCGAACTTGGTTAGCTTCTGTAAAGCCAGTGCAAATTGTCATCTTATTGCCTATTCAATGTTATTGTTGGAGCCACGAGCAAATTGCCAACCAGCTATCTTGAAAAAGATGTCCTTTCCTAAGCGTCCATTGCACAATGTCATCGCAAGCTTGCTTTTGTCCGTCTTCCAGATTGATTTGGCGCATGTTCTTAGAGGTTTTGAGAACAGTTTGACAACAATCTCTTGTGGAAAACGGGGACCTTCCTCAGTCCAACTAATTAGATTTACTTTGCGCCCTTATGGGGCGAAACTATGATCTTTCTGTGCGGTTTCTTGATTTCAAACATTGTAAACGATTTGAAAAACTACAGAAAGTGTCCATCTCTAGATATTCTTTTGCTTCATGTGGACGGAGTATCAGGAAGCTGCAGAACTTAAGATTTCGGACTCTTTTCCAGCAGGATTATCCAGAACGAACCAGGAAACGTTTGTACAAGTACTAGCGACAACATTTTAATCCTGGAAACTCAAAAAAAAAAAAAAAATGCTTCTGATAGATGAGAGAAAATTCCAATAGAAAACATCGCGCTAAGCACAGTACACGCCTGTCATCAAGAAGAGGGACGAGCGGCTGTGCTTCAAGATTCGGCTTGGGTTGATCTTTCACTGTTCATCATGTCATGTCCGTCAGGGACTGCTACCACCTCAGACTGAACATCGTTGATCATTGATTCAAGTGCACTGAGCGAGAGGTCGGATTCAATGATGAGATATGTTGGATTATTATATATAAATTATAAAAGAGATTGATAATCGACTTATGTATCTGAAAGGAAAATTTCATTCATAAAATTAACTTTTGGAACGAAAAATATCCAAGATCACTAATACTCGTATTGGATTAGAAATTAAAAAATAAAAATAAAAATTTATTTTAAATTAATCTTATTTTAATTTATATATTAAACTTTAATTCTATCTTATAATAAACATTCAATCTATAAATTAAATATTTATATTTATTATATATTTTAGCGACCACAGAACAAAAGGAGAGAAAGGTAACCTCATAGGGTCGATGGTATTTTTTTCTTTTGGATTTTGTTGAGCTAAATGGCAACCCTCAAAGGAAGGCCCTCCAAAACAAAGAACGCCTCAAGCTGAGTAACAATGGAGGCGGTCGCCAGCAGCTGCAGCCACACTTGGTACACTCGCCGAACCTCCTCCCATCACCACCGCCCATCACCATCGCTCTTCTTTCCTCCTCCACTCCAAATTCACTATCCCATCCGACGGTGGCCACGTCTCGCGTCAGGTGAGAGCTCATGACTCTCCCTTTCTCTCTCTCATCCCATTCAAAGACTCCAACTTTCCCGCACTCTTGATTTTTTTCTGCTCATACTCGCTTCTGAATCGCCTGTTTTGTCATGTTTTCAGCAAAATTAAGGTGGGTCTTTCATCAATTTCCCGACTTTTTAATTTTCGTAATTACCCAGTTATCAATTTCTGTGCTTCTCTTGCTCTCTCTTGACTCTGGAAGAACCTGAATTCAGCTCAATAAAGGTTCGTTCTTGGTGCATTTTTATAACTGGGCGTTTGAATTCAATCGACCTTGTTTCTTAGGTTTGAATTTGTGGAGACATGGATTGGTGTCATCCTCTGGAGGCACGATGAGAGCTGTGAATGGAAGCGAGATGGAATATTTGTCGCCGTGGGACGATAAACCTTATGAAACATTGCCAAATGGTAAAATAGGTTACTTGGATGAGCAAGATGTGGTCACATTTCTTGACCCTCCCAAGGAGTTGATTCCTCTTGACCCAAGTTCTTATAACCCAGCTGCTTATCTATGGTAAAGAATAATTCCGCAAGAATAATGAATGTATAATCAAGATACAACTTTTATTGCATGGCTTCTTTGATTCAAAATGATTTACGCAGCATGCTACTTCTTTTACTTTTGGGTTCTGTCGAAGTCGACAGAGGAAGGGAGTCATCTATAGTTTTGGGTCTTGTAAATTTTCAGGAAGAAAATTGAAGACATTCCAGAGGAAAGGCGCCATCGACTACTACACTTGCTAAACCCAAGGTTTTCTCTCCCTTGAGCATGTTAGTATGTTTGTTTGGTGCTGATGAGAGTATTGATTTTTGTCATTTGAGTTTGCCTGCAATGATTTCAGTGATGAATAATGAGTAATATGAAGCATACTTATTGGTAAATGAACTGGTGGTTTTGTGGTCAAACTTCGTTTTGAAAGGCCTGGAAATATGGTGCAGGCTTATATCAAGAGCCTGGGAGATAGCTGGCACACGCTATGAGGATCCTAAGTTAGCAAAGAAAAAAGCGTCCGGTTTGCTTTCTGGTGAAGCTAAAGAGAAATCGCTCGAGTATTACTATTGTCGAACCAGTGGAGGTAACACACAATGGCATATTTGCTAGTAACACTGACAACGGTTCCTTTGGCATTATAGAAAATATTGAAAATGAGATTATGTAGTTTCAGACCCTCTTGAGGTTGATTTTTCTTTTTAAAACCCTTGTAAGACAGGTCCTCCCTCTGTTGCTTGGATAAATTCCTTCAAAAAGGTGAAATCTGGATTCCTTGACAAATCTGAGTTTATCATGCTTCCAGTTTTTGAGTCTCTTCTTGTAACAGTTATCAGGTGTGCATGTAACTAAGCCCCGTTTCTTACACAGGCTATATTCTGTTCCAAGGATGAGAAGAAGTATGGCCGTTTTATTGGTAAACCCTTTTTCTCTCACATAATGTTCTGGACATTGCTTGATAGCAGATGCAGTGACAGGTTCATGAATTTGAAGCTTTCATGTACCATTGAGGTTGCTTGATATAGAATAGTGCAATTTTCGTGAACTAGTCACCATTTATGCCAAAACATGAATTTTGGCCTTTTCTCTTGTTTCTTTTTGCTTGTTGCTTGCGAGTTGTTATACTCCAAATTCAGATGTAAGGCTGGTTGGTGAATTTGCTGGATACTGTGGTCTAAGAACTTCCTCTTTCTCAGGTGAATCGCTGCTAGGTCAGTTAGCAAGTTCCTTTCATCCACTGTACTTTGTGGTGACACAAGCCAAGGAAGTAATGTCCACAGAACAACCTTGTGATCTAGCATACGAATTTGGCAATGGATTCCTGGATCTCTGTGACTACCCAGAGAGCTTCCCTAAACCAGGTAGGTTCAGCCATTCCACTAGATGCAAAGAGGCCGATGTGAGTTCTTGTAAATATAATATATCTAGGGTAAGTGCAAAAACAGGATTTCAGGTTTTGTCCATTGGTCAATAGATGAGTTAAGGTTTTATTTCGATCAATTGGAGATTGAAGCCTTAAAAAAAGCCCCAATTAGGTCTCGAGCTCACGTGGGTGGAATTTAGGCACTGGACATCTGACATGCCATGTGTAATATTTGGTCATTTGTCATGTGTCATTTTCGATGCCTAAACTTGAGACCCGATTGATGTTCTTTTAAAATCTTACATTCTCGATTGAGCGAAATAAAACCATCAATCCTCAATTGTCTAAGGATCAAAATCTTTAGTCATGTTTCTGCACTTGTCATGATATGTCAGATAACAAAGATTATGACACTGACTTAAAGACTCTTAGTATTGCTATAGTTCAGTCGAGAAGTTTATTCGCTTTCATGATCCTCTTCTTTTGCAGGGAAGCACCCTTATCCTTTCGATGATGAAGTTGTTGTGTACCTTCGTCACATTGGGCCTGGAGTCTTGGTAGGGCAAGCATGGCAAGAAGGAAAGAATTTGCAGCAAGTGCCTCAAAAGCTGTGCAACGAAATTCTGATGGTGAAGGATTATGCAGTATGTTGAGGACCTATCGGCATCCAATTTCTTCCCCCGCTCTCTGCACTGCTCTTCTAAAGCCGTTTAAGACCGATGCTTCTAGTTCAGTTCGAACATCAGATGAGCTTTTCTCATTGTTCTGATCATGTGAAGATACTGTGTGAAGAAGCAAACTAAGAGGAGCCTGATCTGACCGCAAGCATAGTGGCTTGTAAGCCATGAGACGCCTGTGCACAACATAAAGAAAACGTGTTGAACCCATTGCTATTGAGAGATTCTAGCATGGATTGAGTTCAGGCATTAAATAGCATCACACCTTCTAGGGATGTCCAGTTGTGCTCTCTATATACTTTTGTCACCTTCCTTAGCTGCGAATCTTCTCAATGATTCACTATACTCCATGTCCAGTTAATCAATTTGAAAAAAGAAAAAAGAAAAAGAAAGAAAGAAGCAATAGTCAAGTCTACATAATATCCACAACTCACATCGATTATGCTAACTTTTGTTGGTGAATTTGCTTCAGACCCAAAAAAGAGAAGAAAATATTAAATCAGAAACAAATAGATAATGAACAGTAATTCTGTGACGGATTATTGAGGACTTAGATAAACAGTCTCATAAAAGTCTGTTGCTTAATGATTGGGACACGGTGCAATTCATCGATTTAAATAAATGGTCTTGTTTGTTATACGAAGAGGGATGAGTGGATGATCAACAAAAATGCCAGACGGTGTAAATTTTCAGAGTTCCATACCAAATTCCTTGCGATTTGTCAAGTAAAATCAATGGTTTTGTTTGTTAAATGAAGGGGATGAGTGGCTCATCAAAAGAACAGGTGGTTTATCTATTCATAGTTCCATACCAAACTCTTTGAGCGGCGTCGTTCTGCAGTTCCTCAGGGACTTGGCGCTGACCACATTATCAAAACTGGAGGCGAGTCTGAACAATCCATTGCCATCCTCCTCCTTCTCCTCTCTCTATCCGATCGCTGTGATGGTTCCTCTTTTCTTGCATAATCATCAATCGACTCATTCCCTGGATTGCTTCTCTTGAATTTCTCAGTTATCCCTAACCCTCTCTCTCTCTCTCTCTCTCTCTCTCTCTCTCTCAAAATGCTGCTTCAAGCTCAATCTCTGAGGACCCATTTCGCTCCTTCACCGACCCTTTTCAGACCCAACCTCAAGACCCAATTTTTCCCTCGAAAATCATGCTCGTTCCCCAAGTTATTCTGCTTCAAGACCCTGAAATGCTCACTTTCCACCGTCGTCGAAGCCACCCAGTTGGGACTGCCCCCCAGTACGAAGCCGTTTCCGGCCGAAATTTCGCGGACCATCATGGAGTTGACCTCCGAGGGGACGCTCTCGACGTTGACCGACGACGGTTGGCCTCTTGGCATCGGCGTTCGATTCGCGCTTGCGCCAGGTGGCACTCCAATCTTGTGCTTGAATGAGGCTGACAGGCAGTTCCCTGCCGACAAGAGGTCCAGTCTTCATGTTCAGGTGTTTCTTATTCTTGAAATTTTTTCCCACTTCAAGTTTATTCTTGTTGGCGTGCGCTTGAAGAAAATGTGGTATATTTTTGTTATCTGATTGGGAGAAATTTGCTTTTTTGCGGGGGATCATTGAATCAGTTGAAGCAGTGTGGGTTACGGACTCCGCAGTGCACAATTCAGGGCAGTCTTGCTAAACCCGGAGATAAAATGTTTTCAAAGGTAATGCCTTTTGTTGTCAGCGGAGTTGATTTTCTTACATGCTCTCGTAAATGGGAAGAGTGTCGCATTGTAGTGACCTCAGGAGCTGCCTAGAGATCTCGCTTAACCTTAGCATGGAGTTCATAAATTGTGCTTTTGAGTGAGGCAGATGTACATTACTGCGATGATGTGGTCGTAGGATTTTATTATCGTCTATTTTCTCGGATTTAATTTGCTACTCCTGGTACCCTGTTGTTTGCGGAAGCCATACTTGAATGGTATCGCTCATCTTTGGCTTATCTATGGGCTTTGCCTGGTCCTTTTCCCCTTTTTGGTCGAACTCCTCAAACAATGAGTGTGAGATAGTTACGCATTCAATTCCTGAAAAATGAATGGTTTGGCACTTATTTATGGAAGTTTTGAAACTTTTTCAGGATCAGCTTTGCCAATCGTTTGCTTCTCCATAAAATTCTGTTTCAAAAATATGAAGCCTCTATTGTTGGCCCTTGCCTAGCACATGTAAAGCTAACACACTCCATTTCTCGGTTATACATTGTCTTAAAAGATGCAATGGCAGTTGGTGTTAGCACCTTATTCTTCATCATATCTGTGATCTTCTTTCCTTTCTAGAGAACGAGTGATGGTGTTTTTGTTTCCTATCTCAGCATAAAAATCTTTTATTTAGCGTTTTCATTTAGAAAAATCTCAATATAAAAAAAAGTATCTGAGAAGAACCTGCAAAGATCGTGTGTAAGGTGAAGCTAGGTGAAGCTAGGTGAAGCAAATCATTTGGGGGGAATAACATACTGATCAAGCTTTGTATAACTCTCAGTTCCAGTATAATTCTGTTTATACTCCACCCTTAAGACCACTCCGTCATCTGCAATGCTTATCCATGCTGATCTTGGAAAAGATATGGAGATGAAACAGCTATGCGCATCAATAGAGAGATGCATAAATGTTTTCTACCCACTGGATATTGTATCACAGTGTTGGGCAAGAATGCCTGTTTATTTTCCAATAAATATTAGCAATGGTTTGGGAGAAAATAATTACTGAAACAGGGCAGAGCACAAATAATTTGGCAATTAATTGTCTTGAAATCAAATTTAATCATGGTGAGCCACGCTTCATGAGAAACCTCATTTCATAACATCATATCTCTTGACAGATTCTTTTTTCCTTTTTCATTTTTCAGAACCTTCAAATAAAAGATGTTTTTAATAGTTCTGAAGTCCAAGACTGACTCTTTAGTCTTCTTTTCTGTTTAGTGGGTGTTATAGAGTACCTAAGTCATCCAATAAAATTACTTTAAAAACATTCTTGCATCATAAATCTCAAAACCCAATTCTAGTTGTATGAGATCTAAGAAGAGCCAATCAAGAGACCTATGACAGCAAGAGTAGCAGTAGTCAGGCTCTTTTGCCACAGTTGCCGCATAATTTGCCGATGGATTCCATTCTCATATTCGGTAGCTTAGAGCTTTGATTATGGGTAGGATCCAAATCCATTCAAATATTTAGATGATTCTCCTGCCATCCTCATTTGAGACGAATTATCTCGTTGACAAACTAGTTGTGTTTGTGACCTGGATTGTTGAGTTCAAACTGACTCATGGTTGTATTATGGCACTTTAATCTGCAATCATGTAAATTACAGAGGAAGGCATGATTAGTGCTTCTAGTCTTCTAACTTTTCATGAATACTGAGTAGCGTCAAAATTAAGTATCCATGAGCATTGAGAAGGTATGTATCTGGTATGGCTGCTCTCATGGATTTTAGTTCCTTCTGTTGAAGGGTTCGCACCCCTTGGTGCCTCATAGTGAATTTTTCTTTACTTGTTGAATTAAAAATGAAAACGTAAAACATTGTCCTTGGATAGCCTTTCTGTTATTTGGGAAACAGACATCCTCCACTGATTGGATGAGTTAAAATTATCAGTATCAACGAGTCTTGAAGTGCTTGCAATTGTCTTCTGTAGCTGTTGTAGCTGATATGCATTCTCTTGTAATGTTTTAACTTATTGGAGAGTGCTTTGGATTTTAAGATCTTTATTAGGTTAGTCTAGCTTTAACACTTTATAATTGATACTAGCACCTGAAAATTGGGGCTATAGAGATCCATTTGTTGTGGTTAAAGTTTAAATCCTTTTCACTCTATGGGAGCACACGAGTGATAATCTGAGTTTACTATGTGCATTCATATGGGTGACAATGAACACTTCCTTTCAGCGGCTTCTTTCAGCGTGGACAAAGAGATTTGGATCAGAAGCTGAGGAAGACCAATTGTATTACATAGATGTGGAAAAGGTACTTCAGATCGAAGACTTTAAGGAGGTATGCTAATTTGTCTTTCTGCATGTTCTGTCCCGGTTTCCTTTCTAGTCTTTGTCTTTTTTATCTTCAGTAGAGCAATGACAACCTTTCTCATATTAAAACGTATAGTGCACTTGTCTGATGTTGGGTACCATGTCAGGATGGCATATGGGTCACCTCATCTGATTATAAAAGTGCATCCCCTGATCCACTTCGAGACTTTGCTGAAAAGATTGTCACTGAGATAAACACCAATAACATGGAAGATATTTATCGCTTTTGCAATGTGTATGTTGATTTGGACTTCCAGGTACGCATTATTTTCACTTTCCTATCTTGAACTTTACATCAGAACTGTTAAATTGGAATTGCATACATTGAATATTTCAAGTCTTATTTAAAACTAAAGGCTTTTGAAAAGAGAAATGGCTCTGTAAGTTCTCAGACTGTGCAGAGGCCTTTGACAAATGAAAACTTGCTTGATTTATTTTGAAGAATAATGGCAGTCCTATCTGGCTCGATTGGCCATTTAAAGAAAATGAACCTCAACTATTAAGTGTGCTTTGAATGCGTGCCTGATGCATTCAGCCTGTAACAAGCTAACTTCTTAATGTCATTGCATTACATGTGCATCTTTCTTCATGGTGTCGTCTCAAGGGATTCATACATGTTTGCAGGTGTCTGAGGCAAAAATGATATGGGTTGACCGGTTAGGCTTTGATGTGCGCATCCACTCCCCTCCAAGTAGTATATTCGATGTCCGCATTCCTTTTCCAAGAGAAGTTATAGATGAGAAGGGTGCAAAATCATCTTTCAATGGTATGTCTCAAATAGCGTGGGAGGTAGAAAAGAATTTCCATGCCCCCGATTTTAACAAGGTGGAACAATTAAAGCAGATAGCTTAGATGATACATATTTTGTATCCTCTCCCTTCCTGATTGAAGGCCTTCTGTCTGTTCATTGCTGGAGTTTTGCCCAATGTCAGAGAAGTTTTGGGTGTTGGCAGAAACAAGAGAGAAGTTTTGGCGATTGTTTGGTGGTTGATTGTACCACTTTGTATATCCAATTATGAGGGAGATTCTATTGTGTCTTAGTTGGTCAAAATTGGAAATCTAGGCTGGTCATTTGGAAAATTGTGGCGAGCAGTGTTGATGCCAAAATGTCACCTTATGCAATATTACAGAATTTTTGGCAGAAATGCCTCCTCCATTTAGATTCATTTGCACATCAGAATCACGTAATTGTTCATGTATATTGCTTTATCCATAAGCAAAGGGCAATGAAGATGGTATTTCATTCTGAGTGTTCTTATAGTAAAGTCCGGTGAAATTATGAGGTAGTGTTTGGATACTTACCTGTAATTAAGAAGAAGCTATGTAAGTGCCTCGTTGGACTGTGTGGGGAGAGGGGGTGTGCAGTACAAGTCTTCCACTATGATCTTTTTCCCTTTAGTCCAGATATCATTGATGGGGTTTTGTTAACTATGCAAATAATACTCCACAAGCAAGATGAAGCGATCAGCAAAAATGAGCACAGGTTATTTAAATGAATGCAACAAACGAGTAAGGTCTTTCAACAAGCATTATTATCTTTACTCCTAACTAGAAGATTCTCATCGCTTGTACCCATTCCGGATTCTCTACTCTGGTCACTGAGCAAGATAATACATTCTTGTAGTCCCTGTCCTACAGAGTGGACATGATACCCATCGATGGTCATAGGGATAACATTAGGAAGCTCAAGAACAATCACATGTCAAATGCAGAACTCTATCAAGGACCAGAATGGTCAACCTGAACACTAGAAGGGACTAAATCATGCCCATGTCTTAGTTCCACCTCCAACTTTTCCCCTTGCCTCTCGCTACAGACATAGTAGAACACGGTGAACACTGCATAGCCGAAGGAGTTCACCAGGCACAAAAGGATCGTTACACAGAAGCCGAAACCAACCTTGACCATCGGGGCTAGGTGATCTTCATCATCTGTGATCATGACATAGAACAGCACATAGATGGGGTAACTCAACAGAGCTAATGCCAACACAAGGATAAAACCTTCCATCTTCTTCCCTCGGATCAGCTCCTCACCTCTCACTCCCAGTGCCTTCACGCCTTGCCAATCGTCCTCCACGACGGAAATGACCAGTTCAAGAGCCCACTTAGGAGCGAGGTAGAAGTACAGCAGAAGCATTGCCGCCGCAGCCGCGACAACACCAATCGCCAACGCGAGATTACCGTCAAACGCCCGCATAAAGTTGGCGAATTGCACAAAGAAGAAGAGCATAACGAGGTACGCCGCGGTCAAAACGGAGACACACAGCCATGTAAGGAAGGGCTTCTTCCAGCGGGACCGGATCCGCGATATCAGATCCTTGAGGCTCGTAGGTCTGGTGGCGCGAGGGAAGGTTGACCCATTGATGACCAACATCATCCCGGAGAAAGAAACTAGGGAAAAGGCCAGCAAGAAGAATGATTCAATGAAAGCAAGAGCTCTTACGTCTCCGGGATCTAGCCTTGAATGTTCATAACCATTCTCGACTTTCTCCAGCAAAGGTCCTGCTAGAGAGAAATGGAGCAGCACTAGGAGGAAAGAAGGGCATGAGATGAGAAGCATGACTTGGGTCGTGAGCTTCTGGTTCCAGGCTGGTGTTCGGATTGCTTCTCTGAGGACCCAAATCGCGTTCGACGGCGATGAGGCCATGGCGGATTGATGCTTGGAAGGAAACGATGCTCGGTCAGAATGAAAATGCTTAAAGAGAAGACTCTACTTTCCTGGGTATTATTGTTTCAGGGTCAAGGAGCTATAATGGAGATCAATGTTATTATATTCAACATTGCGAACATTTCTGCCGATGGCATTAATTTAATGCCCAAGAAATGTCAGTGGTCTCGTGTCACTTGGCAATTAGCGTGTCAAAGATTCTAATTTTCTGTTCTTTTCTTCGAAATTTGGGAAAATTTCAAATAAAGACTTGAAATACTCTCATTTTCTCAAATAAATATTCGAAATGGACATTGCAAATGTTTAAAATTAGGGCCTACAGTGGCAATGATTGTTTCAAATAAAGGGTTCGGTTAAATATTCTGACCGATCAAAAGGCGTGTTCGTCCAATTACAATTCTAATTTTAAATTATTTTTATTATTTTTTCCTTCTTTTTTCCCTTTTTGGTATGGGCCAGTGGCCGTCAGCAAGGGCTTGGTGACCCTCACCAATCGCTGGTAAGGGCCAAGAGGGCTCGACCACCCCCTCACTAGCCATTGGGTAGATCCGACCAGGGCTTGTCTGCCCTCGCAAGCCCTTGTTGGCCGTGGGCGAGGCCAGCCTCGCAAGGCCTCACCCATGGCCGACGAGGGCTCGGTGAGGATGGCCGAGCCCAAGGTGAGGGTCGCCTCCCCCAGGCAAGGCTGTCCTTCACTAATGGCCACGAGGTCGACCTCCCTCAGGGAGAGGGTCACTTTGCCCAGGCGAGGCCATCCCTCACCGGTGGCTAGTGAGGATGGCCCTTGCCAAATCAAGGAGGGCAACCCTTGCCCAACTCTCTTCGGCATCGCTAGTGGTAGGCCGGCCATCGACGAAGAATAAAGAAAAATCAGAAAAAGAAAAAAATAATTGACTAAAATGTCATTGACTAGTTGAAAAGTTAGACCTTTATTCGGAATAATATAATAACTTCATATTTTCATTTGAAATTAAATCTACTTCAGATCTTTATTTGAAAAAATAATAACATTTTAAGTTTTTATTCTAAGACAATCCAAAATAAAAAAACTTCAAGTCTTTATTTAAAACTTTCCAAACTTAAATAAACTACAAGTTCGGCAAGTTCTCCCAGAGGACGAGCCCAGAAAATGCGGAGGAGGGGACGCGTGCGACCTTTTGATGATACCGATGAGTTACTTTTCTCGTTTGCTCCGAGTCTCGTACCTTTTCACATGTTCTGATTCTTCCTTTTGGAACGTAAGAAGCATCGTAGAAGGAACAAACGAATTACTGGACCAAGAAAGGGCGAGGTGTCAACTGAGGTAGCACTTCACTGTGGAAACAGCCCTTCCAGATTACCCTCAATTATTAAATTGAGGTGGTCCCAACTTAGACAGGAGGTCTAAATAAGGAAATTAAGCTACGTTTTCCATTGATTATGTAGAAATTAATATAGGAGAAGAAAAGAGAGCGATGTAGAAATTGATAAAGAAGGAACGAGGAGAATGTGTAAACTAATTAGGGTTTTTCACGTCTCACACTTTTATTATTAAATAATATTTAATAACCATAATAACCCTATCAGCGTTAATGACCATAATAACCCTCACACTGTAATACTCCCCCTCAAGCTGGAGTATAGATATCAAGCATGCCCAGCTTGTTACAAATATACTCAACTCTACTACTCCCTAATGACTTGGTGAAAATATCAGCTAGTTGCTCACTGGTCCTAACATGACTAGTAGAAATAACTCCAGCCTGAAGCTTCTCACGGATAAAGTGACAATCAACTTCAATATGCTTGGTATGCTCATGGAATACTGGATTTGAAGCAATATGGATTGCTGCCTGATTATCACACCACAACTTCATTGGTGCAGGATCTTCAAATCCAAGTTCAACTAATAGCTAACGTATCCAAATTAATTCACAAGTAGCTTGAGCCATAGCTCTGTATTCTGATTCTGCACTGGATCTAGCCACAACACTTTGCTTCTTACTCTTCCAAGATACGAGGTTTCCTTCCACAAAAGTGCAGTAACCCGATGTAGATCTTCTATCTGTAGGAGACCCAGCCCAATCAGCATCCGAAAATACTTCCACTCCTCTGTGACCATGATCACCAAAGAAAAGACCACGACTTGGAGTTTTCTTCAAGTATCTCAAAATTCTGACTACAGCATCCCAATGAGAGGTACGAGGAGAAGACATAAATTGACTCACAACACTCACAGAAAAGGAAATATCGGGTCGAGTGACAGTCAGATAATTCAATTTTCCAACAAGCCTTCGGTACCGTTCTAGATCATTCAATAGTTCACCTTCCTCTACCATTAATTTTGAGCCAGCTTCCATGGGTGTATCTAGGGGTTTTGCTTCTAGCATACCTGTCTCTCTAAGCAAATCCAAAACATACTTGTGTTGTGAGATATGGATACCTTTCTTTGCCTGTGCCACTTCGATACCCAAAAAATATCTAAGTCGTCCCAAATCCTTTGTTTGAAATTGTTGTTGCAAATGCAATTTCAATTCATCAATCCCTGTAGAATCATCTCCAGTTATGACAATATCATCAACACAAACTATGAGAAATATCCGACTAGCTCCTGAAACACGGTAAAACATAGAATGATCTCCACTACATCTAAACAATCCAAACTGGAGCACCACTTCTGTAAACTTCCCAAACCAGGCTCTAGGAGATTGCTTCAAACCATATAAAGATTTCTTCAAACGACAAACATGACCAGACTCCCCTTGAGCAACAAACCCAGGTGGTTGCTCCATATACACTTCTTCATTCAAATCACCATGAAGAAAGGCATTTTTCACATCAAGCTGAAAAAGACGAACAGAGGTCATCTTAGCCACTGGAGAGAAAGTATCACCATAATCAACCCCATAAACTTGTGCATAACCTTTAGCAACCAATCTGGCCTTGAGGCGAGCAAGAGAGCCATCGGGATTAACCTTAACAGTGAACACCCATTTACATCCAATGGTAGTTTTTCCTTTAGGTAGAGGAACAAGATCCCAAGTCTTGTTTTGGTCAAGTGCCATTAGTTCCTCTTCCATAGCTATCCTCCAGCCTTGACTAGATAATGCTTCAGTAACAGTTTTAGGAGTAGGATGTTTATCAATAGTGTCTAGACTAGCTCGAAAAGAAGCAGACACACCAGAATAGGTGACAAATTGTGCAATAGTGTGTTGGGTACAACTGCGAACCCCTTTGCGGTGAGCAATAGGGATATTAAGATCAGTATGTGATAGACTTACCTTAGACTTAGAAGACGGAGAAGACGAAATAGGCGGAGGTACATTTGCAGGGGGCTCCACATGCTGATGGTGACGTCTACTGTATACATGCTGAACTAGTGGAGGGATTGGAGCAGAATCCGAAGTGGGTTTCATAATGACATATGTAAAGGAATCATCATCCACTGTAGGAGGCTCCATTGGTTCATCAGAATAAGTAGTCGACTCAAAAAAGGAAACATCTACAGTGGTGAAATACTTATGCAAAGAAGGACAATAACAACGATATCCTTTTGTGTACGAGAATACCCCACAAAAATGCATTTAAGAGACCGAGGGTCTAGTTTGGAAAGTCCTGGACGATGGTCACGAATATAGCAAACACAACCAAATATATGAGGTGGTAAATGAAACAAGGGTTCCGACGGAAAAAGAAGAGAATGTGGTGTCGCACCCTTAAGAACAGAGGACGACATGCGATTGATAAGATAGCATGCGGTCATGATAGCATCAGCCCAAAAAGATTTGTCTACCTTCATTTCAAACATCAATGATCGAGCAACTTCTAGTAAGTGGCGGTTCTTCCGTTCGGCGACACCATTTTGCTGTGGTGTATCCGAACAAGAAGATTGATGAATGATGCCCCGTTGCGCCATGAATTCAGAAAAATGATTAGAAAAACATTCTTTAGCATTATCACTTCGAAGAATACGAACAGAAGCTGAAAATTGAGTATGTACTTCGTTAACAAATGCACAAAATATAGAAAAATCTACAAAAGTAACGAAGTACTTGAAACCCAACTTAGAAAGAGTAGGACAAGGACCCCATATATCAGAATGAACTAACACAAACGGCTGAGAGGCCTGTTTATTGACTCTTGGACGATAACTAATACGGTACAATTTCCCAAACTGACATGACTCACACTCAAGACTAGATAAAGACTGAAATTGGGGATCTAACTTCTTTAAACTTTCCAATGATGGGTGGCCCAAACGACAATGGATCTTATGTGGGGAAGCTACGGAACAAACAACACTTGTAGTATCATCAAGCAAGTATAGCCCTCCTGACACATGTCCTTTACCAATCGTCTTCCTCGTCTTCAAGTCCTAAAAAACACAGAAATCAGGATAGAAAGTTACGGAACAATCATATGCTTTAGTAAGCTGACTGACAGACATAAGGTTAAACGGAAAACTAGGGAGATACATGACTGAAGATAAAGATATAGAGGATGTTAGGGGAACTGTGCCTATCCCCTTCACTATGGATAGAGAACCATCAACTAATGTAACATTAGACATAGACTCATGAAAGTCAGAAAAGATACCTGAGACTCCAGTCATATGATCGGTAGCACCTGAATCAATGACCCAAGGGCGGGAGGCAGAAGAAAGACATGCTTTTGCATTACCCGTCTGAACAAAAGTAGATGTGGAGGAGGACTGTGAAACCGGCTGGGAAATTTGGAGTTGATTATATCTAGCAAATTCCTCTTCCGACATTCTAATCAACTTTCCTCCCGTAGCGGATTGTGAAGACGTACTAGATTCTACTGCATTAGCTACATTAGTTGTAGCCTGTTGAGAGGGCCTTCCATGAAGCTTATAACAGAATCTCTGAATATGTCCAGGTAAACCACAGTAATGACAAGTTCGAACCAAACCGGTATTACCCCCCATGTCACTATAAGTGTTGCTAGCAAAGGGTGGTTGGCCTCTACCAAAACTACGGCTGGCGCCACCACTTCGACCACCACCACGACCTCGACTACCACCACAATTTCCTTGGGCTGCTAAGGCTGAGTTCTCACCTATAGAAAATGCATCCTTAGGTGGTTCACGTGAGACCCTTAGAACACGAGCAAATGTCTCAGTGAGTGAACTCACCCTATCTCCTCCAAGTATTTGGGAACGAACAGCATCATACTCTTGCCCTAATCCTCCCAAAAAACCCATAACAGCCAATTGCTCCTGTTGCTTCTGCATTTCCTTGACATTAGAAGTAATGGGTAGTAGAGAATTAAGCTCCTCATACATCCGTTTGAAATCAGCAAAATATTGAGTAAGTGGCCGACCCTTTCTATTAGCCTTATAAAATCCCTGGGACACTTCATATATCCTTGAAAGATTATCTTGTCCAGAATAAAGGACATTCAAGTAGTCCCACAAATCCTTCACAGTATTAATATGTGTAACCAAAACCGCAATATGAGATTCCATGGAATTCAACATTTGACCAAGGATTCTAGCATCCACAGTATCCCAATTTGTATCGGAGGCAGATCTATCACCGGTTAGATGATTTTGTTGCTCTCTTCCAGTCAACACTAATGATACGATTTTCTTCCATTGTTGGAAATTGGTGATACCTTCTAGCTTCTTCTCAGTCAAACGACTAGAGGATGTAGACACAACCTCAGCTACTACACCTCTATTCTCCGCCATAATTCGATGTGTACCAATATAACGCAAGAACTTTTAGCACAATAATCAAATTTAAATCCCTCCAACTAATTCAATTCAACAAACTACCGCGATTTGTTTCAAACAGTCCAAATCTCCATAATACTTCAATCAACTCATCCTATTTCATCAAGACAAATGCCCAAAAACATAGATTATGCCCAACCAGAAACCACCTCATCCAACATCAATTTTGTGGTGAACAGGATCAGCATCTCCATCAAGCAAGTTGCTTATAGGACCACACCAATCAGATCAGCTTGCACGGAGGAACGCGAGCTCAACCAGCGTCAGATCTTGAATGGATGGACAAGACAGTGTGACGCCGGATGACATCGGATCTAAGCCAACGAGGCCAGATCTGAGCCGACTACACTTGTCGGCATCAAATCTAGACTCGAGAGGGCTGGCCAACACCGGCTTGGGTTGAGTGATGCTTGTTGATGTGGCTCTGATTCCATGTAGAAATTAATATAGGAGAAGAAAAGAGAGCGATGTAGAAATTGATAAAGAAGGAATCAGGAGAACGTATAAACCAATTAGGGTTTTCCACGTCTCAAACTTTTATTATTAAATAATACTTAATGACCATAATAACCCTATTAGCGTTAATGATCATAATAACCCTCACACTGTAACAGATTACTTACATTTTCATTTAAGGGTCCCCACTGGAAAAGTCAGCATGACTGAAGGGTTTGATGTTGAAACTTGAAAAGGATTCAGATGAATTAAGATGATGGTGACCCTTTCACTTATCTAGACGGCATCTCAGAAAATTAGACTTAAGAATAACCTTAGAATGATATACTTATGATTGAGGAGATAATGCCAAAAAGAAAAGCGAAACACAATTGTCACTTACTAAAAGTGAGCTCAATTTGCTCAGATAAGAACCCTGGCAGCAGTGTACCCACTTACATTGCACAGATCCCATGTCAAATTTGATGAACTGTCATTTATTGGAATTACAGCAAGGTAAAATCATAGTAACACTCATTAGAGTACCATAGCAACAGATCTCTTCTTTATAAGCCTTTTGGATTAGCCACTAATCATAGCATTGGAGCGAACTCTGAGTTTTCTCAGTTCTTGTCCTTATGGCACTGACAAAGAATCCTTCTCTCTTGAACCTCAGGATAATCTGTTCCTTAATTACAGAGTCAAGGATGTGTTTTTCTCGAAAGTAGTAATCGCGACACTGGCACTATCCTTCCGCTTCCTTCTAATAGATGAGACTAGACGCTGTTAACGCATCTCCCGGTTTCATAGCAATTTGCGAATTTGATGCATATTTGCGTGCACATTTATCTATCATGTCATTGCAAATCCATCCTTTTTGCGGAAAAGCCAAACTCATAAGATAAGCTCGCAATATATGCCGTTGCAAAAGCCAATAAGATCAGCATGACTATCTATCCACAATTCTTAAAGAGTTAGCCCTCCATATTTTCACAAGAAAGAGAGTACTGCATTGACTATATTTACATGACCACTTTTTTTTTCTTTTGGTCGAAACATGACCACTTGAGAAAGCCATAAATACTATGCGCCAAGTTAGGAAAAGCATAGGATACACATGATGTATATTTTCCTTCCACCATCTGTACATAGGAAGAGCATATCGAAGCTAAAACTAAGCAGCAGTCAGAGTAAGGTAGAGTTGACTGGTCATTGCGTTTTTCATATTGCCGATGGGGTAATTCGTCGCGACACTTTTACTATTTCCGAGCTTTCTGTGCTTTGGCTGAAAGAGAGAGCCGAGCATGTTCTCCAAGCTCTGCACAGAATGCTTGATATAGCGGTGGGCACTGTCGTCTGGAGTGATAGAAGTCGTGTATTTTTTTATGTAACTCCCATAAATGGGCGCGATAGCCTGCACCGCACGCTGGCACATCTTTTCCCTCAAATCTTCATCAGGGATGATCCAATTATATTGCTTCTTGTACATGTCATCAAAAGCTTCATTGAATGCCTTCAGCCTCTTCTTGAGAAGGTCTCTATCTATCAGTTCCTCTTCAGCTGTTAGATCGGTAGCGGCTTGTGTAATAGGAGCTAGAAGCTTTCCCCAGCTCTCCTTCAGGTAGAGCGTGGAATAGTAATCCTTGTATTGCTCATGTGCTCTTAGCCAAGACTCGCCCATCATGTCGCCGAGCTTCGTGCCTTTGAGACTGCAGAAATAGTGGTGGTTGTTCATCATGAAGAGGAAGGAGAGTGTGCGGTCGTGGTAGGCCTTTGACCATGAATCCAAGTTCAGCCCAATTTCCTTCACGATGTTGTAAATCTGATTGGTGAATAGCCCCTCTTGATACTTTTCATGCTTCCAGCTCTGGTGGATCACCAGGATTTGGATCATGGTGGGCCTGTACTTATCACCCAGCAGCTGATTGCAGTAATCCATGACGAAGCTCACAAGTAGCGGAACGCTGCCATCTGATGGAGGAGGGCTCTGCCTTTGCAGTTCCACTTGAAAGGAGAGCTCCCAGAATATCTCCCAAGCACCGTGAACAACGTTTCTAATGAGATCTCTTGTCTGGGTTTGGATTTCAGCGCAGGCCTTCGTACCAAAGAGCTGAGAAAAATCTGATCTTAGATCGTCCAGGACTGCAAAAACTTTCAACAGATTCAACAGCTTGTCAGGGCTCTTCTTGCTTTCTGTGAACTTACTTCCAAATTGGAGAAACCCTGCAATTCCAGTACGGGAAGCAATCATTGCGAAGCACCTTGTCCAAATTTCCTGCCCCAGCTTCTCGAAGACCCGCATGCTTAGCCTATGCTCGTGCTCAAAGACGTGCTTCATGGCATGCTGTAAATGCTGGCTCCACCTTTCCAGGTCACTCTCTATTGTCTGCTCATCATCGAATTGCAAGGTTGGACTCTCGAGATAGTCCAAGTGGAGAGCTTGTAAACTTGCTCTAGCATTCAAGGTCCGGGCATCGACATAAGCATGTATGCAGCTTTCCAGCTGGTTGCTCATATTCAATCTATCGAGGATGGCTTGCAACTTCTGCATGACAGATGCTGGAAAAGGTGATGAAGGGACACAAGCATCCTTCATCGCGGGACATTCTGTCAGTGAGTCAAATGCAGGAGGAGCACTATTTTCTGTCAGAAGCTGCTTAAACTCACATTCTAGTTTGTCGAATGCGATACTTAGAGCTCCTCCGTCACGACGTGACTTCATTTCAGAAGACTGCAAATCTTGGAGGATGCTCAATGAACTCTTCAAGTTTAAAACATAGCGCTCGTTGGTCATCCCGTTGTCTTCCAAAAGCTCGATCACACCCTGCAACCACTGAATTGCTAGCAAACAGTTGTCAGACAGAAATCTCAGTGCCTGCTCAAGCTTTCTCACGGTTGAAAGATAACACTGTAGGTTAGAGCAAGGGCTTGCCAACAGTGAGTTCTCGAGCTCGCGAACAGACTCATAGACTTTCAGGACCGCATCTGCCGGTCGTATGGCGCAGTCTATGTGGTCTCCAATTGCAAGGAACGTGCACTTTTTCCGAGAGACGGGTCTAAATGCAGACTCCAGAGACAACAATCTCCGGTCCGCCGTTTCCAATCTTAGACTCATTTCATCTAACTCGAGGCCAAAAGCCCTCGACTTGTCGAGGCTAGTCTTCAGTAAGTCTCTAGCTGCCACAAGGCTCTCGATGCTCTTTCCCTCGGCCATGACTCAGAACAAGTCCCGGCTCAGGATTCCTAGCGGATAAGACTTTCGATTCGGCCTTTTAAATGGCCTCTGCGCATTTCATGTAAAAAAAAGACCCCCTCTTGCTAGTTTCCTTTACACAGCACATCTACTTTCTCACCAACTCACCAAATGTAAGTGAAAAGAAGACCCCTGAATTCAAACCAAACTTCACTTGCAAAACAAACATATCTATTAGATCCGTGTAACTTCAACCAACGTGCAACCATCTTCTTGCTTGGATTAATTGCACACCCCTTCCCTCCATCAGGGAGAAAACCTTTGGCGACACACAATTTTCTTGTGCTGTGGAAGCGAAAGGTTGTGTGAAAGAATCGAAGTTTGCAAATCCAGATGAGGTAGTCCCCAAGTCTAGTCAATTACGCGATCTTAACCTGCACTCCACAACTCATCCTCCCGGTGACTACAAGTCCTGTCCGATTATCCGGGTCGAATCTTGACCATCTAAAGTCGACACTTCCAAGAGATGAGAATTACCCCCAGATGGTAAATCAAACTGCAATTTGTCAAAAGACACGAGTATTTAAAACACAAATTCGGGTCTCCGAGTCGGCACATTGAATAACATTCACTTTTGTTCTTGTTCTTCATTTGGACTTGTTCTTTAATGTATCAGTAAGGGAAAAAGACTCATCTACTTCACTTGCAATTTGCAGTTGTAAAAGTTGCAAGGTCCTTCAAAAGCACGGATCAATTACCGTGCTGGACACCATGTTAAAAACTTGATTTTCACTGAAAGCAACAAGGATGATGCGACATTCGGACGAAAGGGGTTAAAAGAGTGGAAACAATGTGAATTCACAGCCAAGAGTACTGCAATGTGGAGCATACCAAATCTGAATCTTTTGCCTTGAACGGACTGAAAAAATTCCTTAACCAACAACGAAATGATATCTTTCAAGGCATAACCGAAAAGAGTAACCAAACGGACACCAACTCGAGTGGAAGTGTATTTACTTTGAGAACTGAAGTCAGCGACATCTGGCAGAAACTTTCAAGACTCGGTTCAACCACTCTTAACGCAAGAGACATCCACCCCTCCCTCCCTCATCCACATGGTCAAGTGGAAAACAAGTTTGGCAAACGCTTCCAAACCCCCCCAAACCTACAAACATGTCGGCCCAGGAGCTACATCGTTTTCTCTTTAGGAGAAATAAAAATAAAAAAAAAGGGAACAGGGTTAAAATCAGCAATGCCAAGTGGTTCGGCGACCTCATAATGCACAATCGCATCAACAACAGTGAACTTGCTTTAGGAGGCTACACCATCATCACTGGCGTGCAGCCAGAACATGAACATCGGCAACTGGACGCAATAAATCTTCTAGCATCAAAACAATCTGCATATTCTCTCGCACCTCAAAACTCATTAGTAATGGATAATTCAGTGATCTATCAAAATCCCTGCCGATAGTAGTCATCTATAACAATTAAAAGATAATCTCTGTTGCAACACAGAAATCGGGAAAAACTTAAGCAGGACAGGTCATAATACCAATAGCTCAAGGAATGTAAGACAATAATATAAGTAGAAATGATGGGATCACCAGTCAATCCAACAAAATATTAGCTCGAGAAATGATCTGTTCATTTGATTACTGGCAGCGCACCAATACTGTATCTATACCTATTTGCACAAATTCAAGATGCACATCAGAAAGAAATCAACTCTGAAGGGTTGCAAAAGAAAAATAATTTTAAACAAAATCTGAGTCTCTCTGAGCAAAATGACAAAGTAATAATCAGGAGAGAAGAATGCTATGCCAACTACAAAAGCACATGCATGAAATTTAATAAGGAATACTATGACTCAAAATAAACAGTTGTAGTTCCATCAAGCCGCTCCCTTCTGCTTCAGAGTGATCTTATCACCAAGACTTAGAGCAATCCCTTGAGTTTTACTCCGTATCCGGATGTATCCACTAAGCTTTCCATCGACTTGCTTTTCAACGCTCACATTCACCAGAGCGTCCTCACCAAAAACACTCTTTGCATACAAATTAGCAGCAAGGAAACCACATTCGCCTTCTAGTGCGGACCTATTGTTCAACAAGCGAAAATAATCAAGGCAAGCAAATTATCTTTATCCAAAGAAGGCAGAGGTCCATAAATAAAGACATCAAAAGAAAAGAAAAATTATTGATAAACACAGACATAAAGATAATAAATGAACTATACACTGCAACAAAATTTGAATCAAGCAAATTTCACAAACTTCATATTCAGCCTCTGCAGATCTTCAATACCACAAACTCCAATCGAAACTATTAAATAAGTTGAACAACCAAAACCCTTGCTCCGCAAAACCTGGCATCTCAGTGGGTGGAATTATAAGGCAGTAAAACACCACTTTCCAGGATTGAAATGGGATGGACTGCTACATATTGACTTCTGGCACACCCCAGATTTATACTTCAACCAATTGATCTATCAACTCATTCATCCAAGAACTTTAATATTTTGCTATCTTTATCTGTCTAGAATAATCATCGCTACTGCCATAACTATAAAGAACATGGAAGCAAGAGAATGCAAATACAAAATCACATCAAAAAAGAACAAATCCATGCACAAGGAACACTGTGGAACAGCATAGAATATAATAGCAACTTACGGAGGAGTGAGGCACTTCATGTTAGTTGACTTGATGATGTGGTTCAGAAACTCCTTCTCACCCTGGATAACAGTATTAATAGCAACCTATGCAAAGCATAAGATGTTAGCAGAACAGAACACATGAAAATGGTTACAAGAAAATGGAGACGCATCAGGTGGCAAAAGATTTAGCTAATGAGCAGAAGAATACAGTAAGACCCTCAAAAAATGAAGGACCGCCCTCTCCCCAAGAATAACTAATTTAATAGTACAAGCCAATGGAAGTTTCTAGCCAAACAATAAAGGAACCCATAAAACAAAACATCAAGGACATATATTCATAGATATACCTTATTTTCCCACTCAAACTCAGCCCACATGGTTCTGAAGGCAGCATCAGCACAGGATGCAGGAGATATGTAGTCCATTATGTCAATATGAATGTCATTCAGCACAACTACTGTCCTTTCAAGCACATTTGATGAAGTCTCATACACTATGTTACCAAAAATTACTCCCGTTTCTGTTGAAGAGACTTTTATATTTGCCTTTATCTGCTTGCTTGACTCTGGAGCAAGTGTGTAATTCTGAGGGCGCTCCACAAGTTTAAGATCACCCATGGTTGCAAGCTCTAAGCACAAATTCTGAAGAGTATCCTTAGTGCGATTAATGACAGTGACATCCAGCACAATGTCATAATGATGAACTGTCACATATGCTTCGGCATAGACAGGATCGCTGAATCCAGTGAGCTGAAGAATGCGATTGAGTTTATTTGCATCATCTCCATCCTTTGTGAACTCTCCAGTGGCACGTTTAAGATCATCCTGGACCTCATCTTCCAATTCAAGCTGGCTCATACCCTGTAAAAAGTATGAAAAGAAAAGACTTAAGTGCCCAAACCTTCACAGTACATAGTTATGCGATGTAAAGTGCAGAAGCCAGAAACAAAACATGCCATAATTATTAACCAAAAACAAACAAAGAGGAAGGGAAAGGGATGAAAGAAATTGCACAAATTTGATTAACAGATATTGACAAGCACATATAGGCTCATGGCACGTTGTCATTATAATCTACTCTGACTCAGTATCCAAAGAGAATGAAATGAGAAGGCAAAACAAACACAAGGGAATGCACAAGTACAGCCAAATCTCATGATTACCAGATGTGAAAAACAACCAGGAAGAAAGATCAGGAAGTAGAACTTTCATTGACTAGAAACCAAGAGAACTCTAAAGTATTGAGTATCGATCATTTAATATTGACCATTAGTTAGCTTGCTAGCACAAAAGTCAACTCAAATCAGAGAGACAAGAAAAACGATGTTGCTTACCTTCCTGCTCTTCAAGTGGTAGAAGTCAATCAGATCATCTGGTTGAGCATGAGATATCTGAGCTTTTGCTTTAATTTCTTCTGTCTCTTGGAGCTGCTTTTCTGCAAGCATCTTCACAAAACTTTCTCTGCAAGATTGCAACCATATCTTCCTTATTTCATCACCAGTGTTGCACAACAGCCTAATGCAAAGGATGACTCTGTCATGAGAGTCATTGTCAATTGGGTGTGGAAGAACTGGCGACTGACCCAGCTGTAGCATAGATGCCATAATCAACAAGGCCTGAGTGGTTGCTTTGTTAACTTCCACCTTTGACGGTTGGACCTCCTCCAACCTCAATACAAGCTTTGTCAGGGTACATGCCACAACTGCCCCAAGGAAAAAATCACCTGAAAGGATCAGCGATCTTAAGTTTCCTACAGATGTCAATGAGCCCTGAACAAGAGTTGGAGGAGACATGGCAGTTTCCAGAGCTGCACTCTGGGTAGCATAAGTCCCATCGGCGAGTATTGCAGGTCTCCTAGAAGATGTAGCCGTCACGTTCACTGGCTGAGAACTCTTTGATGCATCTTGTCCCTCACCCTCTTCAGCAGCTGCCGTGTAGAATGGGAGGTCTCCAAGACACTGTTTAATAGTAGAGATGCCACTCTCAACTTCTGAGAGGGAGAGACAATATTCCCCAATAATCCAAAGAGCGCAAGAACAAACTCTTGCAGCACGGATCTGGTAGAAAGTGTCCAACAGTCGGGTAATGATAGAGACCGTAATTTGGGATTTGTCTCAATTATCTCACGCACAAAGACTACAACATCCATAGCTGAAGCCACATTGGAATCGCCCAAGAAATCCATTAGGAGATGCACGACCGTGCTTGCCACCTCAGGGAACTTAATTGCACAAGTATGGATAGCTTGCACGAGCATTTGCCTGTACTCTCCATTCTTCTCAAGCTCCCCGCTTTGAGTCTTCACAACCTCCTTCTTCAACATCAAAACGACCTCATCTACATTTCTAGGAGTAATCAACTCGAGGGCGATGTCAAGCGTCTTTCTCCGAATATCAAGATTCGGACTTGAAAGTGCTCTAAGTACATCCATCACCAGCTCAACCATAATTTCCCTGTGTGAGGTCTTAAGCTCGTTCAACCTATCAAGCACAATCAGCTTCACATTGTTATCACTCTGTGACAACAGCAGCTGGCTATACGTGCTTGCTGCGGCCCTTATTGCCGTCGGCGCAGAGGACAGCGACACGAGTGTACTGGCGCACTCATAAATCACCGCAGTTGATGGGGCATTAAGCAACGATATGATAATCTTAATGTACTTCCCTTTCTCAGCCTTATTGGATCTACACACTTTCCTAATCAACTCCAAAACAACCATCTGCAGCTGCTCCCCCCAATCATTAATCCTATCGATGTGCGTAAACAGATAATTCACAGCCCTCTCCTGAGAACAATTGAACAGCATGAGGAACGCGTTGCGCTTACTCGAATGGTCCTGCTCGGTGGAGAGCACCTTCTCGATGATCTCGGGCGCCTGATCCAGCAGGTTCTGCCCTTCGGGGAGCCTATACAGGGACATGACCGCGAGGATCGCATTGCGGCGGACGAAGGGGTGGCGGTGCTCCAGATTCTCGACGATCGACGGGATCAGGGGCTCGATGATCTCGACCTCGTTGAGGCGGCAGAGGAACCGGAGGGTGACGCCGCGGATGTACTCGTTGGGGTGCTGGAGGTTGTTGCGGAGGTTCTGGCAGATGAGGATCATCTCCGGGAGGACCTTGCCGCGGGCGTCGGTCTTGTCGATGATCTCGAGGTAGAGGAGGAGGAGCTTCTGGATGGTGTGGTCCTCGCTGGGGAGGACGTAGCGGATGATGGTGATGAAGAGCTGCGGGATGGTCTCGCCGTTGAGGAGGAGCATGATGGCCTTCTTGAGGGCGTCCACCTTGAGCGGGACGTCGTTGCCCTCCAGCGCCTCCTTGATCTCGTTCGCCAGCGACGACGCCCCCTTGTCGAAGTGGACGAGGAGGGTGCACGATTTCTCCATCTGCTTCTGCATCGTCGTCGCCCTTCTCGCCGGAGAGATCGCGAATCGGTCGCCGGAATTCGAAGGAGGCGGCGGCTCAGGCGCGAGATCTGATCGGATTTAGAGAGAGAAAGAGGGGGAGAGGGAAAGAGAGGGAGGGGGAGGGCCGTCGTCTTCTTCGTTTTCACTCTCTTCTTCTATACGAGAGAGAGGGGAGAAGTGAGTCGCTAGATCTGAGATTTGGGTCGGGTAGGAGATGGTAAAATGTTCGTCGCTCTGCCCCTGAAGAATTGACTTATTGCTATTCGAGACCCGGGATGGGTTCATTTTTCTAATTTGATCCTTTTCCGGTTCGGGCCAGCAGCTGTAACTTTCTTTAAAACTGAAGGGAGATGATTCTATTTTCAGATGCCAAGACATGTTAATCGGGCAATCTTGTCATCTAAGGAACGTGCAATCGAGAGTGTAGTAGTATCTGTACTATTAAGTAACTGCAAACTTCTCTGATATCGAAAATCCAGAAGAAAAATTTTTCGATTTAGGAGTAATGATACGATAAGTATCGAAATGTTTTGCTCAATTTACAATCGAGTACCTAAAACATTTAGTATTGCCACTTTCTGAAAGTTGGTTATTAATGATACCTGACATTAAAATCACTGACGTGAAAATGCCAACATAGACACCAACATGTAAAAGCTGTCTACATCGTCGTCCAATATCGCCTCTTGAGATGTATGTCGGCTCACCAAAATGGGTTTTATAAATGGATTAACTATACTAAGTAAATGGATAGTAAATATGTTTAAATATAATATGGGTGTTAAATGAGTTATAAACGAATTTACAATTTACTTAGATCTAACCTACTTCTATAACTCCTTTTTCATTTTTCTACGCCTTCATTTGATCTCACACTTGCCCACTCCACACTCTCATCTCAATTTAAATCTAAGTTTTTTTTGTAAATTGAGTTAAATATGGAAACGTTTTAAGAATAAGGGTCGGGTCGCATATGTGTTGGGTATGGATTCAATCGAGTATGAGTCACTAAATGTGTATTGCATATAAATGAGTCAAAATAGTTTAAATGGATATATTTGGATTGAACATTTTTTGACCAAATCCAAATTTGATCCAACCTGCCATTTGATGGGTCTACTGTGCACACACTCTCTCCTAATCATCCAACACATATGTAGAGACGACACGATTTTTGTTTAGTAAGCGAGTCCAATTACTGATGGAGATTAACTTTCACTTAGCGAGCCATGTCAACAAAATCACACGATACGACCATTTATTTAGTAGAGCCCTCATATTGAGCCAAATTGGGGAAGTTCCGGACATTAATTGAGCGAAAGAAATATAGATACTCAATTATAAAACAAATAAAAGTTCACATTTTTGTGCTTTCATTTCCTCTAATTCAGTTACTTATTGTTTGATAATTACTCTTTCCAATAGTGAAAGTTAATCCAGCCACATCGAGGAGGTAAGAATTCTCGACAATGGTACATTTCTTTCATCTCTACTTAGGTATGAATTATGATATGGTACAAGTTAACAACTTATTCAGTTACTAGGCTTATTTTATTGATACTTATTCAGTCATAACTCTTCAATTGAACCAATTTAGTCTTAATTCTTCTTATATAGAAACTAATTGAGTCTATCCAATCAATTTGGACCTGAAGTTGCTGAGGTGGACTAAGCTGTCACGGCCGATGTCGACATGGACATTTTTAAATAATCTTATATAGAAAATTTTTTATTACTTTTTCCTTTTGTTTTACTTTGGCCTATGGTCATGACTAGGTCATAGGCTTGGGCTTGCCAAAGGCTGTGAGGGACCCTCACCTTCGGTCGGCAAGGGCCACAACGCTCTCACTGAGCATGGCTGAGTACTTGCTAAAGGGCCGAAAAAGAAAGGACAAAAAGAAAAAAAGAGAAGATTTTTTAAAAAAATTATAAAAATGAAAAATATATTTAAAAAAAGTCAACATCAACACTAGTTATGCCACATGTAGCCAGCCCGACGTCCACATCCGAAATTTCGTATCTAAATTGGCTGGATAGACTCAGCTGATGCCAATATGAAAATGTTTAAAATTAAATTAATCTAATTGAAATGTTTATAATCTAATTGATATAAATGTAATAAGTTTCGAACGTTTTTTTGTACTTTTTCCTAGTAAATTTCCATATGAGAAGACAACTATTTATGTATCATTAACTAATAACATTCCCACGTGAAATAAACTACGTAAAGTCAATACTCTTTGCACAACTACATTGAAAGGTCAGATCCTCATGTTAGTTTGGCATATGCCAAGCCAATATGTAAGTTCATCTTCATGATATGTCTGGTTTTATTCCAGTCTGTAAATCAATGCTCTTCGCCAAAGAAAAACTCTAGATTTCGATGACAAATTCTGCAATCTTGCTTTGAGTAGTCGAAATTACTGCCTCTTATTCATACTGCTCGATTTTGTGGAAAATGAAGCGAACAATTTTCCCACAAAAGATGTAGGAAGTGATATGATCTTTGCTGCATTTAGAGTTCTAAATGATGTTTTCGTATTCTATACCTGAAGCTTGTCATCTCAGTCACAAATAGAGGTCCGCAGCCGCCTGTATTTGCAGTAACACGAGTGGGATTTCCAATGTTTCGACCTCATGAAAGTTCATCCAAAGCCGAGTGACGCGAAACAACAAATGTAAATATGAAAAACTATCGATCCTGTGTTATCATCTTAGACGCGGATTTTGCAGGGCAACGACCAACACATAGGATTTGATTATCTCAGTAAACAGCACAGATAGGTTTCTGTTGCCATGGAATACAATGCTATTAAATGCGTCTGCGTAACTCAGCTAGAGTTCGGCACAACTCTCATTTCTGGTCATGTTGTTTGGTTCCTAGATGCAACATACCAAGCACGAGTACCTCTCACTGCCTTCAATTTCGCTGTGATCTTGTCAAACTCTTTTGCTAATTCTTCTTCCTCCGCACGCACGTTATAAATTCTTCTATCGAGCTTTTGGAGGGCAGCATCATTTGCGAGATCTCTCCTGATCTTTGCATCATTCTTGTACTCCGCTCTTATGGTTAGTGAGACCTAAGAACAAAATCCATCAAATGAGCATGTCATTGCAAAAGATCATTATTTCTGTAAAGAAGCCGATCAAATGAGAGCATCGGACCAGACAGTGCACCTGACATGAGCGATGAAGTCGCACTCGGTGCAGTGATAAGCAGTCTTTGGATTCCGCACCTGCTTGCACACGTCACAATAGTACTCACCGAAGTCATCCTAGAGCCAAGTCTCGGCGAAGGTGAGGGAGTGGAAATGGCACTTGGACTTGATCTTCTCTGGAAAGGCGAAGGGGGCGCAATGGAAGTGGAAGCAGTGAGGGCAGCCCTGAATCATGCACTGAAAAAGGTGCGTGTCATGACCGAAGTTGTTGCACATGTCGCACAAGTAATGCACCAGCAGAACATTCTTCACCAGGAGAAACAAGTGGCCTCTGTCCTCATACTCGATGTTCAAGTACCTCGCAGTGCACCTGGCATCAAGGTTGAACTGATAGTCTATGCAGCGGAAGTTAAAGCCGAAGATGATCAAACAGCAGCAGGTGCAGGAGATGAAACTGGGCTTTTTCCATATGAAGCCAGGATCAGAGTATGATGTGGATAGTATGGATGCTTCAGCTCTCTTGGCAGTTCCAAGCATGACTAGTGCAGGAGAAACTCGCAGTCCTTGCACTCGCAGGCCACGCCTTCAACCGGTGAAGTGCAGCCGTTGCACTTTGACTTCTTGGTCGTTTTTGCCATCTTTGGCCGGGTCAGGTTGAGCGTCGTTGACTTTGGTTAGTAGAATCAAGGAGTGTTCGCAAGCAAAATGCCGAATCTCCATGGTCTCCATCTTCTTCTTGGGTCGCATCTCAGAGCTGTGTGCTGGCAAGAGTGCCTTTTTAGCAACCAACAACGTGGAGCTCAGATTAAAATTCGGCATTCCCTCAGCAAGAGGAAGTCTCAGTTCTTAGCTCTTTCTGCCCCACCGATGGAACTTGTCAGGCAACTAGGATCACTTAAATGAATTTTCTGGCATTGTTAACCAATTGAGAAGCAATCACATGGCAGGTTCCATGTCAACAGTGTCGCAGAGGATCAAGCATATCATTGACCTTTTTGTCATGCCACAAGCATCGTTGACTTGAACTTAGAATGCCATGACAAGGAGGGGGGAAACAATTAATCAGAAAGGGATAGGAGAGGGATGGAGTTTCAATGGTGGGTTGACATCTATCCCCGAAACTGAATGCAGATCGTGCATCTGCATCGTCTAAAGTGAATCGAACTCGTATTAATACGCTGGAACTGTCCCATCTTTCACGGGACGGTGAAGGAAAAGATAACCCAAAGGACAGATTCCTCAGACCTCGTGTTTTCGAAGACATTAGCCTTAGCCACGTGTTTTGCCACCCCAATAAAAAGACAACTTTGTTTCCTGCACAGTTAATCCGCACCCATTCCTTTAACTGGGGCCTTACCTTTGGCGGGTGGTCGTCCTTTTGATTCCAAGACACAAATATTGATGTACAAGCATACTCCAAGGAATTAGCAGATTGGACAGAGACACATTAACAACCAGAAACTTATTTATTTAGCCTATAACAACCAGCAACTTTACAACCCTTCCTTTAAGCAGAAGCCTTAGTGGAGGTAGAGCAAAATGGTGAGTCGACCTCAGGCTTCAATGATGAGATGTATTGGGCGCGAATGGCTCTGAAAGACTCCAACTTTGCTGTGATTTTCTTTAATTCCTTGGCTAAGCACGTTTCCTTGTCACATAGCCCCCATATATTCATTTCTATTCTCCAGAGTCCGGCATCATTCGCAAGGTCTCTCTCAGCTTGGCATCCATCTTGTACTCTGCCAAAATCGAAGGCAGCACCTGAAATTAAGAAAACTCCGATGTAAACGTCTCCGTGCCTCGATAGTGCATCAACCCAGAAGAACCCTTTTAAAAGAAATGCCTAGGAAATCAGAAGTGAAAAATTATTCCTCAGAAAAGGAACGATGGTCGCGCTTGAATTTACGAAATTTGAGGAACGGATAAAAATTTTTTTGTATGAATGTCCAAAATCAACCTAACAAGTTGTATCATCCTATCGAACATGACACGGACTCTGACAACAGCAAAATTGACCAAAAAGTCATTCGCAGCAAGGACATAGCTCAGATTTGGTACAACCAACACGAGCAATGGTTTGATAATATTTATGTTCTGAGAAATAATATTTTTCTCTTTCTATTCCCTTGAACAATTTTTTAGTAAAACAATGGACACCCAGACCTCTGGAATGCCAAAAGTTGGCACAAATGAACACTTAAGTGCCAAAAGTTACGAAAATGACACTTAAGTGCCAAAATCGAAGCAAAATAGATCACTTAAGTGCCATTGACGAGAAAATCTGGTCAAAACGCTGACATGACAATTTTCCGGCGAGCTACACGCAAAACAACGTCGTTTTGTATGCTTATGTGACTAAACAGTAGAGGTGTGCATGGTCCAGGTGAGCAGTTTCCGACCTAGAACCGGGAACCGCCCGCTAAGGACCGGTTTCAAAAAATTGGAATCGAGATCCATCCATTTGTTGCATGGATCCACCCAGGAACCGAACTGCCGGTCCGGTCCGGTTCCCAGGTGGATCTATGGAACCGATCTTGATGCGAAATAATTTTGATTTTCAGGTATAGAAAACTACTTATAACAACAACTCAAGTGAATCCAAATTCGAAGAGGGCCATCAAAAATGAAAAGAAAAGCATCTTCTAGAAAAGAGTTAAATGTAGCTAATAGCCTTCTGAGGTGAAATGGTGACTTCTCATTTCTCTGCCAACAACCAAAAATATTTCCCACGACCCTGAGCATAGAATTTACCGACGATCAGACATACAAAAAATCAAAAAACACAGCAAAAGGGAAAAGCAACCCAGGATTCTGCAAATTCAAGCATGAGCACCGTCGAAGACAAAGCACCAAGATGAACAGTGATCGATTCCCAAAACAAAGACTCGAACTTCACTACGTTCCAACCTATTGGGTAATCGAACCAAAGTACAAGTTCGCAAGCGGATGATGAATTGAGAGGCAAGCTGGAAGCCGATGATCGTACCTTGTTGAGTGACGGAAAAGGGGGCTCGGTCGAGATGGATAGCGAGGCGGAGGAGCAGCGGCTATGGCGGGTGGCGACCGCGCGAGAGGGGGCAAACGGCGGCGGCGAAGGAGCGGCGGCGGCGGCGTCAACGCTCGGGGAGGAATCGAAGACGAAGAGACCGAGCGAGGGGGCGGACAGCGGAGGCGAAGGAGCGGCGGGCCGTGGCGAGTGGCGACCGACGCGAGGAGGCGGACAGCGGTGGAGGAGGAGCAGCGGCGGCGACGTCGATGCTCGGGAGGAAATCGAAGACGAAGAGACGAGAGAGAACCGAAGACGAAGAGATGAGACGCGAGACGTAGGGTTTCTTTTAGTAATTTTTTTTTAATATTAAAAAGGTTCGATCCGGTCCGAGTGGGCGAGCGGGCGGATCCGCCCACGGAACCGGAACCGGACCGATTCCCACCGGTTCCCAAAAATTGAACCGGGAACCGAATGGTTCCCTCAAGAACCGCCGGTTCCGGGCGATTCCGACTGTTCCGAGCGGACCGGGCGATTCCCGGTATTTTGCACACCCCTACTAAACAGTATCAAAACGACGTCATTTTGGTATGATTCAAATTTTAATATAATAATTAATTAAATTAAATTTTAAAAAATTAATTAATTAATTAATTAATTTAAAAAAAAAAAAAATAAAAAGGAGTGGGGAAGGAGGAGGAGGGAGGCGAGGCGGCGGGCCGAGGGCTTTGCCCTTGCCACCCCGCCACCATCTCCCTTCATTGCCGAGGAGGTGGGGGAGGGTCGGTCGGGGCTGCGAGCCACGGCCGACCGGCCGGCGGCGAGAGCTTACCCTCCGTCATCGGGGAGGTGGGGGAGGGTCGGGGCCGGCGTCCCCAGCCGACCGACGACAAGGGCCTGTGTGCCCTCACCCCAGATCTAGGCGAGGGTCGCAACCCTCGCCACGGATCGGCTTGGGGCGCCGACCCTCAACCGGGCTCTCGGCCCCGACCAACCCTCCCCCACCTCCCCTGGCGACGGAGGGGAGATGGCGGCTGCGGCGGTGAGGGCCGAGCCCTAAGCCGCCGGCCGCCTCCCTCCTCCTCCTTCCCCGCTCTTTTTATTTTTTAATAAATATAAATTATTATTATTTTGTTTTAATTTAATTTAATTAATTTTTATATTATATTAAAATTCAAATTATGCCAAAAAGACGTCGTTTTGGCCGATTTAAGAGCTCTATTTTAGCCAACTATAGAAACGACGTCATTTTGGGTAAATTAGAGCTAAGTCAGCTATCCGGCGAGCCACATAGGTGAGAAATATTAATATTTAATTGCCACGTATGATTTCCGGCCAGTTTCACCGGAGATGGCACTCAGGTGTCCCAATTTTCTTAAAATGTGACACTTAAGTATCACTTTCGTAACTTTTGGCACTTAAGTGTCCCTTTGTGCCAACTTTTGGCACTTGAAGCGACATTTTGCCTAAAACAATATATTTGGCAAGTACACAAAATTTCCATTCCGGAAATAGAAAAAATATAAGGGTGCATTTGGGAGTAGCATTTGCAAGGGACTTTGGACACCCAAAGTCCTTTGCGCTAAATATTGGGTGTTTGGCAAAAATTTTGCAAACCCATTGGAGAAAAGTGGGCATTTAAAAAGCTGACCTGCCTTGGGCTTTCACTTTCTTGGTATGTCCACGGTACTGTACGCTCCTTTTTTTTTCCCGAAATTATCCTCACAAACTTTTTGTTTTTCCATGACACTATTTATCTTCTTCATTGAGGGTGGCCGGCTTGGTTGTACCGAAGGCCGATGACGACTAGAGGGACGTTGGCGTGGTTGCGACAACCCAAGCAACCGTCGCCAGAGAGTCGGGTGACCTCCTCATGGCGTCACGGCGACTCAAATTTGAGTCACCGTGCAACCATGGTGAGGGGTCACCAATTTGGGTCGTGCAACCCCTGGCGAGTCGCGGCAACCTAGATCCGGGTCACGCAACCCTCGGCGACTCAGATCTAGGTCGCCGCAACCCAAATCCTCGCCGATTTGGGTCGCGCGACCCCGACGAGTCGCGACGACCCGGATCTAGGTCACGCAACCCCTGGCGAGTCATGGCGGCCCAAATCTGAGGCGACCCAAATCTGGGACAGCGATGTCGGCGAGGGAGGCGGGCGATGAAGAATCAGCGGAGAGCGAGGAAGCAGAAGGTGGCCTCATGGGCGACAGCGACAACGGCGAGGATGGCATCGATGACGCGGGGGCAGAGGGACACATCGAGGGCGGCAGCATTGGGGCAACGAGCGAGGGCGGTGGGGAGGTGCTTGGGGCATAGGAACTTGCAATGGCGTGACTCGTCGGCGCGGAAGGAGCAATAGATGAGGGAGGACTTGCGATTGAGAAGAAGATGGAAGAGAAGATGATGGTGGCTAAGATGTAGAAGAGGAGAAGATGTTGTTGTCCTAGCGAGATCTTGCAACCTATTACGTCGGCCGCCGACGATAGATTTTGAGCACCACCTATGGCCACCTATCCTTTACCAGTCAACTATTTTTTTCTTTTTCTTTTTTTTTTTATCACAAAAGTCATTTGGAAATATAAATTTCTCTAAACACTATTTTGCTCAACGATACTTCCCAATAGACTTACAAATTATAATTTACCAAACACACTTTGCATTTCAGAAAATTTCTTTAACTTAAAGTCCTTTGCATTTTTCCAAAGACTTCCCCCAAAAGTTCAATCAAACACACCCGAATGTATTTGATACGATTCACTTTTTTGTGCCGTAGAATTTCTTATAATTTTTTTAGAATTTTTTTAGAATTTTCTTCTTCTTTTTTCCTTTTTTTTTTCCTTTCTTTTTACTCCTCCTCTAGTTGGTGGCCGCGAGTGGCAACCGGCGACTTGCAGCAAGTGGCAACCAGCGACAAGCGGTGAATTTCCATCGACCGATTAAAAGAGGAAGAAGAAGAAAAAAAAAAAAGAAAAGACTTATTTCTAGAAATTGTTCCCAATAACAATAAGCTAATTTTTTCTACTTCTTGTTTCTGTTATAAATCTATTCACTAGCCATTTTTCTATTTCAGGGAATAGAAAAATCAACTAATGTTACCAAATGGAGAGTTTCTATCGACCGATTAGAAGAGAAAAAAGAAGAAAAGAGAAGAAAGAAAAGACTTATTTATAGAAATTGTTCCCTAGAATAAGGAGTTACTTTATTCTACTTTTCGTTTCTGTTCCAAATTTATTCGCTGGTCACGTTTCTATTCTTTCTATTCTAAGGAATAGAAAAATTAACTATGTTACTAAAGGGATTTTTGTTTTTTTTCCTGTTTCGGGAAATAAATGAAAAAAAAAAAATCAAGGAACCGAAATGTTCGCATACGGCCCATAGTTACCGTGTACACCTGATTCTTCTCTGTCTTGCACGCATCGCAGTAGCGCTCACCCAAATCCTCTTCCAGGACGGTTTTGGCAAAAGTGAACAGGTGGAAGTGGCACTTGGACCTGATCATTTCGGGCCATGGGACTGGAGAGCAGTGGAAATGGAAAGACTAGAAGCACCAAGGGAACACGCACGGAAACAGAGGGGTGTCCATGCCGATGTCATCCCACATCTCACAAGTGGTAAATGGCGTTGAATTCAGATTCTTTGAGGAAATAGAGATGACCCCGTCTTCATATTTTGTTGGAAGATATGCGGAATCTATTTTTGGTTATGATCATGCATTAAATCAATTAGGGATTAGATTGAGATATTGAATTGATTTGTAAAATATCTCTTTTTTCCTTTTATTCATGTATCTCGTGTACTATAATTACAAAGTGATGTACATTGAATAATATAGAGAAAACAGAAGATTTCCCCAAAACTCTACGATCTTCCTTCTGTTCTTTGTTCTGTTCTTTGCTTCTCTAAGCTTTCTTACATATTTCGTGTTCAAGTAACGGGTTGAGCATCGAGGTAGAATTTGCAGATGTCACAGCAGAAGCTGAAGCCAAGGATGGCAGAGTGACAGAAAGTGAAGTTGTGTTGCCTCCGTGCAAGCTGAAGGTAGAGAGTGTGCGGAGGGTGATAAGGGTGTTTCAGCTCAGTAGGGAGTTCAGAACAAGACTTGTGGAGGTAAGAGTTGCAGGCTTTGCATGCGTAGGTGGTGGAGGGCGAGGCTAGAAAGGGGTTGTTCCAGCCATAGTAGTTGACTTTCTAGTCGAACCCTTGGGGGTCACAGAGGATTAGAGGGTGTTTGTGGCTGCAATGTTCTATCAGATTCTGCTCCTCCTTCATCTGTTTTCAGTTTTCGTCTTGGGTTTGGCTTCTGATGGATTGATGGATGCTACAACTCGGACGTGATCAAATGTGCAGGTCAGATAGTTGTATTGCTGGTTGAAATGAAGCAAAAGACCATCAACTTTGACTTTGGTGCTGACAAATTGAAGTATACAGTTGTGCCAGATCTGTGGAGATATATTAACAAAACTGAGAATTATCCAGATGATGCACGTGATAGACCTATTCCAAGTTGATCCATTGAGGAAGACTGGAACAGAAAATGTTCTGACATTGGTGTGGAAGTTGCTTAATCTACTCAGAAAATTTTACCCAATGGCACATCCTCTAAGCAATCTTCGTCTTCAAGTTTCTAGTTCCTTTTCGTGTTACCTTTTTCTTAGGTTACAAATTAAATGGAGTGGTCAGGTGAATTTGTTCAATTTACTACAACCAAATCCTACATGCATCTGTTGGTTTTAGCAGCAGAAAGGAAAATTAGAACTGCTAGTAAACATAGGTTAAACATTGGCGAATAAAATGTACAGATTATATCTGTCTATACTAGTGCCGGCGTATACACAGGATCGAGGTCAAAGAAGCTGAGGTAATTGTCCAATACTGAGCTGGCGACTCCACTAAACATCCCTGGAGATTCGTCTGCCTAGAGAACTTCACAGTTAGGTTTTGGTTTTCAAATTATCCGGGTTTGTTGTTCATCCCTTTAGCCACTTCATTCTGGTAGCAAGTCCAACAACCCATGAGACCCCATTCACATCACGGGAGACTGCATGAGATTTTTTCCAGGTCTCTTCGATGAAGCAACTTGAAAGATTATAATGGAGAGAACAAGCCGCAAAGTGCGGACTTATATTATAGGATTACTACTTAGCCAAGACTAGCTTCGCCATCTTCTAATAATTCAAGATTAATGAAATCATCCAGGCTTTTAGCTTAGGATGCCCGGTATTCTCTACCATTTACACTTGACACATGCATCAATATTGTAAAATCAGAAGATGATCACATCAAACTATACTTGGACGGTGGAATCAGCACGTACAACCACTAAGCTTGGAACTCTTCGATATCGTCCAATTGTTACGAGCACAGTCACATCTTCATGCACAGGCAGACTGGGAATAAATAGTAGGAATCGTGGAAGCAGAGCGGGAATATATACTCATTCATCACTAGGCATTATTCCACCGTCTCGTGAATGGCTTCCGAAGAAACTTGGAAAGAGGAGTCTTGGGGACTGGAATGAGTTTCCCAAGTGCTGCAAGGGGCCAGCTGCACAACAAAAATCAAACGCCATGCACAAATCTTGTGAGAAATTAACCAAGCGTACATAAGATTGACAAATCGCAAACTAGACAACCAGTGGAGGTTCGCAATAAGTTGAAATTAGGATCCATATGAAATTAGATGAGGCCTTCTATATGCGTAGCATCCGGTACAAACAGATTCGCATGCAAATTAAGTATTTACTCGGGCTCCACACGTTGGAATCAGGCCACAGAAGGTATGGTCAAAATAATTTTAAGAGTACCAAGATGTTTCAAGCAGCCATTTTGCTTGCTTAAGCTGCTATGATGTCAAAGGTGCAATAAGCTGTGCCAATGATTTATGGTCTGTAATCAGATTCTTTCTGGATGATATTTGAAAGGAGTTTTATCTGGTGTATGTTTTGGAGCAGATTCACGCCCCAAAAATACAATTAAACTCTCAACACTTAGCAGCGCAAAATTTCACTAAGAGGGGCTATTTCGATTCTGCTATGGCAGAGATGTTTCATGTGTCACTTACAAGCAGAAGACATCTCCTAGATAACTAATGTGATTGCATAAAGAAAAGGGTGAAGTACTACATTGACTGTAAGGGTACCAAAAATGGACGAACCTGACGATGCCAATTCCTGCAGCAATAAGCCACAGATTCCAGGTGAGCGGCACAGTATTAGCAAACTTTCCGAGGAACTCGACAATTATTATCTGGGGCACAAGCAAGAGAGGCTGCGTAAATATGCAAACACTTATCCAAAAAATGAAAGTGCAAATATTCCAAAGCACTCACTTGAAGCACGATGGTAACTGCAACAATACCAATAAAAAGGTAGTTTTTCGTCACTCCACTGAAAACATTCATTTCATCGGGCTTTCGAGCATTGAACTCGTTGAAGATCTGTCATTTGAACAAAAAATTGAACAACGAGGCTCAGCATTGAAGCTTAGATGGATTGTGTAAACTGAAGAACCGATAAAACCTTGAAAGGCCACTTTTATTTTGGAACATCCTGTACTTTAGCCTTTCCTTCTGTTTTATTTTGTGGAAATGTGGGCCAGGGGGGTGCAAATTTAGTATCTCTACTTACTTGACCAAGGACAAACGCATTGAACACCATTGTATTCTTGATGTCAACAGCATGTTCCTTTGTTTCATTGCTCAACTGAAGAATACTCTCGCCGTGGTAGTTCAGGACAAGAAGGACGCATATTTGATAAGCAGCCTGCAGAAGAAAGTCGTTGACTTGAATTAGCAACAAACTGACCACGAGACAATTTAACAGGTATCTCCAAAAAAGGCAACGAATAGAAAGACCTGTATCATCAAGTTCCTCCACATGACATTAGTAATTAGAGGTTCCCTGACACAGCAAAGACAAGGTCATAATCAATCACCAAATCATCAGCCAAAGAAAGAGAAGGAGCAGCAAATTTAAATGAGACTTGCATTTTATGTGCTCTAAAGGAACCATTTAGAATTAGGCGGAGTCACATCTTTGTCACCCCAACACTCTATATGCTAAGAGAGTGAAAACGCAATATATCTGGGACTAAAGGACCAATGTCCAATGACCGATACATCTCTCTCCGAAAGGCAAAGTTTATGCACTTCTATTCTATCACCATTTCCAATGTCCAGTTACATGCAAACTGAAAACCGTATCTATGATTGTTTTGCTGCTTTCCAACGATTAAAGAAATTTCGGCTTGTCATGGTTTCAGAGTGTTTTTATTGTATCTAGACACTGCCTTTACTTTGATGCTAAAGCTTAACAAGACATGCTGAATTGCAAACCTTCGGCCAACTGGAGTTCTTTCCATTAGGTGGTCCGTGGGTGGCTCCGTTGCCAGTGCAAGTGCTCCAAGAGTATCCATGATAAGGTTGACCCACAGGAGCTGCATGAGAAAGAGAAGTATTTTAGACAAGAAAGTGAACCTTGATCAATGCTTCAAGGCACTTTGTGATCCTCTCAAGGAGAACTAGGGTCACATAATTAGGGCTACCCCAAGAATAGTGCTCTGGTCATCCAAGCAAGCAAAGATTCACTAACCTGTACTGCAGTCAACGGAACATCGCCCGAAGTTATTGCTGCAATAACATTTATTACCAGAGCAGCAACATTTACTGTGAGTTGGAACTGGATAAATTTCTGAATATTTGCATACACAGAACGGCCCCAGCGAACAACCTACACACCATTCAGAAATGTTGCCATTACATACTTGACATGTGGATAATGACTAATAAACTTCAAAAAGATAGAAGCCCAATCAGTCAAAAGGAAGTTTGACAACCCCCCAATAAAATACAAGCAACAGGATCATGATTCGCCTGAAGGTCTTTTATGTCTTATGCATTAACATTTGATGAAGTGCCCTCAATGTTCACTTCATACTACACTTTACACATGCATGCATAGGAAGAGAACCCATGGGACACTGCTCTGTGTTTTTCATACAGCATCCAATGGGGGAGATGGTTGTGCCATGAGAGAGAAAGACTGGATGCTTCTCTGGTGTTTGAAGATTGCTCTGGGATCACCAGAGGAAACCGTTGAATAACTTTTCTCGTAATATTTAACAAGATGCTCTTTGAAAACTGTTTTCTGAGCAAGTACATGTGCTCTCGTTTTGTTCTAATTATTTGCTCTCTCTGCTATTTGCAGAAATAAGTGCAATAACATTAACCACAAACACACTACTAGAAACAAAATTTCATTTCATTTCGAAAACTGATCCCAAGAACCAAAGGGAAACAGCAAAGATCAGACAACTACTACATCATCAAAGTCTTCTTACTAACCTTAACAACAGAGGCAAAATTGTCATCTAAAATAATGATGTCAGAGCTTTCCTTTGCAACTTCCGTCCCTTGGATGCCCATAGCAAGACCAATATCTGCCTAAATTGTCAAATATTCAAACTGATGTGAATAGGTAGGAACATGGAAACTTAAAGCATAATACCACACAACTATAATCATAAAAGCAAGCTTCCCACTACGGAGAGTATCTCATTGATTAAGATAAAGCTGATTATGTGCAACATGTATCTTCTACTCTTTTCCCAATGCTGTCCATCTTAAATATGCCATCTTGTGATTGAAGTGAATAACCTGTGCTTATCTGAGAAGTGCCTTTGACATCTTGGACGCCAGATGAGCATCCCATGTACTTATCATCTTTATCTAACTTCATTCCAAGACATTTGGATGCACCTCATTGTGATTTGTTTAAGGAACATATATAAGAAAAAGGACTTTCTGGCCGAATATAAATTGAACGAAAAGTTGCTTTTTTAATGTTCAACTCAAGGGAGGGTAAAAATTAGGGTCTAAAGCAAACTATCATGCTTTTCTCAACATAGATGAGCTCTTTTTTTTTCTGCTTCCAGATTTCACTTTGCCGGTTGCAACAGGAAGAGAACTCCTTCATGTGAAACAAGTTCGAATTGGAAGATAAGGATAGGCATTTTCATCTATTGGTTCAATGATATGTCAATAGGAGCAAAAGCACATGGCCATGTGAGTTTCGCATTGACATACATAAACAAAAAAATAGATATGCACATATTAATCAGTATCAACCTCATGAAGTGCAGGAGCATCGTTGGTTCCATCCCCAGTTACAGCAACAACTTCCCCACTTTTGCGTAAGGCTTGCACAAGTAGTAGCTTGTCGCTGGGTGAAGACCTTCCCATCACCTGTAAGGCATATCATGTTTAATTTGTTCGTCTACTTTTGGATGTACATGTGAACTTCGATATTCTACATCATACCGTTATTCTCTTTGCTGTCTGCTCTCTTTCTTTCTCAGACAATGCACGGAATACCCTTCCTTCAATAACGTTAGGCTCTTTGGCATCTTCATTTGAGCTAAGTATCCCACATTCCAGAGCTATTGCTTTTGCTGTTTGGACATTATCTCCAGTGACCATTCGCACCTGTCAGACCAAATCACACATAACAGGTTCCTATTAGTTATTTCATCCTAGACAGAACAAATACAGACATCCCCACATCATTCTCCGCTCATCTGCCTTGGTATATGCTTTTCGAATAGATTGGAAGGTTCCCTTAGATGTTTAAATTCTAAAAGCATAACCAAGATTAATTGACACTTTATCTGGGTTCCACTAATAACCAATGATGTCTTTCATTTTGACTCTCTGGCTCAAAAGAAATCTTTCCATGGTTCCCTATTCTTCCCTGGTGTCGTCTTTCTAGTATCTCCGAAGTGTTAAATCAGTGGAGCTATGACTTACCTTAACCCCAGCTTCTGTGCATATTCTAACAGCGTCTTCAACACCTGGACGACAAGGATCCTGCAGATGTATAGATATGTTAGCTGATGAAAGGCGCTTATAACGAAGTATGAAGAACTCAATTTTTCCTGAGCACAAGGCCGATGTAACATTTGTTGCATTTCAAAAATAGAAATAGACAGCATACAAACATTGACTTATACTTCCTTACCAAAAAAAAAAAAAAAAAAACATTGACTTATACAGTAAGGTTAAGTTAGCTTCTCCACTGGTAAATGAAAGATGTAATGAGAAAACACAACTAAAAAAATATAGAATCCAGAAAAAAGGTGAATATGTGGCAAATCCAAGTTTCAATCGAAGGTTATAAAATTCTTAAATGGTCAGCTTTGTTAGATTGATCATTTAATTTATACCAAATTTCCCAACAAAACCAGACCAAAAGGAAATTGCAAAGCAAAATTGCTTCTGACAATTAATAAGGTAGGTAAGGGGATACTTCTGGGATCTTTCCAGGAAAATTTCATGAACTGATAAAGGATAGCAAAGAGAATAATGTGCACAAAACTTATGACCTACAAGTAAAAATGCGATTTACAACTTAAAAGTAACTTCTGCATAAACTTTTACACCTATATAAGAGCACACCGCTCTTGTGCTTATCATAAACTAATTACTGCTCCAAAGAAGCAGCTTCGTAACTTCACTTGAGGAATATTAAGAACACAAATTGCTGCTATTTTTTTGAAATGACACTTCCACAACTCCAGAAGTGGTGCGAGATGGCTCCATGTCTTTTTCAGAGTTTATGGTGGAATAAATTTTCCAGAACAGTATGAAATAAAATGGATCAGTCCATTATCGTAAGAAACTTGAGAACTGATGTGTATACCTTGATGCCAACGACTGATAGCAAAACAAGATCATCATCAGGTAGCACCCAATTGTCCAGACCTGCATCATCGCCACGAACTTTATCTGAATCAAAAGGTCTGTACGCAATCGCAACACAGCGGAGACTTCTAGCAGCCATGTCATCAATAGCAAGCTTGAAGAAATCCTACAACAAAGCTCGAAGATTAAGGTGGCATCCAAATTTCCAAGCACTGAGCTATTCTCACAGCTCCTTTAAGGAAATTTTGTCAAAGGAAAATTAACATCGACCCATTATGGAACAAAGCCAGGTAATTATTACAACTCTGAATGATCTCAGAAGAGCCCAGGAAGAAGTGGTGAAGAAGTGCAAGATTAACCACTAGAAAGTAAATTGCAAGAGTTAACTAGGTTATTGCATGACCAAACTCACTGAATTAGAGGACCAAGTAAGATATGCATCTTAAATTATATGTAATCAGCTTACTCGGAAGTCAAATGCAAATAACAATCCAATAAATTTGATCCGCCGCTGTTTAAATTCTTAAAGTTAAATAAATAGCTTTGGCAAAGTTGCATTGCGTGAAATAGCCTACAGATAATGGCACCAATACATCTGCAGGGAATACCTTCTATATCTTAAGTATAGTGAAACTAGCATGAAACTATTAAATAGTCAAGGACTATTAGATAGTCAAGTAAAAAAATGCAGATAGTCTGCTTAAATTACCAAAGTTCACCCATTTTCTTTTCGTATATTGGTGGATAGGTAACCATGCTATTTTTACAGCCGCTCTCACAAAGTAATAATCAAAAGCTTCTTCAAGTAGTTCTCTAGGCTTCATTCCCTACTTTTCTGCCATGACCAAAAGATATATCTCCTACAACGAAAGAAATAGCACCAACCTTTTCTTCATCAATTGATCTCAAGTGACCATCCGAGTCAAAAAACTTAGTGCATGAGGCCAAGACAATTTCTGCTGCACCCTTCCAATGTATATGAACATCAGAACTGGTCTGTGACCAAAAAAATTGGAAGAATGGAGCGTCAGTATGTATGGTAAGGACTTCCCAGCATGTTATTTGTAGAGTAACAGACACAGAGATTTATAGAAAAAATAGCTACCTTTTGTATAGCAACTCCTCCTCGCTTTTTTTCTGAGTTGAATGGAAAAACATGGAGTTCCGTTGACTCTGCTCTTACAGCATCAAACTTCATTCCCAGCTGCCAGAGAGACAAAGATGTTCTGAAGAAGTTCCAAATTCATCTGTCTGAGATTTCTTGTCAGATTATTACCAAAACCAGTACCTTAACAGCCCATGAAAGAATAGCCTTTTCAGTAGGAGATCCAGTAACTTCAGCATCTCCACCATCCTACAAGTGAAGAGCCACACAAAATGATTGTTCATGTGATTAAGTTTACACTTACTGAACCAAGAACCACTGAGCACCTTTCAATAAGAGTGGTAATGGAATAGGTTTTTTTGGACTTATGGAATTTTCTTCTAACCATGTAGTTTATAAACAGGAAAGAAGTCACCAAATACCATCTTTCCAATGCAATTTTACTGTGAAATGCATTCCTTCCCTCTTAACCTAATTGATTATACACATTGCCAAGGATGTAAACTGAGTAGAGATTATCACGGTGGATCCATCATCATTTTGATTTCTCAAAGTTAGCAGGAGGCTGGAAGAGAGTACTACCTTCGGCACATAGACGTTGCCCTGGGTATTATGTGCAATGCCCTCAATAAGCAAAGAAGAAATTATGTGATGCAATTGGGAGGCATCATCTGGTAAATCCATCTTCTTTCGCCCAACATAAGCTTCGACCACAGTCATCTGTAATTTCACTATTATCGATCAGAAAAACCAATACTACAGCTAGAATGTTCCAATGAGTTGTCCCATAAGTCAGCAAAAAGAGATAATTGAAAAATGCTAACAGGGATTTGAGGGCTAATAACCTGATTCAAAGTTAATGTTCCAGTCTTATCACTGCAAATTGTTGTGGCAGAACCCATAGTTTCACAGGCTGAAAGCCTCCGAACCTGTGGTTGTTTTGCAAGAAGGTTATTATAAAATTTGGGGTTTTGCTACATCTCAGAGTTATATAAAAGAAGCTAACAAGACTTACCAAGGCTTTATCTGCCATCATTTTCCGCATCGAGTATGCTAGGCTGTGCCACAATTGGGGGGAAAAAGAAAAGTGAGAGGCAAATTGAATGTGTGATTATTATACTGTTACAGCAATATAAAACTAGTGGGACTTACGTCAATGTAACAGCCAGAGGAAGCCCTTCAGGTACTGCAACGACCACAATGGTTACCTAAATACACTTCTTAGTCAGTCAAGTGCCTGGTTTGAAGAGACTGGACAGCAAAGAGGAGCTGCACTTACTGCAATTGTCACAATATGAACAACCCCATCCAAGATATCATCGACTTTGGTCTTGCCCTTCACAAACTGGACAGTTCCATCGGGATTTTTTGTATGTCCAGTAAAGTACCTAGAAAAATGGACAGAAAAAGGATGTAAGATTCCTCAAACCCGAATGACAGTACACGAATGACTACACACAGGAAAAACTTGCCTGGTCAAGAGGACAGTGAGCACAACAGCAGCTACAGAAAGACCGACGGTGCCTATGAATGTGGCCAGCCCGTTCAAGCGTACCTGTTCAGGAATATTAAAAAAAAATGTGAGGATATGGTGACGACTCCAAGAAAAGCCAAATCTGAATGCTTGACATTAAACCTGCAAAGGAGTCTCTTCACCAGTATCGTCTACTATACTTGCCATCAGCAATCCCCACTCTGTGTTGATTCCAACACTAGTCACCTGAAGGTAAGTAATGATTGTAAGAAGTTAGAACTCAAAAAATGTAGGAACTTTTCTCACAGGAGAAGAGAGAAAGGGGGTTAAAGTGTTCAAATAATCGTGTTATTGCCCACCCTACTCATGTGGAATAGTATAGATCAACATGATCACTATCCTGCTTTAAAGCAACTAAGTAAAAGGACATGGATCAAAAGTTATCTTTTTTCATCTTTAACAAATTTAAAATCTCGTCCTCACATTGGAAAGGACAATAGAAGCACAAAAGGGGTGTCTACTTCTGCTGGAAATTCATACACACAATTTTTTCTGTCAGAGAAGAAAGGCGCAGCCACTAAAGGAACTTGTTCTGCTATTGTGCATTTCCTTTGAAACTTGTTGTCTTACTTACTTGATATTGTGAATGAATTTGGGCAGCTGCAGTACCAAAAAAAAAAGAAAGAAAGAGCAAATTATCATATTACCAGCATAGTGCCAACGCCGTCAGCAACTTTGCAACCAGACATTAGGAAAGGTGATTTTTTATCCTTGTGAACCTGCATGAATGTCATGCTTGAAAAAAAAAATGGATCACAAATTCAATTCAGTCAACCAAAGTATCAGAAAACACACATTTTTGCTTTCTCCTGTCATGCTAGATTCATCAATTGCAAGAGAATGTCCACTGACTAATACTCCATCAGCAGGAACCTGGCATTGGTAGCAGTAGAACTATTATTAGCTTACAGGGTCATCACCTGTCAAATTAACAAATAACAAACCCAGTTAACCTGGCTCACCTGATCACCTATTCTGAGTGGTATGATATCACCCACGACAATATCAAATATCGAAACTTTTACCATTCTTCCATCTCTCATCACCTGCAGAGATATCATCCTTAGTGATTCGTTTGGAATAAACTCACTAGCAACATAATCGAATTATGAACCATTTAAGCATCATACCCCAATTTGGATATTCTGTTTTTCCTCATTCAAATTTTGAAACTGCAGAGACTGGCGGTAGTCACTGATGGCTGATTAAAAGCAATCAGAAGATCATGAAGACAGGTAAGGAATGACATTAGTATCATCATGAAAAGTAAAGGCTTATGATCAGATAATATACCTGTTACCATTATGACAAGAAGAACAGCCAAAGCTATGCTTCCTCCGTCATACCATCCTTCTTCTAACCCCTGCACAAATATGAGATGGAACTGCTCAGTATATGATGAGGCATGAAACTTTACTGAGAGAACTAATCAAGAAAGAACCAAATAAGAGTAGAGAGAAACTCAAACAGCTTTTAGCCTCCCATCAAACATGTTAGCAAGCAAGAAAGAGATCCTTACAACTTGAGCTCAGTTGTAATTATCTATTGGTGGGATGTCCATCTGTAGACTAAAGCTTCTCTAGATAAATATTTTGGCTGTCAGACAAAATCATCATAGTATTAGGAAACTAAGCCAAAGCTCACCTCTGTCTTTATTCCCAGGCCCAGTGACACCGCTGCGGCTATAATCAATATAATAAGGGTCAAGTCCTGCCACGCCTCCCAAAGGAATGTCTGCAAGGGATGTCAACTCAGTCTGATACTATCATCATGATAAGATCCTTCCAGAAAATGCCTTATTATAGAAACTCAAGACAAACAAAAATAGTTGTACCCAAAAAGTCCGTCCTTTTTTTCGAGGATATGTGTTGGATCCAAAGGCATTCCTCCTCTTTGATAAATCAGCATCATCACCAGCAATTCCTTTCTCCAAATTGGTTTTCAGCAAATCCGATAGACCTTTAACCTGAGGGAGGAAACATGACAGTCTGAGAGCATGATATCAGCTAACAAAATTACTCATACCATAGAAACAAACAAAGAAAAAAAAAAAAAATATATATATATATATATATATATATCAACGATGAACTTGCCCCGCCAAATTGATGAAGACTGGTTGTATTATTGTCCCTATTCATGGAAGATAGCTGCTCCAGATCAACAGCATAATCGCCAGTTAAACTCGGAGGTGCCACTCTTTTACCTAACACTGATTCAGACAGGGACATAAGGACAAAAAGACTATAATAAACAGAATGCAATGCACCATATGAGTAAATGGATCAGAGTCCTTCACTTGGTTAAGTGGCAGTGCCATTAATTTGTTCTTTGTATGATGCATATTTGTTGTCTAGTTTTTAGTGGATAATAGGAGACAAGTGTGCAACTTCAACAATCTCATGCATGGGAATTTTAATTTTCAATGGATCAAATCCAATACATCACTTACCAAACTGCTGCTCTCCAGCCACTCTGAAAAGCAAAGCTGCCTAATAAAATTAATAAGAAGATTAGAGAGAAAGAAATCTCCTAATTGCTTTACTACGAACATGCTTAAGGAAGAAAATTACTCGTATCACTTGTGCATGGGCCCTGATCATGCGCAGCCTTTGAATTTTTGCCTCGTGCTTTTTTAAGTTCAAAGTATAACGGAATCGCCGAGTCGCATTGAGGACAAGAGCTGCTTGCTGTGAAAGTAAAAAACACCTTTAAGCTCACATAAAGAGCAGTTAGACTTCATCAAATCTTGGCAGTTTAAAAGGATGGACTAGAACTGGAAACACTGGACAGGACACTGCAATAAACAGAGCGACAATCTTTTCCTGAGGAAAAGCATCGAGTTCAGAAAAGCATGAACCAGACATGGAGGACATCATATGACATGACAAACATTGAAAAAAATACTGTATTTAGTTCATATACTTACAGTCTAATGCGGTTCGTTTATTGGTGAATTTCAGATTCTTCTTCATGCCAGCTTTATTTCATGATAACAATTTTACTCACAGTATGATGCTAGATAGTAACCTCTGTCATCTTCATTTTATCACATTTCAAAGAATATATATGAAGGTGTGCAGAATGCATCCGAAAAATTATGACTTCAATGTGGAAGCACCTCCTGCTAATTAAGATGCTGAATGCTTTTCTCCAGTGACATCAACTACCATTTCATTGCTTCCCATACCTCAATACTTTTGCTTTTTCCCCATTGCCGTATTCGAATACAAACAATGCACCATTTAGCGATTTGGTCACTAAGACATGGCCTCACGTGGTGCAACACGCAAAGAATCCTAAGGATCAAGTGACCTCATATGGGATCCACCGGATCTCGGTACATATACTGTGCAGCGAGCACATTCATTATTGACTTCTGGAGTGGACTTAGATGCGGATATTCAAACCCGAGGCCTACGTAAGTGGACGCTTTCGATGCGAGAGAGCCCACACACGAGGTGTTCTCGCATGATTCCATCCACATTATGGACAAAAGCACGGCTTTGCATAAATTGTACAAAAGGGAACTGCATAAGGAGGGAAAATGAACAAAACAGAGGGAAGATTAAGGGAATCGATGAATGTGGCAATACCCTCCATCTCGTGAGAGTCTCGAGAGGCGCATTCTTCGTGTCCGCGACATCGAAAGGATCCGACATGTCCACATTGTCCTCCTTCGCCTCTTGCCCGGGCAACCTCAGACCGGCTTCCACGTCCTCGTCATTTTCGCGGCCCACCATTGCAGAAGAAAACAACGACGGTACAGCGCAGACAAGAGAAGAAGAGAAGGTGGAGGAAGAGATCCGCAAAGGCCTGTATTATACGATGCACGTCGATGACGTCCACTCGCCGTCGTCACCCTGCTGGGGATGGCACGACCGTTACGAGAAACAGCCTGTTCGAGCTAACCTCTCTCCGCGCCACCTCCCAACGGGCAAAACTACCACGAATGGGAAAAACAAGAAGAAGGAGAAGGAGAAGAACGACAAATGGAGGCGAGTGTTGGTTTGTCGGTTGGAAGGGAACGAAATTGGGCTCGAGAACGAACGGGAAAGCCGTTAGCATTTGATGGTATCGGCGAGAATGTCGGACATCCTTTGGTTTTTTTCCCGGCAGAAGACGACGTTCACGTGAACAAATAGAGTAACTTTAGAGACAGACAGAGAGAGAGAGAGAGACCGGAGAACGAGGGGAGACTCCGTGACACGCGGCTTAAAAACAGCTAAGAGAGAAAGAGAGAGAGGAATGGATTTTTTTTTTTTTGGTGAAAGACAGTTCAGAAGTTGCCGTCGTCGGTGGGACGAAGACGAAGCACGAGATGAGAGGACGGACAAAAACGAATATGTTCAGAAGTTTCTCAGAAGCTTCGCCCCGGCTATAAAGAATTGCGCCATGGGTAGGCGCGCATGCTAGTGAGGTTGATAGCCCACCCGCTCGCCCGCCCGCCCCGCGCCAATGATTCCACGGTTAGGTGATGCCGGGTCGGTTTTCCAATCGATTAGTTTATGCTCGATCGGACTATCGTAAAGAAGTGGGCAATGCTCGATATGTATAGGAAGATATGCGCTCGAAACCACAAGGTCCTGGAGCGAACTTCCGAGGACATGTTTCTTTCGGTTTGGTTCGGTTCGAAGTGAGAGCTGAAGTGGCGAGGAAGATGAATTTGCGTTGACACAGCTACGGCGTGGCGTGGTGCCAACGAGGCAGTGATGCGACGTTGGACGTGGCAGATACTGACGGAGAAAATAATGGCAGATCTTGAACTTAGCGTAGCAGACACGAGAAAATATTGGGTACACAAACAACTCAGCAAAAAAATAACAATTCATGTCTTGATTGACAAGGTCTCTCTCCTCTCTCTCTCTCTCTCTCTCTCCTCACGTTCTCTCTCCCTCCATTCCGACTCAGCAAGCTCTCTCTCCCTCCCGAACGGTGCTTTGCCCTCGTGAGGGTCCTTGGTGACCAGCCGTCAACGGTGGTCGCCCCCCTCCCGGTCAACGGAGGAGCCCATGGTGAAATCACGGGCTCCGCCGTCGCCCTCCAAGCACCACACCAAGATCGCCGTCGTCGGGGTTGGCAACGTCGGCATGGCCATGGCCCAGATCCTCCTCATCCAGGACCTCGCCGACGAGCTGAGCCTCGTCGACGCCAAGCCCGACGAGCTCCGCGGCGAGACGCTCGACCTCCGGTAGGCCGCCGCCTTCCTCCCCGCACCAAGATCTTGGCCTCTGTCCACTACTCCGTCGCCGGCCGGTCGACCGAGGCCGAGATCTTGACGAAGGAAAGACCAACCTTCATAAACCCCGAGATCTCGGGCTCTGTTTCTGAAGGAAACAGACGGAGGAAGAAGAAAGAGAGAGGAAGGCAAGCAACGGAGATTTAAGAAAAAAAACTGAAATGTGGGGCCCACAAGACACGTGTCAATCAACGAATGGACTGTTATTTTGCTGAATCGTAATAATCACAAAGTGTATCTAATATTTTCCCGATATTGACTTGACATGGGACATGAAGTAGGCCATTGCAGGATACCTACGTTACTAAACCTCGGACTTATCAAAAATTTGACGCGGGGCATGGAGCTACTGCAGTCTTTGACCAGTAGTCTATGGGCACGTGAACTTAGGTCGGGCGAGCAGGCCTGAGGCGGCGACTGCTTGGGAGGTCCAAGAGTTCGTCATACCACGACTCGCCTAAGGGGCGGTTCACGGCGAAAAAAGGCAGTCCATGGGTCGTGGATGGGCTTGTGCCGACCGATGCCGACCGGCAGGTACTCAGCGGAGCTTCGGTCGCGGTGGGCGTTCCGTTTGGCAGTATGATTCCGGAAGTTAAGAGTCTTTTCATGATCTTACAACATAAAATGAAGGGAAAAAGTGCCCAGAACACATCTAATTCATTCTGCAGGGTCATGGAGCAGATGAGAAAATGATGTTCACGTCAACACGAAAGAGGGTTCACGTGGAGGAACTTTGGAGAGAGAGAGAGAGACCGGAGAACGAGGGAAGACTCCGTGACATCCGGCATGAAAACAGCTAGTAGGGACAGTGTCACATGAAAACAGCTAGTAGAGAGAGAGAGAGAGAGAGAGAGAGAGTAGATGTTTCAACGTGGGAAACAGTTCAGAAGCTGCCGTCGTAGGTGCGACGAAAACGATGAAGAAGGAGACGAAGATGAAGAGGAGAGGAGGAAAAAAAAAAAAAAGATGAATGTCTGTAGTGATCGAGCAGAAGTTTCTCAGAAGTTTCGCATGGCAGAAAAGAAATGCGCCCTGAGTAGGCGCGCATGCTAAGGAGTTTGGTAGTCAGTCCACCCGCCCCAAGCCAATGATTCCGCGGTTAAGTGACGCCAAGGTCGGCCTTTCCAATCGATTAGTCTATGCTCGATCGGACAATCATAAGGACACGCTTAATACTCGTTATTTATAGGAAGATTTGCGCTGGACACTACAATGACGAGTGTGAACTTCTAACCATACATTGTTTTTATTGAAATATAATACGCGAAAACGACAGGATCTTACAATCTACGTTAATGCAAAATCACCAAAGAAATAAACAAGAAATAATAAGAATGCCATAGATTTACATGATTCGATCTGAATATTAGTAGCTATGTCCACAAGGAAAAGTCAGTAACTAATAATCTACTATAATCGGAAAATCAGAGCTTATAATCGATCACACGCTCAAATATTTCTCACACTTAGATTAATATACAAACCTAAAATATTTACAAATAAATAACTCACTTCGACGTAAATTCACAGCACAAAATCACCATGCATTCACACTCCACGTATGCCAAAAATAAGAACTCCAGCGTCCACCTCTTTCTCCGCGGCTTCGTGTTCTCTTTTTCTTTATCGTGTTGCTTCTCCGGCGGCTCTTCTCTCTAAAGCGGCACTCTCTGGACATGCGGCTTGTGAAGAGCTCTATCATATTTTGTGTTTGTTATCTGACTTATATATTCACAAATAAAGTCCACTTCTTGGTCGAACTTGGATAAAGAGGAGATAAATCTTATTGACTAAAAGCTTGAGATTTATCTTTATCTCCAACAGAATAACAAATCCTCCATTATCCATAAACCATGGCATAAGATATTCATAACTTGGATTAATTGGTGCAATCACACTTTGGATATTTATCCAAATTTATCCTACAATCGAATTACATAAAAATTCAAACTCGAGACATAATTTAACAATTTCTCCGATTTAATTCGGTTCAGTCCAATGTGATCGATCAAGGTGAGAGCTATTATCTGCCGAAGTGGGGAGAGATGTGAGCTTGCGTTGACATAGCTATGGCTTGGCGTGGCGTGGTGCTAACGAGGCAGTGACGTGACGTTGGATATGGTCAGATCTTTGGACGAAGCAGGTATGGACATGGGACATGAGCAGGCCACTGCAGGATACCCATGAGAACTTAGGTCGGGCGGGTGAGCCAGCGGGCGGGCGGCGGTTTCCATCGCGGTTTTGGAGGTCTTTGAGTCCGTCTCACCGTGACTTGCCTGAGTAGCGGTTTACGGGGTTAAAGGCGGTCCAAGGATCGCGGGCTGCCAAGGCACGAGTCGTGGACGGGCTCGCAGTTGGCTGATACCGACCAGCAGGTACACAGCAGAGCTTCGGTCGCGATCGACATTCCCTTTGGCAGTATGACTCCGGAAGTTGGAGCCTTTTAATGATCTTACGACATAAAATGACAAAAAGAAGTGCCAAGAACACATCTAAATCATTCTGCAGGGTCGTCGAGCAGATGAAAAAATTCATCTAAACCGTTGATGATGTGGTCGACATTGAAATTCAGCTGGCCGACACGATGCTCTAAGTCCAATTACTTTGATTAAATGATCAAGCAATTAATTAGGATGGAATAAACTTCACATTCCAATGATATATTCCATAATCAAAGTAACACTTTGAAATTACGTTCACCGTTTTGAGGCCGTTGAATGAGATTAGTAGAGTGGATTTCAAACAGTCGGTCACGCTAATCGATTTAATTTAAACAAGTAAAGTTAAGATATTTGAAATCATTGTGGCTAGGAAAAAAGAAACTTGTCTGAAGCAAGAGCATATCATGTAATAAGAAATGGAGGTAGGAATAATAAAGGAGCAATAGATGTTTAGTTTTTTTGTTCCACCATCTCTCCCATGCATCATTCTAGGACTAATCAATTTTAGAGGGAGCGATTCTCATTCTAGAATCGGGAACTGCAATGAGAGCGGAGGCTAGGGGCAACCAAGAGTGAGAGAGTAACAGAGGTAATGACGAGGCCAGACACAATCTACGAGGTTGGGACATTTGGAATGTCAAAACTTAGCACGGAGGGACACTTAAGTGCCAAAACTTCGGAAATGTACACTTAAGTGCCAGTTTCGGAGTAAAGTGGATCACTTAAGTGTCACTTCGGCCAAAATCCAGCCAAATTGCTGACGTGGCAATTTTCCGGCAAGTTGGGTGCAAAACGGCGTCATTTTGCACGCTAACGTGGCGAGAAAATGCAAAAACAACGTCGTTTTGTGTCGATGTGTAAATAATTAATATAAAAATTAATTAAATTAAATTAAAACTTAATTTTATTTAAAATATTCTAAAAATTTTAAAATTTAAAATTTAAAAACTTAAAATTAAAATTAAAATTTTTAAAAAAGGGGGGAAGGGGAGCGGCCGAGGGTGAGCCCTCGCCGCCACCGCCGCTGGAAGAGCGGCGACGGAGGGGGAGGGTCGGACGGGGTCGTCGGCCCCGGCCGCCGCGCCAAGGGCCGCGAACCCTCGCCCGATCTCGGCGAGGGCCACGACCTCGCCCCGGATCCGGGCGAGGGCTCGCAGCCCTCACCGCCTCCCGCCGTCGCCGGAAGGGCCGGTGACGGTGGGGGAGCATTGGCGGTCACCGGCCACGGCCGAGGGCCGGCGATGTCGGCCGTCGGCGGCGAGGGCCCACGAGCCCTCGCCAAATCTAGGCTAGGGCCGCGATCCTCGCCCCGGATCCGGGCGAGGGCTCGCGGGCCCTCGCCGCCTCCCCGCCGACGACGATGGGGGAGCATCGGCGGGTCGCCGGGCCTTGGGCGGTGCGGCGACACCGGCCGACCCTCCCCCCTCCGTCATCGGCCCTTCCCGGCGACGGTGGGGAGGAGACGGCGGCGGCGAGGGCTCAACCCTCGGCCGCCCCCTCCGGCACCCTTTTTTTTTTAAAGTTTTTTAATTTTAATTTTTTATAATATATTAAATAAATTTAAGTTTAAATTAATTTAATTTTTATATTAATTATTTACACATCAGACACAAAACAATGTCGTTTTTGCATTTTCTCGCCACATCAGCGTGCAAAACGGCACCCAACTTACTGGAAAATTGCCATGTCAGCAATTTGGCCTGATTTTGGTCGAAGTGACACTTAAATGATCCACTTTACTCCGAAACTGGCACTTAAGTGTACATTTCCGAAGTTTTGACACTAAAGTGTCCCTCTGTATCAAGTTTTGGCACTTGGGCTGTTCTTCACTCCACAATCTACTATATGAGAGAGAGAGAGAGAGAGATGCAATCTAGAGCGAGAAGGAGAGAGATCAATGAGTCCAAAGGCAACTGATACTCTAAGAGAGAGAGAGGTCGCACATGATCTAGGGCAAGAATGAGACAGGGATCGATAAGGCCGAAGGCCACTGATATGGTGAGAGAAGAGAGAGAGAGAGAGAGAGGGGGCAAAGCTGCAAGATGAATGAGGTGAGAGACGAAGAGGAAACTACAATTTAAATTTGAAAAATTAAAACTTAAAAATAGAAAATATATATGCACTAGTTGGGTGGATGAGTAATTCTATACCTAGAATTGGAACCAAACATATTCCCATGGAAACCACCAATTCTAGGCAGGTCTAGTCTAGTTCTAAGCAGTTCTCGATTTTTTTGCACATCCTACATCATTTTATTATTGATTTAGTTCTACTTTTTACCTAACTAAATACTACCCTTCGAAATATGTATATAGAGGAACAAAACGTACATGTGTTACACAAAGTAAATTTTAATAACGAAGAGGTTATGTCTTTTTCCATATTTTTTAATGTTTACATTTTAATTTGCTTGATTTATTTATCCTAAATTTTTCATTAAATGTAAGTTATTGATTGGAGATATATTGTAGAAGAAAAATCTATATTTATTAATCTTCCGATGAAATGTGAGAAATTGTTGTTTGGATGAAATAATACTATCTAGCTTTAATTTTGCTGATTTTACTTTGCCATTGAGTCATGTCTGACCATCTATTCTAATAAAAATGCCAATTTGGATTTTTCAACTATTCAAGTCGCCTGTGACACTGAAGTGGTTGATCATTTTACCGAATTGACACTCAAGTGCAAGATATACAAAATTATGGCACTTAAGGTATTTTATCCCCTTTTCCAAGTGTATAATTAATGAATTTCAAACTTTATTGTAGCAATAATAATAATCATAATAATAATAGAGATGAGTATAAATACACAGATAACTAGATGATCTACCATGGTAATTCCAAAGCAAATATCAAGAGAAATAATGGGTTTTGGTGATTTGTAATATTTCTTTTTCCATTTTTGAGATAATTCTAATATTTCATCATTGTATTTTGCGATGATAATAATATCGCGACACTACTTCTAGATAATGAAAAAAAAAAAAAAAGGAATTGAATCTTAAGGCCTTGGGCCAGATTGCTAGTATTACGATGAAATGTGAGAAATTGTTGTTTGGGCCCGCTCATCTCAATACATTATCCAATCGCCAACGCCAAGGCCCAAGAAACTTAACCAGCCCTTTCACTCGACGGCGAGGATTCTGCATTGGATAGCCGGAGAAATCGGGGCCGTCCACATCCCAAGCCCCGAGCTTATTCAAAGCGCTACAAAACCCTAGCTTTCACTCTCCCTCCCGTCTCTGCGCGCAGAACAAAGTCCCGATCCTCCTTGGCGCCGCTCAGCCCCCGACCTTCCGAGACCGCCAGAAAGACGGTAAGCCCGAACCCGACTCCCGTTTTGGGGTAGCGTAGCCTTTGTTTTCTGGGTGTCTTTCCGGAGTGGGATCTCATCGCTCTTGATCTGCTGCTGCACAAGTACTCGGTGCGGCGGCGGCGGCTTGCGTTAGCTTGTATGTTTTGTCTCGTTAGTGATCGGATGCGAGTGTTTGAGCTTATTTGAGCTAATATTGATCTGGGTTTTACGTCAAGTTCGTTCTTTGGCCTGCAGTTTTATTGGGTTCGATATGATTTTCCGCGAGTCGTGTCTGGTTGAGTTCGGGTGTGAGACGAACGTTTGTTCTTTTGGTGTTGGGTTTGGTCGTTGCCAGACTCAGCTGTGAAGCTTTCATTCGTTCAAAACTTCTGGGTTTTACTCCGTATGCAGCGTTTTGCCCCCATGAGCTTTAGATTGATGTCAGGTTCGAAATGGAACGGGAAATACGTATGCAAGTGCCTTGATGGATTGTGTGGTTAAGATGTGCATGAAATGCATCTGCCTGTGCTTGTGTGCTCGTAGGGTCAATGACATGAATCTTTCGATTCCATTTTCATGCTGTAGAATTGTGTTGTGATATTCTGGGAGCACTATCTTGATCCTTTACCCTGGCTATGCTGTAGAAAGAAATGGCCGAAGTCAAGGCGGTGGTTCCTGAGTCGGTTTTGAAGAAGAGGAAGAGAAACGAGGAGTGGGCTTTGGCGAAAAAGCAAGAGATTGAGGCCACCAAGAAGAAGAATGTTGAGAGCCGCAAGTTGATTTACATCAGAGCGAAGCAATATTCGAAGGAGTACGAGGAGCAGGTACTTATGATTATTCTTCTCAATGATTCTGCTGCTGTGTTACCAATTTATATATATATTAATCTTATCTTATTCTGATGGGATTGCCTTTTCCTCTGCTGATTTTAACAGGAGAAGGAGCTGATTTGCTTGAAGCGTGAGGCAAAATTGAAAGGAGGCTTCTATGTTGACCCAGAAGCTAAGCTTCTGTTCATCATCCGGATCCGCGGGTAAGTTATTGCTAGTAGTCAAATGATTTTATCACCAATTCTCTCATTTTCTGATTTGGGGTCTTTGTTATTTTCAGTATCAATGCGATGCACCCGAAAACAAGGACGATCTTGCAGCTGCTGCGTTTGAGACAGGTAAGAGATCCAGTTTTGTGTGTGCAAATGGTGGCTGTTAATCTATTATGGAGAAGTATGTTGTGTTGATTTCTCACATGTCAGTAACAAAAGTCCTCAAGTTTTAAACTTATTAAAAGTAATGTATGCTGATCCCTATGCCCAGAGAAAGGAAAAAAGTTTTTTTCAACTCGTGACCGCTAGATTCAATCACACCCACTAATAAGATCATTCTTCTGTTGAGTGTGTTTTTTTATGGTAGTAATGATGGAGTCGAATTTTCTGGATGCTGTTAGTGTGATCAACAGGATATTAATAACACTGCACACTTCTCTTGAATAGGCTTGCTAATTAATTCTTTATAACTGCATTTTTCCCTCATTCTTCTTTTGGATCAGATCTTTAATGGAGTCTTCCTCAAAGTAAACAAAGCGACTGTGAATATGCTGCACAGGGTTGAGCCTTACGTGACTTTTGGGTATGCTCTTATCTACGATGTTACCTATATAGCCTCATATTTTTATGATGTATCTCTACTGATCTGTTTGATGCATGCCTATTTAGGTACCCAAACTTGAAGAGTGTGAGAGAACTGATTTACAAGAGGGGATTCGGAAAGTTAAACAAGCAAAGGATTGCCTTGACTGATAATTCGATCATTGAGCAGGTTTCGTTTGCATCTTGTTTATGTCTGTGGTTCAATTCATGTTTGTCCTCTTGCTCTTCGAAGTTTCGCTTGTTAAAAGTTGCGAGTAACTTGAGTCCGACTTGTGCACAGGCTTTGGGCAAGTACGGCATCATCTGCATGGAGGACCTCATCCATGAGATCATGACCGTCGGACCTCATTTCAGGGAAGCAAATAACTTCCTCTGGCCATTTAAGCTCAAGGCACCGCTGGGGGGCATGAAGAAGAAGAGGAACCATTATGTTGAAGGAGGAGACGCTGGAAACCGCGAGAATTACATCAATGAGCTCATCAGGAGGATGAACTAAGCTTGTCGCAGTTCTTTGTAGTTTTGCTATTTTGAGGCGTTGCATTTTGCAGGAAGACTTTTAGTCTCGGTTCATTTTCAAGCAGGATAAGGTTTTGTTCTGAAGGCTTATCTTTGTGATGGTGTTTGCCTTTATTCAATTGTTTACGATTAAATTTCCTATATTTAGCCAACCAAACCAAGAGTCCCTGGACACCTGTGTTGAAATTAAGGTTGTATTTTTAGTGCTCATTGTCATCGCTGAAAGTTTGCCTTGAAAGCGTTTGAGAGGGTGGAGAAGAAAGAACGGTCTGCATTCTGCTTGCGTCATAGGTTGGCTGCATTTGGTCGATTTTTGGGAAGAGTTAATTGGAAAAGTAAAATCCTTTTTAGTTAGAAGAGTGTTTTCGAAATGAGTGTTTGGTGAAGTATAATTTAAAAGTATCCTGAGAATTAGTTTTATTTTAAACGTTGTTTGGAGCCAACTACACTTAGAAAATAACTTTTGCTAATTTATCCCCTGTTTGTTTTCCTTTTGCCCAAATAAAAAATATCGGATTTGGGAAGGGCCGACGTGGGCTCGAAGGCCCATAGCAAAAGTTATGGGCTTGATGCCCATAGCCGGCAGCGGGCGAGGGTGGCCTCGGTCGCAACCGGCGAGGGCTGTCGAGCCCTCGCCAGCCCTTATTAGTGGCCAAGCCCTTGCCAGTTGCTCATGAGGGGCGACCTCGCTAATAGCCACAAGGGGCGACCTCCCCTACCTTTCATCGATAACCTTGTCTTTTGCTAGGACTACGAATAGGATGCCTACGTTGCCTTCTTCATCCCTTCCTCCCACCATCATTCCTAGATCGACGGCTTCTTTGGCTACCCCTTTACCCTCGAGTACCTTTGTGTAGAGCCTCAATTTGGACGGTCGCAATTGTCGGCAGTTAGTGTCAAGCCCTCGCTGGCCCCAAGCGAGGTAGATCCAGCGAGGGTCACTACCCCAAGGATCTACCAAGGGTCGACCTGTAGGCCCTCGCCCATTGCTGGCGATGGGTGTTGAGTTGATCGTTGACCTTTACTTGTGGTTGGCACTCGCTAGCCTTTCCCCAAGTCCGGTATTCTTGATTTGCGCAAAAAGAAGATGATGTACAGGACAATCAAAAATGAGAAAATAATTTATTTTTTTGGACAAAAATACCTTATTTGAGATAAAGTCCACTTCAAGTCTTCTTTTTAGAAAATGAGGATACTTTGGGTCTCCATTTAAGATTTTCCCCAAATTTATTATATAGCTATTAATTCAATTTTAAATAAATTAATTTGATAAATTTAGTTTTAAAAATTTTAATAATTTATGACTATTGTTCTTCTAGTTAATTTTTATTAGAAATTATTGACATAAACGTTATTGTTTGAGCATGGCAAGTTAAGGGTCACCTGGACAATTTTAGAAAATTTTCAAGAATTTTTTTTTTTTTTTGAAATTTTTCTTTTTTTCTGGTAAGTTCTTTTTTTTTTTTTAATTATTATTGGCGCCAGCTGGGTTGATCATGACACTCGCCAACCATTATGAAGAAATAAAGAAAATAAAAAAATTACATAAATTTTTTAAAATATTAAAAGAAAAAAAATCACGTCAGTGTTCGTTGTGTCGCATAGATGATCAGCTACCACTTCAGTGATTCTCGACTAGAATTAATCGGAAATACTATATCGCCAAATTATCAAAAATTTTAAGATTAAATTGATTAAATTTGAAAAATTATGAATAAATAGAGATTCATAGGTATAAAATATTTTTGGCAATTCTTCCGGTTCGTGCAACCTTAAGTGAGGCTCACTAGAGGCTAGACCTAGGCCGTCGTCGATGTCTATCGAATTTTGGAAGTTCAGTGAAGGCAAAATTAGATGGAAAAAATAAACTAACATCTCAAAGATACTCAAGGACTATAGAGAGTTTCACATCTCCGAAAAACTCAGTTTACAAATGTCATTTACATTTGCCCCAGGATTTTTGAAGCCTAAAGGGCTTCGGCAAAGTATTGCCAAGCACAATTTACATAGATATTGGGAGTATACAAATGATCGGTGACTAAGGGCCACTTTTTCAGGTCTCGTGAGGACTTTATTATTATTATTATCGTCTCATCTAGTAAAATGACAGTCGTATCATCTTCGGGCACACAACAATCGACTCCAAAGCTGCAAACCGACGTCCAATAACTTTGCTCAAAACTGTAAGAACGAAGAATCTAAAGAGAGAAGGAAATCATCGTTAGCATCAAGCAGGAACGAAGCGGGTGGAGCAGATGATGCAGTAGTACTTGGTCTTGACTTTGTGCGAAATGGGAATGAAACAGAAAAGGAGTTCGACGTCGCAGGTGGCCACCATCACGGGGCCTCCGCAGTAACAGCAGAGAGAACCAGCTCCCTTGCTCTTCATTACCGTCTCCTTCGCTTCGAACACCGGAGTCGACCCCATCCTTTCGGTGCATGAATGTCGGATATCTCATTTGCCCAACGTAAACGTGTTTTATAGGAAAGATGAGCTGGGTAGCATTTGAGGTGCAAATGGAGCGCAAGGTCTATGAAAGTTCCACGAGACACCCGGGTGATGCTCTTCGAGGTTCCTTCGTTCCCACTGGGCACGATGGTCTTTTTACACGAGGCAGCTTCAGGGACGATTCTTTGAAATTTTGACCGGGACGATTATCTTTTAGCACGACGCGTGAACTGTGAAGTCATATTAAAGAATCCTGCTAGCTTCGCGTGTACCCTGGGGCAAGAAATAGTTGTCTCCATTGACTATGTAGACGAAGGGAAGCAACCGACAGCAAAACCAGTAACTTTCACATCTCTTGTCCGCGAATGGTAATGTGCGCTTGCCTCCTCGACTTAATAGACATGACTAATCTCTGGCCAATCGACAAGTTTTGATTTCAAACCCAAATGACGGGGTCTAGCTGTCCCCGCGACCTCTCCTGTTAACCGCTTGCGACAGTAACAAACGAGACTGCTGGAGAGAGAGAGAGAGATCTTATTGACGATTTCGTTTCTCCTATCCAAACAAATCTTCCTACTATACATCAATAATCATATACTATAATACAAAAGGCTTCTTGTGCTTCAAAAGATTTCGACCCCTTGCGATCAAAGTTGGAGCCTACAAGTCCCGGCCAAAAAAAAAAAAATGGGGCGTGCATGAAGCCCCAAAATCAATCTTTCCTGTGGACAAAAATTGAGCAACGTACATGGAGAAAAATGGTCAGATCTGCTTCAAATCCATATGAATGATCATGAAGATTGGTCAATTGGGTTGTGGGCTTCAATATCGACATGCCGAATACCCGGAACAAGCTCTTGTATTTCCTTTTCTAACCTATCTACTTCACTTCCAAGAGCTGTAACCACCTCCTCACCTGCAAGTTGAAATCAAAAGTAGATCATCACACGATACATCATAATATCTCACAAAAATTATCACCAGTGACATTGACTTCAGAGAAAGGTGATTTTCCCCAAGACATACCATAGCGTGACATGACCTCGAGCAGTGCACTATCACCCTTCTGTTTTGCACCCTCACGAAACTATGCATAAAAAAATCTCATTAAGTCATGCATCAAAGCCAGGAACATACGTCACAGAGAGAGAGAGAGAGAGAGAGAGAGAGAGAGAGAAGGAGGGAGGGAGGGAGGGAGGGAGCGCTCTGATTAAAGACCAAACAAATCAAGGTAAAACTGAGTATCTGTGGCTGCACATGGGAAATTTGATTGCTTTAATTAGCCTATCACAGCCTCAAACCCCCGCTATCATATGATCGGTCAAAGGGTATCTCTCTCACAGTCTCGCTCACCTAAATTGCTCACTGTCCAATTCCTTTTTTAAATTCCCAAGAAAATAAACCCAGAATAAGAGGGGAAAAACAAGCTCGAAAGAAGTATCCATGGGTCCCCCTTACAGATGGTATGAAAAACATGATAATAGCAGATGATTAGGCAAAAATGTAGCCAAGTGTTCAGGCTTTATGTAAGATAAGCTTGCTGATGTGTAAAAATTATCAGAATTTGCAGTGAAATAGTTCGAAACTCTCAAATTAGAAAAACACATAACTGATACAATAAATAACAAGTGGCCAGAAATAAAAAAATAATAATGATGATGATGAAATTTCTGTACCTGTCTTGCCCACTCCTCACGCCCAGTCCTCTCCAGATAATTTTGTACCACCACTACCCCATTAAAATCTGAAGCAGAGAGCAAACTCAAATAACACAAGTCCAAGAGCTCAAAATTCATAAACCAAAACTTCCCCTTAGGTCTCAACATGTCATTGGCTTCTTTTGATTTTCAAGGGCTCGTGGGCACAAAGCATAATATATATCACTAAAGGAAACACAAAGCCCTGTCTTTAGCCCCGCCAATAATGACATACACAAGTCAAAGTATGACTTCAAAAAAATATTTCAATATAAAGTTCACCTGATTAGATAAATGTAGTTATGCATGTCAATTTGGACGAATCCAACAGTGGGAAAGAAATTGCCACAGAAATATCCTAGATTTATTGATAAGAACTTGGTTAATGTTTAAGTCCCATCTTTACCCAAATTCTTGCTACACAATGAAACACTGCAAATATTACATTGGGTTGAAACATCTAAAAAACTAAGTGCACGTGTCTCAGGCTCTCAGCACTGAGTCTAGAACTAGCCACTAGATCAAGACAATGGTGCATGCATCCATCATGCTTAAATCATTTTTGTTTGTATATATCGGTAGGATGAACACAATTAACCTTAAAGGAAACACATAAACAAGTAGACGACCCCAATAACAACCAGCAGTCGTAAATCATGCAGGCAATATTCAGTCCACTACTCTAGTCTACAGCTATTGAAAAGAGCTTCGTAAAAAATTATGGGATAAGCTACAAAGTCATAACGAATATGCAAATAGAAGGTCAAACTCACTAAAAACCCCAGAAAAAGTTGAATCTCATCGGCAAAGGGAAAAAAACAAGAATCTTTTTATCTAGCTCTGCAGGAAATGAAAACTAAAGAGAAGGTACTACAACACTCAACGCATTAATAATACATAAATGTAAAAATCCATCAAAGAGTAAATAACTTTGTGAAAGGCATAATGCAATATTGAGTATGCAAATGATGTTACATAGATGAAACTCCAAACGAAAAGATAGAACAATAATAGGCCATCTTCTCCAATGTTTAAGAAATCTTAATTTAAGTATACAGTGAGAGAAAAGCGGCAGAACAGTTACCTATTTCTGCCTTAAATCTGAAGAACCCAGGTCCAATCACTTCACTTTTGCAATCATACACAGCATCCACAGCCTACAACAAGAGCTTTCAATTGTAAAAACAAAATGATACAACACTGGTTGCTAGGTCAGGTACATTCTTGTTAATGTGCAAAACAACGTGAAGTAAAGTTTGAAATCACAACTCTTCAGCATAGTTATACCGGGTCATTTTTCAAAAATCGAAGAACCTTTTCCATATCATGTTGGTCCATTGCTCTACCAATTAGGGCATGTCGATTTCTCTGGATGAGAAATATTGCCACCTGCCAATATAATCAAAGAGATAGTCACTTTCAAAAAGTTTAACCTAGCCAAATTTGGAGACTACTACCAGCAACTAATAGAAACTGAGGATTCTAATCATGAAATAGAAATTTATATGCCATTTAAATTCACAATAGGCTTCTTTACTCGAAAATATGATTGCACGACAGTACTTTTTCTCCTCTTTATCAGCATGGAATGTTCATCATTTGACATAATTCACATAATTGGAAAGTACTTATTGCACTTTCATCCACTAAAATTAGATACAGTTAAGCACGAAAAGAAAAGAACGGATGCAATATACCATCCCAAGTAAATTGCCAACTATAATAGATCCTATGGGATCATAGATTGGATTGCCTGTGGTGTTTACAGCAACCAATGATGCAGCAGCGATGAGAAGTCCTGTTACTGCAGCTCCATCCTGTATATTAAAAAAAGAAATGGAGAAAGTAAAAGAACAGACTTTGGGCTTTATAAAATTATACTACAGTGAGAAATAAATTCATCAGACAATATAGCAACATTAGCATTAACCTACAACTATGGGAATATCCAGCATCGACATTCCAAAGGTAGCAGTTAACCATACACCTAAGGAATTCATCATGAACTTGACGCTAGCACTCAAAAACCAGACCAAGCTTCAGATGCGGATCAAATTGAAGCCATACAACCAATTTTAGAGTAATTTGACTTTAATTAGCAGAACTTATTTTATTATACATATAAAAAAATAATAATAATAATTCTTCCCATTGACCCAAGAAGCATCCACAAAGTTAGTCCTTCGCAAAGGTGAGAGACATGCACTAACTAATGCAAATTTCAATTAGCTAAAATGTCTTGTTGATGAAATGCGTAAAAATAATTAATTTTATGGCCTTCAGAGGAATAAAATTACAGCAAGAAGCCTAAAATTCCTCCCACATTAAGTTCAGATACCATGCTACACAAAGCAATTATAATAACATCACTTGCACCTTAATTTGGTGTTAGAATTGTCTATCATAAATGAAATGAACTATATCTACTTCTAATGAGAACTCACACCAAAAGAACAGTTGAACATTTTATGTATCACTTCTCCAGTAATCTGATGGGGGGCAAGGACGGCCACTTATATTTTAAAGGTTAAAGCATAGTATTTCTGGTAAATACACTAGATACTTCAAAACCACTTATTAACAAATGCTGCTTGATCATTAAATCCCACTTCAAAGATTGAACTCTCTCTCAAACACAACAAAATAGTCTTACTCGATGAGTGAAAAATACAACAAAAGCAGTAATTCCACAAGTCTAATTTTCTTCTCTGGACATAACATTTGTGACCTGAGAAAGTTCATGAAATACCCAGTTGACGTACTGGCAGTTACTGAGGAAAGATCAGTCATTGACAAATGACAAGCATCTTTTATCATCCAAATGAACAAGTTGAGAACAGAAGGTCAACAATCATTGCGTATCTTCTAAAATGAGGTTAAGTTTGCCTGGAGTACCCCAAATAAACTAGAAGCACAAGAAGAAAGCATGAGGACACCGTCCTTTATTAGCACCGCTGCAATCTCCACATTTGATATACGCAACAATGCCAGGCATGACGCATGGATCCAAACACATCTTTGGCATTTAACCCCCTAGATACAATCTTTGGCATTTACATCCTTTGCTACATTCACACATGAGTCTCTTTTTCTTTTCTTTTCTTTTCTTCTTTTTTTTGTAACTTTTTTCTTGAACAATCTAACAACCTTTCTGCAAAGCATTCCAAATGTCTCCATTCCTCAAATTCTTCTTCTAACAAAAGAACGGTAGCAGAAGAGCAGTTATTACCTCTGTCATAACTGCCACCGATGTGGGATCATGACCACGCCAGATATAATCCCTCACTTTCATCCCCTCTGCAGCTGCACCTTTCTTGACAGCTTGTATGGCGACAAGGAGAGAAGCGCCTACATAACAGCAACCATTTGGTTATTTAAACGGTTGGCATCAATAAACAGATTTGATCCATGAAGAACCAATAATTTCATTGTAAGTAACAGCCCAGAAGACATGGTAAGTGGTAATACCTTCAATCACGAAAGAGCCTCCGATCACTAAAGCTGCATATTTAATATTTTCCGGAGGCTAAAGAAGACAATGAATTTATATATCAAGAACAACTTAGCCCATTTTATGAATTGGCTAAAACTTGAGAAGAATGGCAAAGGATAAGAATAAAAAGAAGATTACGTGTGCAATCCACAAGTTTTGAATTCCATTAACAATCGTAGCACCAGATCCAAGACAAAAAATGCCAACAGCAGATATCAGAGCCCAAACAAATCTTTCTTTGGAATACCCGTAACTGCAGAAAATGGGAGAACATAGTGAATACATAGAAGATGAATCTCTGTATATGGGTGATGCTCTCAGCAAGTTTGACAAGATCATAACTTACATAGGAAAAAGACTTTGCTGCTCTAACAATCTTTTTCTTCGACCAAAAATAAAAAATAAAAAAACGATCCTTTGCTAATTTTTATCGAAACTATGCCCCCACTTAATCACTACATCATGTCAAAGGAGTATCAAAATCGGTTCCTGCTGGATTTAGAGCCCAACTAATAAAATTGGAAATATAAAAACATTTCTTCCGAGTAACAGCCAAGGAAATAGAAAGGAGGAACTTTTCATAGAAAAGGCACAAACACAAATCCCAAGTCACAGTGACCTCATAATACAATCGTTAATATATCAGAGAAGGATGCAAAAAATATTTCTACTCAGTGAAGTTACTTATTACGTGAATACTCACGGATGCAAAGCATCGGGTGCACGCCTTGAGCTAGTAAGACCATAAGCAAGAAGCACCTACAACATTAGCAAGCATTAGCTTCTCCATGTTCAATGTTCATTAAGACAAGTGCAAATTGCATGATAAAAGTACTTAATAATACATTCTGCAGATAATAATGTCACCAGATACCTGATTGGCAAAATCTGCAACTGAATGAACAACTTCAGCCAACATAACATGACTTGAGGTTGCTAACCAGACACCAAACTTCAGTGAGAAGACGAGGAAATTACACCATAATGCAGTTGTTACTGCTCGTTGACTGATTGAACAATTAGGCCAGGCAGAGAGAAAACAAGTGTTACTAGGCAAGAGAACTATGCCTACAATTACTCTATTAGTAACTCAGGCATCAATAGATAATAACAAACCTACACAAGGATCATCACAATCAAACGGCTGTAATATTTGTGCTGCAATTCATTAGGCAATGGAATTCCCAGTATACTTAACCTTAACCAGTAATAAGAAGTATCCAGGAGAAGCAACAGGGAGAACCGACCCATTTACTTAAAAATGTGATGTAAGAATAGGAATCGGCAAAATGAGAGGAGTGCTCATTGGTGAGATGGGATCCATTAAAAGAAAGTGATATCACATTTCAAAAAAGGTTGCGGCATTTTCTTGTCTTCCACATATGACAGAAGGGACTAGCAATCAACAATGACAACTTCTCCTGTCTCCCACAAGAAAATATACAGTACGGTGTCAATCATATTTTGGCCACATAACTGGCAGAAACCAAGTTAATCATGGCAACGGAATGACTAAAAAGAAAAAGGACAGGACAGCCTCTCTTAAGAAAGATAATTGAGGACATTCCAGACAAGTTCTTTCTATTTGGATAACTTATTGACAAAAGGTTCTGCTGCTTCTTTTTTGCAAGTGAAATATCTTTGAACAAAACTCCTTTTTCGGATAAGTTGATGATTGTAATAATCACTTCCGTGGATTCTCCCACAAGGCAGAGTATCACAAAAATTCTCAAATTTGAACAAGGATAAACGAACACCAAGCACTCAAGTTACACTCATATGCTGCAGCTAGAAGGGCTTCATTATAAGCTCCTTCATTTGGTCCCTCTGTAAGCATCTCTCACATGTAAATTTTCCAACTCAATTCAATGAATTCTCTAATTCAAGAGTAGCAGCGACCTAAAAAAACAGATTCCATGAAAGAACTGTAACTGGAACAACCAAAGAAGCTTTAAGTGCCAATTAGTCCCAAACGAGCACTATAAATAGATTCAGCATATACTTGAGATGCCACATCCTCTATCATTTTAAAATAACAAAAGTTGCTATTCCCTAATCCAAGGACCACATAATGATAACACTACCACTACACTTCACTAGAGACTATAGCTTTCTCTCTCTCTCTCTCTCTCTCTCTCTCACTACGTAGTAGGGGCATAGTAGGCCCAGGCACCAACTCACCTAACGTAACCATTGTTACAACAAGCAAATCACGCAATGCAGCACCAAACCAACCCAACGCACGATAAGGGAATTAGGGACAGCGAAGGAGGAGACCACGGTACCTGTGTTCATCGTGAATATTTATCGGCTTCAAATGCTTTTGCTTGGCCCTCGTGAAAAAGTCTACAGATTTGAGCATCGTCACAAAGTAAGCCAGGAGCAAAACTCAAAAAAGAAAGACATAACAAGATCGAGCAGGAAGGAAAGGAAACCATCGCCGAACAGCCAATCGAGCGGACGTACTGCGATAAGGCCAGCCATGGTGGTGGTGAAAATGATGGCGGCCAGCGCACTGCGCGAGCGAACCGGTCAAGGCCGTTGAGCGTCCGGAGGGGTCCGAGCCGAAACCGCGATCGAAAAGAGGGAGCGAGGACCGCGCCGACGGGCGATCGGGGCTCAGAAAGGTGCCGGGAGGCGATGGGAGGGGAGAGGAGGCGGCGTCGTCGTCGTCGTCGTCGTCGTCGGAGCTCCGGCCGCCGCCGCCGCCGGAGAAGAGGGAGAGGGAACGGTGGGAAGAGAAGCGAGGGTGGCGTTGACGGAGGCGAGAGAGGAGGAGGAGCCCGAACGGCGTTCTCATCGGAGGATCCGCGGGGACGTCGTCGTCGTCGCCGCCGCCGCGAACTTCAGTTCATTCTAGAGGGAGAAAGCTAGAGAGAGAGAGAGAGAGAGGGAGGGAGGGAGCGCTGCTTCCTTTTCTCTCTCTTCAATACGAAGCGCCACTCCATGGAAGGAGGAGGAGGAGGAGGAGGCAGAAGAGGAGAAAAATATTCAAAAGAAAAGGAAAAAAAAAAAGCATATTCTTTTCCTCTCTCGCTTGTATACTGTTTTGGGGCCTTGTTCATAAATTTAAAAAAAAAAAAAAAAAAAAAAGCATTTTCATAAGTTTGAAATGAAAATTGAAAAATTAATCGACATGTACAAAAAGATTTCTGTTCACTTTCTGATCTGGAAAAAAGAGAGGAAAAAACAGAGAAATAGAATGTTACTAAATAGGTCCTTAATAACAGAAAAAATAATCAATCTACCCAAAAAGATTTTCTATGAAAATAACCAAGTTTAAGTTGAGGAAAAATGACTTCTCTTAAGCGAGAAGAAAATCACTTTTCTTTAAATCACTGAGCAAATAAAAATTAAAATCGATTTCCTTAAAAATGATCAAGTTCGCACTATTTCCACCTTCCAACACTCCTTATCACATTAATTTTCTTTAAGAGATGGATGATCTAGCCTAAAAGACCATATCACATTGATGAATATAACGAAATCTTGCTTGTTCTAAGGCAACAACATGAGAAAACACAGAAGGGTGGATTTCCATCGGCCTGAAGCACCACGAATTTCCGTTTTGATAATCTTTACATACTTGAGATCCAAACCTAAAAGTTAGGTAACCATACAACCTCTTTTTGAAGAATGCGTAGTATAGAGAAACTTGAAAAATCAACAGCCGAATGAGATTTTAATCGCAAGAACAACCAAGCCGCCGGCAAAACACCAATGAGAATCACCTGCTCCTCATTACATACTGTAAATCTGTCAAAACTCAATATGGAAAGGAAAATTCACCGTCTGATGAGATAGAAAAAGGGAGTTGCAGATCAATCCCAGAGTTAGAAATGGGTCTCTCACCCAAAAAGTACACTTGTATAGGTATTAGGGAGATACCCTGTCCCTAAAAACCAATGACTGGAAATTACCTATAGCCTATACATTAAGCTATCCTCGCCGTGAGGCCGTTTAACTCATCAGTACCACGTCAAATGTTCTCTTCTTCTAATGGTGACCCCCGAACTGTAGGGCAACCAAAAGTTACGGACCGGCGGGCTCGACCGGTTTGCCTGCCTGGGACATCTATTTAGTGATCTCCTGCTCGTGATCGGCCCGCCTTCCGGTTGCGCAACTTAATTGTCGGCTTCTGTTGCTCGTCCGGTTTCGCAAGATTCATCGGGTCATTCCTTGGTACGATTCTAATGGGGTGCGCTTCTGTGTTGAACACCCATTCGTCCAAGGAGATGACTGAAGAGGGGGAGAATAGGAGGTAGAGATATTTAAGTGTCTCCGCGAGGAAGAAGCTTTGCATCATGTTGTCTTTGACTCCACTGTTAACCTGGTAAAAGCCACACATTAGATGGCAACAGTGAGTGATTTAGAAACACAGCGTCTCGGAGGTGAAAGGTGGAAAAAAATCAGAATTTTAGCCAGAACCTTTTTTCCTCTTGATAATGGGGCATTAGAAAAACGAGAGATGATTATAGGTCAAGAAACCCTTACATCTTTAAGCCCGACATATCCTGATTCTATGCGAGAGTTCTTTTCAAAGGCTTGGAATATATTCCAACCCCATTCCTTGTAGGTCTTGTTACCAGTCAAGCGCCAGAGGTAAAAGAGCGACTCAACTGTCTCTGGTCTGAGTATGTTCCACGATGTACCCACACTCATGTCCTGTAAATCACAACATATGTCAAAGAAAGCTCCAGAATATCCTAGGAAAGCAGTAATTTCACTAAAAAGCCAACTACCTGCCCAGAATGAAAGAAGTAGTTTTCGCCCGCCAATTTAGTTGGAGTGGACTGATAGAAGTTATAGCACGTCCACGCAAGCTGCACCAAAAGGATTTAATCAGACTCCATAAAGCAGCACAAGTCATGGATGTGGACGATCAAGGTGAATTACGCATTGAGTTTCACTTCTGTGTCCCATACAAAAACAAAGTCTTTGATTTCCCTTTCATAATAAGACCCTAAAAGTGTTTCGTTCACCATTAAACCAGGTCACAGATGATAAGATTCATATAGTTTTGTCACTGATACTAGAGAATCCTAGTTTTGTCACTGATACTAGAGAATCCTATACTATGGCTCACCTGTCAGTTTTGTAACAGTTAATGCTCTAGGCCTAAAAGGTTAGCCCCATGATGTCTGGAGTATTTGTGAATGTGTACATAGTTTGCGCAAAACAATTGCAACATTGACCAGGAAGATTTCTACAAAAGATTGTCATATTTTCGCATCTACATAATTAGTGCTATGCCACTACCTCTTCTGCAAGAGACAGAAACTTCTGCGACTCCTCTGGGCCATATCCAAACGATCCCATGGCCAGCATACCTGGGGCAAAGCATGCTAGTTCATCCATCTGCATCCATGTAGAAACAAGTTAAAGAACAGAAAATAATGTTGAGCATATGAGAGTATACTGATCAATATAACAATCATCCAAAACTAAGATACGTGGACATAATCAATGCAGCACTGCAGGTATGAGAGCCATATATCACCTTGTCAGTTAAAGAGTGCCCGTTCTTCTCACAGATGTACGTAAAAGATGATAGTGTTGTTCTTCGAATCAAGGTCAAAAAACCTTTCATTGATCTTTCCCACATTTCCCTGCTTCCCAGTTTTCCAACAGACTTGATAAGAGAAATAGCCAAAGCTATTATAATTGTCAATGTGTTGTTAAATTTGCCACACAATTCAACTCGCAGGAAAAAGGAAAAATCATGTTTGAAATAGAAACAAAAAAGGAAACAAGTAAAGCATGAGGAAACAAGTTATCGGTAAAGTACATGTTAGCCAAATCAGAAAACAAATGTCTGACTTTTGCCCACAATCAAATGGTAGAGACTGAAACTTTTGCAGTGAGCGAGTCTGAAAGTTCTTATCCTCAAACGAAGTACCAGTTTAGGTGCTCTAGACTACGACAATAGTAAGCCACCTCCGATACATGCAACCCGCTAAAAACCAACTCCTTATAACTAGTGCCTACTATTCGACAGCTTAACAACACATTTACTATGCAATTTTCAGGAAAACCATTCTGCAGAGAATTAAAAACAATGTTTTTAATTTTTTTATTAAAATCAGATTTATGCAATTAAAGGTTACATTTGTCAAGGATGACAAAATATTATGCCACCATAGTCACTATAGCATCTACCGCTAATAATTTAAGGTGACGGCAAATAATGCTCAAGGAAAATCTTGTAAAGTTGGCAATTAGGAAATCCTCAAAACCATTGACATAACATAAGGATGGCGAAAGATTATATCGCAACAGTTATTGTGAAATCTACCAAGAAAAGTTAAAGGTGAGGGTCAGATGATACTCAAGGAACATCTTATCATATTGGTGATTAGTTCTCAAAAAAATTTATATTATTTTACTCACGAAGCAGGGTCAACATAGAAAACTAAAATCTCCCTCTTTGCCAACAAGGTGGTGCATACAATTTCAAGCATTCAGGTGACAAAAAGTAAAACTTTGCAAGCAAATTTGGTGAAGGTCACATCATCAATTAAAAACTGTAAAAGATACAAGCTGACTAATTCCTTGCAGTTATAAGCAAGCATGAAAAAATACACCAGACTATATGAAGCAACTAAAAGTTCTCACCTATAAGGCCTCACAGCTGCAGTTTTATTCCCCTGTATCCAAACTTTGAGCAAATATTCATAAAAGCTGCAGAACGAATTTCAACCAAGTCATTGACTCGCTAGGCTACTAAAATGCCCCTTTTGAATTGTCAGTGCCAAAACATAGAACTCTCCAGATGAGATTCATTAGAAGCTTGAAGTAAATTGTACATGATCATGTTTGTGAAAAGAAATGGTAAAATGAGATCATAATCATTGCATAATGTTAGTACCTGTCCCCCATGGCACCAAAGGTTATGGCTGAATAAGATGATGTTCCACTGTGAGGATTAATGTATATGGGCAGCAAACCATCATCTGGAAAGGTCCGGTTAAGTGCAGCTATGACATTCTCCACCTGATACACCAACATATTATCTATTTGAAAAATAACCATAGTTTAACCTGAAAAATGGGAAGAATGAAAGATACGCTCTTTCTTTCCCCTTTTAGTGATCATGGATAACACCAACAAAACCATTCTGAAGGAAGACCAGACCCCAAGTAAATCAGCTAAAAGAAGTTTTCAATCATCACAAAATTCAACATAAATATGATTCCACAAACAGACACATAGAAATGCTTTAGAACAAAACAACGTATAAGATGTTTGAAAAAGAAACTCTTCTTCATCCTTGAAGACCCTTATGATGGGCGCAGGTAGAAGCTTCAGAAGAGATAATAAGCCATCCACTGGCACACGCGCGCGCGCGCGCGCAGACCTGGCTCTTTGTTATCTTAAATGAGCACATAATGTGGAAGTACTTCACTTTATCACCAACATATGTCCTACAAATATCATGCATATACCTTCTGTTGATACTTTGGATCTCCTGTTCTCTGAGAAAGAGCAATGAACTCCAGCTGTTCTGTGCCCGAATCAGCCAGGATACTGTTGCCCTGAAAGCATACAGATGCAAACCAATCAGATCAACTTCACAGGTATGGAGCCAACTATAATGAATGCATCCCATGGAGGTAAACTGGCGGAGGGCCTACCTAGTAACTTCAGTAAACAAAATACCTCAATCGACTAAAAAAGCGAGGATTATTAACTTTCACCAGAAAAAATTATGAACAAAACCAGAGAAAATAAGCAGAGGAAGGAACAGATTAAAACACTTCATCAGACAATGATTGGTTTTAAAGCATGCTAAAACATAATAGTTCCAAACAATTTGATTAGGTGAAATGCGTATCTACTCACCGACAGATCCTTTATTCTTCATTACATTAACTTAGGCACAAGCAAAAGCCAAATAGAAGGTACTTTCAAAAGACTTGAAAACTTCTACACTTTCAATGGGGAAAACAAAATGAAAGCTCACCCCAGTCCATCCAGGGTTATGTGCATTCCCACGTGCCAAGTTGATAACATTGTATGGAATCCCAGAGGGCGTATTCCATGCAGGCAGAAGCCTATCAGCAATATCTCTAGCCTTCTCTAGAAAAACTTTATCCTCTGAAAGGTCATAAGCACTCAGAAGTCCCCCTACAACTCTAAAGGAGCAATGTATCAGCATAAGCGCTATTGATATGCCATTTGCTTCCAACAAATAGAATGCAATTTTGTTATTGAATAAAGATCACTTAAATGAACACAAAAGAAACCTTCTAAAGTAACCTTATGGTCGTCTCAAAAACACTAGCCTCATAATCCTTGTCAAAATCCAATGTATTTGCAACCCAGCTGCAATAAGAGGAAACTAAAATTAACCTTCAACAAAGACATGTAAAGGTTGAATCACAAGTCTGTCGAAAGGAAAAATGACGCATCAAACACCTATCATAGCTCAACATTCACAGATAATCACCGAAACGGAATACACCTACTAAATCATGAGCTATATTTCCCCTTAAATGGCAGGATTCCTTCCATAAATAGTAAACTTTGAAATGGACATGTGCACTGCACTCCATGATAGAAGGTAACCGTCAGAAGGCACTTCATTGAAGTTAAAAACTTACTCTCTTGCCCTTTGAAACTCCTCTTTCAGTCCCATAATATACAGCGTATCAAGGGAATCAACAAGAGTTGCGCCAAGGCCACCAAAACTGTTCACACCTTGCCTTGTCTGTGGCTGCAAAAGGAGCACAGCAAAAAACTGAAACTAATGTCCAAGAAAAAGACAATGAAAAGGGTGTGGACAAGTAATTCAGCAAGTCTGCAATTAAAAAATGGGCATAGGCAACAGCAAATGTTTCGTAAAACATAGAGCAACTTGCTGATCAGTAGAAAATTGACCACTAATAAAAGGAAAAATTTATGCAGCTCATTCATCTATTCTCTTTTTGACCATCATAATACACTGCACACCTGAAGCTCATCATTACCCCACGCATATTTCTCATATGAGCTCCATGCGTGGAGCATAGCCTCTTTCACTTTCTCCCTCCGTTCATCGTCAATGGGATCAACTGGAAGAGCCGCTTTCTTGGATGAATCACCATGTTTAGATTTATACTCTTCCACCTGAATAAAATAAATAAATAAATAGAAGTCAGGCAACGAATGCCCTACCCTAAATAATTTCACAAAGTAATGTCTATTCTTTTTTGAGGGTTGGGGGATTGTTAAAGGGTGAAGGTTTAAATAGAGAAGGGGAGAGAGAAAATCAGGTCTAATTAAAAGTTAAAAAACAGTTAAGTGTTTCTCTCCAACTCACAAGCTCCATTAAATAATAGATACAAGTTTACAGATTTCAGTATAGAAAACCTGCAGAACTATGACCGCAAACTATGTGTATCATGCTGCAAAGTTAATAAAATAAATATGCTGGTAAAGACAAGAAAAAGAACAAGAAAAATGGGATCCAAAGTTGGCCAACAATAGGAAGCCTTAGCAATACAAAATCTTACCAGGCTCCGCAACTCCTTTACTTCTTCCTTTAAGTTTGAAATTTCTACCTGCAAAGCAGAATTACTATCATTCTACAACAAAATTCTAAAATGAGTTTCAACCCACAGCAGGACATGATGTTGCAAATTTCATTGAGGGAAAACAGCAAATATACACATTGTTCAATAGTCAAACACAGTTCTCCATTGGATCATTGTGCTATCAGCCATCTCAAAAAGAATGAAAGGTTCAATTACTGATGCATCAAACTGTGAAGTGCTATGGATGTCCCAGAGGAAAAAAAGAACAATTAATCTTTCCAGTCAAAAGGCAATATTTGTCAACTAAAAGTTCTCTAATCTACTTATATGTAACAAAGGCAATATTGGATGTCCATCATATGATAACCTACTACGTATCTGTCCAAGCTTTGCTTTTATTAGTACTTATCTCTCCATTTTAACCGTTTTTAGGTGATATAGACCATAATAAGCCTTCCTTGAAGGAGGCACTTGTCAATTTGCTGACTCCCATAATCTGCAACAGAAACCTAAATAGAAGCATGGCCAGCTCATCCTGTGATAACAGCTAGCTCTACAGAAATTATGCCTTAAAGGAACTTTCTCCATTTGCCAAATAACACAAACTTGAGTCTACCCCCCATCCAGCCATGATGGACATCTGACCTTTACAACAGTACAAAGCATCAGCCAGCATAAAGATCACTGGCCATAAGATCATTTACAGAAGTAGTTAATTCCCACTTTAAATGCCTCGCCTAGAAGAAAGCTAGTGAATTTTAAGGATAGAAAATACAATTAGCATGAGATTGCACACATTAATAGCAATACAGTTATTCGTCATATGTCAGCATGATTGCCCGGAGATATCCATGCATATACAGACCGCCTACCCAATGGCCACCATGGAAAACTTGCCAGTGACTGCAAAGAGGAATTAAAAAACCACTACATTGCAATTGATTGACTTGGTTTGTTCAAAAAAAGCTACATGATAAAGGGGACATCTCCCATTTTGTAGGAGCTTAGACATCTGTTCCTGTTTCATCTAGTACAGTAACTACCAGGCCAATGGGTTCATCATCAGTTGATCCATTGATCAAAGGCAAACCTCACTCATTTTTCGCTCATTAAGCACTAAATCTAACACCCTAAACAGAACCTCATTTTCGCACCTTAATCTTTATGTTATTCCATAACAAGATGAACATGAGTTTCCAGTAAAAGGAACAAAAACCCATTGAAAGATCTGGCAGCTAATTGTATGTAGCATCGATGTCGAAGCCGAAAGCATTAGCCTAAGCACTTGAAACAGTTGGATTTTTCGACGAGTCAGCTAAAGAGGCGACAATTGAAGGGCCAAGTCGCAAGTACCTCGTGTTCCCCGACAAGAGTCTGGCGATCCCACACCACCAAAGAGACGCAAACGAAGGTAATGAAGAGCAAAGCCAGCCTCTTGGGCCTCTTCAAGTAATACGAGGGGTTACAGTACCTCCACCCGCTCGACGACGACGACGACGATCTGACCCTAGCCATCTAATTACCACTCAGATCTCGAACTCCACAAGCACACACACACACTCCACTCCGACAACCTCCGGGATTTCACGACTCCGTATCGGAATCCATCGACAAGAAAGCGACAAGCTTTAAGGCCAAACCGAAGGAAAGAGCTTCTGGGTCGTCGTAATTTCCAGCAAAGGCAGGATCTTTGCGTAGCGGAATACGAAAAAATCGAAGAGCAGGAATCGGAGAGAGGGGAAAAAAATACCCAAAAAAGAAAAGAAAAAGGGAAAGCGTGTGATCGCTTCAGTATATATGGTGATCACGGATTAGATGGATCTCTGCTCAAATTCGGAGGCCAACGATGTGAACGGGGACGGAGAAAACAAGCAAGCACAGCGAGCGAGAGAGAGAGAGAGAGAGCATAGAAATTTTGTCTGCGTCCAGATCTAGGAGGAAGATAGTTTGGTCCCTGTCCCGGGAAGAGAGAGGAACATCGATTGAAGCAGTCAGAAGGAGAGAATTAAAAAAGATGATGTTGGACTAATGAAAGAAAACTGTCAGGTAATCATTATTAAACTCATTGATTATTACCTCTTCTTGATATTTAACCATCATGCGTGCCTATTGCAAACTCGGCACATGTCGGGGTGGGATTGTTAATTAGGAAGACTTCCATGACGAAGGGAACCCTAATGCAGTGTCATTGATCACAAATTTTACCTCCCCATCTTAATTTTTTTGCGAAATGAAAATCAATTTCGATCCCAATTTTTCATTTGCGGGAGCCACGGCAGAGAGGACGATAGAAAAAATGAAAATCTGAACGATTTAACGAGCTCTTTTTTAGGCATTTAATTTAGTTTTTTCGGGAAATGCTGTAGTGCAATGATCATTCAAGGGGATTTTTTTAATAGTAATAATTATAATTTTCTGAAATGAGAACAAAGTCTTTGACAATTAAATTTCCGCGCAAAGAACAAGTCCGAGTCAAGGTCCACCAAGATATTTTCCTTGCCCTTACTAGTCAAACGAAACGCGGTTGAGCCGAGTCTTCTTGCCCTGCGTTGGACGGCAATCCAATCACTGCGCCTCATTCTCAGCAAATGGTTCGGGCTACGGAATGGGTGGACTTGGAAGTCAGTGTCTGACGTTTATGAGCACTTGCTACGAAGCGATTGTCCGCTAAGACCGATCCCATACCGATCCTCAGATATCCTAAGCGCTTCGCGTCACTTAGCTCCGCCAGTGAAATGGAACGAAGCACGGAGCAAGGGAAAAGAAAAAGGTGAGAATTGAGTCGGTTACTGGATAGAAAATGATCTCAAGAACCAAATGTCCCGGCCTTCATTTACATCGACGAGCAAAGACACCTCTTCCGAATTTTTTACCATGTGAATAAACCACTGGAAGAAACCATCAAGAACAGCAAACATCCTATCGATGACAACAATCCCAATGTAACAGTATCTACAATTTGCCTGATGAGATGCACAACTGTCCGTTTTAGATACATTTCCCATGTATCCTCAGCTTTCACCATCGCCAAACTCGACCTGAACAGAGTCAGGATGTCTGTCCACATAAAATGAAAGCATGGACTAGGCTCTGAGCAGCTCGGACTTGGTCAGCTGTTCCAGAGACCACTACAACACCTTCAGAAGCCCCATGCTTTTGATCGTGAATGTCCACCATCGCACCTGAAATCTGTGATCACCCAGGGTCGATGAGACTACGATCAATTTAATCTTATTCCCGTGACTTAAACATCTGCTTACCTGTCTGATCTGATTCAGATTGCTATCATCCTCTCCATGTACATGCCCTAACAAATTTTGTGGGATCACAATCTCAATGGATGTGCTCGTCATCATGGGGCCTGGGTTTCCACTGATTGCAGAGATTCATTATCAGAAAGCCAGGATGATCAGACTAAAACATAAACAGGGAGAACTTTCTGAATACAGCAATCTAAATATCACACATGAACATCAAGTGTCCCAGACGTGCCCCATAATTGCAGTCAAGTTCAAAAAAATGGGATTTAAGTCCCTGCAGATTTGACTACAGTATTCTACTTTTTTGTTGTTTCTGCATTACTTTAATTCATTCACTGTCTAGTTTAATGTATCAGGCGGATGCATTTAGTAGGTATCTGAGTAAGCAACAAAGAAAAGGAGCATTACCTTCCGAAAGGCCAACTTCCTGGAGCCCTACTGGAACCAAAATCAGGCATTCCCCTAGGATGACTACCACTGAAACCCTAAAATAACTCCAACCAACAGAAATCAATTCCAGATGTAAGATTTGATGGATAAATCTTGTTCATTTGCAAGTTCATTGAGGGCACGTAGGCTTTTTCAAAAAGTGCAAATAACATACTTGTGGAGTCCACATTCTTGGTGAAGGTGGTCTGTCAAATGGAGGACCATAACCTGGTCTGTCACCCCCATAAGGATGTGGAATATGCTCTCTAGGTGGAATGCTCCGGTCCACTCCATGAGGAAATGGAGGCTGTAAATCAAAGGGTGGCGGGGGAGGGATAGGACGGTCCATTCCATGAGGGTGTGGATAACGGCCTGGAGAATGTGGGTTATGCCTCGGCCTGGAAAATGGGGGTGGCATTTCATTGAAGGGAGGCAAGTGTGGTGGGGCAGCAAAATTTGAACGCGGTGATTTCATTGGGAATATGGTCTCACGAATTCTGCCAGTTATATGAAACAGAGCATCTTGTACAGAATGCAAGTTTCCCACGACCTGCCAAAAACCACCCAGCTTTCAACATCATAAGCTGCATTAATTCGATAACTATGAACAACTCCTCCAGAATATCAACCAATGGATGGAAAAGTTGCTGATCTTACCTAGCAAAATCAGGCAGATTTACACTATGGATTAGATTCAAGAGCACGACACTTTAACATTTTTGTGATAAAGGGCAAACGAGACCAGCAGACTGGTGAAGTCAAGAATCACACATTACCTGCACAACCTCATGATAGTGCGAATCAAACTTTGGAGAATGTTCTTTCACAAAAACTCGTATACTGGCACCAGTACCCCTCTTCAATTCATTGATAAAGAAACCTCCTTTACCTACCAAGAAACCTATCTGCTGTGAAGGCACAAGAAGCCTCGCAATAACTGCAACTCCAGGTTCAAATCCAATCTCTGTAATTCTGTGATGCACGCGCATGACAGCGTCCTGTGCAGCAGAGCGTATTTGCTCTGAGTTCTGCAATGAAGGGTGAGAAAGAAGAGGTAAGTTTTTGATAAACTTGTAATAAAATAGATGCAGCAGACATGGTCACAATCCTTCCTCTCTAAAATCCAGAGAGATGCAAGAATGTTGCAGAAAAAGAGTTCAAATCTAGGACTGCCCGCAATTGCAGGTTTTACACTGGCATACCAGATCAAGTCCTCACCAGTCACCATTATAGTTTCACCCACCCAGAACAAAACAATCAGTTAATAACTTTGACCATGTTATTTAGTTCTCAAAAACCACAGCTCCACAAGATTCACCCAATTATTTGACCATATATCGTTCATTCCTTAAATCACCGCATATGTTTCTCATAAGGAAGATATGCTATAGATGCACACTCATTCAAGAGCATTCATGAGAAAAATATTTTAGATCATAAAACATCTAAGAATCTGCAGACTCCACTAAGTTGAATAAGTTGTGATAGTTGTTTTTTTTTTGGTAAGGATAAGGTGTGATAGTTGTTGCTGTAGAACATCTAACAAATTATTAAAAAAAAAAAAAAAATCTAAGAAAGAGGACTCACAAGGAAAATACAGCAAATAAATTTCAACTATAGAATAGGATGAACGTGCCTCTCGTGCGGAAATTATAATGACTTTCTCATCTGAATCTGGCGAACCATCAGCAACTTTGATAAATGCACCAGTCTCATTTTGCATGGCACGAACTACAGAGCCACCTTTACCTATCACACTGCCAACTTTTTCTCGCTGGCATAGCAGCTTAAATATGACCTCCTCTTCCACCACCATCCTACGGTTGGCTCCGATGACCTCAGGCCCAGAATAAGGAGGGTAACCCATGGATAGATGATCGGCGGCATGCCGTCCAGATAGATGGCCCTCTTTAGGAAAAGGATCCATATGAGAAGATGCAGAAGAAGGCAAACCTCCGGAAGCTTTAGCGGCTGTGGCACCTGACTTGGCTGAATCAGCCCTAGGGTTTTCCTGAAGACAACTTGAAACAGATAGGAGTGCTTTCTTCACAGCTGGGAATTTTCCTGTAATCTGTATCGGATTATCATAATTAAGACACACGCATACAGTAATTACCATATAAGGACCATTTAATGAGAAGCCACAAATTATACAGAGAGCAGACAAAAGTCGGTTGCATCTCAGCTGCATACAATAAGAGGAAAAGGCCTATTTACTTGTACTGTATTGATAGAATCTACTGCCACATCCCAGACTAAAGCCATTAACGTGGTACACCATATTAAGGGTCACACAACTTAATACTCGATTTTTATCATGACATACTTAATTTGCCGTGATTCCTTCAACAAACTTACCAAAATGCTTCAATGTGGAATGCTCCAATTTTCATTCTAATGTTCATCTTTGTTGGCATTTCTTCTCTCATTATTTTCTCTAGCTGTAAAATATAATGTGTATCATTGCCAGTGCAAGATCTTTCAAAGTAGTTAATTTTGTGACCAGTAAGGGGAGAAAACACATGGAAGCACTCACTAACTTGAGAGAATAAAACAGGAAAAAATGAAGTTTCATTATTGACCAACAAGAAATGCAAGATTAAGTGACCGTTCCCATTACTTCCAAGCGACATTCACATATTTCCAGTGCTTTATTTAAAGCTCCTAACTTTACAGCTGATATGTCCGAAGAAGATTAAACTTGTGCTCATTTCCATCTTCTGTTGCTAACAGAACTTTGTCATTATCTCCACACAGTAGAGAAGGTTAATTACCAATGCTTGTCCAGCATTGCCCATATTTCCAATCATAGAGTAACAAAATCAAAACCTCAGACACTTCTTTCTCAACTGCCTTTCTGCACATTATGCAAATACAAATATAAGCAACAAAACTCCCAGTTCGTCAACTACCAAGGGCTCAAAATTCAGAATCCTAATTAGGCCTAACTCATTTGATTTAACACAAAGCTACAGTAGCCAACAAAATTGAATAGTTTAAGAATAGTAAACTAATAAAATAATGTTTGTTTTCGCTTCCAAAAACATCTATCCCTAACCCTCAGGCACGTTTCCAGTCAAAACTATATAGTAAGAGCAAAATCGAGCACCTTTTTCTATACTCCTCATCCACACCCCATCAATATTAAAACCTACCAAATGTGCTAGCATGCAAATTCATTATCACCCAAACGTGTGCGACATTCGACTTTCAACAACAGCAAAGGGTTCGGCGTATTTAGATGGTATGCAAGCATAAGGAGCTCTATTAAACTACATAGTAAGAGCAAAATCGAGCACCTTTCTCTTTACTCGTCATCCGCACCCCATCAATATTCAAATCAACCAAATGTTTTAGAATGCAAATTCATTATCACCCAAATGTCCACAACATTCGGCTTATAATAGCAGAGGGTTAGATGTTATGTGAGCATAAGGAGCTCTATGAAACTACATAGTAAGAGCAAAATCAGGCACCTTTTTCTTTGCTCCTCATCTGCACCCGATCAATATTAAAACCTACCAAATGTGTTAGAATGCAAATTCATTATCACCCAAATGTCCACGACATTCGACTAACAACAGCAAAGGGTTCATCAAATTTAGATAATATATGAGTATAAGGAGCTCTAGGAATTTGCAAACAGCACAATCAAAGTGCAAATGCAATCATACAAGTGGCCAGAACAGAAACAAGCAGCACCTCTATCAATTCGTCTCTGGAAGAGGCAAAGGACTGATGATCCAAGGGCAATACGGTAACGGAAGCCCCACTCTCATGCCTAATGCTCTCGATTCTCTCTAAAACTTGACGGTCCACCTGATCACTCCGCGCCAACATCCTACACACCACGTAACCCCTGCCGCTTCCGCTCTCGTGAGGGCTCGAACTGCGGCTCGGATCACTCGATGCGCCGTCATCCACCCTATTTCGTTCCACCGAAACTATCTTCTCAAAAACCCTAACTAAAGCTCGCTGCGCCGAGGACAGCTCCTCTCGCCTTCCTACATTCGAGCTCGCGCCCATACCGCCGCTGGATTCCGAATCCGGGGCCGGATTGTTCCTGTCTTCGGGCTCGGTTAGGCTCGAGCTGGCGGTGGCGCATTCGGCGGAGGATATGAGAATCACCCGATCGTCCCGCGAGGAAGCCGGAGGAGGCTCGTCGAGGACGCGCACTTTCGCGCCGGCGAGGTCGCGCGAGCCGGAAACGACGCCGCCGGCCTTCGGCGCGGGGCAGAGGAGCCTGAACACGGCGCCGGCGGGCTGAGAGGAAGCGCAGCTGGGCTCGAAGCGGCGGCGCAGGCCGAAGGCGGCGGGGGGCGCCTGGCGGCGAAGGGCGCGTCCATGGGGAGGCGGTCACCGCGCGGTGCTCACGGCCGTCGAGCAAGCGTCGGGACCTTTACGACTCGTCGTATCGGGTCTGGTCGGGAAAAGATGACCACCGCTACTACGCATTTATTTCCGTGCAAATTCCTAAAGAACTTAGAGAAGAAGTTGCCAATAATCTTGACAAGCTTGAATCCTCCTTTGCATTTCCACTTTTACTTCAAAATGTTGGAAAGTTTAGGACAAAATTGTTAATCAATCAATTACTTGTGGTCCAATCATGCGAGCATGCATGGATTTTTCTAATTCAAGTTCACCGGGCTTGAGTCTACTTTTGTTGGAACTAAAATGTCTGTTGAAGTCGACGAGAGCTTTGATATAAAAAGTTTTGAGTCCATGTTCGTGTCGAGAGAACTCATTATTCAAGACCATTTATTTTTTTAATGAAGCAAACACGTTATTAAGCTCCTTTTTAAACATAAAATGTGGCGCTTTTTAAAAATATGTTTAAGAAAAATAATTATATTTTTCGATATTTAGTTTAAACATTTTTCAATAAAATAACAATATCTTTCAATGTCTGGTTTAAACATTAAAATGAACTGGAAATTATTTTTCATTGTTTTTGGTAAATAAAATCTTATTTAATTTTCCTAAATAAATATACATTATTCAAGCATGATCAGTTTGCGCATGGGCAATCAAAGAATCAAGCACAAAACGCTAGGGTCTCGAGCTTGAGCATGGGCACTAGAGTTCAAAGGCCAGGCTCTTTAGACTCAGGTGGCTGGGTTCACTGCGAAGAGCCCGGGTATGAGCATGGGTTCTTTGCCAAAAGGCAAAGTTTATGAGAAAAGATGCCCATAGTGTTTTCCGCAGCCACAACTGCTATAAAACTTTTATTTCCATCCAAATTCCTAAAAACTTAGAGGACAAGTTGCCAATTATCTTGACTTAATTCCTAAAAACTTATATTTCCATCCAAATTCCTAAAAACTTAGAGGACAAGTTGCCAATTATCTTGACTTAATTCCTAAAAACTTTTATTTCCATCCAAATTCCTAAAAACTTAAAGGACAAGTTGCCAATTATCTTGACTTAATTCCTCCTATGCATTTCAACTTACTTCAAAAACATTGGAGAGTCTATGACCAATTTGATAACCAATCAATTACTTTTGGCCCTTGAACTAGAGCAACCTAGTTTTGGAACTCGTAACTTCTTTTGAGTCTGTTGTTTGTATCGAGAAATCTCATTACTTAGGATCAGCTCCTAATTTTTTTTTTTAGCGCTCCTAATTTAAAGTATGAGATTCTTAGTTCCCTCATTTTGGGGATAATCTGAAGTGGCAAATAACTTTCTCTAGCTTAACACGTGTCTCGTATCTAACATAAGTCGGATTTACGGCACATTTATTTCGCAAAAATAAATTATTTTTGAAATTAATTGTTTATATCGCTTAAAATAATTACTTGAGAGAAAATATTTTTATTATCGATAACTATTTATGTCTAAACATTGTCGTAAAAGATTAGAATATATTTCGTTTACTTATTATTGTAGGCGGCACAAACAGTTATTTTTATGAAAGTATGTTTCGAATTACTTACTTTTTCAGAAACAAGCTCGACATTAAGTTCCATTTGTTTTGTAAAAAATATTAATTCATAAAAAATAATTTCAAATAAGCCATTTTTCAAGAAAATAACAATATTATCCTTTATTTCACCTAAAACACAAAAATGAAATGGAAAATATTTTCCGTTGTTTGATAAAGAAAATGTAATTTGATTTTTCTAAATAAACATACGATATTCGGGGTGCTACCAACTTGCACACAGGCAACCGGGCATGGGCACTAGGATCTTAGGCTTGATCCTCGACTTTTGGGCAACAACACAAGCACCAGAGTCCCAATCTCGGCTTCTTTAAACCCGGGCTTAGTCTCGGTGGACCTTGGTGGACAAGGCCCTGACCTTTAGACCCGGTCCGTCATCAAGGGTCCATGAACAAGCACTGCGTTCCTTGTCATGATGAAGAATTACTGGCCAAAACGCCAATAGCTAATCATATTTTGTAAAATAATTTGTGATATTGTATTCCTTTTTTTTTTTTTTTGCGGAAAACAATTGATTTAGAAAGCATTTTTTTAAATGATCGTTTGTATCGCTTACAAAAACGAATGAATGAAAAATATTTTTATAGACAACAAAAATATTTTCATAGAAATTATTTTATTAATGAAAATATTTTTTATTGATTAATTATTTCGAGCTATATAATTTATAAATCGTTCATTCTCCGTAAAACAAATGGAAAGAATATCATTTTTATGAATTTAAGCATATGCTTTCCGTTTACTCATTTTCCCAAGCGATCGAAATGTCAAAAAATGATGAAAATGTTTTTTCAAAAATGTTTTTTTGCAAAACCAACGAAGCTAGAGTGGAAGTGATTCGGTTGACAATGTTGTAATTAAGGTGCATTTGTTGTATCGCTTATAGAAATGAACAGATCGCAAAAATGGTTAGATATAAATTGTTATCAATAATGAAAATGAATTATTTTAAGTAATACAAGCGATTATTTCTAATAAAATATTTTTCCAAATCATATATTTTTTGCGAAAAAAAAAACGAAAAGGGTAAAACTACACTTCTTGTCCATAACCATGTGCATAATAGGGCTAATCGATTATTGGTATAGTCTGTAGAGATTGGAACCGAACCCAACCGAAGTGGACCTCTGGTCCTCAAGCGATCTAGTGGAACCAGTCGAGTTCAAATGAGAGAATGCCTTGAACTCTATGAGAGGAGAATAAGACCTAGAGAAATGAAAAGACCGAAAGAAAAGAGTAAGCATGAGCATCACGGGGCAAAAAGGAAAATCCAAATGAGGAGAGAAGGTGTGCACAAGACACTTTAAAAAAATAATGATAAAATAAAAATCAATTGGTTGCCCCCTCGGAACCCAAAAATGGACCAAATTGACTAATTTAGTTCAGTCGGAGTTCTATCGCCTATTAGAATCTTCAATTTGTCTAATTAGACATTTGAATATATACTGTTTTAACCAAGTTTTTCTTGCTTCGAATCCTTTTAATTAGTTATCCCGTTCGTAGGAGTTGATAAGAGCATGACATGGACTTAGGCCTCCGTACACTATCTATTAAAATGCGTGCCTAAGAACTCCGATGGAAAAATTATTTAAAAAGCCATAAACTTATTATAATTTACCTAATCAATCTCAACCTTTCAACTTTATTAATTAAATTCTAATTACCTTCACATTTTGCATTTTAAATCAATTCGGCCAATTTTTATTGAAAATCGTTGACATGAATACTTTCGGCGATTTCACGTAAGACGACGAACATTGACAATTTTTAATAATATATATTTTTTTCAAACTTATATCATGTTTTTTCTTTTTCTTTTCTTTCTAACCTTAAGCCGGCAAGGTCATCGAATGACCCTCACTAACCACAGGCTAGGGCCGACAGTCTTCAACTAGTCTAGGAGAGGGCATAGCAGCCACAAGCGAGAGCATCAGCCCTCGCCCGTTCTAATATATTTTTGAACTTTTTATTAATTTTTTTTCTTTCCTCTTTTATTCTGAACTTAGGCTGATGATCCTCGCCTAGCCTAGGCAAAACGAGGGTCAGGTCGCCCTCCAAAACCTCTTCGGCCTAGAGTCAAAAAAAAAAAAAGAAAAAAAGAAAAGAGGGTTTGAAAAGAAAATTTTCCACGCATGATGTGTAATCATTAATGATGATAAAAGAATTTAGGCTCACTCCATAAGGATCTGCCAAACTTTTAACGTTTTTTAAGTGGCTGTATCCACGTAAATACTCAATAAGAAAAAAAGTCACGTCAATCTCTAATTCGCACTCGTATAATTACATGATAGAAAGACGTTTGGTTCCTACGGCTCGATGGATTTGCCTGGTTTTAGGGCCATCAAACTTAAGCCCGTGTTATTACGAAAACCTCCACACCGAAAAGAAACGGACACGTGTCTCCGACTCCTGGCTCGTGAATACCATCCTCAAATTTCGACACGTCGGATTGCTTATCATTGTCCGACACGTTATCAGGATTGCTTAGATATTTGAGAAATAAAAAAGGAAAAGAATGAGAGATATTTTTTTTTTTACCTAACCACTTTAATCACCACCAGTCGCGAGGCGACTTGGCTGGAATCTGCCGCGACGCCGTTTACTGTTGAGCCGGGCCCCACCCCCTCGGGCGAGCGAACTGCAGCCACACAAAAGAGAACGCCGCCGCGGCGGGGGCCTTTGGATTCGAAAGCAATCGAAGCGCGACCGAACGTGTGATGATGGATGGGCGGTCTCGGCCAGTGGATTTTGACAAAAAAGGAGAGAGAAGATGCGTACGAGAAGTGTCCTCGCCCTCTTTCTTTCTTTCTTTCTTTTTTTTTTCTCTCTTTTTGGTTTCTTGGCAAAATCCCCATCCAAAATGAAAATATTTCGATTTCGACATTCCCCCAACCCCTCCGTCGTCGTCCACATCTTGCTGCGGATGGCACTATTTTGGAGTTTAGTGGAGCGATGCGGTGATAAGTGGGGTTATCGTGCTTCGAACTGCATGAAATTTCAAGTTGGTTCTCACTTACTGCTAAGTGCTTCCATATTATAGTGTTCATAATATATTCACCTAGTCAAGATTCACTAGTAATGGGAATTTTTTTTTTCAATGAAGGCGAGCAACCCGACTAATTTCTCTGAATTGCAAATAGATCTTTCTCACAGCAATGGGCAATTAGTTAACTATTAGGGCAAGAGGCCATTGAATGTCGCCCGAAAAAAATAAAAGCAAAAAAAACTTTTGTTTTCCTACCCAAATTTTCAAAAATTATTTGAATTTGAAGAAATTATGGAACAAATTAATCCACGATTCTACTAGCTAGCAATTGAAACCTATAGTAAAGTTTTGAGAATTTTGATCTAGACAAATCACAATGTGTGAGTTGTAAAATTCAAATCTAAAGTCATTTTGTTTCGTGAATTCATAAAAAACGATTACTTGTATTGTTTACGAAAATAAATATACAAAAATTATCTTTATCATCCACGAAAATTTTTAGAGATGAATTGTTTTGGATAATGAAAAAAAATTCATCGACTTATTGTGTTAAATGAAACAAGCGATTATTTTCGAAAGTTATTTCTTAGATTATCCAGTCTCGCCAAAACAAACATATCATTAAAAGAGAGAGAGAGAGAGAGTTAAAGATAAGAGCCGAGATGGACCAACTGAACCGCGCCGCGTCTCCCATTCTAGAACCGCGCGGGGGGGGCACTATCGGAAACACGAAATCGATGAGCTTCCCTCAATATTCCTCGTGACGTCCTTATTATTTTTTTTTTTGTCCTTTTTCCTTTTTCTTTTTCCGGCCGGACGCGAATTCGAATGGCGAGGACAGAGGCCGGGGGGGGGAGGGGCGGTCAAGCCGCGACACGTGGCGGTCGCTGGGGGTCTCTTTAAACTCTTGGTAGAGGGAGGATCTCGGGCTGTGTCTTGTCGTCGAAGGGGGAGAGAACGGCAACATCGGTTGGGACCGGGACGGTCGGATTGTGGCCGTGGGACTGCGCGGCCCCACCGCTTCGGGCATTGAGGGAGGAGATATTTTTGCCCGTCCCGACCACATGTATATATTTGAATATGATCACGTCCACGTCACTCCCCATTGCAAGTCCCTTTCGCCTTCCCCCGCTTCCGCCTTGCAGATTCGTCCCTTGACTCCCGGGGTTTTGCACGATGGCCCCTGACGTGCTCTAGAGGATTTATCATGCCCGTTCGAGATCGCGTCCAGGATTGGGAACTCTCTTTTTCATGTGACCAATCTGGTCCACGAGTGCCGGCTAATAAACTTAAATACGGGCTAATGTCTAAGCTTACCGTAATCATCGATCATTACATTACATGGGATAGTACTCTAATGATAAAAATCTCAGGGGTCTTCGGAAACATCTTATGACCTTTTTCATCCAAATGTAGAAAAGTCATTTCAACTTCATAAATAAATGAGAATATTTCTAACTATTTTGAATTATTTTATATGCTAACGCTTGTATGATACCTTTAATTAAAGGCATTCAATGGTATTAAAAATCACAGCTTCAATGCTGGAAAATAAAACGCGAAAAATACAAGTTCAAAGCAACCGTCCTCGCCAAATAGCCAATCATTTGAGAAGTCTTGCTCGAAGACTTCAAAGGAGTTTTTTCTTTCTATTATTTTTTTCGGATCGAAGGTCGAAGAAGTTTTCTCATTTTTTTATATCATCGAATCAAATGATCAGCTTTCATTTATTGGGACAAAACATCCATAAAAAAATTATTACACGGCACTTGTTCTCATCACGAGAATGCGCTTGTCCGCCCGCCATCCACAATGCACTTATTAAACATTACTTCGCTCGTACTAATTCTCGAGACAATTGGCCGGGGCAGCCGTTCAATTTTGGGGCGAGGGAGGGACTAGATTGCAAAATGTCCAAAGTCTTCGTGGGAAACTAGGTTTATGTGGACGAACTGGAAGAGGCGTGTTTTTATTCTAGTCCACCAGGGAGGCCGCGCTGACTTTTTTGCCCCTCTACCGAATACCGAGAAAAAGCAAAAAATATATCCAGCAGACACTACTTTATTTTTATCTACCGCGCATCGAATAGAACCACGTAAAAAATTCCAATATCCTACGCACGTTCGAAATTTTAAAAAAAAAAATTGGAATCATTCGGGGAGCGCACATTAAAAAGAAGAAAGAAAGAAGCGGAATTTCGCCGGGTAATATGCTATTTCTCACGGACCGCCCGGGTGATTTATTTAATGGGTTATTTACGAATTTACGATCCTGTCCTCCTGCCACCGCCTCCGTCGGCCCCACCTTCTTCTTTTCCTTTCTCTCTCTAAATCTCTTTCTCTCATGCCATTGCGCCCCCTCAGCCACCATATAATCTCGTGGTCTCCCTTCCTTCTCTCTTTCTAAAACCCCATTCCTTCTCTCTCTCTCTCTCTCTCTCTCTCTCTTCTGCGCCCACAGCTTCCGGCGGTAGACGAAGAAGAAGAAGAAGAAGAAGAAGACGGCGGGCAGCTCGAGCTTCGGTCTGTTCAGGTCCCCGAGCGGCGGTCCGACGATGAAACCGACTCCCTGCGAGCTCTGCAAGGAGGCCGCCTCCGTCTACTGCCCCTCCGACTCCGCCTTCCTCTGCCGCGGCTGCGACGCCCGGGTGCACGAGGCCAACTTCCTCGTCGCCCGCCACGTCCGCATCCCCCTCTGCTCCGGCTGCGGCTCCCTCTCTGGCCGCCGCTTCTCCGGCGCCGGCGTCGGGCCCCGCCGCCCCGCTCTCTGCCTCTCCTGCTCCGATCGCCCCTCCGTGGACGCCGGCCCTCTCTCCGCTTCTCCGTCGTCCTCGGCTTGTGTCTCCAGCACCGAGTCTTCGGCCGTGGCTCCGAAGAAGGAGGGCAGACGCTCGAGCGGAGGCCGGAAGCTCCAGAAGACCTGCGTGTCGAGCTCCCTGACGGACGCGTCCGGCCAGGGTTCCGATTCCCCGGCGAGGTTCGGCGGCGCGGCCGCATTCTCCGGTGAGGTCAGCTCGGGGAAGAGGAGCGGGGGGACGGACGATCGGAGAGCTGGAGCCGCGAGATTCCGAGAGACGACGCACGTAGATGCCAAGGCGGAGGGCGTTTTCGCGATCTGGTGCAAGAAATTGGGGCTGAGCGGCGCCGAGGCGGTCGCCGTCGCTTCTCGCGCCCTGCGCGTGATCGCGGGGACGCCGACGGCCCTGACGCTGCGAGTCGCCATGGCGGCGTCCTTCTGGGTGGCGATGAGGTCGTGCAAGGGCAGGGGGATGTCCACGTGGCAGAACCTGAAGAGGGTGGAGGAGGCGTCGGGGGTGCCGGCGAAGCTGATCCTGGCGGGCGAGGCGAGGCTGGTCCGCCGGGCTCGGGGCGAGAAGGCGCGGCGGGAGGAGCGTCTGGAAGAAGGCTGGGCCGAGTGCACGGCCTGAGCCCGGTGCCGCTCGCCTCGCCTCGCAATGCCGTATGTTCCGCTCTCATCTGTACGTCCGAGGTTAGGTTCTCCGTATAGCTTAGGTGGTGGTAGCAGGATAGCAGCAGTAGATCCAATCCCCATTTCCCAAACCGACCCAAGTTTTGAGGTTGTCATAGTTATTGTTTCTTCTTTCTTTGCTCACTGACCGGAAAAGAAAAGGAAAGGACAAGGAATTTTACAGTCGCCCTTTTGATGACCGGCCGATGTCTGGTCGCGTGGCTCTTATTACAGTATGTTGTATATTGCTTGATCTTCGTGTACATTTGTCGAATCAAATGAATGCGCTTTGATATGTGTGGATATGTCTTTGTCCCTGGGGTTCCTAAACAAAGTGCAATGTTATATTAGCTTCTTTGATGGGGCTCATGTGAGCCGTGGAAACGTGAGGTGGGGTGGGTCCGTTTCTAGCTATCTTAACCCCTGTGGAAAGGGACCCCCGCCTTTCGGTTTTCGTCACGGTCGGTGGCGACTCTATCTCGCGTCGATCCCGATCTCTTCTTTTCTTTTTTTTAACGATGATGTAAATCCGAATGGCCAGTGATATGCTGCAATTCGATGTGGTCACGTCACCCCCCCTTTTTAGCTCGAACCGACCGTGTGTTTTGGATGGCACGCTCGAGATGATCTCGGCCCGACCAATGATCTGCAGCCTCCGGAAAGAGATGGGGCAGGAAGGGCATGAGGATGAGGGATGAAGGATGGAGTGCCAGTGCGTGCGGGACAAGTGGGTGGGGAGGACATGATGAGGAGGATGATCCACCAACCGCAGTTGTTGGCTCTAATGATTTGCGTGAACGAGAAGCTATCATGCCAGATTTTTTCTTGCGCTGCCGCAGCAGCAGCAAAGCGGCAAGCAGAGAGCAGATGAATTATTTAAGGAAGAGAGGAAAGAGGAGACAGGGACGGGACGGGCGGGGCTGAACTGAAAGGAGAGAAGGAGAGGGGGGGGGAGAGAGATCGTTCGGAAGCGATGCGGCATTGACGCGAGTTGGTGAGCGGTGGTGGTGGAGGGGAGGGGAGCGATCTTGTGGTTGTGGACGCAGATTAAAGCTTCTTTGATAAACCATTCATTGTACAAAGAGAGGGACGGAGAGAGAGAGAGAGAGAGAGATGGTTTTGGGTGGTTTTGAGATTCTGCGATGACGTGGTCCACCGGCTTCGTACTTGGGACATTTCTTTTAAGGATGTCGGACTCCCGTGGGTTCGTTAACGTCACTTGTCTCGGTCGTCAATAAAAATCTATTCGCGACTCTTCGGAAGCACTCGGCACTCAGCACTCAGCTAAACATTCGCTTGAAAATTTTTGGCTATGCTCGAAATGGAGATGCTTTTTCATTAAATGTAATTAATGAGTGCTTGGAAGCATGATGCCAGAACTCGACCAAATAAGAAAGCAATAAAAAAGAGAGAGAAGCAACTGGGTTAGTCGAGTCCAACCACATGAGTTGGATCCAATTTGAGTATTTGGTTGGCTTGAGGCCCATTCATTGTTTAAGCTTTTCTTTGTCTTTTCCACGCCCCGTGCCGAGTGGAGATCTAATGCAGGGATGGCATTGGGTATTTGCCCCGCTTACTCACCTTTCCAAAAACCTAAGAAGAAAGATTGCCATTAGGCTCCCTCGTTCACGGTGTAGGACAGAGCATTTACACGGGGACCATCGGATGGGCGACGCGTGTCGTGCGTAGCATTTGCGCGATCCGAATCCTAAAACACCTTGATAATATCGGAAAGCACTTGCGCTCTGAACCAAAACCTAACCTTTACGAAAATGAAAAGTGAGTGGCCAAATTGTAAATGACTACTGAAGATTAATGAAATTGCTTTCTCTCTTCTCTCTTCATCTTCTTGATAAATCAATACATCAACCTGACAAAATGATGTTATGGCGAATCAATAATGAAATAAATAATAATCACCGACAAAGGCTATATCTTGTCTAGATTTGGGGTGTAAAAATTGGGAAATTCGAATAAAAATATAAATTGGGTGGCATTAATTAGATGTCGTAGTATTTGAGATAGAATAATCTAATAGCTCAATTGACCGAGTTAAAAAAATCAACTTCCAAAAGGCTTAATCTCAATTCTCGATGTCAAATCGACGCTCTCTAATTGACATGGTGTAGTCGACTTAGTAATAAGAGAATTAATTTAACCCTATTTAGAATTCAGGCAAATAACTATACAAAATTCTCACTCATTGCATATCAACAAACACCAATAAGACAATAAGTAAATTACAGTCAAATGTCCTTAGCTCTTGCTCTTTGCACAAGATATCATACTTGATACATATATATATATATATATATATATATATATGGATGTCTCTCGATTGACTTAATAAGTATCTATGTCATTGCTTTATTTTTTCGAAATTCTTCCTAAATGGAGTCTATCCAATACTTCTAATGTTGTGTCATCAACTAGCCAACCCTTCCAACACGAATCTAGTAAATCATGACCTACTCCAAAAACCCAATTTTCCTTTTTTGGCAAATCAAAATCCTAGTCAAACCCCAATGGTAATAAACCTGCATCTTTCGGAGCTGGAGCATGACGTCGTCCCCGTGCAACCTCAGTAACGGGAGGAACACAGCACAACGCCCCGCTTAAACCCACCGCAGCGCACACAGCAAACAGCACACTGCACGAGCGTCGTCCCCTTTTCTCGATTCCAAAGTTCTCAGCTTTTTCCTCAAGGAGCGCTCGTCCGTGCGTTGCTTTCTTGATCCATGGAGGCCTTTTCGAGCGCGGTCTTCGCGTCCCGAGTCCCCGAGGCGCGCCCGGTTCTGGGCAGCCCCGTTTGTCCGATCAGGCCGCTGCCCCACCAGGGAATTGGGTGTCTCCGGATGGCCGAAAGTTGCCACTTTGGCGGGCTCAGAGCTTGCGCCCTGGCGTCCCCGGGGTTCGGCGAGGGCGCGGAGGATAGACCGTCGGATAACGGGATCGATTTGATGCCCGAGGATGCCGTCTCTTCTTCGCAGGTATTGCTTCAGTGTCTCGGAAAGTTCTTGAGTTCTTTTCTCTTTTATTGCCGTGGTTTTGATGACGATTTTGTGCGTGGCTCGTGTTGCCTTGATGGGGTTATGCTTGTTTTGGCTTGCTTGAGAGATGGGTGGCAGAAATTTCGGGAGAGAATTGCAAATGTGGTGTGTTCAAAGCTAAAGAGGGAATTGGTGTGACTAGAATGCTGTAACATAATCGTAAAATATACCCGCAACTCTTGTGCGTTTTTTTTTTTTTTTTTTTGCAAGTTGGCTTGCAGGAGGAAGTCTTCGATCCAGATTGAACATATGGAGGTATCTAATTGTAAAGAAATGAGTTTGATGTTAGGAAGTCAACGACCGAGCATCTATGTAGTACCAATGACAAACAAGCTGAAGACTTTCTGGCCTATACATGATTTTTTTGGGAGCAAGAATATGTTGCCTATCTGCCGGCTCAACAACCTAGGTTCTGGAAATACTGAACGCACCATCCAGACTAGGGATAAGATGAGTTCTGGATTAATGTAATCAACAATTGAGATGTTTCTGTGAGGAGAATAAGAACAAATGATGTATGGGGAGTCTCTAGTTACTCGTTGGGAATGGTTAAAGTGCTTTTGTTTTATGCTGTCACGTATTATGACATTAGTGGTCCAAGGTAGAGTCGAAGTGTCCCAGAGAATTATTGTTTTAACTAAACAGCCTGAACTCTGAAGAAGCTTCCTCTTGCCGTAGGTTGGTAATATTCTCTGTTTTCGTTTCCATTTTGCACGTGGAAGCCGTTCTTGCCCTTTGTCATGGTGGGTGGGGCTGTAGCTTTTGATCTGAACTTGTTGGGATAAGTTTGTCTTTGGATCAGATTTTGCTGAACATATCAGGTCTCATAAATTTGTAGTTCGGGATGATTGTTCTCCAATTGTCGGGTCAAGGAGAGCAAAGCCTGGAGTCAGACTCTTGGATGTTTAGATAGTTGGTGAAGTGGTTCATTTAGCTGGATACTAGAACTAATACACCAATCATTGTTGGAGAAAAAGTATTTTTGAGCTGAATTGGCATATTGATCACTTAATGTACTCGTCCGTGGGCGCTTTAGAGACTACTGCGTGTAAGAAAAGCTTTGGTATCTTAACTCCGTGTAAAAATATTTTCCTCCTGGTAATGTTTGCTATCATTTTACTTCTCAGATGTGGAATTTGCCTTTGATGAGAAATGATAGCAGTTTGAGTTAATTTTCCCCAGCTCATTAACCTTGGCTTATTGGGATAATTTCTGCCTTGTGACGCATGGAAACTGCTGTTTTTGTGCAGTTTATTTTGTATTTCTTCGTCAACCTAGTCATTATACATTTTCTTGTCTTAAGGGTGATGTGGGGCTGAACCAACACAGCGCAATGAATGTGGATAAAACATTGGAGAATGAGATGCCTCTTTCAGTCCCATATGGAAGTGGCACGAGGGCTGGGCTTTTCAGAACACCAATATCTGGTGGGGTCCAAAGTGCAACCTCGGCTCATGGTTTACCTCGGCCAGCCTTGGCAGTTCGCAATCTGATGGAGCAGGTAATTTTTTATTCTTGCTCGTTTCTGTCAGTCTTCAATGAGCACATATCAATGGAAAAACCTCTCTTTTGGCTTTTGTTTCCCTCCCATTTGTGCTATTGTGTAGATTCTTCTATGCTCAAGCTGACACGTGTGATTCCAGGCCAGATTTGCTCATTTGTGCACCGTAATGTCTCGGATGCATCATCGACGGGAAGGATACCCATTTGGTTCACTGGTGGATTTTGCACCTGATCCCATGGGCCGTAAGTCCCTAGTATTCCTAGTTTCAGTTGGAGACTTAGGCATTGTTTGAAATGCTAGTGATATGTGGTGAACTCTCTGAATTGTGCACCTTACTCGAGTCTTAACACTATGATTGATTGTTAGTATCTGGTGGAGACCAGCCTCCTGTTTCAATGATGAGGACCAGGTCAATGACTTTCACTAAAAGAGTTTGAAGTATATTTTGCATTTGGTCTATCCATTAATTTAGACTACGTTTATGAATTTTGAAAACTTCATTTGCCACATCAATATTTCCCTGGTAACTTCAACTTAACATGGTTGACTTGAATATTTTGTCTCAGTTATGATTTTTATTATTGTCTTTTTTCTATCATTATTTGTAATAGATATTGCCTTCTTTGATGTTGTAGATCCCATATTTTCATTTTCACCCTTGGCAATCCACACAAGGAACTTATTGGCAGACCCAAGATGCACCCTAGTTGTGCAAGTAAAGATTCTTTTCTTGATGGTCTGATTATGAATTTCTCTTTCTGCGGATTTAATTAATTGGCTGTCCTTTTGTCCCCTCAGATACCTGGATGGAGTAGCTTGTCAAACGCGAGGGTGACCATTTTTGGTGATGTCTATCCCCTTCCAGTAGACCAGCAGGTGACCATTTTTGGCTTGACAAATGCAAGGCTCTGTTTGAGAATGTTGTCTTATGGATTTTAATAATTTGTCCCATTGAACTATTGGGAGTTAGAAATGACCAGAGATATGAATTATGTGACTCGTGACCTAATTTTCCTTTTTGTCTTATATTGTGGTTTTAATCGGCTACTATTTGTTTCCAGTACCATGCATCTGATAACACATAGCATTTGCATAAATTATGTGGCAAGAAAGTGGATCCCTTTATCGATACTAATTTCTCTGGATGATATTCATATTTTGGTTTAGTTAATTTTGTTTATGAGCTTGCGTGCTGCTAGGAATGGGCGCATAAGCAATACATTGCTAAACATCAGCAAGGGCCTTCCCAGCAGTGGGGGAATTTCTACTATTTTAGAATGCAGAATATCAGGTGCGTCTTTGGTTTAATCATGTAAATGCTATCCTTAAAGTGGAGACATGGATGTTATGTCACATATGTTTATCTTTGATGATGATAATCTTTGCAAAAGCAAGTTATCCATTTCCTGTTTTCTTTTCTTTGTGGTTTGGTCAAGGCTAGCCATTTCAAAAGGGCTTCTAGATTCTCACAGAGAGCTAAGTTTTGATCCAAGCAGGAACCATTTACCTACTGCTGCCTGTGAAAGGATGATGTTGATTACGAAATAAATTAATCTCTCATGGTCTAAAGAATGATTTCATTTGTGTTATGGCTATTGGTCATAACAATCCCATATCATGTTGGAGCAAGCTCTACTTTTGTGACTGGAGAGATCATATCTGGTGTGACGATTTATAACATCTCATTTCCAATAAACCTTTGGTTGCTTATTTGATATTACATCAATTTGGTCTTATAATCGACACTTCAATAACATATGCTATCTTTGACGTGTGAAATATAGCACTTGCGTTGTAATGATTTATTTTAACATGCATTTGGACAATCTGAAAGGAAAATAAGTACGTTACACCTTTACCATTGGGATCGTACATCAATTCTTTTTCCTGTGCCTTTTGTGACTTACTCTTCTTATCATTATTTTGATGTCTTAGCGTGGGAACTAACTTTATCTGTGGCCATCAGTGATATATACTTCATTGGAGGCTTTGGCACTGTTGCCTGGGTTGATGTCAAGGAGTATGAGTCCTTAGAACCTGATAAAATTGCAGTTGATGGAGGCGAGCAAAATTTAAAGGTTGAACCGTTAAACTTTACTTTGTGAAATAAAGATTAGGTTGTTGCAAAATATGTGAACCATCTTTTCCATGTATTTAATTGATGCAATTTATCATTGCCATCATCATTGCTGTCGTAGAACTTATTATCCGTTTTATTTATAAAAATCAGAAGATAGTAAGGATTTGTTGATATAGGGCTGTATGTGGATATACTCATTTATCCTTCCTGAATTTCGCTGGACAAGTTATTCTCGTTCTACTTGCATCAGAGGATGAAAATTATACGTCTGTTGAAGCAGGGGCTTAATAAGGTGTATGTCTTCATCTCTAGGAACTCAATGCAATATTTTCTAAGCCCTTGAAAAAGCTTCTGTCGACTGAAAGTGAGGTAGACGATGCTGCTCTTATATCAATAGACAGCAAGGGAACTGATATTCGTGTCCGGCAAGGTGCACAGGTACTCGTGTCATGTGAACTGATTTTGCTCTCTACATGTCGCTGGTGGTCCTTTAATTAAATTTATACAGTTCTTTTTCTGCAGTTTAATATACAGAGGATATCATTTGATGAAGGGCATGCTGTCGAAACCTTGGAGGAAGCCAAGGCTGCCCTGTGGAAACTAATCGATAAGGGTAAAGTGCCATATTTGCAGAAATAGACGACAGGGTTGATGTCAACGCAATCTTGATTTTTCAGGTCCTTGTTCACCAAAGAGGTGACCAGAAGCGAGTGATGGATGACAGAGCTACCGAGCCGATCATTGCATCATTAAAGTTTTGCTGTACTTGAATATGTTTGTATAAATTAGGCAATGAGAGTAAAGTAATTAGGTACTCTCGGGCTACTATAGTTTGTTCTTGCTTCTTGGCAATCGGTGATTTTCGGTAAACTGGTCTCATGTTTTTAGTTTCTCTTGCGGGATCAAACTCTTGGAGAGGATGGACCTACGTGGACTTTTAACTGCGCTCTATCAGACTCTTTCAGCACTGTCCCTTTGAGGAATACCAGTTTAACAGGCTGTGTTGGAAGTAGTGAGGATCGTGTTGCGAATTTTTTGAGTTCCATAATAATTTTGATGATCTAATACCATCTCTACTCAAAGAATGATGTCTGACTGCTGTTTTGTGATTGACAACTGAATTGCTTTACATCGCCCGCGGGCACAAGATGGAGTTCAAAATGTCACATCCGAATTGCAGCACGCTGACGAGGCCAAAACCAAGAAATGCAACACGCCAAGTAAAGAAACAATCCTCTTGATTTGCAACATAAAAAGACAAGTCTGCTCAACAACGTGACATTCCCCCAACTACATCAAAGCCCACCCCCGTCACAAGAGCTAAAGCCTTATAAAAATATGGTAAAAGAAAGAATTTTTCTTAAAGCTATACACGAGAGGGAACAAAAACACTTCTCAATCTTAAAATCATCCCAATCTGACTGCCCCATGTAACTATGAAACATCGCTACTACCGCCAGCATCAACAGAGCAAACAAAATATTTGTCGAGAGAAAGAACGGAGTTTCCACACACATAGTGCTACACAGGTATTACATCGATTTTTGACGTGTCTTCACATCTCAGAACAATGCCATCAAGGCTTGCGGGAAATATACATCGCGCCCATTGGCATCCAGTGGTAAATGGCTCAGGGGGAGGCACGATCATGAGCATGTTTTCATTCCTCTGGACGATACCCATCACGCTGACTGTACTGCCTTCTTTGATGTACCTGCGATAACAGCAAAAGCAAATGTGACGTCATCATGCACTGCTTTTCTTCAAGTGGCAGGTAAAGCATACACATGCATGAGTGATGAATCCCTTAAATAGGGAAATCTCAAGGACCAAACCACAAGGGTAACCCTTCGTAAAGGACAGCATTCTGATCAGTTCTAATGAGAACATAAAGCATTACATATGTTCACGTCCACATGGTAGTTGGAACTACTGGGATAATTAAAAACGAAGTCTAAAAAGCACGCAAAATGACTATACAGATCAGAATTTAGCATAGATAACCCACATTTCTCTTCAAATTCATCTTGACATCCCTGGACGCACCAGCGACATGCTTATTTATTTGGGAAAAAAAAAATATGGACAGATCTTATTCTGTCTCTTAGCCTAAGTATGCCCGACAATTACCGCAATGACTGGGGTGCATAAGAGACAACATTAAGCGGCACTTATGGGTTCCATAAAAGATCCCCACGTGCTTTATTCGCTCGATATTCCGATACATATTATCCATTAAAGGTTTTGAGGAAGTTTTACCAAAATATTCACTGCCACCAAATGCTATCCTTTCAGATAACGTATCTGTCAAATGCGAATACTATAAAAAGAAAAAGTCCAGTGTCAAATGCTTGCCAGATAGCTCTAAAGCTAGAGTAATTAGATGCTGAGACACAAGGCCTACTAGCACTGGAGACTATGCTCCTGGCTGAAGCACAACAAGTAAACCATGTGGCAAAAAAATTACGAAGCAGAATTTACAAGTGAGGAAATCATTTAACATGTTGAATACGTGTTCTTTATGGCTAGAAGAGAAGGGAAACAAAGATATATGCACTCTCCTACACAGATGATCATGATCAAGATTACACCAGGCTACGAGACAGATATTTAGGTGCTCTTTACCCTTCTTTCAGTCGCATCACACGGTCATCACTTGAGAGATTCCTCTCCCCCAACCACCTGACAAACTCAGGAGACATGTCCTTATTTGATGGATTAACATCAATGACAATCGAATCATCCACGTAAGGAGTAACCCGTGCACCATAGCCAGTTTTGACCAAAGCTCTCAATCCAGACTGGAAATCAGAGATGTAGAAGTCCACAACATGTCTCTGTTGTTAAGCAAGAAGAAAAATAGCATTTAGAAATGCCAAAACCCTTTAAAATCTGCGAGAGCATGCTGCTTTACAGCCCCGGAGATTGTTGAGATAAAACTCAAAAGAACCAAACTTGGTCGAGGGTGTGAGATCCAATCAAGATGATGATCAATTGTTTGTACCTCTATTGAAAGGATAAGCCATAAACCAGAAGTGATGCATTAAATATTTTTATAAAGTGGTGTCAAGAAAAACATTCAGAAAGAAAAGGTTTCCAACAAGAACTATAATTCGAAGAAATGAATCAACCATGGGAACAGATTATAACATGATAATACGATAAAACATACAATGATGACTAACTTATTAAAACAAATTAATGATGTTAAACTTACTTCTGCTGATCTAAGTCCCCATGTAAAACGGCGATGTTTAGGATTGGCTGCTTTTGAATCCCAACCTCTATACTCATACAAACTTGTAGATGTATAGACACATCTAGGCACTCTATGGAAAGATGACTGAAGGGGCACATTACCACATGTGATCACCTGTAAGAATTACAAATGATTATAAGGTGAAATCGAGGGGATCCCTACTTAACAGAGAACAAATGGGACGGACACAAAATGAACTTCCTTCAATAATGAGATGGACACATAAATTACTGAACACAGCTTCCAAACTTGACTGAAATCCACATACATCAAAATGCCAAATTCACCAAAGCCTTGATTTGTGCTCCCTCCCTCCCTCCCTCTCTCTCTCTCTCTCTCTCTCTCTCTCTCTCGCACGTGCGCATGTACACAAAGTCATTTCGTGCTTAGTATTTACCCACATCATCCCTGAGACATGCCTAGGTCTCTACATTCCTCATCCCCTCATCTAAGTATAATTCCGTTTTACCAACATAGGCTTCCAAAGCTTCATATAAAGGACCCCTAATTTCTCCCTCCTTTCTTCCACCTTTGTATATATTGTAAATGTATTGCCATTTCTCTTAAAAGCTAATAGAGCAAACATATCTCATGTCCATATTGTTTCCTGACCACCTTCCAGATAGAAAGTTTTAATACAACATTCCAATAATGTCAGCCATCAACTTATCAGAGTGCAAACAGGTTTCACTCTGTAATGGTTAGGCTCAACTAACAATGTCCAGATAGAAATTTCAGGAAAACACATCCACATAATTCCAGCATAGAACATGCAAATCATGATCCTACATGACCCATGAGGATTTCGAAAGTGGCATACCCCTGAGACCTTCACAAACTGGCCATTTTTTGCAGTTCTGAGATCGCTATCAGGATAACGTGCAATATAGTCTGTGATAGCCTTTCGTCCCCTGCAAGTATTCCATGTGAACAATGTGGCAACCAAGGCAAAGAGGACCACGACCACAATTAGAAGAATGGCATTGCGAACAGCTCCAAGTATAAAACCACCAGCAATAAATCCCATCACAAATATTAGAATCACCGACCAGATTATTGACTTCGGCAGGTTCCTCATGAAAGATGATTCATTATCTTGGGTAAGAGTAGTAACAGCTTGAAGGTGAGCAACAGAGCTTTGAAGCTTCATTGACCCAAGAGATTCAAGTGGCCCAGACACTTTTCGAGGGGCCCCAGATGAGTTTAGTGGCCCTGAAGAGATAGGACCTGATGTGATGAGACCTGTGGTTGGAAGAACTGGTGGGATAGGGCCAGAGTTTTGGCGTGTAACTCCACCAGATTGAGGACCAGAAGACTTTTTTATAGGTTCTCCATGCTTATTAAGTGGCCCGGAATTCGTCTTCTTCATTGAAGCAGAACCAGACATCTGACCAGAAGTTACAGGACCAGATGCAGTGTAGCTTGCCCGACCCGAAGTATTATGCATGATAGGACCGGAGTGTGAAGCAGCCCCACCAAACGATCCAGTCCTCGTAGGGGCACCAGCAATAGGTCCCGATTTCCTAGATTTAGAGCCATCCATAGGGATGTCAAACATTTTACCCAGTTCTCCAGATTTTTTTATGTCACCACCTGTATAGGGCATGGCGACGGAACTCATGGTTGGAGTCTTTTCTTTCGGCTGCTCTGGCCGCCCTGATACGTATAGGCCATTGCTTAGCTGATGAGATGGAAATCTCGAACCCATCCAGCCTATATAGAGGGCCCCCGAAGAGACCAGAGTATATACTACAGATCAATAGGAGTTCAAGTACCAGCAAAACTCCTGCGGAGAAGAATGGAAGAAACATGCCGTTTAGTAGACTTACAGGAGACAAAAGTAGAAGCAATAACAGGCATACCCCATCCTGAGGATAAAAATGTCAAATGTAAACACAAACTCGACACGCGACTGATGATAAGAGAATTTAAATAATGAAGAATCATCAGCTGAAGAATATCTGTGAACTATCATCTGAAGTCACAATTTAAAGATAAAACAGCTGGTCTGGGCTATACAATTTTGGGAGACAGAAAAATACAGAACGAGGAAAATGATATCTAAAAACTTCGAAAAGCACAAAGCAACTAAGTATAGTGACATATGAAGCCTGTTTGAATATTAGAAGTACATAATGGAAAGTATTAGTTGTTAAAGCTTTCGGAAAAGGCAAAAAGCATGTAATTGCCAGATCCTATTTTGAAACCAGTTCAGCAGATAACCAAAGAAAACTGCAATGTGAAGTCTGGAATAGCAGCATTAACAACCTATGACTAGATCAAGCACATAATTTCACAAGTCCAAAAACACAAGTTTAAACAATAATCACGGAAGAGGACTAAGCACCCACCAAACATAACATAAAAGGCAACAACTACGATATCCTGGAAATAAAGGATAAACTTGCCATATGCTTGACACTATCATCACCAGGGTAGCCAAGTGTTTCTCACAAAAACAAAGAGGCCAAAGAGAAAAGGAACCATATCCAGGAATAGTAGATGGTATGCTAGCCAAACCAAAAAACTACAGTAGATACTAGATAGTATGTTTTTATGAGATGGAACCACCTCGGCTCCAATTTCATAAGGTACTTACTTCTTCACACCAGTAAAAGGCCTGCAATAAAAAAGTCATTTTGGCTATTTCGGTCCCAAATACTAGCAATCAATAAGAGTAATATGGTGATTGCGATTCCAGAGTCAAAGAATACGGTCCCCTTATAAGATTCCTACAGAAGCATTTCCCGAACAAAAAATACCTGCTGCATTCCCCCCCTAAAAAAAGGAAGAAACTTGTTAAAATAAAGCAGATCTGGAGTGAGATTACAGACTGAAGTCAAAAGCGCACCGTTTGGATCGAGAGAGGTTTCGAGCAATCCAGAAATGAAAAATCCCCCAAAAAGAAAATGCTCAAGAATGCGTCATCACCCCGCTCTATACCCGAGATCCAATCGTTGAGCTGAAGCACTCAACATTTTTCAAGGCTGGGAATGTCGCATTCCCTACACTACTTTCTTTCCCCATTTCCAGCAACCCCAACTAAACAGGAGCTCAGATGGGGAAACGAGAACGAGAAGAAGCGGCCAAAGTAAAAGTCAAGAGATAGAAACCAGAACACTAGGTAAGAGAACCGAGTCGAACGGTTAAAAAAAAAAGGGTTGGCTCCGAAAGGACTCGCTACCCAACTCAAGCTAAAACGAAAACCAACCAAATGGGCACGACCAGATCTGCATTCTGAACATACCCAGTAGTAAAAGGGGACCGAAAACGAAAATTTAAGAAGAAGGGTATGGACAAAGGCGTTAGAAGCGGCCATAACTCGGGCAAAAAAGAAGACTTTTTGTCCCTCAGGAATTCTAGAGTTCGAAATGCAGCGAGCCCAGGAAAGGAAACGAGAGAGCGAACGGACCGGACCGTACCTGCGAAGAAGAACCGCGCGTGTCGTCAAAGGAAGAATGGGGGCGGGGGATCAAAGGGAAGGGGACCGGGTGGAGCCGGAGCGGAACTGAGATCTCGTCGACGACAGCACACTCGCACTCACAGTCGCCATCTCCATTCTCTCTGCTCTCTCTCTCCTCTTTCTCTCTCTAGAGGGCCGCAACAACCGGTGGTTGTCTTCTTGTCCGGCAAAAACCACCAAACAAACAGCCCCCCCAGGTTCTCCACCCTCTTCTCTCTTTCTTAAAATAAATTTCTAAAGAAATAAGGGAATAAATTACATCGGAGCGAGGAGCTGAAAACACACCTTCCAGCTTCTCTGTCTCATCATGTCCTCTCTCTCTCTCTCTCTCTCTGATCCTTTTCTGCTCCAAGGACCAAAGTGACCTGATCGTGCTGTTGAATTGTCGTAACTGCCCCCCCTCGCCCGGCGGTTTCTTGGAAAATTCCTCGTGGACAGACGCGCACCCACACGGTCGACGTTTTAAAAATCCGGTCTTGATGGTCGGTTTTCCAGCTAAAGACTTGGAGGGGGGCTTCGAATCCGGCATCCGCGAATTGCGTGCTTTACCAGCGGCATTTGGAATGACGGCGGACGTACCAAAATCGATTCTTTTCAACTGTAGATAAGGCGATGAATATGTATGCGAAGGCGACGTATTGCTCCTTTTGACGTATCTTGTAATCTAGCATTGCTCGTGAGGTCATCGACAAATGATTCCAGTATCACCACCCGTAATTCGCTGTTTTGAGCTACTCCCCGATCTTTCGAGTTAGTTTGATTAAGGAGGGATCCTAATTTATCACATTATAATATACCTTACACCGTATAAAATAGCAATACATTTGATATGGTAGGAAGGAGCCAAAGACTCTCCCACTTATTATATTTAGGTGTTGACATTACATGGCTCTAACAATTATGGATCTTGAAATGGACATTTCACCCCCAAGTTGTAGGATACAAGGTATCCGTCATGTGTTGTGCCATGTGGGTCGATTGCAAAAACCAAGCTTTCGAAGCAAGAATCGAGTCTCCACTCCTACTCTTAACTCTTACTTTCAGACTTTACACTGCCTCTTTGCAAGGTGTGAGAGTCTGATATGAAATCGTCTCCACCCCAACTCTCTGAGAAGATGGGAATTAAAACCCCCACCTCTTCCTTTCCATGTGAGAAGGGTAGCCACTGGGCAAATCCCAGTGGTTGGGGAGCTTCGTTGGCGTGTACAAAAATTAGAATAAAATGTGAAACATAATATGAAGGAAAAGAGTAACCCTTCGGCAAACAGCATATACACAACATTCACTGCACATGAGAGAAGAACAGATCAGTCAAAAGCTAATTTGATAAATCCGAAACTCGAGAGGCAAGATGACATGCTCAGCGAATACCAGGACTTTCTTGACTTACAACATGGAGACAGTCTAGCCTGTCGTCGAAGCCCGCGGAATCTACAATGAAATCCCCACCCATTACAGAGGCAATAGCCTTATAAAACATGAAAATAAAGAATTACCTCCAAGCTATACACAGAAAAGTCAAAAATAGAGAGGGCGAAAAACCCACTTCTCCATGTTAAATCACCAAACTCATTGCACCATATTATCACTATGAAACATCGATATTACCTTCTCACATTAATAAAGCGAACCACGTATTTGCCTGAGAACAGGAAGACGAGTTCATGCCGATCTATCACACGGGGATTACATCGATCTTGGACGTATCTTCGCATCTCAAAACAATGCCATCGAGACTTGCTGGAAATATACATTGTCCCCATTGGCATCCAGTGGTAAATGGCTCGGGTGGAGGCACGATCATCACCATGTTGTCGTTCCTCTGGACAATACCCATCACACTAACTGTACTGCCTTCCTTAATATACCTACAGAAGCACCAAGAGCAGAATTTTCCTCAGAGCTGATTATGTGCACAAGAGCAACAAATCCTCCATAGCATCAGCTTAAGAACCAAGTCAATAGGGGTATCACTTCAAAAGGATATGCTTTCTGACAATATATGCGTGTTATGTATATAATGAACTGTAATATGTTACTTATGGCTTGATGAAACCAAAACCCATAAATGCACGTGGTATATCCTCACCCTTCTTTCAGTCGCATCTTACGATCGTCGCACGAAAGATTCCTCTCCCCCAACCACCTGATGAACTCACGGGACATATCCTTGTTTGATGGATTGATGTCAACAACAGTGGCGTCGTCGACATAAGGAGTAACCCGTGCACCATAGCCAGTTTTAACTAGAGCTCTCAGTCCAGACTGGAAATCCGAGATGTAGAAATCCACGACATGCCTCTAACATTAACCAAATAAGATGGCGCCATTAGAAGTGCAGAAATATCCACACATCAGAGAAGTGACAGCATATTCCAGATTCGAGCCCATCGGGACTAGAAATAGGCATATGTGGCTATAGTAAAAACCAAAGAAATTGTCTAATTAAAATCAAACTTATTGACGATGGAATGAAACTTGGTTTTAGTTTTGACATATATGAGAATCATTGCGAGCTGTTTCAACCACATCAACGAGGCCATTACAATGGTGCTAATATCGAGTCCTTGCCTCGTTAGAACTTGCACTGTATAATGGGTAAAACGTATAGCCAAAAGGCCACATGACCAAGAAAGATGTTCGAGACTTGAAACAAATGCACATATTTTACAAATAAAAAAAATCAAGCACTGACTCATTTTTAACAAACTAATCAATCATGAAAAGGATTCAGAAGATGAAGATGCAATGAAATACACAAGGTACAGGTAGGAACTCACTTCTGCTGATCTAAGTCCCCATGTAAAACGACGATGTGTAGGATTGGCTGCTTTAGAATCCCAACCTCTGTACTCATACAAAGCTGTAGATGTATAGACACATCTAGGCACTTTATGGAAAGATGATTGAAGAGGCACATTACCACATGTGATAACCTGAATAAATTATGCATGGTTAAAAAATCTGAGAGTATAAATCAAAGTCATTGAACAGAGGAAGTGCAAGAGAACCGTAAAGATTAACTCCTACAACAATGCACAAAATGCTGAACATAGTTGAGTAACTCAATTGCTAAGTATCATCATTGATAAAACCACTAAATCTCTCTTTCCCTCTCTCCCCACATCAGACTTGCATACATCTGTTTACTCTCTTGCGCCCTCATCAAGGCAGTAACAAGGACTTGCATAAAACCACTAAACTTTCAGTTTAACTTGAATGTCCTCTCTCTCTCTCTCTCTCTCTCTCTCTCTTGCTCCCCCCCAACCCCAACACCAAAAAGAGAGAGAGAAGAGAGAGAGAGAGAGAGAGAGAGAGAGAGAGACTTGCATACATCTGTTTACTCCCTTGTCCCCTCATCAAGGCAGTAACAAGAGCAACGCAAGTCCCCAGAAGTATTAGCTTCTTAACCCATAGTCTATATTTTAAAAAACCTCATGTCTAAGTTTAAACACTCAGATTTGACCATGTTTCCAGCTAAATGGTCTAAATACCATCATCGGAATGTACCCTGCATCTTTACATCAAAGTGCCTCGACATTCTCAGCTCCAATGGTTAGGTCAGTGATGCTGTTATTCCATCTTTGCGACCCTCCCCACACATTTAACTTCCAACCCTTCTTCTGCTCAGGGTAAAACTGTCAATGTGGTGCATATAAAGGTAACTCCAATTTTTGCTTCTACAAGCATACAAGGATTGCTTAGCGCTATCCACTAGAAAAGGAAAATGGCCATGTCCAAAAACCAAAAATGATTTGCAGAAGACTAGTACATGCCAGGGTACAAAAAAATCATCAGAAAAATCAAAGAACCGCAGGAAAACTCCGTACTTTACAGAGATTTGAGATAAGCATTTGGATAAATGGAGACAAAAATAAAACGGCACAATATAAGGTTGATCTGTGCCCATCCCAATATGAAAAGTTAATTAAAACTCTAGCATAGCAAGATTAATACATACCCCGGAGACTTTCACGTATTGGCCATTTTTCGCAGTTCTGAGATCACTGTCAGGATATTGTGCAATGTAGCCCGTGATAGCTTTTCTTGCCCACCAGGTATTCCAAGTGAACAATGTAGCAATCAAGGCAAAGAGAACCACGACTACGATCAGAAGAATGGCATTGTGGACAGCTCCAAGAATAAACCCACCGGCAATGAATCCCATCACAAATATTAGAATCACTGACCACATAATTGACTTTGGCAGGGTCCTCATGAAAGAAGATTCGTCCTCTTGGTTAAGAGTGGTTACAGATTGAAGATGAGCAACAGAACTCTGAAGTTTTACTGATCCAACAGAGTCCAATGGACCAGATACTTTTCGAGGGGCTCCAGATGAATTTAATGGCCCTGAAGTAATAGGTCCAGAAGTGATCAGACCTGTTGTTGGAAGATTAGGAGGGATAGGACCAGAGTTTTGACGCGTGACTGCCCCAGATTGAGGACCGGATGACTTTTTTATAGGTTCTCCATGTTTATTCAGAGGACCGGAATTTGTCTTCTTCAATGAAGCAGAACTAGGTATCTGACCAGAAGTTACAGGGCCACCTGTGGTATAGGCTGCTCGACTGGAAGCATTATGCATGATAGGGCCAGAGTGTGACGCAGCGCCTACAAAAGATCCAGTCCTTGAAGGAACGCCGGTAATTGGCCCTGATTTCCGTGATTTAGACCCATCTGTAGAAATATCAAACATTTTACCGAGTTCTCCTGATCTTTTTATGTCACCCCCTGTATAGGGCATGGCAACGGAACTCATTGTTGGAGTCTTTTCTTTTGGCTGCTCTTTTCGGCCTGACACATATAGGCCATTGCTTAACTGATGGGAAGGAAACCTGGAACCCATCCAGCCTTTCTAAAAGAGCCCAGGAAGAATTGCCACAGTCACGCACAGCTCAATCCAAGCTGAAGTGCCACAGAAATTTCTTCTGAAGATGTGGAAATATGCAACCTTTAGGAGCACTTCCAGAAGATTGAAGCTGACGTATCTTCCAGAAGATCACAAGCTAGACCTAGTCAACCATACATATGCAAGGATGAGATCGTTGAGAGCAAACTCAAAATCAAGTAAGCTTGACATGAGACTGCAGATGGGGGGAATGCAGAAGAAGCATCGGCCCGAGAAAACTTGGAAACTACAATCTCAAGCTACAATTCGGAGCTAAATGAGGAAGCATATGCCCCAGCAAAGCTAAAGGATCGGCAAATCACAGCACTTCACAACAATCTTATTCTCGAACTATGCAGAAGATAGCCAAAGGTAACAATGAATCGAACAGAAGTTTGATAGCAATATAAGAAAATCGAACTAAGCAGAAAATTTACCACTCGCCCTCAAAATCAGAGATCAAGAACTTGAACAGACACCAAACAAACTTAAGCAATCAACAAGCAGAACAACGGGCGAAATTCCAGGAGAAGAAGGGTGAATTATCAAATCAAGCGGAATTCACCAATAAAAAACTGACCAAGCAAGCAGAAGCCAGACAGAACGGGTAGAGCAGATCTGGAATTGATATCACTCCACGATTCAGACTTCAAAACATCGTTTTGATCGGGCAAAAAAAGGAAATCCCCTTAAAACAGAAAGAGAAAAGGGCACAAAGAATGGGAAAAGAAAAGGGCACAGGGATACAACATTGCCAAAAAGATATGCATTTCTCCATGTCTAATTCTCGAGATCCAAGCACCGAGTAACAATTAAGCTAAAGCAATACAAGATTGCGAGGCCGAGAATGGCCCGCATCCGCTGCATTCACCCATTACCCAGAAACCCAAACCGGAGCTCAAATTCAACTACCCACCAAAGCAAATGGAATCAAGAACGAGCCCCCGAGCCAGTCAAGAGGCACGACCACTGAGACAGCCAGGCGTCCACCCAGATCTGCAAGCGGGGACCAAAGAATTCGAGCAAGAATCCGATCAGCCGGGGGGGCGAATATCTCCGCGCGAAGGTGGCGAGCGATTTGTAGACGCGGGGGGCCAATCAGAGGGGGTCGGGCGAGAAAATGGAGGACACAACACCGACAGCGACAGCAATGGCTGCTAACTAACCGCACTCGAGGGGAGAAGAAGGCGAAACGGGTTTTGCACACGAAAAAGAAAGGCACAATAAAAAAGCGACCTTTGGGAGGGGTTGGGTGAAGTGGAAGTAGGAGTGAACTGGATTCACAGCGAGGAGCGGGAGAGCACAGAGAGAGAAAGAGAGAGAGAGAGAGAGAGAGTGATGAATCCGACGAATCGGCAGTCACAGGTCGCTCTCTCTCTCTTCGGACAGCCGCAACAGCTGGTGGGTTGGGTTGTCTCGTCCGGGGGACTAAAGCGACCCTCCTGCTGATCATCAAACGCGCCCCCACCGAACTTCCTTAAACAATTCGCGCTAATCATGATCATGGTCATCACCAGCCCATGTAAGTACACCCCCCCTCTTTTCCCCTCCTTCCTCCGAAAGTTTCTACATTTTCCCCCGTCCAGGGTTACGTGCAAAAATCGCCCCCCGTTTCACGTGCATAGAACACGCCGTGGAGATCGGACGGGCATGTGTAAATTCGAGCGAATTGCTTGGTCCCTTAGACGACAAGATCCCGGGCAATTGGTTAAGTCCCCCGAACATCGATAAGACGAAGGCAGATGTTTTTTTTTCTGCGGATTTGTTTTATTGTTCATCTTTTGATCAAACGGCAGGGTTTGCAAATTTGAAGTCCTGCCTACTCGATCGTTCTCTTCTCTTTGGCCGTTTTGTTATATTTTCGTCGTTTTCAGAACTCCTTTTCTACCGTGCAACAACCAAAATGTGATGTGATAACTAATGACAGGCCAATCAATGAAAGGCCAGGCGTAACTGAAACTGCAACAATGTTCAGAGACTTTGATGTGGCATAGATTCGATTTCACGTCTCGTCAATTGTTTTGAATCGAGGCATTTCGAAGGAGAATGAAAACTCCATCCGAAACAAAATCGAATTCGAATTTAGATTTCGATTGTTTTGCAAAAATGAACGATTGCATTGTCTTGCTTGAAATAATCAACCAACGGTTCTTGTTTGCATATCTTCACGAACGATGAAAATATCTTTCGCTCATCCATTTTTACAAGTAATACGAGTGGAATTTTTAAAAAATATTTTTCAAATCATGTACTTTCTACATAGCGTTAAGAAAATGGCTTTCAACAAATGCAAGCTTGAATTTCCTGTGCTTTATGATTAGGTGCCAAGTAGGAGTAGGAGCACAAGTTACGCAAAAGATTGGAAAGCTAACCTAACGAGCTACCACCCGCATCATTAATACAGTTTTCACTTCCACTATGTAAATGTTATCTTGTCCATTACACTAGTACTAATGCCAACAGCAACATAAATAGAACAATTCAGAAAACAAATGGTCCTGGGACAGTGCCAATGTCTGCTTTACAACCAGACGCAAAATGGGTCGTGAAGAATGCGCGCGGTGATTTAAGAAATGTTTACCCAAGACAGCTGGAAGATGGAGGGAAGCAGCAAGCAGAGTCAAATTCTTCACGCCTCGTTCAAACCGTTGATCGGACTAACCAGGGATCATGTCACGACTCTCTCAAAACGATTCGAAGTCGTTCTGAATTGAAAAATGGCCCCACAGCGCCTTGAACGCTTCCACACCGACAGCCCACTTCCTGATGCTGACCGGCAATCTGCCAGTACATAAGTTTCACCTCAGCAGCAAAGAGTATGCCAAGTTTCACCTCAGCGGCAAAGAGAATGCCGGCGAAATCCCGGCACCTCTTCAACATGAGAAAGCCGATCCACCTCTTCTCATGCCAGAGGTCAACATGAAGTTTGTTCACACGATTTTCATCTCGAACGCAATACCGACGACACTCGGGTTTAAACATGAAAATATGCCGAAAAACTTGGAAAATGACAGGACCAAAGACGTTTCCATAATTTCTGTCGAGAATCTTTATCTTCACGAACCGAACATGCACATGTTCGGAAGACAGATGGTTGTTTCCCATTCCATTTTCAGGTAAACGGAAACTGAAAATATTCTGACTTCAAACGAATCAGGCCCCAGCAGATGACTTTCGCCTCGGGAAACCAGAGAGAAGCAAATACATGCGGTAGTGCTGCATCAATCTTTCCATGTCGTGTCATATCTCACAGGAAAACCAACAATGGAACGAGCTAAACCCACATAAACATTAACATTGCGTACAAATTAGACTTATTGGTTCTCACTGGAAGAAAATATTTAACGTTATGTACAAACCTTGTGAAAAAAAAAACATCTTACACGACTATGTAGCAGTACAAAGAAGAACGATACATTTTGCTTGGGCGGTGAGCAGCCTCGAAGAAACTACGCTGCCTTTCACTAGCTATTAACCAGATCATCTGTACAAGCTCCCCTCTGACCACTTTGCCTGTCCGTCAGTTGATACATCAGCATCCTTTGGACTTCCTCGAGTTCCTGTGTAAATATGTTTGGATTAGTTTCACAACTCCGCAACAGACGGTTATCTAAAACATTAGCAGTCCAAAAAAGAATCAGTTTTTAGTGAGACGAAGAAATGAGCAATATCTCGAGAAAAAGAATTCCAATGCGGTATGCAAGAATTCCAAGTGCATACATATTGGAATAGGAGTTTGTGTCTGCTTGGAGAGGTTAAACATTCAACAGCATATCTCAAAAGCATACACATCCAATGCTGAAGACAACAAATGCACAGCTAGTTGATCAATCTCTCATATCATCACCACACAGTGGACTCCCCCACAAGAGTAAAACTATACCCTTCCAAAACCAGTAGGCATAATGGAGAACAGCAGATCTTTCGACGAAAACACGCTGCTATACTGATCATAATTCAGGGAGCAGGGTGATCATCTAAAAACCACACGTTTAGTCCTCTTAAGACCTGTCTTAGCATAACAACAACGTAATTATCAACATTGACAACCTAGGACTTCGAACCATAGCCCAAAATTCAACCTCTCCCAAGTTCTTAGATCATCGGAGAACCTCCAACTCAACCGTTAAGCACCCTATTGAGCAGAGAACGGAACCCATCCTCCAGTACAATTAAAGACCCAGAAACCTCACTTGATTGAGATTCAGTGGAGCAACACAGAGGAAAGAATCACTCGATACAATGCCAGTCACATCTAAAAGCTGCATCATTTCTATTGGACTAGATTTAGCCAAAGACTAAAAAGAACAAATTCGACATGCAAATGTTGCTCCAAATAGGTTCCTAATCATCAGAAGATCAGTAAGACGCGAAAACCAACCGAGAGAGAGAAGAGGCTGCGTCACCCACGGTGCGAGCATCAAAAGCAGGGATGCAGTAGCTTCACCCTTCCTCATCCTCAGACTGAGACTCGCCGTCCGGCGTCTGCAGAGCTTCCTCAGGGTAAGCCGACGGAAGCGTGCCTGTGACAATCACGTCCACAGGGAACAACGATAATGATGAGCGAGAAAAATGACAAGACCTTCAACCAGCTCAAGCAAACGAGACGAGAGGAAATTACAATCGCGCATCGCGGATCCTTGCTCAACGAAATCGAAGCAGGCAAGCGACTAATCAAATTCCAAAACCTAGAGGGGCGGGAGGGAATCACCGTGGATGAAGAAGGAGGAGGAGGGCCAACCGTGGGGAGCGGCGGCGGCGGCGGCGGCGGCGGAGGAGGAGGAGAGGAAGGGGTCGCCGTAGGGGGGGGAGGAGGGGAGGAGGAGGAGGAGGAGGCGAGCTTGCCGATGAGCTGGGCGATGCCGCGGGACCTGGAGCGCGGGGGGACCCAGTAGGAGGAGCCGGGGCGGAAGGGGAGCCAGTCGGGCTCGGATCGGCGGACGATGAGGTGGTGGATGACGTCCTCCAGCTTCCGGAGGAGCGGGTCGGCGGAGTCGCCCGCGGCGTCCGGGGAGGAGGAGGAGGAGTGGCTGGAGTGGGCGCGGAGGGCGAGGAGGCGGGAGGAGGTCCCGGGGAGGGCCAGGGACGGGGAGGGCGACCGAGCCATCCTCAACATCGTCGAGCTTCTCAGACAGAGAGAGAGAGAGAGAGAGAATCTTCGGACGGGGGAGAGAGAGGACGGGAATTCGCTGGAACGAGATGGACATAGAGAGAGAAAAGAGACAGAGTCGGTTTACTTTTTAAGGCGGAAATTTGGGTTCGGAGGAGGGGACAGCGGATCCTGGGAGAAGCCGCACGATTTTGCCATTTTTCACTTCTTTCTTTTTCCATAAAAATAAAATAAAATCGAGAACCTGATGAATAAATTATCCTGCAAAACTTGAATTTTATTTTTGGATATATCTAAACTCAATTTTTTTGTTCCAAAAGAACTTTATGAACTCGATGATTTAGACAGCATCATTCATCATCAACTGATTTGTCTCTTTTTTGTGATCGTGATTTTTTTTTTATTGCCGTCATAAATAATAGCCCGTATATGTGCTCCTCATGTGCATGTGGTCCAAAAAATAGTCGTAAGCTTAAAAGCTTTTAGTTGATCTTATCTAGTACTTCTCACATACAAGAAGGTGCCTACTTGAGTTACTGTGCTCTGTGAGGCTATCATTAGAGCTTTCCTCCTATGTCTGTAATGATTCTTCATCCTGAATTTTCCAATCTATGTTGGAGAAACCCTAACCCCTTCCTTTTTCTGTAATGTTGGGACAAATTTGCAGCCTTTTGACATATATTTTGTGCTCGTGCTTTTTCGACTAGAATGCATTCAGAAAAGGGGCCAAACATGCATATGACGAGTAATGTTATATTTGTCGTCCATTCTTTTTTTCGGTCGGTAATGAGCCTGGGGGTTGTTGAGTCAAGCTGATCAAATTTTAAAGTATTTTGAAATAACCTCAAGTTTGAAAGGAATTTCCAAAAAAGGAGGCCACATCAAATTTTGAGTCAAAATGCTTGAGTTTACGAGATATTATGGAACAAAATCGAGTCTGAAGGGAGTTTCAGAATCGGGCGCTGGGAATTTTTGGAACTTCCCCCTTTCCTTTTCTGTCCTTGACAATCCCAAGTCTTCTTGGATAAGAATGTAGGGAAATTACCGACGCAAGTTCGGGTGGGATTTAAGGAAAAAATTAAAAAAAAAAAACAAGTACTGTTTTTTTTTTTTTCTTTTAGGTGCTGCTCGGGGAACATCGTCTTGTGCGAACGACAAGCAAACCGCCGAGATCCCCGCGCTTTGCACGTGATGGTCGAGTTGAGTCAGACGAAAATGTCGTGCGGCTCAATCTAAAGCTCTGTCTAATCTCAATCTGTGGGCGCAGCCGAGCTAGGACCATGGGCACTGGGCAGAGGCATACAACGCTATGAAGAGGCGCAGGTTGATCGATGGTACCCTTCATCGGGGTCATTCTAGATGCAACATGGCTTTTGTGATTTATCGCTCAGTTTGATCCGCGATCGAATTTAACATCCACCGATGAGAACGTGCAGGTTGGGTGAAACTCACATGCAAAATCCGGTCGTGTATAGGACATCGCGGACCGTGTGAGCTCCTCAAATGTCACCAAACCAATTCAACAAAGTTTTCCAGCTTCTCTCTCGAGACAAGCTTTTGACGAAATGCCGTTGCTAGGTCCTAGATCTACCTGTAGATACTTCCTGCATGGTACTTCACATATGGGGATGCATTTGATCAGACAATGGAAGCAACCATGGCAAAGCAAGTGGCAGAGTGCCCTGACCTCACTTTCACCCGAATATCTATTGGCAATGTCGAGCGTCGCTTCGCTTACCTGTTCATGGAACATGTTATAGATTTCTCCACAGTAGAATCGCTCAATGTCCTTTGACATTACTGCAGCGGGCATGCCCGGTATTTCATTGGGACAAGGAAGAGAGACGCATGCCCAAAGATTATACAGAGCGACAGAACCAGAAAACAAGAAAGACGAGGAAGAAGGAAATGCTTGAAGCACTCGCCAAGGGACAACGTCAAAAAAGTATAAAAAGTCTATAAACAGTTTCTTTTTACAATGATCCCGGACAAGGAGTACAAGCATATGCTCCACGTTAAAAAAAAAAGTTGCGATACAAAAGAGTTATCTTTTCCTCCTGCCCGCATCGCCATATGTTTGTATCAGTTTATACAATCAGATTGCAGAAGCATCAACAAATTATGAAAATCTGTATGGTGACCAACTCCCTTTTCCAGCCGTGAAGTTTTTGAAACCTTACAGCGTGTCACAAGCTCAAAGAAGACAACAATTTCTGCTTCCAAATTTCAAGCACATGTACAAATCAACCAACCAAAGGAGAAAATCGGACCTGCGATAAAAAAAGGAACATAACGAGCTTTAAGCAAACCGCAACAGTTGAAAGATCACAGACAAGTCAAAGAAAGAATCCGTGCAACTCATATGGAAACATGAACATAAATTGGAAGGATTCAAAAGCGGAACAGCAAGAGACCCAAGTACAAGACCATAAGTAACCTTTGGTAATATGACTGTCCCAGTTCCAAGAGATTTGACACTAGATCACCAGATTCTAGAAGACCGCAACTACATAGATTACTATGCCCATGCATGTCCTCAAGTAAACTAATTAGTCCTCGTCTAAGAATTTAGGAGATGAGTATGCATTCCTACACGGTGATATTAATGGATTTATTCAAATCGAGAACTGTATATCTTTCTCTTATTATATAGAATCATCTCCATTCTCTTTTACTAGGTCCAGACGATGCCTACTTCACTTGGAAATAAAGCTAACGAGAATCAGTTCGGAAACATGTCACCCTCAACTCAATTAGGCACTTTTCATGTCACTGCACTTTTCTTTTTGGTCTCAGTAACTTCATGAAAGCAGTTCAAATGTCATTGATGGAGCCATCTAACCACCCTGGAACTTCACACTAACACCTTTCCTTCCTTTTATCCTCCTTTGTTTCCCCATCACTTCTCTTTCATATGCAAAGGTAAAGTTAAGTCTCATGAAGAAATTAAGGTCTTATCAAGCACTTACAAATAGAACCAAGATAAATTAGGACAGTTTTTGTTCATTAATGTAAAATTGAAGACTCAATCAGACCTTCAAGCACTAGTGAAAGATAAAATACTCACATATGAACATGATAGAATACTCACAATTATCTTTGAGCTAATAAAGGCCCAACATTCGCAACTCTGTCACATGGCTAGGATCGAGTTCAGGGACATCCTTCATTTTTTCACGGTCTTCGACTACGTACTCCTGACATATAGAATGGGGATCATTCATGAGCACGCTTAATAATTTACAATGGGCACTGCCACAAAGGTTTAATATACGATATGTGCAAACATGGAATATGGACTTAGTTGACAAAAAGCCAAGCACATATTGATTCAGTTCCCATAGAAACGTGAGTGAACCAGAGATCATTGAATTTGGCCAATCAAGGTAAAAGATGTTTTTTGTTTCTCCTTCAACATGGACTTAATTAGCACAAGGGCAAGCATTTACTGATTCAGCTACTTTAGGAAATGATAGAAAACTAAAAATTGATGAATTTAAACGAAAACAATTTAATGTGTTCACAAAACATTAGAAATCCTAATTTGAAATTAAGAGGAATTCATAGTTCAAATGGTAGGACATTTGTAAAATTCTTGTTATGGCATGACATGCATTACATTGCATTTACATAATAGAGACTAAATATCGTCTCTCAATCCGATGATAAACACACTCCTATCGTGATTATGACATGCTCCGCTCTTTTTTATCAGTGAATACCAGTATTTATCTATACTATCATCTCTGAAAGAGGTTTGATAAGTAAAAGCGCAACGAATGATACCCTGCTGCAACAATCAATATGTAATTCATCAGCAAATTCAACGCTACTCCAAAAAATTTAGTAGACCTTTGTCAGTTCTTGTTTGGCAAGAACATGATAATGGCGTTCATTGATCCTCTGTCCACATATTATTGCTATAAAGAAGCCATAGAGCAAACCCACCAAAACAATAGCCAACACTGCACAAAATGCATACATTAGAAGATTCCAGACCTTCCAAAGTGATGCTCAAAGAAAAATTGACAATAAGCTATCCCAAAGATGAGATGAAGCAAATTCATTTTTCGGAAAATTTTTCCCACAAATGGAAACAATTTATAATTATAAGATGCATTTACATGTCTGCAACATTGACTAAACATAGTGACATACCCGTATTTCTTCTAGAAAGTGTCCTACTTTTAGCTACAAAGAGATTCTTTTAACTAGAAAGGATTCAACTTAAATGTAGGATGCGGAAGAATTATGTCGCAATGTAGCACGCAAGAAAGTGTAATGCCAATATTATATGCAATTAAAGTAAAATCACTAGTAATTGCAGGTAACCAACCCATACATATTTACATTGGTTCAAAATGGAGCATGCAATAATGCCATATTCCAATTATACTCAATGATGTATGCAAGCGTATTTTCATATGAGAGATGGAAGGAGGGAGAAAGATGATCAGTGGTAGAAGTGCCATTACCTGCCATAGTGTAGAAACCATATGGGTGTTCTTCGTAACCAAACATTTCCCTCAATTCCTCCCCATAGAACTTGTATACCAGCACACCCAAGGATGCAACAATCTGCCATAAAAATGCAGTTATAGTTCACTTTGACCATTATAAACCACTATAGATGGTAAACATCTGAAACAGGCAGAGAAGCACAGGATTTTAGTCAAACATATTATAGGTCAACATTTGATGTGTGTTGGACATGAGATGAAGATGCCTAAGCATTAATTGCATTTCTATGGAGTCTGGTTAACACAAGCGAAATAAAATCAGCTCTCCTTTAAGAGACAAAAAGGATAGCAGAATGTTTCAACTTTAAAAATGATCAAAATCTGAACTGAGCATATTTTACCTTGCTGTAGCAATATTTACAAAGTTTAATTCTCTGACTTTATGTCATAATTGAAAGTTCACTAGTCTTTCTAATCTATCCAGAATCAGCAGCAACAAAACCACGAAATTCTACCAACTAGAGAACAAGGCTTAGGAGTATGGTATTTTCAGACTACATAGACCTAATTCCTTCCTGAAAAGTCATACACGGCTGATCGACAGTGCTTCAAAAGAAAGCAGCAAGCAGTAAAATTCAGTTGCAGTATTCAGTGTTATTTTGAGGAAGAAGGGATGGGAGAGAATAACTAGGCTGGGCACCTGCCCTATTGATGTTCGGATTAAAGCCAATTGGAATCTACAATCATATGAGTACTTATACAGGAAAATATAATGCCAAAGCTAAGTGCAAGATTGAAGTTCAACTTAAAAGTGAAAGATGAAGTGCTATTAAATCCACGATAGCCAGTTGAATGCTGAAAAATTAGTATGTGAGCTTTCTCATCACAAATTTATTTATTAATGCACAGAATTAACTGAGAAGTAGAGTAAAATGCAACGCTTGTTGCCTTAAGCGGAAAATCCAAAGTATTAATATACCTTAAAAGCATATTAGTCCCAACAGATGAATTAAGGTTGATACACAGAAAGTTAACAGAAACCAATGATCATTTATTCTCTTTATATCGTTCTTGAAAGAAAGATTCGGTTCATGTTGCTAGTGTAGAAGGTTTTGCATGCACATGCCCTCAGATGATGTTCAGCAGGCTACCTTCCAACCATCCGCTTTTAAATGCATACCTATCTGGCATGATGCAAAATGCATTTGTGTCATCTTTAGTCGTCCAGCGTAAACCCATTCAAGAATCGACCCAAAAATTTCAAGTTCATTACCTATAGAGCAGACTTTTAATGCATTTAATAACATTATTATGCACTCATATGGATTGATCCAAGTCAATCAAGAAGTGGTTTGGTGAAAATAGAAGTATATATACTCGTTCAAATTCGAAGCTGACAAATTTTGCCTAACAAGCACCCAAACTGGACAAAACCCTTAGAAGTTAGGACAAGTACATTAGCTTTATGGGTCTTCACTGTCTAACAGCAATGTTAGGTTTGTCAACCTTGCAAATCATAAATAAGCTACATTAGAATCAATTTCTCAATCGATTATCCAGAAATATGAAAATCATTGATAAATGGTAAAGTGCTAATATGCGGAAGCATCAGTTCAAAACCAGCAATGAACAATATACCTTCTCCAGACTTTACAGTAGTCAATAATAGACTCCACTAATCACAATAACACGAATAACAGTGAAATTCATACCATTCAAATTTATGCAGACAATGACATATTCAGAAAAGTAGCAGGATAACTAAGCTAAGAGGTCCCACTTTCTTTCAATTTAACAAACACATCAAGTTCATTTGGCAAAAGTTATTATACCAGCTGAACGACTATAAATATGAGCGCGTGATCCCGAGCGACAAGGAATTGGAATTTCAATCTCAGCCACCAGCGATCAGCTGGCACATTTGCACGAAGCAGGAAAACTGCCCTGCACTCTGTACAGTGAGAAAAAGCAAAACCCTCCTGGCATGGTGGAGAAAGCAAACAAATAAGTAAAACTACTCCACATGAGATTTACAGAAATTACACTAATTGAATATATCCATAAAGCCATTCTACAGAAATGGCATCTCATAGAAGTTAAAGAAAAATCTAATCTCAAATTCTCATGTCCCCAATAGCAGAAAATTACATATCATCCCCTTGGCAATCACACTGAGTAGATTTCAGCAAAGGAACAAAAATATCACCTTAGTGGCCCTCCAATTATCAAGACATGATCTATGGACATACTTTTGGGTTCCTTTGCAATGGCAGGGGGCAATCAAGTCCTCCCCTAAAAGATTAACCAAAAAAAATAGCTTCAACATTTTGTGGCAAAATGAAGATGGTCACATACAACCTCAGCAATCAACTTCTTTTCTGATTTGAAAATAACAAGTCCCCTCCACAACTGTACCACAAATCTCCATGCACATGGAGAGAGAGAGAGAGAGAGAGAGAGGCGCTTTCCCACCCTGGTGACGAGAAAACCTAAGAATATAAAAGGATACCAAGAAAGGTGGCAAATACAGACCTTCATTTTCAAGGCATATGCGACACAGTGGTTCGTCTTTATTAACCAAACGACACGTCTCATCGACATCAAGATTTTCTAAATCATCGACAGTTACAGCAAATTCCCCTTCAACAGTTGTTATTTCGGATGAAGATGAAGATCTGTCAGATCTCTCCATGACATCAGACTGCTGCAAAATGGGTTCATTTTCTGAAGCATCTTCCCTATGACTATCATCAGCTGCTAATTGCATTGCGAAGGACAAAGAATCAGGACTGGACAGCAACTATCATTGCGAGCTCTATGGTTCCTGCTGACCATCTCAACAGCAGCTCAAGTGCCTGGAAGTCAAAGGAAAAGTTACAGCATCAGTGAAAGAGGATCCATTTTAAGTGTCAAACTCTAATCATCCTAACTCATTACTTCACGTGTGCATATTCACTAGTCGCCCCCAACATCAGACAGTTGATGTCTCAGTTGATTCTACCCTTCTTCAATGTGACTTATCATGGAAAACTGAAAGGCATGCCAGTGAAAACTTGAGGCTACTTTCAAATGATTGATTAAGAGATAGAAATATATCCAGATTTTTCGCTAGACTTCTCGAGTGCTAATTTCTGCTTCCATTCTTTAGCTCTATGCTAGGTAGTTCGCACCAATCAGCAAGATCTTAAGCCCATTTTTCACAACATTTAGCATAGAACTCAAAAAAAAACAATCGGGGCTCCACGCCCGCTATGGTGAATACACATCTAATATCTGCAGATGCATACTGCATGAAGAGCTTCGTTAGCTGCCTAAGGCTACGAAGCCCTTCTACCAAGACGGAAAGAAATCCCTGCCCCATAAGTGGTCGGCCATCCGTCCCTAACAAGAGGAAATTGGATGGATCAATAGCTGCCACGACCAGCCGCCGCCACCCAAAATTTAACCTCATCAGGATCAATCTCGTTGCTAGTTTGTCCGCATATATACAATTTTCGTAGCTATAAGAAAACGCACGGCTATACAAACATGCCACCTCCAGTCACGGAGGAGCAACTGAAGACGAAAAACTTCCAAGAAAACAAAACAACAAAATCAAGGCCAACCGCATTGCTCCTACTCGGATAATAAACCGAGGGAACGCAGGAAGGTGGGGGGCCAGCCAAGCAACCGGTACGACACCGAAAACCTCTCGATCACCGGACCGCAAGCGAGGTCCACGGGAACGCAATGCAGCACGGAATCGACGCAGGAAACCGAGGTCGGCGCCCCGAAGCCGCGACCGGGAATTCGGCTCGAGAAAGGTCAAAAGAAGCACGCGAGGACGCGAATGCCCGGACGAGGGCGGAGAGCGAGAGAGAGAGAGAAGGGGGGGAGGTTCATCGGGAGCTGACCTGCTCGGGGCCGAACATTCCGAGGCCTCGGCGAGATTACACCGACATGGACGCATCGGCGCGCAGGCAATTCGAGGGGCAATCTCGCGCCGGGGGGGGAGAGCTCGACTTCTAGGGTTTCGAGATCGACGCAAACGGACGAGAGAGAGAGATTCAACGACGCGACAAGGAAGAGAGCGGAGGAGGAGGAGGAGGGAGCTGGACTTCGGACGAGCCGAACGAAATGAAAAAAATTGAGGAGATCGTCGCTCTCCCGAAGTTGACTAAAATAATAATGGCGAGGGGGGAGGGTGGTCGTGTAAAGTCACGGGGCGGTGACGAATGATGGGAAGACGGGCCAATGGTAGGCGAGCGAAGGGCCAAAAAAAATTGCGATTTTCCCTTCTTCATTTTTTCTTTGTGTGGCATTGGACAGAGAAATTCTCGCTGCCGGTTCTTATCGTTCATTGCAAAAAACCACGTGCTTCGTTCGCGCGAGCGAACTCTATCCGGTCCCGAATACTGACCCAAAAAAGATTAAAAAAAAAAAAGGACTCTATCCGGTCCCGAATACGACCTGGTCCGGGTAAAACCTCCGCTCGCGCCGGCCCGCTCCGCACCAACCCGTCGGGTTGTGTGTTTCCGATGCGGGTCCCACGTGGCCCGACAGCAACCCATGCGAGAATTAATAATTCTTTTTTCCCCTACTGATCTCTGGTAAATGTAAATATTCGCTGGGATAACGATATAATTGATTCTCGAACTCTAATCTAACGTGCTATGTCGTCATTGAATTCTTAATTTATTCGAATATGATTATTAAATTTTAACTCGATAGACAGCATCAAACCTTAATTCGATTCCTAAACCACATGAAATTATCAAATATGATCTTTCAAATGATTCAAGTTCAAGGATAACATACACAATTTGAGGGTTAAATTGAATACATACCAAAAGTTTATGAATCAAATTGAACAAATTAAAAGTTTAAATACAAAATTACACATTGAATCAAAATTCAATGAATATATTGAACAAATAGACAATTTATAGATGATATTGTGTATTGTGTTAAAGTTGAAGAATAATTTGTGCTATTTTTCCAAATTTGTTTATGGGCATAAAAGGAACAAATTGGACTCTTATTTTATTTTATTGTTTTGGTAGCCTAAAGTCCCAAGTCCGGATTCATTGGATTTGGACGCGCATGCCCTCAAGATCTTCTTTGTTTTTCCGTTGTTGCCATTCTTCGGCCATTCGGGTCTGATCTTCCTTAAAAATACGAGGACAAAGAAGTGAAGTGGACTTCTGATGAGCTGGCCCAGGGGTCGGGTACGAACGATTTGTCTTTAATTATTCAGTCGAAATCCTGGAAAATAACAGGCACCAGTTTTCCTACCCGTGCCATCGACACGACGACACTGAACATTTCTAAAACGTTCTAGGGAACTATTTGAAGTCGGGGGACATATATAACATTGAACAAAAAGTTGGGCAGCGAATTTAGATAACATTGCACATTAAACAAAGGCGCGGGACTTATAATATCGTTATCCAAAATCAAAATCGTGAGGTTAATAGTTCAAAACATGCTACGATTAACCCAATAGTTGCATTCGAAGCTGGATTAACACTCTAGATTCGCAAGAAAGGCTCACTAGATCATGCGTTAGGATCAAGGTTGACCAACTCACTTGCTCATCACCTGCTTGACAATCGGCTCTTGAGTACTTAGATTCGCACTATTGAAATATATTACCTAATTTCATTTTCTCTCGAATCATAATTTTGTAATCCTAATTGATTGTAATTTCTATTGTAATATTATGTTACTATAAATGGCCATCCTATAAAGTCTACAAATAAGCTCTGTATAATTCATCAATAATATAAAAATTTCCCAACTTTATTTTCCGCTTTATCCTTACCATGGTATCAAAGTCATTATAGAAAAAAAAAGTGCCAATTAAGTTTATTACAAGGTGATGGTCACAACAAGATTATGTTAATCATGTCATGTTTGGTCAAACTCGCCACTCTTGAGTGTTGTTATGCTACTTTCTTTACTTTTTCGCAAAACTCGCACCATCATCAGACTAATTGCCTCAAAATAGCCAAATCCTAAAAAATTTAGTGTCGTCCACTACTGCACACGCCTTCATGCTCCTCCTCGCCGCCACATCTCTGATTCACTGACTATAATGATTCGGTCTTGTGAGGGATGGGAGCGTGGCTCTTGTCTCTAGTATGGAGAAGGGGACAAGAATGAATTGAATCCCACATTATTCGAGGATAGTGAGATAATGTGTTATATATGTAGTAGCACCAATTTTAACTACCAATGAGACTTTTTTAGGCGAAACCTAGAAGAACAAAATTGTGAAGGTATGGGGCAAGTGAGTCCTATAGCTCAAAGTAGATAATATCGTGGCAAGTGACGTAAGAGGTTGGCCTTTACAATGGTATCGGATTCAAGCCCAGTCGAAAGTGTGTGGTTCGAGAATGAATCGGCCGAAAGCTAATGGGCCTCTAACGAACAAATCCTGTGAGGGATAGGAGTGTGGCTCTGCCTCGAGGATGTCCTCCGAGGAGTTAGGACATGAGAAAATTCTCACTTTCGAATTTTGCGCGCACCCTTACAAGCGAAATCCATGTGCAACGCGCCTCTCACGTGACCCGCTGCGCCTACTGAACAAGTGACGTCATCCGCCACGTTTTAGCCACACAATCAATGTATGCCTGCCATTTCCAACCCCTACCGGCGACTGTTGACCACATTGACTTACCATAAGCCTTCGCTAATCAATCATTTACGAGCGTTGACTCCTATTGATGGAAGTTGACTAGATCGATGAACCTACTTTTCCAACCAATTCAACCCATTTTTGGCCAGTTCTTGGTATTTCTAACTATTCCTAAGATATTTCGACATCCTAAATTTATTTTTGGCTTATTTTCTTCATATCATCTTTGCAAGTATCGATTTTCATCAAACTCACTATGGAATCTACTGGGTTCATACTAATATATTGCATATTATGAAAAAATTGGATATTCACTATCCATTCAAACCATTTTGAATGGATTCAATATAATTTATGGACTCGAGAAATATTCAATTATCGTAGAGGACATTATGTCACTAGTGCTATCGGTGCACCTACTTATATTACTAGTGAAATTGAGAAGAAAACTAGGATAGCAAGAATTATTACATTTCAAAACACTTTTTGAGTCCTTTCATTGGACTTTAGTTTGATTGTCTTAATATAACAAAGGAAGCATGGGATCTTGTTAGCCAATATCCCACTTCAGATATTGTCAATATTGCCCATCAGTATATGTTGTTAGGGAATTGGCATCGCATCCATCAAAAGACATGTCGGTCTATTAATAATTTTATCCTCCATGAATGCTATATGGGATCAACTAGCATTATCTAAACCACAATGGGACATGACTTCCGATACTTGCAAGCTTGCTAGATATCATAATTGCATGCATGATATCCAATTTTTTTTATGGCACTTAATGATGAATTTGAACTTGTGCAAGCTTCACTTTTACATCAACATTCTTTGCCTTGTCTTGGGGTAGTTGTCTCAAAATTGTTGATTGAGGAGACTCGACTTGCTACCTTAAAGGCTTAAAGCTTTGTCCTCGCTTACAAACACAATGCTTGCTGCTCTTAACTCTTCCTCTTCATGCAAACAATATTGTAAAAATTATCATCGATCCGGTTATCTTGCATCCAATTGTTATCGATGGTAGCATAGGCAACCTATAAAGACAAACAACCAATCCGAGTATAGAGGTCCACCTCAACCTACACATCAATTCATCGATGCTATCACCAAGGGTTCCACCAAAACTCATCTGTTACTATATCATTAGAACATTTTTGTTTAGTTCTTCAAGAATTTAGTACTTCTGGCTCCTCTGTCCGTAGCACTTTTGCTCCATTGGCATTGGTCACTCCAATTCATGGTTCTCTAATTCCGACTGCTTTAATCACATAAGTTTTAATTCCAATTTATTTAAGTTAAAATCATTCACTTCACAATCACCTACTATTCATACAGCTAATAACTCACTTATGATAGTTAGTTATACAAAGGATATTTTGATGTGCAAGTTATCCTTACTTGACACATTCTTAGTTCCCATACTCGCTTTAAACTTGATATTTGAGGGACAATTATACAAACTTAGTTTTGGCATTTATTTCTCTTCAAATGGCTATCATATGTAGGATTTGCGAACTTGACAGACAATTGGGATTGGCCATAAAGTGGGACATCTTTTTAAGCTTGTTTCCTCATAGCTTTCAAACTCTTTCGCTGATTATGCTACCATAGTTTACATATGAAACTAGACATTCTCACTTAGGTTGTGCTTCTTTCTCTAGATTAGGTCCTTTGCTTTCAAACTAGACATTCTCACTTACTACTTGGTGACTCTGTGCTTCTTTCTCTAGATTAGGTTCTTTGATTTTCAATTGTCATCTAGGTTATGTTAAGAATAAACATTTTGATTGCTTAACTTGTAAGTTGGGAAAAGATCATGTTTTACTATTTGATCTTGTGACTCCGTTTGCGAAAAAGAATCTGATTAAAACGTATAGGGTTCGGGGGGCCACACAATTGATACACACGGCCGCACATATGCTCCCTTTGCTTTGATTCACTATGATATTTGGAAGCCATCTCCCAATCCAACTATAAAAGGATCTCGTTATATTGTGATCTTTATTGATAATCATTTTCATTATGCATTACTTTATCTTATAAAGAATCACAATTACTCATATCTATCGTGATTTTGTTGCTATTATTAAAATATAATTTTCTCAAGATCAAAGTTATCCGTACCAATAATGCCATGGAATATAGAGTAAGAGTTTCTTGAGATTATTTTCAAAATAATATTATCTTGCATCATCTTATTCAAGATCTTCCCAACAAAATGGTCGAGTAAAGTGTAAATATGGGCAAGTTTTAGATATTGTACACACTTCTCTTATTTTAGCATCTGGTCCAAAACAATTTTGAAACTTGTCATAGTGCTATGCACACTGTCAATTGTATCGATCACCTATTATGGGTAACATATCTCCTTACAAGCATTTGTACAGTAGTGTTATTAATTACAACCTTTTGTTGGTGTTTGTCTATGCTTGTTTTGTGCATCTACTTCCTAACAAATGCATGAAGTTATAATCTCGTGCTTGCTTATGTTTCTTTCTTGGGCATGGCATTGAGTGTAACATGTACATATGTTAGGATGTTGTCTCTAAGTGTCTATGCATGTCTCGTCATGTTACTTTTAGGAATACTAGATATTCTTTTCTCTCAATCTTTTGAGTCATCTCCAACCATTTGCTTCTTCACCAATGCTTGAATAGAATTATTTCTTGAAGAAGACACCCTTATATCTTCCTCTTCGAAATTGTCTTCTTCTAATCTTGATGTAGGTACATCTGGAGGTTACTTTAGATTTCTCGGACTATTATCTTCTTGAGCTAAATATAACATTGATCTTCTTTCTCAAGCAAGACTCACTCATAACAAGACTATTATAGCTCCCATTGAAACTAATGACAAAGATGTGATTCTTCTTCCAAATCTCACTCTTTATCAACAACTTATCGACGGTCTTATATACCTCACTCACTCATCTTGACATGGCCTATGTTGTTCACATTGTCAAGTAGTTCATGAGCACTCCATGAACCACGCATTTCGCTACTATTTTTTGAATTCTTCGCTATGTCAAGTGCACCTTAATTCACGGTCTTCACTTTTCTAGTCAATCTGCCTTAGATTTGACCTTATTCGAATGTTGACTAGGCTGGAGACCCTATTAATTGTGCTCCCCTACCAGTTCTTTCTAGATAACCCACTTATCTCATGGCACAGCAAGAAACGAGACTTCTTCGCCCAAGCCAGTACAGAAGCTGAATATCCTACTCTTGCTTACAACAACAGAATTATTATGGTTACAATGATTATTAGATGACATAGGCGTCCGTCATAATGGTGGAAGATACTTTATTGTGACAATTGAAGTGTTGTTCAAATAGCACATAATGATGTTTTATATGAACACACCAATCACATTGAAATATACCACGCTTCATGACACTGTTCATCTCATCTCCACTTCATTGGTTAATCAAACTGCCCATGCATTCACTAAGGCACATCCATTTAAGTGTTTTCAAGTTCTTTTCTCCAAATTCCAGTTGAATTTTTCTATGTCATATTGAATTTGAGGGGATGTTAGAAATATACTATATGATTTTGAGTATCTCTCAGATTGTAATAGTGTAATTCTGATTTGATTGTAATTTTTATTGTAATATCATGTTACTATAAATAGTCATCCCGCAAAACCTATTAATAGGCTCATACGTAATTTATCAATACATATAGAAATTCCATAGCTTCATTTTCTGCCTTATTCTTATGACACGCCACATTTCCACACATCAACGAACATCACCAGATCTGGGACTCATCATTCAGTCGCTACCAATCGCGTAATAATTGTCTTACCAGCTCGTGCACTCGCAAGGATGTAACACGATGATCGCACGGCCTACAACTATGATTTTGTCCGGTCATGCCACGAGGCGAAGATTTAACGGTCACGAGGTCTCTCGCATCTTCGAACAAATCAAGTGCTTTGGCTCGATTTTGTACCTTGGAAATGAGGGGAACGATGAGGAGGATCTCTTTCATTTCCTTATTTCACAAGCGGCAAAAGTAAGGAAACAAACCACCAAGTCGCTTCAATCATCGCTCATCGAAGATAAGCCGTGAGTCGTTAGATCTCGGAACGATGCATCTCCAGCCGTCGATTGAAACGGTTTTTCAAAACTTCTTCTTCACATTAAAGGATGCTTTATGCAGAAAGCTCGTAAATGCACCGGATCACGACAGGGCTACGGCCAGGAACCGATCCGTCGAGAAAACAGAGAAGTGCCCGAACCCGACGTGACGACGGGGGCCACGTGGCACGTTCATGTGGGTCGCCACCTAAGCCCATCCAAATGGTCCAAATATAGTAGAAATCGGAGGAAAAAAATAATAATATAAAAGCAACTGCTTACTGTACTGCGGTACAACTACGCATAACGTGACGCGATTTCATCGTCCCAATTTGGCGAGATTTATCAGGGGCGGGCCGGTAGGGACAACGAGAAAGATTCTCTCTCGGTCGCCGTCGTGTCGCCGTCGTCGCCAGTCACTTCGCACTCTGTCTGCCGGTCTCCGCTGGAGCTCCTCTGTATCGCTTTAGCGAAGTCCACTCCAGCAAGTCAAGCAGACTAGCTACGCAAGTCGCTTCTGTCTCTCTCTCTTTTCTCTCTCTATCTCATCAATCGAGTTCACTCCGGAACGGAGAGAGGCGGAGCCGAGGAAGGAAGGGGAGGAAATGGCGGAAGCGAAGACCGTGCACTCGCCGCTCGTCACCTACTTCTCCATGCTGTCGCTCCTCACCCTCTGCCCTCCTTTCGTCATCTTGCTGTGAGATTCTCTCTCTCTCTCTCTCTCTCTCTCTCTCTCTTTCTGTGAGGAACTCGCGCTCTCTTTTTCCGCGGAAAATCCAGCCGTCGCGTGCGATTTCGCGAACCTGCGTGTTTTCTGGTTCCTCCTCGAGCGGAGGGAGGATGGCGGCGGCGGCGGCGAACGCTCGCGAGTTCTAGATCTCGATTCGCGTGCTGGTTTTCGTTGCGACGTGCTTGATTGCGTGCTTACAATTTCCGATCTCCATATGGAATGAGCGTCTAACCTAGATTCGAGTCGAGTCGAGTCGGTTGTTTAATTCCCCTCGCGGCATTGAACGCTGAGCCTTGTTCTTAAGACAATGCCCAATCTTTGGGTCCGCTGAGCCTTGTTCTAGAGTAAAAGCACCTGTTACAGAGCGGTATGAACGAGTTGGAAGAAAGATTTGGTGCTTCAGCAATTGAGTAGCTCAGATAGAAAGAAGTTGTAGACTTTGCTCTGTCATGATATACGGATTTTTTATGCAAAAACGTACTGGGACAATCTGAGTGGAATTTTCATCCTCGCAGATGGTACACGATGGTGCATGCTGATGGGTCTATCGCCCAAACTTTTGATTACCTGAGGCAGCATGGACTGCAAGGATTCCTAGACATATGGCCTAGGCCGACTGCCGTCGCTTGGAAGATCATCGCTGTTTACGCCGCATTTGAGGCGGCACTGCAGCTCCTTCTTCCTGGAAAGACAGTCAAGGGCCCTATATCTCCTGCTGGGAATCAGCCAGTGTATAAGGTACTCTCTTTGTTGTTGACATACTTCATTTTCGCCATTCCCCTTAGTGTCACTCCTTGTGGACCATTTGATTATGAGTTGTCTTCTCTTCACATGGACAATGTTGACTTAAACTATTGGTTCTTGCAGGCAAACGGAATGGCTGCGTATTTTGTGACCTTGATCACCTATCTTGGCCTTTGGTGGTGAGTTCTTTTTGATTGAACATAAATTTATGTACTTCAGATGCAGCGTGGGTTTAGTTCTAGAAATTGATGTACTTATAACATTCTGTTTTGTTTTTCTTTTTTCTATTTCTCGAAATTCCATTAGAGATCTTCATATGTTATATTTATTGAATTTTGGGCGTGGGAGGGGAGCACTTTACCACGTGTTACATTGTAGAGAGCCAGTTTTAGTCAATAATTGGCTCATCCATGCATTTGTAATTTTGTTGAAAGGTTTCAATCCACAGTATCTACCAACATATCATTTTCCCTTCTAGGATACAATGAGCTTTCCTTTGTTGTCTCAAGTAGTTTCCTAGGTGCTGGACATATCCTACTGACAAGCTGCTGTGTAAAATAAATGATGTGGTATCAGTACCGTCTTCATCTTTTCTATGATTTCTGCGGTTCTTGAGTAGCTTTCTTAGTCTGAGCATATAACTACTTGGATCTATTTCTATAGTCTGTATGTGACCTTATTCACTATTGGCAATACATCCTCTTCATCTTTAATACTTGCTTTAAATGCCCTTTCTCAGAGGACTGAGTCACTGGTTATCATGCTTCAGGTATTTGGAAGAATCTAAGTAGTTTGCCTGGCTTTTTAAGGCTTTCTGTTACAGATTTTATGCTACACTGTGGAATTCTTTTTGCCACATTTTATTCATAGTAGAATTATTGTTTGGTTTCCTCTGTTGTTTGATGTCGTCATCAAATAACGTTTAGATTAACTTATCAATTTCCATGTTATTCTTTCAGGTTTGGGATTTTTAACCCCACAATTGTTTATGATCACTTGGGCGAAATATACTCCGCACTCATCGTCGGAAGCTTCATTTTTTGTATTTTCCTGTACATTAAAGTGAGAATGCAACCCCCAAAGAAAAGCTGACATCTCTTTCCTTTGGGAAAGCTCAAAATAATATCTGATGTTTGACACGTTTTCTTGTATTGAAGGGTCACGTGGCACCATCGTCTACCGACTCTGGTTCTTCGGGGAATATAATAATCGACTTCTATTGGGTGAGTGATTTCAGAAAGTTTTAGTTTCTTTGCTGCACTAAATGTGGAAAATCTCAAGTTGGCTGTTCTGATGTCAAAATTTGGCAATTTTAGAAGAAGCCAGATGTTTTTTTCTGATCTTTTGACACGTCATGATGTCCGAAAGTCAAAACAGAATTTTCCAAACTGTATTGTTGGGTTTTGTGTGAAATTAAGCCTCACAAACTTTCTTTTTGCAGGTTCCTCCAAAAGATTTCACTGTTTTACTCCTGCTCTATGATTTTCATCTGTCCATCTTGAGGCAATTCTAGAATCCTCTTTTGTGACATATGTGGAAATGCACATTTAATTAGTTTTAAGGATGCTAATTGATTACGCTCATACAAATCGTGTCGCAGATCTTTATTTGACCTGGAGATGATGCCAATTATTTTCCATGATGAGCAGTCTAAAAAATCGATAGCTTCTTTTGATGTGATAGGTCACAAATGTTTATGCACAAAAAATACTTCAAATTTAGCTTCATAACTTTAAATAATCTAATATGGTGTAGTTTGAGGTGTATGTACGCATGCACGTGTTTTTTTGCATAATATTGAGCCAATGAATCTTTTGAACAAAATACCAAGTACGGCTTTACAGCTCTGCTTCTTGCTGCTATTTTCTGGAAGTAGCTTTTCTGTTTTGAGTGACATTTTGACCTTGTTGCAGGGTATGGAGCTCTATCCTCGGATTGGCAAGGACTTTGATATTAAAGTCTTCACAAATTGCAGGTTCGGAATGATGTCTTGGGCAGTTCTTGCTCTAACATATTGCATAAAGCAGGTAACCTCGGGTTTTTTTGGTAACTTGGCAAGAGTATAATTGATACGAATGATCTCTGTATTACAGAACTCCAATTGCCAAGGAATGAGGCATGTAGAGTTTTTGAAAAACATATAATTGAAGCTTAATTTCTGACAACCATCTAATGGGTGATATCTTGGAATGGTCCTATTAGAGGAAAAAAAAAATGGGGAAGACACTTGAAACACCAATTTCATTTTCTAAACATGCCCTCCTTTTACTTTTACCTGGGTTGTCAGAAAATAATCTTTGGACCAGCGCTTTAAAACATATTCTCAGAGTTTGTCATTTTAAAAGCCGGAGACAGTTTTTAGAAGTGTCAAGTAATGCCGTAAATTCTGATTTCTGTTAGACTGATCACTTTCTTCTGGGAGTGGAGGTTGATGATTTCTTTGCATCATGTGCTAATAATCTTACATGTGTGTTTACAGTACGAACAGAATGGAAAAGTTGCCGATTCAATGCTCGTGAATACCATATTGATGCTAGTGTATGTCACCAAGTTCTTTTGGTGGGAAGCAGGCTATTGGAACACAATGGATATTGCACACGATCGAGGTTGACACGAGTTATTGATTCTGTTTTACATGCTAATATCAGTTTCTCCATTCAATCATTCAAAATAAGCAACTGAAATCCAATCATCAATAGACGAGACACTGGCATATATACTGGATTTCATTCTTGGTCTAATTACTTGTGAATTGTATATGGCTTAATTTGCAAATAAGCCACTGGGCATTTTGTTTATGCGCTCTTATTTCTTGGGCAGATGTTGAACACCAATCATAATCATAACACCTTCCACTTGGTTTTACTGATGCTCAACTTTATTTTCAAAATGACTCTGGCAGCTGGCTTCTACATCTGTTGGGGATGCTTGGTATGGGTCCCATCTATCTATACCTCTCCTGGCATGTACCTCATCAATCATCCTGTTAACCTGGGAACTCAGGTGTGGAAGTGCCTCTTTTAACTATTTTCACCATTAAGTGGACTTTATGTGATTATGAATGCGTGCAAAGGGATAGAAATTTACTGTAGGTGTTTAGATTAAGTTGGCAATTGGGTTTGCCTTTTCACTTTTGACTTTGCATGAAAAGTTAAAAAGTGTGACATTTTTTTGGATGAGAACCCACATCCTTTAAAGACATGTAAAACATTAGCATTTAAAGTCACCAAATTTTTTAAATAGTTTTATAAATCAATTTTAATTTTTTTCTTTACACGAAATTCAAATGTGGCTGATTAGAAGGGCTTCTTTAACATCTAAACAGGAGCTTGTTCCTTACAGCTGATTCTAGGAAACATGTGTGTGAACCAACAAACCATGGTTATCTTCCTTAGCAAGGTCTTTAAATGTGCTCTTAGTTTCAATCAAGATGGTTGCAGAGATTTTTTGGGTTCTCTTTGGCATCTGTTCTGTGGAACCCCTTGCTTGGTTTGAAGTAATAGTCCCATATCAGTGGTGTACAATTTGGTTGATTGGGTCAACATATGCTAACGACAAAATCTGGAAACAACTGGAAGATTTTTTGTGGCATGAGCACAATTATCTTGGGATAAACTTGGGGCAGTCTAACCTGTGTTCAAGTCATCAACTGGCTTGTCTGAAAGAAGGGGCAAGAATGAAAGTTATGGAACTTTTGCTATCAGATGATTATTAAGATTATCTTTCTTTGGAATATCTAAAACTTCTGTCACATAAGTCCAATAGGCCTAAACACAGGCTCAAGAGGACAAATGTATTTTCTTTTATATTAGGAGAGTCTGACACCCTCCGTTTTCCAGCTCGCACTTTATATTTTGGTAGCAGGCATTCTGTGCATATATATCAATTATGATTGCGACAGACAGAGGCAAGAATTTCGCAGAACAAATGGCAAGTGCTCAGTCTGGGGGAAGGCTCCATCAAAGGTGCTTATCACTATTTATTGTTTTAATGTTTTCTTATGCTTTCAATTGGGAACAATCCATCAAATGGAAATGAGAGCTTTGATCTCTTTGACAGATATCGGCTACGTACACTACAACATCGGGAGAGAACAAAACTAGCCTCCTCTTGACTTCAGGATGGTCAGTTAGCCTTTTAATTCTTCTGTATATCAGCATGAAGATTTTAAAAAGCTACCATAAGAGTCCTATTGTTAACTGCGCGATTAGGTTTACTGCTTATATTTGCGTTTCAAGGGAAATAGATTGTTCTTTCTGCTTTTTGAGGTAATCTGCTTACATTTTTCCTAGAACATAACGAATTTGCTGATAGACCATTGAGTAAGCAGTATAAAATCTAGTTACTGGTTAAGTTATGAGTTATATGGGTCTACATGGCGATATGCATGCTTCTGCTTGCAACTGATTGAATGGTCTATGATATGGTCTCTCACTCATCCTTCCGCAGGTGGGGCTTATCACGTCACTTTCATTATGTGCCCGAGATTCTTGGAGCCTTTTTCTGGACTGTCCCTGCACTATTTAATCATGTAAACTCTGTTTTAACAGTTTAATTTACTCTTAAGCTGTGATTTCACGATAACCGTCTCGATGACATTCCTACTTACCTTTTTCCCTTTAATCTCCTGCAGTTTCTGCCTTACTTTTATGTGATCTTTCTTACAATCCTGTTGTTTGACCGGGCAAAAAGGGACGATGATCGGTGTCGATCAAAGTAAGTATATCATTTATATTTTTCTCTAGGTCATTCTTGAGGACATATTAAATGGAAGCAATGTCTCTCCGTCAGCTCTTATACATTTTGGGTTCTCTGCATACTTTGTGATTTAGGACAAACCCCATTCTTTACGGGTCTTGACATAATAAAAACCAATCTTCGGATCCTTTGGCATCATTAAATGATCTGTATCTCGTTGGAGCAACGTTCCTGATGCTGGAGCATACACTAATCTAGAACGAGGAAGAGTACTGTGCTGACGTGAAACCAGGGGTGGAGTGACTTTTTTGGTCCCATATCTTTCACATGTTTATGTTCGTCACGATTTTAATAGAATGCATGAGCATGTACAGCACGTTAATAGACCATCTTCATGATTGGCCTCAATTGTCTCATGTGTTCCCACAATTGTGCTTATGAAGGTCCTTGTGCATGGTCCAGTTTTACCATTACTTGCTCCCTTTCTCAGTGAAGCAGAGTGTGCAGCTTCTTCTGATAATGTTTTCTGGTTTTAGGTATGGGAAGTTCTGGAAGGTATATTGTGAGAAGGTTCCGTACCGAATTATTCCTGGTATTTACTGAGGTTCAGCAAGAAGTCCTGTATGGGGAGATATGATCGGGCGAAAGGAGTCCACATGGATTGGCTTTGGCTCGTTCTCATGTACTTCAGAAGATGTCCCTGTACTTGGATTTATAGGAGATGCTGGCGTTAGAGCTACTTTTCGTGTTTCATACATGCAGCAGCATTTAACATTGCGGTTATCTTTGCTACTCTCCAATCCGGAATGACCTTGTATGGAACTTAGAGTATCAGCACTCGGTAACTGTAGCTTTAGTTTGAACCGGCTGCCCTGAACATTGAGGTTTTTCAGACGCAGTCTATTTCTAATGGTATGTTGATTTGACGTAGAAATTGCGTGGTGGGACTTATTTCGAAGGTGTGGGATTTAAATGGACAAAAAAGGACAAAAAAGAATAAAGCTCTTAGCATCGACAGATTAATCCTGCCCTAACGCACTTTTTCATGATTAAAAATTGTGCCCTGATTCCGAAATATTATCTCTCGTTCATTACTCACGGAAAGAGCTCTAGGACTTCCATCTTGGCCAGAAGTTTGAACTGGATAGAGAAAATCTCCTCGGAATTTCGAACTTTCATCGATCGGAAACCAGATGCGCTTTTGATCTCAAAGGTGAAGCGCGAGTCTCATAACCAGAACCAGAGGATCGCTTAGGGCTGCTGGAGATTATATACCGGGGACGGGAAGAGCTTTCAAACCGATTTTTAATGGACAATAATATCTACATGTATTTTTATTTACTTTCGAAGGAGTAAATTCTTGGGAAGTAAATTTGTTAAGATACTCATTGACCAAAACAGGAATTGCAACGTTATTTTCACCTCATATGTGACTAAATCCACTCCCTTTCTACCAAATAGACGAAATCGGCCTCAGCGATTTTCATATCTGCATAGCTTCCTCTTAACTTAGATACTCAAGGAAAAAGCTACCAAAAATTCTAAACTATATCACCGTAATAAATTAATCTTAATTTTTTTTTATGACATAAAAAACTTCGAACTGCGCGTCCAGTGATATGTAATTAGCCTTTAGCGTCGCCCCAAAGAAATTATTAAGACGCTCGGATTCACGAGGCCCATAACAAAATGGGCTACGAACCGATCCACCTTGACCCGCTTCATGTCCGAGAGAGAGGAGAGGGAGAGGGAGTTTCGACAGTGTGAGAGCAGAGGGGAATTTGAGACTGGTGGTTTCAGGTACGATTCTAGGGTTCACACCGCTTCCGATTTGCGTAGCGATTTCGCCCCCCCTATCGCTGCATTCGCGCCGATCCCGGAAACCGGCGCATCTTTTCCGACCGAGTGATCCGGAAGCACGGCGAATTTTGGTCGCGAACTTTTTATATGGGGGGGAGGGATTTTGGCTGAAACTTGATTTGCTCGTTGTTAGCATTCGAAAGATTCGATCTTGTTGTTGTTCGGCAGCGTTTTGATTTTTTTTTTTCGCGTGCGACAGGGGGAGGAGATGTCGGGTTATGAGAACGTTGTGGGAGGGAAGCTGAAGCTGAAAGGGAAGGCTCTCGATGTGAAGGCTGGAGGAGTGAAGAAGAAGAAGAAGAAGAAGCAGCAGCAGCAGCATGAGACGCAGCATCAGGACCCTGTGTCCGAGGTCATCGAATCCGAGCTCTCCGCCGGTTCGTACCCGGTCCTCCAACTCTGCGTTTCTTTCTTGAATTCGGCTGCATACGGCCTTATCCGCCGCGTAGGAGCAGTTAATTTCGTCTTTGACTTAGAGCTTTAGCTGACTTGATTCCCCAGCAATCTTTATCGCATCCCGGGATGATTTCTCCTGCGATGCGCGACGGCTCGTGTGTGTGTGTGTGTATTGCTGTAGCAAATTTACATATTTGTTGAGACTAATGAATGCGGTGTTCGATGGGCAATTGGATATTCTTATACACGTTTGAGGCAACTTCCTGTTTCAACTTATTGTATAAAATCAGTTTTACTATGCGAAGAATTTGATGGTGAATAAATGTGGGGCGATTTATCTGCCTGACTCTACATGTCCTATTCCTAGAACTCTCTCGCAGCAAGTCTTATCTGAGATTTTGGTTACTTGCGTAGGTGAGGGTGCGGCGCTGCTGAATGAACCTAATGAAGAGGATGTCAATGATGAGAGCAAGTTAAGCGAAGAAGGCAAGGCTGCTCCGTATGACCATCAGCTGACGCCTGCCGAAAAGCGGTACATAGAGCAGAGGGAGCAGATCGATGTCAAGAAACTGGCGAAGACAGCTAACAAATCTCACCGCGACAGGATACAGGATTTCAACCAGTACCTTGCAAACATGAGCGAACATTATGACATCCCGAAAGTTGGCCCAGGATAACTGAGGATCAATTCCATGAGCATGAAGGTCGCCAGATCAAATTTCCCGTATGTTACTGAGATTTCACAATTTCTGTGCATTATGTCATTGTTGAACCTTGATTAAATCTTTTGACCAAGTTTGGCAATGTGTGATGGAGTAGCTATCAAAACCTTTTCTCCCTCCTTTTCTTGATTACTAATTGAAATTTAGTCGATCTATTTAGGCTTTCTTTGTAAGTTGTGTTGGAAATGGTTACGATTAAATACTTGTGATTCTCAAGAAAGTTCTTTGAAGAGAACTAAGAGCACTGGAAGTCATTGAAAATGAGTAAAGTTTGATGGGTCCTCTCACACCGCATTGATAAGAACTCAATTAACACTTACTACCCAATTAATACGAAGCTTTGCTGAACAACGAGGAAGATACAAATTATAATGCCGAGACTTGAAGCTGATTTTAGTATCATGCTTCTCCCAGACCCTTGGCTTCAGAAGCAACCAATACTCAGATTTGTTTACCATGCCATTTTACGAAGTTCCTTGTGCTTTTCTATGTTTTCTCGAGAATCGTCCTGATTATGTCCTTTCCCTATTGTCAGCAAACAGAGACTATTGTCCAAGTATATGGTTCTTGGAAGGCTTAATTAGAAACACCAGACATTCTGATATCTATTGAGAACCACTGCTTTCCCCCAGTGGTACGTGACTAGACCTTCGTAAACTTCCTACTGGATAATACAACGATCCCCCTGGGCACCAGAACAACAAGTGCAAGAAGTGTATACTTTAAGCTTCATCTCATGCCAAATCACACCTAATTATTTTTTTGTAAACACAATGGACCGTTGGTCAAACCACATTAAATAAGCAAAGACCATTGGGAATCACTCAAGAGTCTTTTTCTCACCGGATGCCCCGGAAGAGACAGAACAGTTTGCATCTTATTGTGTGCATCCAACCAAAATAAGAATTATAGCCAAAGGCTGGAGCTGGCAATCTTTATCTATGGACACTCTTGATTCTGATGCACAGCCAAAAGGGGCCAGTGAGCTTTTTCGGCGCAGGCGCCAGAAACATCGACTTGGTGATCCATTTCAGTATAGAACTTTTGGCTCAGCGTGTTTCATCCTCTAGATTGCGGAAACCAGCTGTTAGATCCTCATGCAGCTTCTTGAACTTTGCAACCAGAGCTTCTTCTCCTTCAGCTGGATCCTCAAATTTCTGGGACCTACATATGTAAACCACCAAATTAGAAGATCCAATGAGCCCTCTAAATTCTCTCTCACAAGTGCAATTAGTATACTTACACCAAACGGTAGAAGAGATCTCCCAGCCGATGCTTGATGAGGGTGTAAGTTATCTTCTGACCATCCATACCAGCAGCTCTCTCCACAGCCTGCATAAGTGATCGAGTCTACTCTCACAAAGGAATCCCCACACAATCCACTTAAATTGGATCTGAACAGATACATATGAAACTGCAAGTTCCCAGTGAATTTGACATCTCTTTTGACAAAGTTAAGAAGCATTTCCAAAAGTGTGATTTCACAAGTGATCCAACATATAATGAATTTCATCATCAATACCATAAAGAGGGTGATCTTGTACTCCTACAAGTGCCTCTAACTAGCACATGACGAGCTAAATTTATTGCTAGTGCTGTTCAGTGTTCACTGCTTATCCTGATCATTTTGAAATGCAAAATAAAGTTGAATTCAGACATATAAGAAATCAAACTATAGACGAGACGAAACATAAGATTAAGAAGCATACTAACAGCCAGAGAGAGATAAAGGGGGGTGGGGAGGGAGGGGGAGAGAGGGGGAGGGGGAGGGAGAGGGAGAGGGAGGGAGAGAGAGAGAGCACACGAAATATTGGAAGAAAAAACTCTTACCTGGTTGGCTAGATTATAGAAATGGATGATGTTGCGCATCATCCAAACGGACTTGTAAAAGGGGCAAAATTTATCATACCTGTCAAAGTTGATGGAGAACAATGTTCCTCTCAGAAAAGACCACCAAAGGATGTAATATGAAAATAATACATTCGGCAAGACCCACCAACAGTGAGCAATGTAATCTCATACTTACGGAGTAAAAGCATTCTGAGCAAGATAATCTTCCCTCAAGAGCTTCGCAGTTTCCAGTGTAATTTTATCTGCTTCTGCTAAAGCATCTTTGCCCACGAGCTGCAGTAAAAAAGAAAGCCAAATATCCATATTATCAACAGTTGCTTCAAATGTCAGAGGATATGCAAACACGGAATAGTATACATGATCCATGTGAACAGAGTTGGCCAGAGGAAAAGTATACATGATAGATGTAAATATAGTTGGTGACAGTTTAAACAAAAATTTAATCATCGAAAAAAAACATACCTGCACAATTTCGTTCAAATCATCTTCTCTCTGAAGCACCTCACGAGCCTTTGTCCTGATGTTGATAAAATCAGGATCAAATTGGTCGTAGAATGATTCCAATGCCTGTGTAGCATAAAGGGTCTAAGTTAAATATGTTCGAAAACAGCACTCATGGTGTATTTTTTTCATTTGAGGACAGCCTAAGGTATTTCACAAAAGAACCTATAAGCCTTGCACACATGTACGCCCAGTTTGGAGCTCACCGATGAATACTTTGAGTAAGAAATGAGCCAATTCACAGAAGGAAAATGTTTTCTCTGGGCCAGTTTCTTATCCAGACCCCAGAAGACCTGAGAATTACAAGAATGCAAATTATATTAAGGCTATGCAGATAAGCTTTACTAAGGATAAAGTAAAGATGCATGTGAATGGAGACTAGAAAGATTCAATCTCATAAACTGCCCAATCTTGCTTTTGTGTGTCATAATGGATTATCTGTAGAACATTGCCTAGGCTGCTTGTTAAGGTGACTTATTTAATTGACCAAAAAAGTAAACATTAAGCTTAAGAAGTCGGAGAAGTTATAAACCGACACATTCCTATCTCGTGTTACTTTTCCAAAATATCTAAAGATAATTATCTTCACATGTGATTTACCACTGATCACTACACATGACATCTGCATGGCTCAAAGTTCAGAATATAAGTTAAAGAAGTACCTGGACAATGCTGAGGGTTGCAGATGTCACGGGATCTGAAAAATCTCCTCCAGGAGGAGAAACAGCACCAACAATAGTGACACTGCCTGTCCGCTCTGGCCCACCCAAACATTTTACCTTCCCAGCTCGTTCATAAAAGGATGCTAAACGTGCCGCTAGATACGCAGGATACCCGCTATCAGCAGGCATTTCTGCCTGTAGGATTTCGAGAATGAGAATTTCATGCACAAGAGATTTTCATTTCTGATTACGTGACAACTAGTTATAGAAGAAAACACAATTGAATCCAGCACAAAGAGCACCAGGACATGGCAAAACGATTTTGCAGAGGCTGTCAGGTACAAAGACACATGAGAGCAACTTACCAGCCGTCCAGAGATTTCACGCAGTGCTTCTGCCCAACGAGAAGTTGAATCTGCCATCATGCTGACATTGCGGCCCATATCCCTGAAGTATTCGGCAATAGTAATACCTGATATATATACCAAAGTCAAACAGTGCTCCCATGTCCTCAAGTTTCCAATCCCTTCTCTTAAAAGTGAATACCCGATTAAGACAATGGAAAAATACACATTGGTTCAACACAAGTTAAAAGTATACTAATTATCAATGTGAAAAATTATTCTCATGTCTTTTGCCCCCCTCCCGACTGATCCAAAATGATAAGTTGTCATCTTTTATTCTGTCGTATCTAATGGGGTCATCAGAAAACCAATGCAGACAAGAACCTCAACTAGTACACCCCTTACAACCACATGAGGAACCAAAATAAACCGGTGGAGGACATAGATTATACCAGTATAAATTGATGCCTCCCGAGCTGCCACAGGCATATTAGATGTATTGGCTACCAGTGTAGTACGCTTCATGACAGATTCTTCGCGACCATCAGGCAATGTCATGGTTAGTTGAGGGAAATCCATAAGAACCTGAAATACAGATCTTAAATATATTATCTTCAGCAGACAATAAGCAAAACATGAAATGATCAGTCACAACACGCACATACCTCTGCCATTTCATTTCCACGTTCTCCACAGCCAACATATACCACAGCTTCAGAGTTGGAATACTGCAAATGAGACAAGGTACATCTTTTCAATTAACTCATATAAAAGGAAAACTTTTATGGCAGTATCATCAATATATGGTGGAAGATGCCTGCCTAATCATCCTCAAACTAATGGTAAGAAATACCTTCGAAAGAGCTTGACTAATCACAGTTTTCCCACAGCCAAATGCTCCAGGAATGGCACAGGTTCCACCAAGAACAGAAGGAAAAAGTGCATCGAGCACACGCTGTCATGAGATATGGCTACATTCAATACTTTTACAAGCAAAAGCAGTCATGAAAGTACTTTGGAGATATATTTTTGCATAGTCATTACCTGACCAGTAAGCAATGGAGTATCAGCAGCCAGCTTTGATGCAACTGGTCTAGGTGTACGAACTGGCCAAGTCTGAAAAGGATTACACGATATGGCTTGAGATTTAAAAAGTGACCAAGGTCTTGACAAAGGCAGACACAAAATGCATCCATGTAACAAAAGTTGAAACCTGTAGCATGGTTAATTGCTTTTTGACGCCTTGAAACTCAAGTTCTAGCACCGTATCCTGCAATTGCAAACAGATCAAGAAGTCACCCCACGATTGCGTAAGGATCCTTCTACTGATGAGTTCAACAATCATGAGCTGCCTCTAGAGGACAAAGGTCCATCTGACAGTAACGAACTTCTTTAATTAGGTTAAGGCAATGGATCATTTGTTGAAAGGAGAGTATACTTTGAAAAACTGTCAGATTATATATTGAAATACAGAGACTTGCATCTATGGGATGTAAATGGGATCTTGACCAATGAGATTTTTCATGGTCACTTCTGTGTCATCTTGAAACAAAATATACTCAGAGGCCAAAGGTCTCCATAGAATCTTGCTCCATTCAACATTTGAACAAAATAAGAATATAGCAAGCAAAAGCAGGTACATAGAATCCCTTATCAGCGAATTGTTCATCAAATGACCTTCCTTCTTTAAGAGTCATGTGATGTTGAGGATGCCACAAGTACATATGAAGATCATCGAAAGACCAAGATAATATGACATATTATCGTGCATCTTAATATATGAAACATATGCAACAAAAATCCCAAGCGCCTCGGTGATTTCGACACTGAATCTAAGAACTAAAGATTAAAAACCAGTTTTAGCTACAACCTCCGTGGCTAGGCAAAGTATTGACAAAAAGCGGACCAACCTTCAATGAATATTGACCAGGCGGTGCAATGTAAGTGATTTTTCCCATGGAGTCAGGAGGTAGCGCAACATGATGTTGCATTAAACTATTCTCGAAGACAGTCTGCAATAACACGAACCCATATGGAAAGTTGATTAAAGCAGAACAGAGCAAATGAAAGCAGCCCGGACCCTAATAAGGTACAAACTTTCATAATTTTCGTAGATGAAACTAACTTACAGCATATAGGTCTCCTCCTGTCAAAAGATCACCTTCACCTGCGTCCAACAATTGCAAGTCAATTGATGAATGAACATCCATACCAGGTCAGTCCAATATCAATTGAATTTAAATGTTACCGATTTTTTTAGGCTGAAACTCCCAGAGTATGTCTTTGTCTAGTGCAGGAACAGATACACCACGAGGAATATAGACGTCACCAGATCTTTTGGCAATGGTTTTCAAAGGTCTCTGAAATTGTGACAGCACAGTTTAGAGCCACGAACCAAAGACTAGTAAGCCACAAATAATAGAAAGGCATCAGGGTAGACCTGAATTCCGTCAAAAATGTTTCCCAAGATTCCAGGACCCAACTCCACTGACAGAGGCTGTAAATGGACATGACATTGTCATTTGCAAATGGACAAGAATATGCAATAAAAAAGGCAAAGGAAGACAAATGAGACAGTGAATCACCTTATGCGTCCTCAGAACAGGGTCATTGACCATCAATCCAGCTGTTTCTTCATAAACTGAAATTACACAAAACGATTTTTCTCCATCAAAACTGCTCCATACACACAGACACATAAGAGCTGAAGACACACACATACATAACATCTAATGGTAAATGAGCCAGAGAAGGAAGATGAACCTTGGATAGTCGCAGAATCTCCCTCCAGACGAATGATTTCACCAATGAGTTTATCATGACCGACGCGAACTAACTCGTACATGGCTGCCCCAGCCATGCCATCGGCCACCACCACAGGACCCGATACCTGAGACGCAATAGTTCTTTGAGCACTGATTGAAGGGTGCAACTCAAAGCACAAAGCAAATACAAAGCCAGGCAGACAGACGGACAGACAGTCAGTTTGCCGCATTCTTCAATCGCAGCGAATTCACCGATTCAGTTCAAGGAGAGATCTTTAGAATCCCATTTAACAGGAGATAGAACGAGGCAATATTATATTCTTCCCGCGCATCACACTATCATCACATCTACCTCTCAGTGCTATCACCAGACAATCTCGAATATTCTCCACCCAAAAAACGCGCGCTCCATCTAAAGTAAGGCACTGAGTTCAGTCCTAGCGAGCTAAAGCTACTGAATAAGTCAACCAAAAAAAATAAAAAATCAAACTTGACCAACGCAGAACGCGAGATCACAAAACCCAGATGCGATCAAGCGCGAGCCGTCGTCCCACGTCCCCCCGTCAATCCGAAACAGATACCGAACCAGAAGGAATCCCATCCCGGGGGGGAGACGGGGAGAAAGGCCGCACCTTTCGGACGTATCCGTACTCGCTCTCCTTCTCGGAGTCCTCGAACGTCGTGAGGCGAGATCCGTAGGCGGACGGCATTTCCGGCGGCGGGCGCGAAGCTCTCTCGCGATCCGAAGCGACGAACTGAGAGATTCAGAGAGAAAGAGAGAGAGAGAGAGAGGCAGGCAGAAAAAGGGCAGTGGCTTTTTCAGGGCACGGGAAAGAGGGAGTGAAGTGGAGGAAGCTCGCTGGCTGGCTGGCCTCGCTGCAGAGATCGTCGTCGTTATGCTGGGGATGACGACGACGCGGTGGCATGCTGTCGATGGTCGATTTTCTTCTTCTTTTTTTTTTTTTTTTTTTTATTGTGATTTTTTTAACTTTTTGCCAATAATTAGCAGCCTCGTCCTTTGTCTGCTTTCTCATTCCTCGCCCGCATGAGTACAGCTGCGTCCGCGTCCCGTCTCCGGAGCCAACGACGCCGTTTCTCGAGCTCCGCCTAGTTCTGTTTTCGATTCAGATTTGTGGTTGGGTACCATGAGTTTTGTTCATATTAGAAAGAGCAAAAGACCACAAAAAGCACCTTCAAACTCTATCCGTTGCGATATATTTTACTGTAAATCTTTTTATGCGACACAAAAATCTCAAACTTGCATTCTTTGTCGAGGTTCCGTCGATAAACAACGTTAAAAATCGTATACATGGACGTTGAAAGCAAACGGTGTTGATGAAATCTTGATGGAGGATAATTTTAAGCAAATGTATCGTGGTAGGTATAATTGAAAGTATCAATGTAACAAAAATTGCCCTTTGCAGCAGCACCCTTATGGATTATCTCTCCTCCATTTTTACCAGTAGCCTTAACCACCGAATCTCATGAATACACGGCACCCTCATCAATTATCTCTCCTCCATTTCCACCGGTAGCCTTAATCACCGAATCCCATGAGTATATGCTGCATTGAAATGCATTGAAGTTTTGAATCAAAATTCCGTGGATGAGTTGAGTGATTTTTTATAGGGGCGTGCATTGATTTTGGTCCAACTTGGGAACCAGATCGAACTAGTCAATTCTAAAGAGTTTCTAGGGAGATTGGTCCCATCCTCAATTTCACATAAGGAACTCAATCAACCGTACCAATGGATTGACTAATAAATTATTATTTTTAAATATTCAAGGAACTCCCATTTGTAGAGAATAGAAGAAATTAAAGAAGAAGGAGAAGAAGAGATCACCGGTGCCATGAAACCAAGCAAGGTAGAGTGGTTTTTGGTTCCACAAATTGGGAACTGACACTGTTTGATCCGATTTTAGGTTTTAGGGTGAAAACTGTCCCATCACATGTCCCCAATATATGACTCAATTTCACTACTCTTAAGATTGGCCCTTTTGAACATGGCGTGCTAAACTCTCTAAACTCTCGATATGCTCTACTCATTAGAGGAAAAATTTTAAATAAGAACTAGAAGTGCCGTTATTTTCTCAAGTAAAGATTTGAAGTGGATATTATTTTGTATAAGGGCTTGAAATACTTTTATTTTTCTTAATTAAAGGTTTGGAATGGATATTATTTCAAATAAAAACTTGAAATGGCCACTTTAGTTATAAAGAATGGCCTAATTTTCCAGCTTGTTAAGGACATTTTCATCCCTTACCTTTTTTTTGAATATTTTCTTTCTTTTTTTATGGTTTTCTTTTTATTCTTCACCGGTGGTTGGCGATGTTTGAAGAGAGCTGTTGCCCGATCTAGTAAGGGCCGCCCTCGCTAGCCACAAGTAAGGGATAGCCACCCTCTCCAAAGCTGGGTGAGAGTCACCTTGCTAGTGGCCAGCAGGGGCTTGTAGGGCTTTGCCCAATGGCAAGCGAGGGTCGTCGAGTCCTATCTGAAAAGAAAGAAAAATAAGAAGATGAAATAATTTAAAACTAAAATTGTCTATGGACGAAAATCCCTTCGATTGGTTGGAAATCTTTAACCAATCAATGATCGGCAATATTATGTCTTTATTTGAAACTGATATTATTTAACTTTAGACTTTTATTTAAGAAAATAATGGCACTTCGAATTCTTATTTAAAACTTTTCCTCAATTTAAATATGTTTTTGCCAATAGACATACTTCCATCTATAAATTGAGTAGCATATGAATGAATAAGATGAGGTGAATCAGTGAGGACCACCATGCAAAGTTAATATTCCTGGATGACCCAAAGTGAAATGGTATTTGCGAAGGAACGGTGAAAGGAACCTCCATTGAAGAAGAGCCTCAGCTGCCGCATATATCAGGGCACTTTCACCTGACACCGTGCCGTCTTTCCCCTTGAATTATAAATTCGTGGGTCACGCGAGCTTCGGAATTCGATCTCCACCGCACCAAAAAACGAGTGGAGGAGAGGGGGGACTCTAAAGAAGGAGGTGGGCCCCCCTCTTTCGGGATGGCAAAAGCCGGGCGGAGCATCTACCGTGTGTCCTGTCCCCGGCCCGAAAGTCCCAGCCCCGACAACATCCTACGCAGCCTCGCACGCACGTACTACTCCGAAAACATACTCACTCGGGCAGACACGACGCGCCCGACCAACCACCGCCAACTGTAAAACCTCCACGGAGCTCCGTCGACCCTCTCGGTCCGGGCGTCTCTCCGTCCACCTTGGCTTGACCCGGAGCTGACCACGACGCTCCTCCCCTCGCGCTTGCGACCCACGTCTCAATCTTCTTCTTCTTCTTCTTCAGGTGGGTTTTTACTGTTTCGTCTGGGGTACGGTCGTTTTTGGAGCTGCTCTTTTCTTGGGAGTTTCCAGCTCGATTCCGGGGGATCGCCTGCGCTCTTTGAGTCCCGCGGCTTTGAACATGAGCTGCCGGATATGGGTTCTTTTTTCCGTTCTTGATTGTCCCGTCGGCAGCAGAGATTACCCGGATTCAGCTCGGCTCTGCTTCTGTTCATGTCTTTAGTTTTCGTTTTTCTTTTCTCTTTTTTCGTTGGAAGCTAGCGGTACATAACGTGATTTGAGACTCCGATGCTCGTGGACTTTGGGATTGGTTCATTTCTTGTACGATCGTACGACACGAAGCTTGGTTTCTGTTCTAGTATCCTTTGCTTGTGGCCGATTGTCTTCGTTTGCCATTTGTTCCGGTATTGTTGGAGTGAGCTGAAACTGTTGGCCAGTTCCTTAATAAGACTGGATGGCAAAGTGGACTGGATTTAGCAGACTGGTTCTTTTCCCCTTCGATTGCTGATAGACCAGACTGCTTTGATCATCTTTTGCGATTTTTTTGCTTGCTCTTGCCTTCAAAATTGTTGGGCTGTCTGTATTATCCACTATCCTTGAAGAGGACATCATCATCTGCATACTTTTGTCGGTGCTTATGGGTTTGCATTTCTTGCTGGAATTTCTTTCCCCAAACTCCATAAATTCCATATCTGAATTAACAGATGTCCATTTGCCGTATCTTTACTCCTCAACCCTTCAGTAGATCTCTAGGTGCTGAAGTAATTGTATGTGTTTAACTGGGGCTTTTGTCTTTCAGAACTTGCCGAGTTGAAATTTTTCACCTTGGTGTCTATATATGTTTGCTTCGTGTTCAATCTTTCTGAATCGTATGAGGAAGTTACTTATGGACGTTGCTGATTTGATCCCTTTAAATCTTATTTCAGAATATCAATGACACAAGGCAGCGATGTTGATGCTTTAGTCTCGGGGGATAACTTTATTGGGAAGCTTCCTGACCATCTCTTGATAGAAATTTTTGTCCGCGTCCCTGTCACAGAGTGGGCACAGATATCTTGTGTTAAAAAGCACTGGGCAAACCTATTCCGTGGCGAATGTTTGTGGCAAGCTGCTCTTGTGAAGTCCTATCCTTCGGCTAGCCAAGCAAAACGGTGGCCAGGTCCAATTCCACGAGGGTTGAGCAGACGGTAAAGTTTCCTTTTCTGTTTTTACACGCGCGTTTGTGCACACATGGACATGTAGAACAAAATATGTGATTTCCATGGCATTCACAGTTCTGCTTGTTGAAACATGCATGACAATTTGCAGGAGTCTAACGCCACGCGAATACATACTCAAACTATTATTATATAAGCTATTCTTTGTAGCACTTCTTGCCTTTTTCTTATTGGCCACACACTTATGACTTTCTCATTGCTGGATATGTATGCACCTTCTGAACAGCTTTAAATCACATATTCTCTCAGTTAATGCATCTCATCTCCTTTGACTTGAATGAAATGTCTTTTTAGCTGCATAGTTAGTGTGCTAGCTATATTTCATGATTCACAGTGTACTTTACAACAGGCACCCTGATGAGAAAATAGGCTACCTGCGTAAGCTTGTCCAACCGTGTGATATGATTAGGGTATTGTAGCAGACTTCTCGAGCAAATTTTGTGAATCCTGAATGTTCGTCTTAGTTTAGCTGTTTTTGAAGAGAAAATTCAATTTGCAAGCACAGTCATGTTTTAACCGCTGCCCAATGATCTCAGGAGATTCGCGGCTTTGTATATAAGTAAACAGATTTTTTCTCTCGATGGCGATATGGATGAAATAGTGGGCCATGCTTATCTATTTTTGAAAGAGCAGCTTGAACTTTCAACAACGCCTCCTTCTGCGGTTCTTCATGGAACAATGATTGGTATGGCATTTTTTAAACCCAGGTCCTCTTTCTGGTTAGGCTAATGCAGTTCAGGTTAGCTGTTGGATTATGTAAGATAAGCTCTTCCAGTTACATTGATCATCTTTGTTAATATATTGATGCTAGTATTCTGTGAAGTTTGATGGTAAACAAAAACTTACTATCTAGAAAAAAGGACTAATAGAGCATGGCTTATGTGCTGAATATCAAGTTAGGCCCTATATGGAAAAGGGATAATGGCATGTGCATGAGACACATCTGTTGATATAAGTGATATTTCTATCTCATTCTTATGGTAAGCTTCTGACCTCGAAAGTTGCCCTGTTGGCAGATCAGTTCATAGCTTGTGGAAAGTCAAGAGACACGGCAAATGAGCTTGCTTCACAGATTTGGATTGCTGTTTTGGACAACTTGGAGGAAAATGAGCACACCTTTCTTTTGCTAAAACGACTCGCCCAAGAAGCTGATGTGAGTTACTCTTGGACTATTCTTTGGCCTCGTAATGCGCATTCTCATTTGCGTAATTGGTGATGGGGCACATATACATACGCTTTTGTTTTCTTGGTGAGTCCGGGGTTATAGGGCAGGGTACGCCCATGGCATTTGAGGATGCCATTTAGAGTTTATGCGAGGGAAGTTTTGATTGCAGTAAGCATGTATATAAATATGCTGACTGATATTTACTGACATCTATTGGTAATCAATCTCAAGTTAAGACGTCTACAGAGTGTGTAATAGCTTTCTTTGGTTGCTTATCACTTGTTAATCATCCAAGATCTGACCAAGATCTGACTTTGAGCTGCTTTCACTGTAAGAAGTATGCTGAATATCCTGAGAGCTTCTTGCTATGTCGTATGAAATGATCTGCTGAATATAGCTTTGTTAATGAATAACATGGTGTCTAATGTGATTTACTTCAAAATGAAGTGCTTAGTAGATTTCTGTTCTGGCAATGCATTGAAAGGAAAGAAAATTTTGCTCTTTTCGATTCCCAAGTGCTTCATGAGTAGTTGAACTGCGATCATAGTAACTTGCATTTAATGATGATGGATTTCTTCCTGATGGGAGTACAAGTTCTCTCAAAGCTCAGGAATCTTTTTCTTCTTGAAGTAGTCTTTCTGACAAGGAACGACATGGTAATTGCTTATGACATGCCGAATGCGTGCTTCCCTGTGCACGCATGAAACTCATCCAACGCTTGGTGCAGGTTTTTCTTCCATACCCTTATTCAAGATCGATCAAGGTCCAGTGGAGAGTGTTCGAGAAGCTGTTCACCGATTTCCGCGACTGCTTCAATCACGTGGACTACTACGACGTATTGTCGTGCGCCAAGAACAGGTTCCAACCGATCCCATCGGCTTGGTTAGGTTATTAGCCATATTTACTTACACTTAGATGTACAGAACTAAAAGGCTCGTACCGGTTCTTGCTATCTGAGGCGTGGATATGCATATGTAACTGTAACATGTTGTAATTCCTTGTGAGCTAAACGTGAGAGCTCTTAGAATCTGCCAGTGGCAGATCGATTTGAGGTATGCTCATCTCTGCACAAGAGTCTGCAATAAACGTGAGCATTTCATTTGTAATTGCATCAGAACATTCTTCGGTTTTTCTGGATGTCAATGAGATTTTCGACAGCACCCGGCACCCGGCTAGGCTAGTGCTAGTCGCCCATTGGTGCGGCAGTTCTTCCATGCCTTCGTTTCCGGATCACCAAGAAACGAGTTCTAGACATGATTGATGAGCGGGTCAAGTCTATCGTCGGGCCTAGAAATCCTTATCTAAACCTACCAAGGGCAGGCCAAATTGTGCTTTCGGGTGTCCAGGAAGAGAATTGCTCGCCTCTACTCGATCATTTTACCGTTCGACCGAACCCGACCCGACCGGATGGGGATTAGAGCCGGACGGGTAGTGAGGATGACGATCAACTCCATGGGATAGCCCCAAGAGAATGCGCATGTACGATGATTCGAATTCATGCACCAGATCACATCAACTGGCTCGAACAAGAAACTAACCAAAATCATCGAATCATCTATCTGTCTTGTCCGGGACTGAAGGCGACATGTCGGCTTCCCCTTCAACGTCGGCCGTTGATTTTGAGGAAGGGAGGATGATGAGCCACATCTGGAGGAGCGTTGACTTTGGGGGCAAAAGCTGGTGAGCCAATGGCCGATCGAGCCGCTTGCGTTTTGAGCTTATTTCGGACGTCTCCATTGCTTTCTACGCCAAATTGATTTTATTAATCCTATTATTGTTGTCATTATTAGTATACGACCGGGATTAAAATAATTTTATACTTTTTGTCTGTTCTGGTAATTTAATTATTCATTAAGTCTGTGCTTTTTCCTTTCCTTTTTTATACGATTTGATTGGGATTCGAACTCTAAATTATCTTCGTCCTTAACTAAACTCCCCACCCACGCAGATTGCGCTAAGTCGCTTGCCTAGTGGCGATTGCATCACATAAAGTCTTGTAAAGTCCTAGATGGAAAACTCAATGCGAATCGAATCCTTTTTTTTTTTTTTTATAATCTCTGGAAAAATTCAATTTGAGACTATTTCAACTCTTATCAATTTTGTCTCCATATTTTGCATGATGGATAATATATGCAAGATACTGCATAGTCAACCATTTGGTTTGATTCACAAGCTATTTCGACTTAATATTCAGATAATTATCCAAAAAATTCTAAACTTATTGTATAACAATCAATTTGATCATGTACTTTTCAAATTGAATAATTTAATCTTAAACATTTTGATGATTTGTTAATTTTGTCATCTCGGCCGATTTTTACTTAAAATCGCTAACAAAGTACCTAATATCTTACACGATACGATTAATGCTAATGTTGATGATTTTTGCAAAACTTTTGACTTTTTTCTTCTTTTCTTTTTTTTTTCCCTCTTTTGCTCCGTTGCTTGCCGGCCATAGGCAAGGTTCTTGGTGACTAACAACGGGTAAAAAAGATTTTCTTCTCACGAGTGAGGCTCCTTGTGACTGGTTGGCACTGATTGGACAACCACATTAATAATTTTCAATCAAGATTGGCTAGAAAATAACTAAACTAATTAATCGTCGAAAAGTTTAGAACTTAATTAACTCGTTTAAAAGTTTATGACTGCATTAATTACCTTCTAATAGGAATTATCCCATTGAATATTACGCAATCAATGTCTTGATAAAGATTGGTGTTGTGGTGGTCTTAAGCGAAGACGAATCCATGCGTTTGCTAGAAGTTCAATACATCGACACCCACTGGATTAAATACTAAATAGCCACGGTCTAATAATCTCAAACATCATCCCACGTTTTCTTTAGAACTTTCAGATGAATAGGAGCACATGAGATGCATGATCGCTTTCATTTCGTGGCAATTCAGGTTGAACCCATGAACACCATATCTGTGCATGTTCATGGAGGCTTCTCAGACACCATCGTCGCAAGCTCCAAATCTTATGGAAAAATGGTGGCAAATGCCTATGCAAAAAAAAAAGATGTTCGGCACTTTCATCTTCAAGGATGCACAGGCCACAAAGAGTCACGGTGTTGGGATAAAATGATTGTCGGTGTCATCTAATCATTCTCGGAATTGGGTGATCAATTTCTTGGTCTGTTGGCACGAAATTACTTCGATTTTTGTTAATAATTCAAGGAAAGGGACGTGTGCATGGCCAAATTTGGACGCTGGGTGATCAGACAATGAATTGAGACGGCCCTGCTGTGGTGGGCGCAGGCAGGCAACCTTAAAAAGAAAAAAAAAATGGAAATTTCGTATAAAAATCTACGAAATACGTGGATAAATAATTTTGTTTATTTCGTACATTTAAGGGGGTTGTCGTTTTCTCTGAATTTTCTCATGCGTAAATACCAAAAAAAAAAAAAACCAAAAACAGCGCCCCACGAGGGTTCCACGTGTCAGCGCGTCGCCTATTTCTCTGGAAACCCTGAGGCGGACGCGTGTCCCTGGAGCTAACAGGGGTTGTTCCCCGCGATCCCGAATATGCCCCGACCTAGTTCGGCATATTTACAGGCTTGCCCCCCTTTGGAAATATCCTCCTATAGGCTCGGGCCCCAAAGTGCGCGGTCGATGGCAACGCCGTCATTTCACGCCGTCTTTTTCGATCCCCCCTCTTTTCTTTTTTCTTTTGTTCTTTTCCTTCTAATGGAATTTATTTTGTTTATCCATTAAAGGGCACGTCACAGGCGTCCTTACCATACCAAAGAAAGAAAGAGGAAATTGCAGTTTGGCCCCCACAACTATAAAGATTGTTCCATCTCGTCCTCTAGAGAGAGAATGCCCTCTATCATCATGGGATTTCCGAATCTACTGCTGAAATTATCTCTAGGGCTCCGTTGGTAAAGGGAATTCGATTTGCCGAGGTTTCACCCACTGAATTACGCACTTATCTTGTAAAGTTATACTGAATGCGATTCACTTAGTCACTCGCTATATTTTAATTTACCAATGACCGTCTTTTTAGGTCTTGAATTTGTAAATTTGATCGTCCTCATTCGGAGGAGAAATTAATGCACGCTTCTTCACGCCAGTTGTCACATACGGTATTCATCAACAATATAAAATGAATGGACTCATGTAAAATTTTTTCAGACGAGCAATCAAAATAGAAGTAGATTGACATGAGACATGTTATAAAGGGTTTAGCTTGACATGGAATTCTTCTTTCATCGAGTCAAACAAACTAATGTATCGTTGTTGATTGGCATTAATACTCATAACATCATAGAAAAGTAATAATATTAAGGGTGCGCATGGTAAAATTTCTTGGTGGGGAAGAGTTTTTTTTCGAAATAGTTATTTTCTATTTCTATTCCTAAACAATTTACGAGTAAAAGAACCTGTTTGGTAACTACACAAAATTTTTACTATTGGAATAGAAAAAGAATAGAAATGCGTTTGGTAACGCAATAATTTCTCTTTTGTATTTATTTGTTTTTTATTCTTGCCCACGGATTGCCGCGGCCACCGGCCGCCGCCGATCGCCGTCCGCCGCCGACCGTCGCCGCCGCACGTCCGCCGGCCGTCGCCGCCGTCGCCGCCCGCACGCCCGCGGCCGCCACCTCCACCGCCCGACCGCCCCGCCTAGCCCATCGGCCACCGACGACCTCCGGCGGTGGAGGAGGCGGCGGCCGGCGGGCGTGCGGCGGCGGCGACTGGCCGGCGGCGACGGCGATCGGCAGCAATGGCGGGGGATCGTGGCCGTGATCGGCCGGCGCTAGCGGTTGGCGATTGGCCATTGACCGGCCGGCCGACGGCGGCGACGGCGGTGGAGGCGGCGGGAGACTTGCGCGGCGGCGGCCGGTGGGCGGTTGGAGGTGGTCGCGGCAAGAGAAAGAAATAAAACAAAAATAAAAAGAAAATTTGCTTATTTAAAATTATTCCCAACAAGAAGAACTTTTTTTTGTTTTTCATTTCTATTTCCTTAACTTTTCTATTCCTAATAAAAATCAACTTAAGATTACCAAACAGGTTTTTACATTTTTTTTGTTCCTTAACAAAAAAATAGAAATTTTGGGTGGGGAAGGTTACCATGCGCGGCTAAGCATATCACAACAATTTTAAGTAAAACTGCATATCGCTCCTAGTGCATATTTAATATAACTAGCGATGCTTCAACTCGTTCTAGATTCGACATATGCCTTGTGAATATACTAGATGTCTATATATATATATATTAGATGTCGAGAGATGAAAAAAGGGTCACAAGGTGAAATCATAGGTCTGCAGGAGGGCAAAAGAGAAAATTTTGGCTGACTCGGGAGGGGCGTCCCTGCAATTTCCCCAAAAATGAAAATAGAAACGCCCCTCGAGGAAGGGGGACAGCAGCGTTGGTGGTTTTCGGAAGCGACATTTCTTTCTCCGAATCCGAGAAAAGAAAAAAATAAAACAAAGCCCCCCAACCCCCAAAAAAAAAAAAAAAAAGGAACAAAAGAAACAAAGGAAACGAAAAACATCATCGACATCACAGCAGCCCCTCTCTCTCTCCTCTCTCCTCTCTCTTTCTCTCTCCTCTCCTCTCTCTCGCTGCACAGTATTCTCGCCACGACTCTTCGGGGAACTTCCCAACTGACGAGCCGCTGCCTTCCTCCTCGTCGCGATCAAACCCCCCGCGAAAGAGACGACCGCCTCCCCTTCCTCCCGCATCGCTCTAGGGTTTCCCACCCCCAGCAGGTACGAGCGTCCATTTCCCGGTTCCCCCGCTTCCTCGCTCATCAAAAGCGGTCCCTTTTCGGCGCGGTTTCCGTCTCCGTCACGTTATTCGCGCGACGGAAAACCTCGGGGGCTCCCGGCCTCGGCTTCCTCCTCCGCCGTCGCGGCTCTGTTTTTCGGCGGGTTGTTTTGGTTGGTTGGTGGGTTGATTGCTGGCCTCGGTTCGGTTGGTCTTTTTTTCCGGTTCGTGTCCGGGGGCGGTTTTGCGCGGTTTTTAGGTCAGTGGCCTCGTGGTCGGGTCGTCGCAATTGCCTTCGATTCTGCTAGGAGACGGCTCGGGGTTCGGGTTAATCGCGCCGGTCGGGGTGGTCCCCTTTGGAGGTTAGCTCCCGGTGGGGGGGAACATTTCTAGGTGATCGTTTCCGTCGTGTCTTGAGAATCTCGGTTCTGGATAGGTTCGGTCGGTTTTCTGTTGGGGGCGCCGTGTCTTTCTCTGCTGGTTCCTGTGTGCTTGTGTGTTTTCTTGGGTTTCGATTTTCCAGAGGCCGAGGAGTGAAAGGAGCTGATTTTAGTGATCGGCTGTAGCTCAGCATCGTGTTCGGAGAGTCGATATTTCTGATTGCTGTGTGTGAGCCTGTCAAGAGCGTGGTTCTATCTTGCCAAATTACTTGAACGGATTTCGTGAAAGAAAAGTCAACTCTGTTACATGCGATCAGCAGTGCAGTTTATGCAAAATTCAATTTTTTTGGGATGGGAATTCTGATGGCTAAGCAGGTCACCAGTTTTAGACTAATAGTCGATGCCATGATACTATTATCATGAGTCAACTGACAGAGTTCTTTCTTGATATTAGGTTTGAACGGATGGTAGCCAACACCTTGACGCTGTGGGTGTTGAGATTGTCTGATTGCCGTACTACTTCGGTTTGTCACATTAGAAAACAGAACCTGAATTTGGCACTACAGTGCTTTGCTTAGATGCATTCTTGAGGATGTGAAAGTCATTATAATTCCTTCCTACGAAAAAATGGCCACTGAAATCCCTATGAGGATGGTGGAAAATGGTGGGGCTAGAAATGGCCCTTCTTCTAGGGATCATACGACTTTCAGACCTCCATTGAAGACCACGGCAGCGGAGGAGTTGGGCTCTATTTTACGTGGGCATAGAGTACATGGAAGCGAGATGGGAACTATGCCTAATCGAAGTGGTAGTGCGCCACCTAGTATGGAGGGTTCATTTGCAGCTATTGCTAACATTTTGGGCCGAAAGAATGTGAACATGGATGAGACTTTGGCCAATCTTGGCAGCACTATCGAAGATCCTGAGATTGAGGAAAAATTACGCTCTGATCCAGCATATGTTACTTACTATTTCTCCCATGTTAATCTTAACCCTAGGCTCCCACCACCTCTCATTTCAAGGGAGAACCGTCGCCTGGTAAGCCATATTGGTGGGCTTGGGAATAGTTGGAGATTAACTTCCTTTGATGACAGTGGCAATGGATCTTTGCATCTGTCTGGAGGTTCCCTGTTTACTCATAATGAGGAGCCTGAAGATGAAAAATCACAATCACAAAATATCGAATTCGGGGTAGAAAGTAGTATTCATATGCCCATACAGAATGCGGTTTCTTCATCAGGTCGTCACAAGAGTCTGGTTGATTTAATACAGGTAATTGTTACCGTTTTGCATCGCATCATTTCTTGATTCACGAGCCATATACAAGCAGCCAAATATTGGGAATCTCTCAGTTTATATCGTCTTTTTCTTTGGATTAGTCCAGCAAGCGGTGGAAGAAAGCATTTATTGTTTTTATTTTTTGAATTCTCTTTACTTTACAGTATGATGTTTAAGCAAAGTGAACTGAAAAGTTGATGCCTGGGATGTCTTTTGAGTCAGTTGTTTGCTTATCTTCCTTGTGGGGAAATCTTTCTTAATGATACCTTTTTATATAGAAAAAGACCTTTCAAGTCAAGTTTCTGTAAATGTAGTGTCTAGTCCGAGTAAGTGCACTTTAATGGGTATATTCTAGCTCAACCAAGGATTGAGCAGCCGAGTAGTACCATCCAGAGCCTTCTAATACTGTGAGGATCTTGAAGTGGAAGTAAAAAGGCATTGGTTTTATGCCTTCTCATAGGAATCTGGCCTTAGGTACATCTGTGCAGCAAATGTTTTTGTTTATTCACAAGATTTGGCTCAAGAAAATGTTGCGCCTTTTGTTATAAGTAGAAAATTAGTTAGGTTTACATCCTCCTTTTAATGTTTTCCAAAGTTGGAAATTCGGAGAGTTCTTTTAAACTCTCATTGTTCTTTTAAGCTGGCTATGTCAGGGTTTTAATTTGATGTTCCTCTATGAAGCCGCTACGAATTTGCACCAATCTTAATTCAGTGGTGGCATCCTATTAACCATTCACTGGTGTAATCTACATGTTCTTTTATTGTAATCGTAATGGGCAATGATGTTTGTCATTGACTCTATCGTTTATCAAGCCAGAGAAAGCAGATTTTTTTTTTTTTTTTTGGCATTCGGTCATATTGCATCCATAGACCTTGGCTTTATAGTGGTTGTTAAATGACTGAGAGCTCCCTTAGCTCTTCTTGTTAATAATTTTGGTGCTTTCTTGCTGTAGATGTTGATACAAAATAGATGTTGTCAAGTGGTATTCTAATGTGTAGTGGCGATTAGTAAAATCAATGTCCTATAAGTAATGGAAGAGCAACTTAACTGACCTCTGTGGAAATAGATTTCCCTAATTTCTTGTTTTAAGTATCAGGTGAAGTTAAAAGAAAGGGCTGAATATATGAGTTGGAATGACTAAAACGATATGAAAAGGCTAGAAAGACTATGGCTGCAAAAGCATTGCTATGTTGCATCTTCAAATCAGCTTGTTAATGCTCAAGCTTCTCCTTGTTTTTACTTTTACATTTGGCTAAACCACTCTACTGAAAATGCTACAGCTCGCTAGCAGAAATATATGTAAAGTGCACTTCTAATAATGCAAGAAGCCTTACTGGACTCCTGAATTAAAGTGAATCTAATTCTCTCGGGTCCTACTTTTTAACACTACATTCTTTTTGCTAATATGTAGGAAGATTTCCCGCGTACGCCTTCTCCTGTCTATCAGACCCGTTTATTGAGCCATGTGAACGAGCAATCAACAGATCGTGATGTCCATGGAATTGCCCTGGATGTTTCTTCTATTAATATTTCTGAAGTATCAAAATCGAATTCAGGCTCCATTGATGTAAATGCTGAGACTTCTAACCTGAATCCACAGGATATTGGCTTGATATCCAACGGTGAGACATTACATCCTCCTTTTGCAAGTTCACCAAATGTTGCAGAGAAATTATTGACTATACATGAAGATGGAAGGGCCAATAAAGAAATAAATGTACGAAATGAGGCATCCATTAGTGGGTTGGATATTTCTGGAACAGATGAGAGTAATGTTAAGAACGCAGAAGAACATGCCTATAGGAGGAGCGCTCCTTTGCAGCCTGCATCCATAGTAAATGGCACTCAGCATCGAGGTCCAGTTGTTCATGGACAGGGGAATTATCAACATCCACAGGGCCGAATTGAGAGATTTGGAATTGGCCCCCCTAGATCCGCTCTCGTTGAGGGACAGTCAACAATGCACTCACCTGGGCTTGCACCTCCATTATATACGGCAGCATCCTATATTAATTCCAATACATATTATCCTAATCTTCAGATGCCAGGTATGTTTGCTCCACAGTATAACATGGGTGGGTATGCTCTGGGTTCAGTTCTTCCTCCATATATGGCTGCATACTCTCCGCATAGTGGCTTTTCCATGTCGGCTCAAGCCTTAAATGGTCGAACAAGTGGGGTGTCTACAGGACAAGGAATCTCAAATGTAGGCGATGCACCGCATATGAACAAGATGTATGGACAATATGGCTTGACATTTCAACCACCCTTTGTGGATCCTATCCAAATGTCTTATTTTCATCATCCTCTTGAAGATGCGTATGGTGCTTCATCTCACTTTGGTCATTTGCCTAGAGGTGGTGTTGGGGGTCCTATGGATTCATTTGCATCTCAAAATGACGTAGCCTTTACTACGCATATAGCAGATCAGAAGCTAGAGTTTCAAGCTAATGGTAGTTTGAACATTCCAAGTCCTAGAAGCAGTAATTACTATGGAAGCCCCAGAAGTGTTGTTACAATGCCACAGTTTCCAGGCTCACCTCTTGCAAGTCCAATCTTGCCATCATCTCCAATTGGTGGAATGAGCCACCTGGGTCGGCGAAATGACTTAAGATTTTCTCAGGGTTCCAGTAGAAATGGAGGGATGTATTCTGGATGGCAAGGTCAGAGAGGAGTAAATGGATATGATGATGCTAAAAGAAATACATATCTGGAAGAACTAAAAGCCAACAATGCCAGGAAATTTGAGCTTCCTGATATCGTGGGACGAATAGTTGAATTCAGGCATTGCTCTTATCCAGTTTGGTTTTTTATGCATTCATATCATGTGACTTTTGATACAGAACCAATTGTTCTTGTACTTTTTGTTTCAGTGTGGATCAACACGGGAGTCGGTTCATTCAGCAGAAACTAGAAAATTGCAGTTTTGAAGATAAGGCAGCTGTTTTCAGTGAAGTTCTTCCTCATGCTTCGAGATTAATGACTGATGTTTTTGGGAACTATGTTATACAAAAGGTGTGTGTTTTGTATTGTATGTGTTAGTCTGCAAAGAGACTCCTGCAACTATGTTTATGTAAGTGTTGTCCTGAGTATGTTATTATGGTGCTCGTGTCTCAGTTCTTTGAACATGGTAGCCCTGAGCAGAGGAAGGAGCTCGCAGATCAACTCACTGGACAGATGTTGCAATTAAGTTTGCAAATGTATGGATGCCGCGTGATTCAGAAGGTTTGCTTATCCACTTGAAACTGAAAGTTCTGTCTAGTTGCCCTAGTGTTTTATTTTGTGGTTTAAGGAATTGTTCTAGGGTTGACCTCAAGGTTATTCGAAACTCCTAAAGCATGGGAGACCTTGCATCCTCAGTGTGGTTATAACAAGGACATGAAGGGATTGCCGTATGTAATTAAAATTGGTGCAGTACATGAAGCTAATGGCCCTTAACATGTATAACCTAAGGAAAGAAGTCTCAGGTTCTGGCCTCTCCCTAGTGGCCTAACCTTTTCACTTTTGCTGCCAGATCTTGCAAAGAAACAATGAAGCCTGAGAAAAGCTCTTGAAATTGTGTATAGTTACACTTAAAAGGTTGACAGACAATTCGCTACCCTAAGAGTTGTGAAAACTTGATGAAGCCGATCAAAATCCTCTTTGTTGACTTGCTATTCACCGGCACATGATTGCGCTTTACTTTACTGAACTGGTCATGCTCAATATAGGATGGAATTCATGTGCTTGTTTTATGTTGTGGACTGCAATGCTTATTCATAGTGGTTGTTTTTAGGCACTCGAGGTTATTGAGCTTGACCAAAAGACGATACTTGTTCAAGAGCTAGATGGACATGTTATGAGATGTGTACGAGACCAAAATGGAAACCACGTTATACAGAAGTGTATCGAATGTGTACCAACTGAAAAAATTGAATTCATCATATCAGCATTTCGTGGTCAAGTGGCCATTCTTTCAACTCATCCCTATGGCTGTCGTGTTATCCAGGTGGGTTTTTTGTTCCTATGCCTTGCATGTTGCTGATGGTATTAATAAAAATTTATTTGACCAAAAAATTAGCTGTTTGGTTTTTCAATAGAGAGTTTTGGAGCATTGCTGTGATGAAGGGCAAAGCCAGTGTATAGTGGATGAGATATTGGATTCAGCTTATCAACTTGCTCAAGATCAGTATGGCAATTATGTTACCCAGGTTTGTATTTGCTTTAAATTGCTTGTTTCTTGAATTTTTTTTTTTTTAAGTTTACTTGGAACCCCTTCATTCAATCTCTTATGATTCATGAATTAACTCTTCTTTTGATTAAACCTATAGAAATATACATATGGATGTTGTGTGTAAGAGTGCTGACTGATATATCTGTTTCTTTGGCCACAAGCTAAATTTCAATAAGATTTAGGGGTAGTTTACTTCACTGTACTACTAATGAGGAACCCAATAGTATACAAGTCCAATTACAGAGTAAAAGCTTTTATATCTTTCTCTAACAAACATAACAAGGTGGATGATGGACTAATCACCCAATCTAAGGACACATCCTCATCCTCATTCCATTAGTTGCAAAGGATAAAGATAGGATTTGTTGTCAAAATAATCTCAGTGGCTGGTGGGTCTACGTGGTGTCCATTTCCATCTGTGGTACCGGACAATAGTCATTGAGTGTTATCCAGCTTTCATACCATTTTTTATTTGGATCATGGGAGACTTGGTTCTCATTGTGTTCTTTGCTCAAAGATAATAGAAAAGTTGACAGCAACACATGGGAAGAGGGCAGTGGGAATCTTCTTCTTTCTTCTTCCTTTTTTTTTTTTTTTTAAATTTTTTTGCTATTTCAGGTGGGTGAGAGGGCCTAGGTTTAGCCCTGGTAGGTAGTGTGATTCTTAAAATTGCATTTTTTGTCTTTGGGCATTGTTGGCTTAGTTTGTTTTATGGAACAAAGTGAAGTTGCAAAGTCATTTAGTCTAAAGGAGTGTGGAGCTTCAGTGTCGGTTTTTCTATGATGTCGCCATGTTGAGGTCGCTTATCTGAAGCATTAATTGATGGGGAGGGGATGGCATCTCTAGTGGACGTACGTTATTGGACTTAAATATTTGCTGAAGTCTTATATCTGTGTGCTTGGTACCGATGATGTCTTGTTTTCTGAGTTTCTGGACATGTAATTTTTTGGGCATTAGATGTTAGCGGTCACATCAATTGGAACTTTTGTTCTTTATTCCCCCCAGCTGTTGGGGTGGTTCCGTTTGATTGATAGGGATTGAATATTTATCAGCACGGGAAGAACTATGGTGGTTTACGTCCCTATTTTGGTGACTCATCTATGGGACAAGGGATGTAATCTCAGCGTGATACATTTTTACTTCTCAAAGAAAAGCTTTGGATGGTTGAACTTTCCTAACAAGTTTTGTCGTTGTTAATAAGTATTGTGGTGTTGATAGTTGTGGTTCACCATTTTGGTGTTCAGATTTAGTTTATTACTGACCCTGAAGTGAGTCCTTTTCTTTTGGAATTGATTAGAGATCAGCTTTGTAGGTTCTCCTGTGGTCTCCTTTTCCACATCGTGACTAGCATCGAAGCTATACATTTTAGGTTAAGATAGTTCATTTTTTAGCCAGAAATGGTTCTGCTGATTGTCTCTTAGTGGTTAGTTTGAATTGCGTGATTCTTTTTCTCTGAGCTTGAAGTCCCTGCATATTTCATTGCCTATCCATGGTTTTTTTTTAAACCTGAAAATTGAGATTACTCACTACTTTCTCCTCAAAAGAGTTTAGAATTCATATTTCTTCTTTTCACTTTTCAACATTATAAATCTTTATGATTAACAGACTAGGTTACTTCTACTGTTTACAGCATGTTTTGGAGAGGGGGAAACCCCAAGAGAGAAGCCGAATTATCAGCAAGTTGACTGGAAACATTGTCCCACTGAGTCAGCACAAATATGCATCAAATGTGGTTGAGAAGTGCTTAGAACACGGTGATGCTGGTGAAAGGGAACTGTTAATTGAGGAAATCATTGGACAATCTGAGGAAAATGACAATCTGTTGGTATGTAAACTTTGGTATTTTCGTTAGAATGCAGTTAGAACTCATCTTATATTTGCAATGGCACTTCATTTATATATATATATATTTATTTATTATATTTATTTATATATATATATATTTATTTATTTATTTATTTGCACTGGCAACGCTAAACCTGTTTCAGTTTTGCATCCTTCAATCCTAATTAATTCATTCTCCATTTTTGAACCATTGGGGAGGGCGACTTCTTTTTTTTTTTTTTTTTTTTTTTTACATTTTTATGGGGCGTGTACTTCATCTACTGCGGTAAACTTCGAGGAATAGTAGTCTTCTGTGCATCCCCACTCAAAGAAGAGAAGGAAAAAAAAGGGGGGTGGGGGGAATCAACCATTTTTTAAGAGAGTTGCCTCCTAATTGGGTCCTTAGCAAAAAGGCTCAGCCTAATCAAAAGGATCCGCTCATCTTACTTGAAGGTGCTTATTCTGGGTTTTCAAGGATCAGGGTTGACCCCCTCAACATGGTTCAACCCCTTCTTGAAGTTCCTAATTCAATGGGGGTGAAGTGAACCCTCTACCTATGATAGGACAAAAGACATTTTAAAATGGGGGCTGACGACCATGGAATTCTTTTTGGTAATAGACAATCCAATTTCACACTAATTTCACAAAAGTGCAATCATTGTCGTTGAAATTTACCCTGTGCTTTTTAATATCTGTTGCAGTCCATATTTCTGAACCTTTTGCTTCATTATTGTAACAGTTATTTTTCCTCAATATGCATGTGAAAATATTTGACTAGGATGAGATTTTTTGTACTTCACAAGATCTACAGAAAGTCGATGTCATTATTCCAATTGTGAAGCTGTTAAAGTATATTTAAATGTTAAATCATGCCTTAATTTAACAGCTTAAGGTTTTAGAACATTTGGAAGTGATACCTTAAAATTTCCTACTGTGTTAAGAGTAGGAGGTGTTGAGTTCAAATCTTTTCACGTGACTATTTTGCCTTGATATATTTCCATGCTTTACTCTTAGGTCAAATTCCAGTCTTGAGGGGGATTGTAAATATTTACTTTCATATTAAGCTATGCTTTTGTCGAATAGCTTAAACAGCCCCCACAAAATTTCACCAGGGCTTACTATCTTCTCTAAGTCCTTGGCATGTAACATGTTCAGGCAATGATGAAGGACCAGTATGCAAATTATGTGGTTCAGAAGATTCTTGAAGTTAGCAATGATAGGCATCGGGAAATTCTGCTTAGTCGGATAAAGGTTCATCTTCATGCTTTGAAGAAATATACTTATGGGAAGCACATAGTTGCTCGATTTGAGCAGCTATCAGGTGAAGGTACTTTAATTTTTGTTTTTGATAGTTGTTCGGCAATCAGCTAATTTGTGCATATATCACCATGCCAAATATTGTTCTTCTAAGTGATGGGGTTTATAAGAAGTTGGTGATCTGCTCCTTAATATGATTTACAGGCTGTGGTTTTTAACTACGTGACCTTATGATGCTTGATTTGTTTTGTGGGTAGTTGCCCTATCCAGTGGCAGTTTTGCTTTCTTATTTTTAAGTTGAACTGGGCAAGTAGGATGAGGGACGGAAGTTTTCAACTGATCCCAAGCTGAGAGGCTAGGGTGGGGATGGAGCCATCCCTTGGCCACTGTCCCTCATATGTGGAGGCACTCTTGCTCATTTTATCTTTACCAGTCTTGCTCTTTATTTTTTATGATAGAGTTTCCATTCCCCCGCAAGAAATTTCTCTCTTTAAATGTTGTTTGCTCTGGGCAACCTCCCCTCTTCCAGAATTTGCTCTTTGTTCCAGTCTCATGCAAATAAAGAAAATTCCGTTGAATATATTTTCTTTACTGGAAAGATAAAATGTTGTTCATTAGAAGATAATACTAGTAGGAAGGGATTGATGGTCAACTATATTTAGTGTGTTAAAGTTCAGCCATCGGTCTGTAGCTCTCTGCGGTTGTGATTCTGATTTGGGTTAATTTGTTTTTGTTAGCTCTTCCCTGGAGTGTGCCCTACATAAATGGAAATTTGAGCTGTCGAACGGTTGCTTGTCCACGTGGAGTCTGATGGTGCCATATTGGCATATAACATTGTCAGAACTCTCTGTGTGTAGGCATTGGATAAACCAACATCCTAGGAAATTTCTGTTAAGAGGAAACATACTTAGAAGGCGTTGTCTGTCTTTGAGCTTTTGCATGCAAGTGTGAATTCATGAGCATCTAGGCAGCTGTATATGTAGTGTGATCTGGATTATCAACCTCGCAGATGGCCAAGCCTTGGAGCCAAGCAGTTCCTGATGAAGCGGCCAGGACTTGGTCGTGCTCTATGGCTCTGTATCCTTTGCCTGAAGATATCTGGATGCAGGTTGTTGTACTATGAAACTTGGGAGGTGGATTGCGAGTGTGGTCTTCGCTAGATGTTCCGGCAGATGAACTTATCGACACATAAAACCCGAAAGACAAGCGAGGAACACAATTTAACTAGGGAAAAGCAAGTTCCAGGCTGTAGAATGCTTTTCGATTGTTATGGATTTGTAGGACTAACTGTATTTATGTGCATATGTACATAGGTCAAAGCATGGTGTGATGTAATTAGGATTCCGAATAATGGTTACCACTTGGAGAAAATGGGTAAATTATGAAGAATCTTTCTTCTGGGTGTATATATTGGCATGTGTATGATGATTGTGCTTCTGGTATAGCGCTGGGTTTAATGATCTTTGCTTCTCCATCCTCTCTTCCCGAAACAGTTTGATTCGAATACTTTGACGGCATGCGATGTGATTTCTCTTGCATGCATTGTTCGTGTCGTGGGCCGGAATTTTTCTGGTCGAGGATGAGTTATGCGATGCTTGATGAGCCGGAATATTGAATCAATGTTCCCTCGTTTCAAAGATGGCATATGGTGCAGTGCCTTCTCGTCATTGCCCGTATGGCGTGTAATTTAGTTTGGGTACACTCGAATTCTCGAGGGAGACGTGCAAATCACCTCAAATTTCAGCTTTCTGTAATTATCATAAGAGAGCGATACCAGCTCTCGGCTAATTTATGTAATCGGGTAGGTCCGGACAAAATGTGACGTGACATAGACAGAGCAGTACGGCAGTTTTCAAAGAGGGACGAGGCATTTCTGATTTCCCCCACTTTCTTCGCTTCCGCTCGTGCGAATGGAAGTCTCGACGCCGGCCTAGTGTCTCCTCGGACTCCCAAAATGTTGCTCCGACATCGATGCTTGTGGTCGCGCTACAGGGCCCTCGTCTTCCGCAACTAGCGTGGCCTCGATGTGGAACCACTCCTCGCCGCGACGGCTGGCGGCGGCGTTCGCCGCGGCCGTGGCGAGGAGGCGCTACTCGAGGGCGTCGCCGCCTCAGGCGACGGCGATAAGGGTGAAGAACCACATAGCGAGCGTGGGCGATGGCGAGGCGAAGGAGGGCCGGAAGCCACGTCAGCTGCTGTCGCTTCCCGCTTTCCCTTCTCACCCTCTGCCCGCGTTCTCTTTCAAGGAAGCCTCTTCTTCTTCTTCTTCTTCTTCTTCTTCGCCATCGTCGTCGCGAGTGACTGCGATCAGCTGGGTCAAGTACTACTTCCATGGCGTTCAGAACTCCGTCGTTCAATCCCATTTCAACAAGGGCCTTGTCTGTTCTCTACCCTCTTTCGAAGTTCCCATCTTTTCGCGTCTGATGATTTTTCTCATTCCTTTCGTTTCTCTGTTTTCCATGGATATAGTTTGCTTCTTTTTCCTTTTTCAGGTTCAGATGGAATGCGCCACTTCGGATGACTCATGCCCGGGACAGCAGGGACAAAGAAAATCTTTGAGAAAGGTATTTTCATACACAATGCAACTTCTCTCTTGTAGCATCTAACTCATCCAAGTTACATTCTTTCTTGTTCTAGAGTTTTCTTTGTGAAGTCAAATTCCGGGTGTATACATCCTCTGTGGGGTAATATCCTGTGCATGTGAATTGTAAAGTTTTACCTACTACAATCATACAGCTGACTTGCAGATCAAGCCAAATGAAGTGATGGAAGCAGGGGCCAGATTGTATATACCGGTATCAATTGCCGAATCAAGGATCTCCAGGCGGTTCGACACTATACCTAGTGGGACTCTCTATCCCAATGCCGATGAGATACAGTACTTGCAGAGGCTGGTCATGTACAGGGCAAGTCTTTGAAATCAATCCCTTTTTGTAATGCCCGATTTCTGCTGGGGATGTCTGTTATATTACAACCTAGCTTTTGATCCCCAGCAGACAGCATTCGGACATCCCCTGTTAACTGCGTCTGGTTGGTCTAGTAGAAAGTTTGCTTAGCAGTTTACTGCATATCTAATATTAGGCCTGGGGATATAATTTCTTTTGTTGTTGTCTTCTCAAAGTTTTTCGCAATTTTGACTTGGTAGCCGCTAATTTTCAGGATTCTGCGGTTATTGTGCTCAATAAGCCCCCGAAATTGCCAGTCAAGGTAAGAACCTCATGCGCTGTTGTTATTCTTTCCTTTTTCTCTCGTACTTTTTGTCATGTAAGTGCAATGTTTTATCTCCACGAATTTTTCGTTTATAGGGGAATTTGCCAGTTCATAACAGCATGGATGCTTTGGCAGCGGCAGCTTTGTCTTATGACTATGATGAGGGTCCTAAATTGGTAACTAACTTTTCGGTTGTTTTTGATCTTTTAAGCATGTACGCTTGTTTATGCTAAGTTGTATCAGTGTCTTCTCCATGTTGCTTCTCAGTTCTTCCCTCTCTGTCATTTATATGTTCTTCATGCCTGGACTCTGAACTACATTTTGGTCAACAGACTTTTCTTTCCCTCCTTTGATAAGTTAAAATTGGATACATTAAAACTCCAAAAGCTGGCGAGTTACTACACCTTTACATCTCAAAACTTTGGTTAGACACCCCATCAGGGACGTATAGTTGACCTTTTTTTGCTGTCCTGCGAAAGCTCAGGGTATGTTTCATTTTCGTTTTTCTGTTTACTTGAAATTGTTTTTGGTACCCTACATCAAGAATGTTCAGTAAAGATGAAAATTCTGAAAATATGTTTGGTTCTTACTGATCATTCATATAAAAGAAACTAATTACATCATTTCTACTCATTATACAAATCATACTGAGTTGGTAATAAATTATCATATTAAGCAGAACATATTTATTGAATGGAACTTATTAGTCATGCCTTCACTATGCTAAAAATTTTGTAAGCCTCAGTTGAATAACGTGACCGAAACTAATGATATACAAATTGTCTTCAAAATATGTTAAATGAATTATTTCTCCTTGTATAAAGTTGGTCTCCCCTTTTATTAATGTTTTAAGAAAACAAGAGGAAGCTTCCTTGAATCTTCAAAAATGCTACTCCCTTACACCAGAGGAGAGACCATTAGAAGCTTGAAGCTTCAGTATCGCTTCAATTCACTGACAATCCTTCCTCTGTGAAACAAACTTGCCTTTGTGCTCTCACCAATTTGTCTGTCCCTTGCCTTAATTTATGCTTGCCCCTTGCTTTTGAATGAGAAAAACAGAGTTGGCAAAAACTCTTCTTCAACCTAGTTCAGTTCCACAATCAAGATGAAGAGTTGTATGTGGACTGCAATGATCTGAGAAGAAATGAATTGGCATTTGAGGAAAGATGTCAATAGTTGATGTTCCTTTTTGTATTTCAAAATGAAGAGAAAACACTGAAAAAGGATTATGGCTGTTTTCAGTTGTCATTTCTGAGGCTAAAATCTTTTGAGAATAATTCTTACTGAAGAGTTTTTCAGTGAGAATATGTAAATGAAAAAAGAAATTGAAATTTTTCACATAACGAATGGGGCCTTCACGTGCAGCTGTGGACTGTGTAACTTTTAGCCAGGTATTTCACTGCTGTTTTATTGTGTTGAATTCAGGACGCTATATTCTGTTACTCGAGGAAGTTATCTCCTGTTACACGTTGAACAAATCATCCTTCGTGAGATCCTTGCTTTTGCAGTTAGAAGTGGCGGTTATCGAATGAGATTTTGAATGCAGTGCACGTGGCATTGTGTGACGTCCGTCTTATTTCCCTCATGGGCCGATCTTTTCTTGTTCTCATGGGAAAGAATCTTCATCAGGTGCATCGCCTTGACACAGAGAGCAGTGGCCTTCTCTTGATGGGAAGAACAAAGGAAAGTGTCGCTCATCTTCAATGGCTGTTTAGCGACATGAAGAAAACAGATTCCTCCTTTCAGGTAAAGGCTTGTGGTGTTACCTTGTGCAAGAGAAGTTTGATGTCGGTGGGTAAATGATGGATCTTCCATGCAACAGATTATACCCATATCTTATTTTGTTGTTAACATCTGATTCTACAATGTCTTCTAGGCCTGGAATGATGCATGTAAAGCAACTAATCAAAGATATTGGGCGCTTGTCATAGGCTCTCCAAAGGAAAAAGAAGGTCTAATTTGTGCTCCCCTTTCAAAGGTCTCTCTCTCTCTCTCTCTCTCTCTCTCCTCTCTCTCTCTCTCTCCCCATTAGGATATGCAGTTTTTAGGTGGTGCACGGTGATGGCAAAATCTAATCTGTTCTGAACTTAAGGTGCTTCTTGATGATGGGAAAACCGAGAGAGTTATTTTGGCTCGTAACTCAGGCTTAGAACCTTTTCAAGAAGCTGTGACAGAATACAGGGTATTGGGTCCTACAATAAATGGATGTTCCTGGATAGAATTGCGTCCTCATACGAGCCGCAAGCATCAGGTAATACTAATGTCATTTTTATAGGATTCCATTGGACTCCAGGTCTGTGTATATCTGTCAGCCTTTTTAGTTTGCCTCGACAGAACTTCACTGTATTTGGGAAGTGAAGTTGCCTTTTTCAAATGTTATGATAGAACATTTTTCTGAGACTTTATTGGACCATATCGCTTGTACAAGAACCGCCTATTTTTCATTTTTTGGGTGATTATATAATTGGTGTCTTCACTGCACTCGTTTATAGACCGTTCTATTTATTGTTTTCAAGTTGAAAGGCACAAATACAAGGGCAGATTAGTTTATTTCCTTACTGCTGGTTAAAGGTGAAAGATTGCACTTTAGAGAAGCAGTTTAACCAGGACCTGGTAACATTGTGCGAAATGTTTCCTTGCAGGTTCGTGTACACTGTGCCGAAGCACTGGGCACTCCGATAGTGGGGGACTACAAGTATGGTTGGTTCGTGCACCAGAGATGGAAGCAAATGCCCAGAGTCGATTTCGAGCCTACCACGGGAAACCATACAAGTTGCGGAGGCCTGAAGGGTTGGATGTTCAGAAGGGAAGCGTCCTGTCGAAAGTTCCGTTACTGCATCTGCACTGCAGAGAGCTCGTACTTCCCAACATATCCAAGTTCCAGGAGTTTCTGGATGAGAAGTCAGAATTCCCCCGTCCCGTGCTCAGCTCCAAGTCCCATATGCTGCGATTCGTGGCGCCGATGCCTTCCCACATGAAAATCAGTTGGAATCTCATGTCCTCTTATCTAGTATGAGGAGGTGCTAGGATACCGATCGGGTGTATGGACGTGACGAAAGCTAGGTGCGAGCTTCGTTCGTGCTCCTAGCACCATCTGCAATATAAGCCGGTGTTTCGGACTGCTCGGTGCAATAGAAATGTATGGAGCATTTCGGTCATCCATTCATTTCAAGTTTTGATCATGTTAGAATAGGGCTTGATGAGCACTGCATGGCATTTCAAATGCTATAAAATGAGATGCGCTTTCTCTCCTCAGCAATTTTATGAATTTGATAATTTGCATGTAGGAACCAGAAAATTCTAGTCCCGATCGATCGCGATTCTTTACGACCGATCTCATTGAAGAGAAACAATTCATGTAACCCTTGCTTCATGTAGGGTAATAGCCTAGGAAATTGTCGTCGTAAGATCGGCCTACCAAATCTCTGATTTTCTAGTAGTCCAGATTTATGCGTCTGTCTCAAAGTATGAAGTCGGCGTGTGATCGAACTTGCTGCTTATAAAATAACATTCGAATCGGGTATGCAATCTTTGGGGACTTTGTAACTTATATCGTTGATTCCGATGTACAACTGAAGGCAACGACTTTCTCGTGCAAGCTGAAGAGACAACGAAAGCTCCTAGCAAGCGAAGGCTCCGTTTGGGAATTGCATTCCTATGGGTTTTGGGTTGGGCTCCAAAATCCTTACGCAAATACAAAATATTTTGGGAGATGCAATTGCATTTCCTAATGCCTCTAAAGGTTAGTCAAAGTATGTCCAAAGGTTTTTTGAGCGTTTCTAAAATTTATATATATCTATATTAATTTTACTCTCTCTAAGCTCTTAAAATTTGGGAAATGTCCTCATCTCACGTAATGCCAGTCGCGAGGGTTTAGGCTGTTGGCAGGCTGTCAGTGAGTCAATATTTAGCTACCTGCAAGTTCATTCAGCATTGGTCACGTGGGTTCGAGTAATTGCTATTGGTAGAATTCTACAGAAAAAAATGAAAATGGAAGTACTTTAGAAAAAATGATTCTTCCAAACTCCATTTGAATCAAAATTATTCTCCCGTATCACTTTTAAATTACAGTTTCCCAAAAGTTATATACATTTCGAAAAGTCTCCCTTTTCGTGTGCATCGGCTAACCATATAACGTTTTTCTCTCTCTGTAGTAATAATTTGCTATAATTAGAGCTGAGAGTATAATTTATTTGACTAAGCAGCGTCGTGAAGCTGTTTGGAGATGGACCATTTGGGCAAGACTTGTCCAAAGGCGTCGTAGAAGACGAGGTCGGCTCGGTCTCCAGTCATGTTCACGGACAAGAAACCTTGCCCGTCGTAATAAAACTTCATCTCCTCCGGCTTCCACGAGCTTATCTTGCCCCTCCATGCCTGCGACCCGCCTCCGCTCGTAATGAATTGAATGTCGCTGCAAATTTTTTTTCGTAGAGAAAACGAATTTTTGCTATTATTATTATTAAAGGAGAGATCCAAGAAAGCTAATGCCAAAGCTGTGGAGTCTATACCTGTCCATGCTAGTGATGTGCTGCAAGCAATGGTGATGCCCATTCACGTAAAGGTCAAATATAAGTAATCAAGACATTATCCTATAGCTGACATGGAATTGAATGTTTAAGTTGGTGCGCATAAAATTTTTTGTAATCGACCAAGGAAATGAGTTTTGACGAATGACCTCGAGGATGGGGAGGAGCTGCTTCTCGAGCTCGACGGTGACGCCATGCTGACCTGCGCTTTTTATGGTGTGGTGGCCGACCACGATTTTCCATTTTGCTGAGGAGGCCTTTAGAGCTGAATCCACATCCTATTGCAGGCATTTTTGGGGAAAAAAGAAAAAAAAATGGGAAATTTAGGGCTGGATTGCATGACAATTTCTTTAAAATATGGAACTTATTTTCATTTTGTGTTTTGGAACTTCATGTGGGATTAGAAGGTTCGTTAGTTCCACATAAATATACTCTGAAAACAATCTAATAAATCAGAGATGTGTACCTTCACGAGGTTGAACAGATACTCGTCCCTCGGCTTCATGCCCTTTCAGTCATAGTTGTACTCTCTAGGGCGTAAAAAACAGCGAGATCAACTCCTTTGTTGCCGTTTCACCGACTTATGATGCGTAAGACTAGACACATCAATTACCGGTTGCTCATGACAGTGGTGGCAACACGGAATGATTCGTGATGCTACTAATGTGGTCAATCGAGGGAGCGTGTGAGATTGTACCCGATCAATGGACGGAACCGGCGAGCTCAGACCGCGCGTTGCGAAGCATATAAAGACGATCGTCGGGCAGGCCGAACCGGGGACCAGCTTATCCAGCACTTCCAGGCCCATTAACCCTCCCACACGGGGAGGCCCATGGCCCAAAATTTAGAGTAGCCCCACAAACCATAGGCCGTCTGCCTCAAGCCATAGTTACCTATTGGATTTCCCCCATATAATGAAAAATAATATTGGATTTATAAAATAAAATAAAACGTGAAGAAAATTCGGGTCACTCAGATCTCTCTTCCAAGCTCAAAGCTTCCTGGATTGCTTTCTCTCTCTAGAATCCTCCGTTGCTCTCTCACCAGGCGCCTCCTCGCCGCGCCGTCTCCGATCTCCTGCTTTCCGGGACCTGATCCGCGCGACGCCCTCCGTTCCGCGGCCACTCCGATTCGGAGCTTCGATCGAGCGCTCGTCGCCGTCCATCAGTTCCCGCTCTTCTTCTTCTTCCGATCTCTTTCTTGTTTTTTGTGGCTTGAGAGAGCGAGAGAGAGAGAGGGAGGGGGAAATGGGGGGGGAAGACGCAGACGCATCTCAGCGCTACTGCTCCTAAACGTCAACTGATTCAACTGAAGTCGTCTATACAGGATAGATGCGGGTATTGGCACAGGCGGCATGCTGAAAATATTAGGTTTCAGCCACCGAGGCTTGATGACTGGTACAGACCTATCTTAGAAATAGATTATTTTCGCACAGTGCGTTCGTCACCTACGAGCATTGAGGATGATAAAAAACTTAGCGAATTGAAGGAAGTTCCTCTGTGCTTCGAGTCAGCTGAACAATATGTTGATATTTTTCGACCACTGGTTCTCGAGGAGTTTAAAGCACAATTACGCAGTTCCTATCTCGAGATGTCATCTTTGGAAGACGTGTACTGTGGAAAGCTATCTGTGTCGCCTGTTGAAACAGTAGACGGCTTTCATCTTGTCCGCTTTGTCCATGATGACACTTATTCTGCATCTGGTAAAATTTTCTCAGAGAATGACCTTGTTTTGTTGACTAGAGAACCTGTGCAAAGTGATTCCCATGGAATTCATATGGTTGGAAAGGTGAGTAATTTGGGTTTTTCCTGCTGAGATATTTTTTGGTGATAGACAAGTGCTTGGTGAAATTCATATAAATGCTAACCGCTCTATAATCAGTTGTGTATGCCATGGATGATTTGTAGACATCTAATAAACTGTCCAGACTTTGATTTTCTGGAGTCCTAGCACAATCTACGTAGTTGTATAAGCTTTCAGACGTTGTACTGCTGTGTCTGTTACTCCTTTTTATGATTGTGTATGCTTTGGTTTATCTCATTTGCAGGTAGAGAGAGACCACCGAAGGAAGTCAAGCACACTAGTTATTAGGTTCTATCTCCCAAATGTTTCTTCCCGTTTAAATCGAGCTAGAGAGCTCCTCATTGATCACAGTGAATGGCATGGGAGTCGAATTATGAGCATCACACCTCAACTTCGTGAATTTCAGGCACTATCTTCAATGAAGAATATCCCAATCCTTCAGATTATTCTGGACCCTACCAATAATTCTCACGGTATGAATGAAGCTAAATCATCACTTTTGGGTAAGCTGTCCACTTTCAATGACAGTCAACTTCTAGCTATCGGTGCATCCATCAGTTCTTTGGATTCACGTAAAGATTGCCGGTTGTCTCTCATTCAGGGTCCTCCAGGTATTTAAATTACCCACTTAGTTTAAGCTGTTGAGAATGATGCCAAATCTGAAGTTGTTTTTGTCCGTGCAGGCACAGGGAAGACTCGAACTATAGTTGCCATTGTCAGTGCATTGCTTGGCTCTCTGCAAAGAACAGATGAGACAAAAAGTTCCCCGCCTGAGAGCTTGAAGGGGAGCAGTACTTCATTTACCAAGTTCAGGCCAAAAGTCAGCGAGCCTGTTGCAATTGCTAGGGCATGGCAAGATGCAGCTTTAGCTAGGCAATTAAATAAAGACTTGGAGAATTCTACAAGACCCATGGAGCGTTCCGCTAGAGGAAGGGTTCTTATTTGTGCTCAATCTAATGCGGCAGTGGATGAGTTGGTATCAAGAATATCCAGTGAAGGTTTGTACGGCTGCGATGGGAAGATGTACAAACCTTATCTTGTAAGGGTCGGAAATGCTAAGACTGTACACTCAAATTCCTTGCAATACTTCATCGACACGCTTGTTGATCAACGGTTGGCTGAAGAAAAGAATTTGACTGATGCCAGAAATGATGTCTCCACTGTGCAGCTGCGCGCAAACTTGCGAAAATCCATGCTAAGGGAAGCCGAAATTATTGTAACTACATTAAGCGGCTGTGGTGGAGTTCTATACGAAGTTTGCTCTGAGTCTATGTCAAATGCTAAATTTGGAAGTCCATCTGAGAATGCTCTTTTCGATGCTGTTGTCATTGATGAAGCGGCACAAGTAAAAACTTCATCCTATTTCCTCTATTGACATTAGCATTTTGATCAGTAAGCCTCAATGGCATTCTCTTTTTCTCACTGCAGGCACTTGAACCGGCTACTCTAATTCCTCTTCAACTTTTAAAGTCAATGGGGACCAACTGTATCATGGTGAGAAGATTGAAACTCATTATTTCTTAAATTAAATGTCGGTTAGAAGTTATTGCTGAAGCTTGAATTTCCTTATTGAAGGTTGGTGATCCAAAGCAGCTACCGGCTACTGTAATGTCTAACATCGCTAGCAAATTCCTGTATGAACGCAGCATGTTTGAACGTCTGCAGAGGGCAGGTTATCCTGTCACAATGCTTACCAAACAGGTGGATTAAATTGTGTTGTCTTGAACTTCAAAACTAGACCATTTCTTGTGCTTAATTAGAATGTAGTCAACCCCTGCTGTGATTTATTACAGATAAATAAATAAAGATGCATTTTTGCATGATATTCATATTCTCTGGCATTGTTGGCTCTTTTGACTTTTGATTTGAAATGTTGAGTTAGAAACGTGATTATTATTATTATTATTATTATTTTTAATTATGTTGCATATATAAGTGAATTCTTTCAAAAGCTTTAGATATCAGGTAGAGGACAGGAATTTTATATCAGGAAACCCACAAGGGCACTTATGGATAATAGATTTACTTGCTGATGTATATTAAAATATTTAACGTTAGAGAATTAAATTCATCTGTGGCTATGGGATTTTTCTTACTTGGAAAGAGGTCATTGTATCTGTGGTTGTCTCGCTTTTCTGAATTCATTGAAGTGCTAAGTCTCTAGCTTTGTGATTCCTCATTTATTACCATGTTTGTTGCATTCCTTTTTCTTGGACATTAGATAGAAGAATATAGCTTCATCCTTGGATTACATAATGCCATGTATTTGTCCACTACTTTTTGTTTGACATCATTGTGTATCAAGCTCTCTTTTCTTTTGTTTTTTCCATAATAGAAGCATATTTTTGGAAGAGGGGTGTGACTGGATAACATAATACATTCGTACCTATTGATTTCGTGCATCTTACGTTTCCCCGAAGGTAGATACAAATGTGGTGCTAGGTCCATTGTGCAAAGTTCAATAGCATCTGTTGCTCTGGTATTTTAGGAGCAATAGGCTAACATGGTTGTGCTGAGCACCTTAGAACTTCTTAACCTGCTCCCATTTCGACTTAAGAGATAGATAAATAGACACATCGCATTGCACTGATCGGGGGCGTTTGTAGTGACATAAGGGATTTACTTGTCTATGTATCCTTCCATTCGATCTTTTAGGTCCTGACATCACCTCGACGGTTATGCTACGATGTCCAAATTACAAAAATTGCGTTTGATATAATTGGTAAAATACATATGCTTGTGAGAAGGAGGATAATAAAATCTTTGAATTTTTATTATTAATATCAGAAATTGATTTTCTTATAGTCCAAATAAAACGAATTGTATTATTAAAAAAAGAAATGGATAATCATCCACTCACGGAAAGGCCCTTCCCGTACCGGTACTAATATCTTTTAACGTATGAATTTGTGACAAATGCAAGTTTTTCGTCGTCATATAGCTTTTTTCGCCTTCCCACCTAAGTGCGCAGAAAGGCCCAAAGCCAATCCCGAGGAACAAGAAGGGCGCGTTTGGTAACGATTCTGTTCCCTGAGCCGATTCGACTAGAAATGATTATTTTTGATTACTGTTCCTGAACCGATTCCGAGTAAAAAAGCGCGTTTGAATCGTCCAAAATTTTGATTCCTCGGAATAGAATTGCGTTTGATACCGTCTAATTGATTCTGTTTCAAATTAATTTCTTTTAATTTTTAAATATTTTTTAAATATTTTTTTTTTACTTTTTCCCTTTTTTTCCTTTTCTTTTTCATTTTTTCCTTTTTTTTTTTTTTTTTTTTTTTTTTGCCCTTTTCTCCTATTCTTCTTCTTCTTCATTTGGCCTGGTCGCCGACCGGCGATCGGCTGGCCAGACGAGGGCCTAGGCGACGCTCACCGGAGCGTCGCCGCCCTCGGCGAGGTCGGCCCTCGTCGGCCGAGCCTCGCGGCCGGCCCTGGCGAGGCTCGCCCGGCCCGCCGAGGCTCGGCCTCGCCGGATCCGGCGAGGCCGAGCCTCGTCGGTGGCCGAGCCGGCCTCGCCCGCCCGGCGAGGCCGGCCTGGCCACCGGCGGGCCGGGCGAGCCTCGCCGGTGGCGGCGAGCCTCGCCGGGCCGGGCGAGCCTCGCCGGCTCGGCCACCGGCGAGGCTCGGCCTCGCTCGATCCGGGCGAGGCCGAGCCTCGGCGGGGCCGGGGGGCTCGCCCAGCCACCGGCGAGGCTCGCCCGGCCACCGGCGAGGCTCGCCCCGCCACCGGCGAGGCTCGCCCGGCCCGCCGGTGGCCGGGCCGCCGGCCTCGCCGTGGGCGGGCTTGCCTCCGCAAGCTCGCCCGGCCTCGGCCAGCCTCCGGCGAGCTCGCCGGACCGGCGGACGGCGACCGGCGACCGGCGGCGGCGGGCGGCGGGTGGTGGTGGATGGCAATCGCGCGATGTCGGAAGGGAAGAAGGAGACTTTTACTGTTTTGATTCTTGTTTTGATTCTCGGACGGAGAATCACATTTTTTTGATTCTCAATTCTCATCCCAATGCTTCGGAACAAATTTGTTCCTGAACAAAAATTTTACCAAACGCGATTCTCGTCCCAAACGATTCTCAAACAAAAAATCGAATCGAGTGCATCATTTGGCACGTTACCAAACAGCCCCTAAAGCTTCATAGGGTCTTTTTGTCCAGGTGTAGGTAGTCCGCATCTTCATAGACATGTCTATTTCACTGAGTTTCTCTCTGGGACAGAGCCTAGGTCGTTACGCCTTTCGTGCGGGTCGGATAAGCTCACACTAACCTGTCAATTTGGAATCCAATTCGGGATTTTCCTTGGGAGGTATCAGGAAGGAATTGGAATGGAATGATATCGATTTATACAGATACAAAAGAAAAGGTTCTCTATGAAATTGTCAATATAATGGAATGGTCTGACTAGACCCGAAAGATCTTCCTGTCTTTGATGTCTTCTTTTCTTCATTATTTGGTTGGCTGCTGATTCTTAGCTTGTCCCATCTGTCTAAAGCTCTGCTATTACTTCCCAATTGTGTCTTTTGCCATTGTGAAGAGAATAATCCTGCTTTACCAGAACCATGTTGTTAAGAAGCTTGTATCTTTTGCAGTATAGGATGCACCCGGAGATATGCCAGTTTCCGTCTACTTATTTTTATGATGGGAAGCTGTTGAATGGGGATATAATAGATGAAAGATCCGCGTCCTTTCATCAGACCAAAGCTCTTGGTCCATATATATTTTATGACATTGTTGATGGCATGGAGACGCGTGGTGGAAATTCTGGTGCACTATCTCTTTGTAATGAGCTAGAGGCGGATGCGGCCATTGAACTCTTAAGGGTTTTCAAAAGCAGGTACGTCCTCAATTAAAATTCATTTGTCAGGAATTCCCTTATATGACATTATTGGTCATTTTGACAGAAACTTGTCTGCCTAATGCTGAGCACTAACCCCTACTTTCATGGTTTTTGTCACTCTTAAAGGTACGCATCAGAATTTATCGGCCGGCGAATTGGTATAATCACTCCATACAAGGGTCAACTCTCCTTGTTGAGTACACGGTTCTCTAGCACATTTGGATCTTCTGCCGCCCCCAAAATGGAATTCAATACTGTGGACGGTTTTCAGGGCCGTGAGGTTGATATACTGATACTTTCCACAGTAAGGGCTGCTAAACCAGGCTCTGCGATGAGTGGCGTATCATCAAGCACTATTGGATTTGTTGCTGATGTGCGGCGCATGAATGTCGCTTTAACAAGAGCTAAATTCTCTCTTTGGATATTGGGCAATTCAAGGACATTAATGACAAATCACAGCTGGGCTGCTCTTCTGGAGGATGCTAAGGCCAGGAGGTTATTTGTATCTGTTAAAACTCCCTATACATCTATGTTGGAATCAGCTTTGGGAAGTGAATCTGCATGCTGTTCAGTAGAGCTGAACCATAGCAAAAAGCTGGAAATTAAGAGTCATGGTACACAGAGAACTGAGAACAATACAAAGGGTTCCACTAGAAAGAAAGCAGAATATGTAGGCCATGCAGTTCCTAGTAGTCAAAAGGAGACTGGAGAGAGGTGTGATGCTTCAATACGAGAAGATGCTCTGAGTAAGAAAAGAGGTTTGAAGAGAAAAGGTTATCTATTACGAAGGGGTAATGCTCATTCCATGGTTGGAAATGAAGACGTCAGGTCAACTCCTAATGCAACTTTTGCTTCTGAAGAACATGCCATGGATGGCAAAAGGAGGGCCCAAGAATGTAATGAAGAGAAATACAATAATACTCCAGGAAGCAATGTGTACAATAAGTCTAACAAGAGTGGCCGTGTTGGAAAGGAGATGGATACTGGTGATATTGATAAGCATTTGGATCCCCGTGCTTCTACAAGATGAACCAAATCATCTGAGCTAGAAAAAAGTCAGAGAAATCTCAATGATTCTTCGCCCTCGGCTGTGGATGGACGTGAAGATAAGGTTGGCAATGATTGCGGCAAAGGTGTTGCTCTTGATGGAATGCGGAATGACTTAATTGTTGAAAGGAAACAACGGCGTGAAGCTGTTGATGCTCTTCTGACATCTTCTCTTATCCCTTCAAAGAAGCCTGAAGTCTCTGGAAAAGCTTTCCCTGCCAAAAGGCCTGGTTCTGGGGAATTAAGTGGAGGTCCCGGCATTAAACCATCAAAGAGGAGAGGTAATTTTCCTTTTGACGGTTATTTGGAGTGGAGAATACAGTGAAAGAGCTCATATATCCACTTTCCTCGGAGGCATATTAATTTGCAAGTTAATATGTAGAACTGTCGTAAGTTTAGGTTAATATTATGGGATTGTTTTCCTGCTTGATTCTGACATTCTTAGCTGTGCTTATATGGAACATCTCGGTTTTCTTCTCTTGTAGGTATGTCGTAGTCATTCGAGCTCGTGCTTGCTTGTGCTTTGTCACTTTGGAAGGGCAGTGCAATGATGAATCAGGTATAATAGCATATGAGAGCCATATTTTTGTGCTGAATCACCACCAATGGATCATACATAAGGAGCTCTTTGTAAAGAAGAAAACATCTGTATTGACTTAAATTCTCATCTTCACTTATCCATTCACTCAAAATTTTACCTTCAAGCGTCAAACCCAAAAGCTTAACCTAATTGGTGGAGGGAGATTACGTGAATATAAAGAGTATTTAGGATCTGTTGTCAAGCGATGTGGGACAATATTTCAATGTCCCCACTCACGTGCTAGCCATAATTATGAGCGACACGTGGAATTTTTACCAAGCACATTTATGTGGAATATTAACCACGCACATTCGCAAAAGGGATAGCACTGGCTCCGGTATTATGTTAGAAAGTCCAACCCAAAAGCTTAAACTGATAGATAGAGGGAGACCACATGAATATAAAAAGCATTTACGACCTGTTGTCAAACAATGTGAGATAGTATTTCAACAAACTTATTACAGCCATGTGAGAACAATCGAGCTGGTGATCACGCATGTTATGTAGCGTCTTATTTCAGATTTCGATTCACATATTACTTATTTAGGTAGCTTCGAGTTTACATTTGTTTTTCTTGGCCCTTATCATGGAATTTCATGCTGGACTAGACTTTGTATTGCCATTCTAGTAGTTGCACTCTGTACCTATATTTCCTAGGCTGTTGCTGGGATTTTTTGAACCTAACAGTAGTTGGAAGTTGGAAATCTGCTGAGCCCATATCTAGTGTTATGTAATATTTCACTAACTCTTTTTCTCATGGGACTCGATTGCTTTCCTATTTTTAATATATTCTCTAATTTTTCCACTTCTTTGTCTTCCGCCTTTGTCATATTTCCCCTCATTTCGTTATAATTTTCATGTCCATTAATCTATTTGGCAACTTCTTTACATCATTGCTTTGTAACCACTTTTAGGGTGAAAAGATAGATGTTTGTGCGCGTATGGTTGCCTTCTCTTAATAGATCTGAACTGAACTTGAGAAAAAGCCTTACTAAAGCCGTACTTTTCTTCAATGGTTTTGACAGCTTTTTACAAGGGGTGCAGATTACTTTTTGTGATATGCAATGGGCGACTGTACAATTATACTAAACCCTATATTGAAATCATCTATGAGATAGGCGAATTCACATTCCACCTAGATATTGTGATGTTATAGTTTGGGAAGCTACCTTAAATTCGAAAAATGTTCCTGAAATCTGACTGATGTGAACCTTTTCGACACATGAGAATGTCATTGCATGATTTTTGTCTCTATCCTTGAGGCTATGCTTAGTAGTTGGGAGAAGAATTGGGATACGATAGGATCAGGTATGTCAAAAAGTTCACTGTAGCTTTGGACAAATTTAATCTCATTTACTGTTTGGGCCATCTAAAATAGAATCACAAAAAAAATTCAATTAGGTCATTGGATAGGCCAAAAAACCCTAGATCTAACTGTCGCGGCAAGCGCAGCGACTTTAAAGAGAAAAAGGTTCGTTTGGCAACCGTGGGTGGTTGCTAGTTGAACCACCATTGCCATCGATGTTGGCATCAAGTTATTACAGGAACCTCACGGTTCCTTCACTTCTTTTCCCCTCAATTTATTTATCTATTTATTTAATATATCATCCGGGTACTATCTCAGCCCTTATTCCTGGATTTTTTGAACTTTTTAATTTTGGTATCTTCCATCCTGAGAATGCCGAACTTGATCAGGATAAAAATTATCCTAAGCGTTTGTGACACGAGAATAGTAATTAGGTAAACTTCGACCAATTTATAAAATCGATATTCTGACTAATTGGTTGGATATTGAATGTCTATTATTTAGCATGTCAATTTTGTATGCCGGTCTTAGTAGTCTCATCATTATTCGGGTGGCTCCATGACTCCCGCATCTTGGTTCAGCTCCCGTAAGAGGTGAATGCATGATCAAATACACCATTCGAAGAACAGACGAACTAATCGATGAAGCTGATGAATATGTGCATTCAATTCAGCGTCCGATATGGACATAACCCTTGAAATTCTTGTATTTTTGGGCACATGCAGGGCAAAAAGGACAAAGAAAGAAACCATCAAATTAAGTGTCCCTATTACTCCTATTTCTTTTTGGCTTGGACATCATCTGGGGGGAAGCCCTGCACCTGGCCGGGATTTCCTCAAAATCTTCTTCCTCACAACAAGGGATCTGAAGCCCCCCTTCCTGCTCGAACCCGACCTCCTCGGCCACCCGTTCCATCAAAGTCCTGAACTCCGGTGCTGACAGGTAGCTTGCCGGGATCACAAACCTCCTCAGCTTTGGCCCGACATACACCACCAGGGACCCCTTTGGCACTCTTCCCGGTGACCTCCTGTCGTCCAGAACTCCATGGCGAGCAATGATTCCGTCAAATTGTCTCCCTGCGGTTTCCTGGACGCATGAGGAGGAGGCTGGTGGCGGTGATGCTGTGGAGGCGATCGTAGCCATTGCTTGAGCATGTTCTTGTGCCACCCGCCAACTTGATGTTTATTCATCATCCTGTCGTCGAAAATGGCCACGATCCAGAATGTTGTGTGAATCTCATCCTACGAATGAAAGTGTCCATGCCACACGGCGATATGTATTCTTGAAGAACCACACAACCTGAAGAGGACTACCGCCATGGAGAAAACAGCTGTGGCATCTCTATGCAAACGTGGGCACACCGTCTTTGGGAGATATGAAAGGGTCATCGGAAGGTAGAGAGATTAGAGACGAGCTCGTGTTTAGGTCCAATTCTAAGGGAAGAATGAGAAGTAGTGTGGAATATTGTTAGATTTTCGTGGACCCCGATGTTTCTGCTTTATACGTGAAGAAAACAACGGTTAGCGGTCAATCAAATTCGGCCCGTAAATAACCAAAAAAAGTGTAGGAAACTCCGTCCCTGAAATTTCTCTTGTTATACTGTGCTGAAAACAAATGACGGCGACAAGTACAACGACAACGTGTTGTCATCAACGTCTGGTGCGCCATTGTTGGCGGACCACGAGCTATTTTGACGCATGGTGCCCTCTTCTAGGCTACTTTTCTCAACCCACTCCCAACGTTGTTCAGATTAGTTTCTTCTGTTGTTTGTCTTTGGCCTTCTATTTTTCGTCAGGGATTTTTGAGCCGTTTCTCCTCATTTACGTAATGGCGATCCAGAGACGACGTGTGATGTGGGTTCATTGAAAGGTGCATGCATCGTCTGTCTCGCTGGCCATAATTTCTCACGCCTCAACCGGTATTTTCTGGTCTAGGATGATTCGGGTGTCTTCTATTTTTCGGTTGGTGGACCGAGTTGGTAATCGATCCTCTCTCACAACATTCAGACTGTATAAAGCCTGACGCAGCGGCCTTTTCTATCAGTATGAATTACTACAGACAACTAGCCATAGAGCAAACTATACATTCAATGGCCTTTGAAAAACTGTAGGGGCGGCATATATACGCCTAGCATGCTTCATTTAGGCGATGGATTAACAGTTGATGTGGAGATTGTGCACCGTTACGTCAACTACGGTCGATGTAGGTAGTTAGAATGTTTAGTAATGGTGAAAGTTAGAGGTGACATGCTGATATAATAGCATGTTTGTACCATACATATCCATTAAAGTGACCAACTATGAGACCCCAAAGCCAAAAACGAAGGATAACATGTCTAGCCATCCAATAGGAATAAACAAGGAAACCTTTTTCAGGAGTCATTGACAGCTGAAAAAACCATCAGCATGACCCTGACTTAATCCGACATGTTGAATTCAAGGTTAATAGTATATGCAACTTGGACCAACCAGAGCAGGATCAAACAATCTCTTCTTAGATGTCGCGGAATTTGTCTCCAGCTGAATGAAAATGAAAAATACATCCAGTTTTGAACCATTCTATGATGAAGCTTAATTCCAGCTGCATTTTGGATTTGGAAGTAGAACCCAGGAGAAAATTTCATATCTGGACAAATTCGTATATTCCAAGACTGGTTGAGCTTCATGTCTCTTCTGGATAAACTTTTCTTTGTACAGCGTGGGATTATGCAACTGGTACTAATTCTGTCTGTTGAAAGACAAAAGGAATCTGAAGGATTAGTTGGCAGGGCATGGCGCAGGTTGTGTTCTGTGAATTCGGCACAAAGAAAGAAAAAACAAAAGAAAAATTCAAACAGGAGTTCAACGGAAGTATTTCTCGCAATAGCCGACAAAATTTTCGAGTGAACTTTGTCCCAGAATTTGATTGCCGGAAACAGCCTTTGGGAGAGCACATAGAAAGTGACACGAGAACAAGTAGCAACTTGCATGTAGTGTCGTTTAACAAACATATTTTCCATTGAGTACTTGAACTGTGTTGCTCGCCCCTTGCAAACCACGAAATTATCCGTTGTATAATCATCGTGCCATGTCATTTTCCTTTTTATTTTACAACCTTTTTGCACTTGATTACCACAATCATCGTAAAATAAACAATATCCCATTTTGCGATATATTGTACTTAATTATGTTGAGTTGTCAGGGTAATGTTTTGTGGCGCAATTTTGTAACATAAAAATTCCGGCGAACCATCTGAATGAAGTCTATTCCTCACCAATGGAACGGCTTATCTGTTAAGCATGACAGTGACCAGTCAAATTTACTTGATCGAACCTTACATCAAAACTCCCTGCAGATAATCCTTTTAAAGGAGAAAAGGACGTTTCTGTAAGATGAAACTCGCAGAATTTCAACCTTTCGAATCTGGAATAGAGCAGTTGCAAGCACTTGCTGTGATCAAGCATACACTCATTTCGACAGGTCCATCTCTTCTTCTTTTTCCATTTTTTTTTCTCCCCGGATCAAGCAATCTTTCTGTAGGAGTTTCTGCAGTTATTTAGAAGAAGAAAAACAACATATGAATACTATTGCTGCTGAGGAAAGAATAAACGATGTTTATTAGCAGGGGCAGCGAGGTAAAGTGGTCAGGTTGTTTTAGATCATTCAGAACAATTGGCTTATAGCAAGTACCTCAGTTAAGCAATTCGGTTTTCCTTCTAGCTCCAAACTCTTATAGGCTTATCATCAGTTGAAGGTTCTGCATTATACATCATCTATCTTTTTCATGTGTCGAGATTCTCACTTCAAGATGACCCTTTAGTAGAGCTGGCTATTATTACTCCGCACACACTAATTTTTTCAATTAAGGCGCCATGCTACTGCTGACAGAGTGTTCTTTTTTCCTAAGGTAAATCGCACTATCAATCTATCATCAATGACTCAATATGGCAAACTCACTCTCATATCCTGCAACAGGGGAGTGAATGGCAAAGCCTACAACATAAAGGCAGAGAAGACTTCTAGAGGTATTTTATCTTCTCAAAAAATAAAAAATAAATGCATCAATATTCTTGCTTCTAGTCTTTTGACGGATAATCATCAGCAGGAAAAATTCTTGAGGGGGATTGTAAATATTTACTTTCATATTAAGCTATGCTTTTGTCTAATAGCTTAAACAGCCCCCACAAAATTTCACAAGGGCGTACTATCTTCTCTAAGTCCTTGGCATGTAACATGTTCAGGCAATGATGAAGGACCAGTATGCAAATTATGTGGTTCAGAAGATTCTTGAAGTTAGCAATGATAGGCATCGGGAAATTCTACTTAGTCGGATAAAGGTTCATCTTCATGCTTTGAAGAAATATACTTATGGGAAGCACATAGTTTCTCGATTTGAGCAGCTATCAGGTGAAGGTACTTTAATTTTTGTTTTTTATGTTCCTATTTGTTCGGCAATCAGCTAATTTGTGCGTATATCACCATGCCAAATATTGTTCTTCTAAGTGATGGGGTCTATAAGAAGTTGGTGATCTGCTCCTTAATATGATTTACAGGCTGTGGTTTTTTAACTACGTGACCTTATGATGCTTGATTTGTTTTGTGGGTAGTTGCCCTATCCAGTGGCAGTTTTGCTTTCTTATTTTTTAAGTTGAACTGGGCAAGTAGGATGAGGGACGGGAAGTTTTCAACTGATCCCATGCTGAGAGGCTAGGGTGGGGATGGAGCCATCCCTTGGCCACTGTCCCTCATATGTGGAGGCACTCTTGCTCATTTTGTCTTTACCAGTCTTGCTCTTTATTTTTTATGATAGAGTTTCCATTTCCCCGCAAGAAATTTCTCTCTTTAAATGTTGTTTGCTCTGGGCAACCTCCCTCTTCCAGAATTTGCTCTTTGTTCCAGTCTCATGCAAATAAAGAAAATTCCGTTGAATATATTTTCTTTACTGGAAAGATAAAATATTGTTCATTAGAAGATAATACTAGTAGGAAGGGATTGATGGTCAACTATATTTAGTGTGTTAAAGTTCAGCCGTCGGTCTGTAGCACTCTGCGGTTGTGATTCTGATTTGGGTTAATTTGCCTTTGTTAGCTCTTCCCTGGAGTGTGCCCTACATAAATGGAAATTTGAGCTGTCGAACGGTTGCTTGTCCATGTGGAGTCTGATGGTGCCATATTGGCATATAACATTGTCAGAACTCTCTGTGTGTAGGCATTGGATAAACCAACATCCTAGGAAATTTCTGTTAAAAGGAAACATACTTAGAAGGCGTTGTCTGTCTTTGAGCTTTTGCATGCAAGTGTGAATTCATGAGCATCTAGGCAGCTGTATGTGTAGTGTGATCTGGATTATCAACCTCGCAGATGGCCAAGCCTTGGAGCCAAGCAGTTCCTGATGAAGCGGCCAGGACTTGGTCGCGCTCTATGGCTCTGTATCCTTTGCCTGAAGATATCTGAATGCGGGTTGTTGGACTATGAAACTTGGGAGGTGGACTGCGAGTGTGGTCTTCGCTAGATGTTCCGGCAGATGAACTTATCGACAAATAAAACCCGAAAGACAAGCGAGGAACACAATTTAACTAGGGAAAAGCAAGTTCCAGGCTGTAGAATGCTTTTCGATTGTTATGGATTTGTAGGACTAATTGTATTTATGTGCATATGTACATATTCAAAGCATGGTGTGATGTAATTAGGATTCCGAATAATGGTTACCACTTGGAGAAAATGGGTAAATTACGAAGAATCTTTCTTCTGGGTGTATATATTGGCATGTGTATGATGATTGTGCTTCTGGTATAGCGCCGGGTTTAATGATCTTTGCTTCTCCATCCTCTCTTCCTGAAACAGTTTGATTCGAATACTTTGACGGCATGCGATGCGATGTGATTTCTCTTGCATGCATTGTTCGTGTAGTGGGCCGGAATTTTTCTGGTCGAGGATGAGTTATGTGACGCTTGATGAGCCGGAATATTGAATCAATGTTCCCTCGTTCCAAAGATGGCATATGGTGCAGTGCCTTCTCGTCATTGACCGTATAGCGTGTAATTTAGTTTGGGTACACTCGAATTCTCGAGGGAGACGTGCAAATCACCTCAAATTTCAGCTTTCTGTAATAATCATAAGAGAGCGATATCAGCTCTCGGCTAATTTATGTAAATCGGGTAGGTCCGGACAAAATGTGACGTGACATAGACAGAAGCAGTACGGCAGTTTTCAAAGAGGGACGAGGCATTTCTGATTTCCCCCACTTTCTTCGCTTCCGCTCGTGCGAATGGAAGTCTCGACGCCGGCCTAGTGTCTCCTCGGACTCCCAAAATGTTGCTCCGACATCGATGCTTGCGATCGCACTACAGGGCCCTCGTCTTCCGCAACTAGCGTGGCCCCGATGTGGAACCACTCCTCGCCGCGACGGCAGGCGGCGGCGAGGAGGCGCTACTCGAGGGCGTCGCCGCCTCAGGCGACGGCGATAAGGGTGAAGAACCACATAGCGAGCGTGGGCGATGGCGAGGCGAAGGAGGGCCGGAAGCCACGTCAGCTGCTGTCGCTTCCCGCTTTCCCTTCTCACCCTCTGCCCGCGTTCTCTTTCAAGGAAGCCTCCTCTTCTTCTTCTTCTTCGCCATCGTCGTCGCGAGTGACTGCGATCAGCTGGGTCAAGTACTACTTCCATGGCGTTCAGAACTCCGTCGTTCAATCCCATTTCAACAAGGGCCTTGTCTGTTCTCTCCCCTCTTTCGAAGTTCCCATCTTTTCGCGTCTGATGATTTTTCTCATTTCTTTCGTTTCTCTGTTTTCCACGGATAAAGTTTGCTTCTTTTTCCTTTTTCAGGTTCAGATGGAATGCGCCACTTCGGATGACTCATGCCCGGGACAGCAGGGACAAAGAAAATCTTTGAGAAAGGTATTTTCATGCACAAGTAGCATCTAACTCATCCAAGTTACATTCTTTCTTGTTCTAGAGTTTTCTTTGTGAAGTCAAATTCCGGGTATATACATCCTCTGTGGGGTATTATCCTGTGTATGTGAATTGTAAAGTTTTACCTACTACAATCATACAGCTGACTTGCAGATCAAGCCAAACGAAGTGATGGAAGCAGGGTCCAGATTGTATATACCGGTATCAATTGCCGAATCAAGGATCTCCAGGCGGTTCGACACTATACCTAGTGGGACTCTCTATCCCAATGCCGACGAGATACAGTACTTGCAGAGGCTGGTCATGTACAGGGCAAGTCTTTAAAATCAATCCCTTTTTGTAATGCCCGATTTCTGCTGGGGACATCTGTTATATTACAACCTAGCTTTTGATCCCCAGCAGACAGCATTCGGACATCCCCTGTTAATTGCTTCTGGTTGGTCTAGTAGAAAGTTTGCTTAGCAGTTTACTGCATATCTAATATTAGGCCTGGGGATATAATTTCTTGTTGTCTTCTCAGAGTTTTTTGCAATTTTGACTTGCTAGCCGCTAATTTTCAGGATTCTGCGGTCATTGTGCTTAATAAGCCCCCGAAATTGCCAGTCAAGGTAAGAATCTCATGCGCTGTTGTTATTCCTTCCTTTTTCTCTCATACTTTTTGTCATGTAAGTGCAATGTTTTATCTCCACGAATTCTTCGTTTATAGGGGAATTTGCCAGTTCATAACAGCATGGATGCTTTGGCAGCGGCAGCTTTGTCTTATGACTATGATGAGGGTCCTAAATTGGTAACTAACTTTTCTGTTGTTTTTGATCTTTTAAGCATGTACGCTTGTTTATGCTAATAAGTTGTATCAGTATCTTCTACGTGTTGCTTCTCAGTTCTTCCCTCTCTGCATTTATATGTTCTTCATGCCTGGAATCTGAACTACATTTTGGTCAACAGACTTTTCTTTCCCTCCTTTGATAAGTTAAAATTGGATACATTAAAACTCCAAAAGCTGGCGAGTTACTACACCTTTACATCTCAAAACTTTGGTTAGACACCCCATCAGGGACGTATAGTTGACTTTTTTTTGCTGTCCTGCGAAACCTCAGGGTATGTTTCATTTTCGTTTTTCTGTTTACTTAAAATTGTTTTTGGTACCTTACATCAAGAATGTTCAGTAAAGATGAAAATTCTGAAAATATGTTTGGCTCTTACTAATCATTCATATAAAAGAAACTAATTACATCATTTCTACTCATTATACAAATCATACTGATCATTCATATAAAAGAAACTAATTACATCATTTCTACTCATTATACAAATCATACTGAGTTGGTAACAAATTATCATATTAAGCAGAACATATTTATTGAATGGAACTTCTTATTAGTCATGCCTTCACTATGCTTAAAAATTTATAAGCCTCAGTTGAATAACGTGACCGAAACTAATGATATACAAATTTTGTCTTCAAAATATGTTAAATGAATGTATAAAGTTGGTCTCCCCTTTTATTAATGTTTTAAGAAAACAAGAGGAAGCTTCCTTGAATCTTCAAAAATGCTACTCCATTACACCAGAGGAGAGACCATTAGAAGCTTGAAGCTTCAGTATCGCTTCAATTCACTGACAATCCTTCCTCTGTGAAACAAACTTGCCTTTGTGCTCTCACCAATTTGTCTGTCCCTTGCCTTAATTTATGCTTGCCCCTTGCTTTTGAATGAGAAAAACAGAGTTGGCAAAAACTCTTCTTCAACCTAGTTCAGTTCCACAATCAAGATGAAGAGTTGTACGTGGACTGCAATGATCTGAGAAGAAATGAATTGGCATTTGAGGAAAGATGTCAATAGTTGATGTTCCTTTTTGTACTTCAAAATGAAGAGAAAACACTGAAAAAGGATTATGGCTGTTTTCAGTTGTCATTTCTGAGGCTAAAATCTTTTGAGAATAATTCTTACTTAAGAGTTTTTCAGTGAGAATATGTAAATGAAAAAAGAAATTGAAATTTTTCACATAAGGAATGGGGCCTTCATGTGCAGCTGTGGACTGTATAACTTTTAGTCAAGTATTTCACTGCTGTTTTGTTGTGTTGAATTCAGGACGCTATATTCTGTTACTCGAGGAAGTTATCTGCTGTTACACGTTGAACAAATCATCCTTCGTGAGAGCCTTGCTTTTACAGTTAGAAGTGGCGGTTATCGAATGAGATTTTTAATGCAGTGCACGTGGCATTGTGTGATGTCCGTCTTATTTCCCTCATGGGCCGATCTTTTCTTATTCTCATGCGAAAAAATCTTCATCAGGTGCATCGCCTTGACACAGAGAGCAGTGGCCTTCTCTTGATGGGAAGAACAAAGGAAAGTGTCGCTCATCTTCAATGGCTGTTTAGCGACATGAAGAAAACAGATTCCTCCTTTCAGGTAAAGGCTTGTGGTGTTACCTTGTGCAAGAGAAGTTTGATGTCGGTGGGTAAATGATGGATCTTCCATGCAACAGATTATACCCATATCTTATTTTGTTGTTAACATCTGATTCTACAACGTCTTCTAGGCCTGGAATGATGCATGTAAAGCAACTAATCAAAGATATTGGGTGCTTGTCATAGGCTCTCCAAAGGAAAAAGAAGGTCTAATTTGTGCTCCCCTTTCAAAGGTCTCTCTCTCTCTCTCTCTCTCTCTCTCCCCATTAGGATATGCAGTTTTTAGGTGGTGCGCACTGATGGAAAAATCTGATGTGTTTTGAACTAAAGGTGCTTCTTGATGATGGGAAAACCGAGAGAGTTATTTTGGCTCGTAACTTAGGCTTAGAACCTTTTCAAGAAGCTGTGACAGAATACAGGGTATTGGGTCCTACAATAAATGGATGTTCCTGGATAGAATTGCGTCCTCATACGAGCCGCAAGCATCAGGTAATACTAATGTCATTTTTACAGGATTCCATTTGACTCCAGGTCTGTGCATATCTGTCAGCCTTTTTAGTTTGCCTCGACAGAACTTCACTGTATTTGGGAAGTAAAGTTGCCTTTTTCGAATGTTATGATAGAACATTTTTCTGAGACTTTATTGGACCATATCGCTTGTACAAGAGCGCCTATTTTTCATTTTTTTGGAGATTATATAATTGGTCTCTTCACTGCACTCGTTTATAGACTGTTCTATTTATTGTTTTCAAGTTGAAAGGCACAAATGCAAGGGCAGATTAGTTTATTTCCTTATTGCTGGTTAAAGGTGAAAGATTGCACTTTAGAGAAGTAGTTTAATCAGGACCTGGTAATATTGTGCGAAATGTTTCCTTGCAGGTTCGTGTACACTGTGCCGAAGCACTGGGCACTCCGATAGTGAGGGACTACAAGTATGGTTGGTTCGTGCACCAGAGATGGAAGCAAATGCCCAGAGTCGATTTCGAGCCTACCACGGGAAAACCATACAAGTTGCGGAGGCCTGAAGGGTTGGATGTTCAGAAGGGAAGCGTCCTGTCGAAAGTTCCGTTACTGCATCTGCACTGCAGAGAGCTCGTACTTCCCAACATAGCCAAGTTCCAGGAGTTTCTGGATCAGAAGTCAGAATTCCCCTGTCCCGTGCTCAGCTCCAAGTCCCATATGCTGCGGTTCGTGGCGCCGATGCCTTCCCACATGAAAATCAGTTGGAACCTCATGTCCTCTTATCTAGTATGAGGAGGTGCTAGGATACCGATCGGGTGTATGGACGTGACGAATGCTACGTGCGAGCTTCGTTCGTGCTCCTAGCACCATCTGCAAAATAACCCGGCGTTTCGGACTGCTCGGCGCAATAGAAATGTATGGAGCATTTTGGTCATCCATTCATTTCGAGTTTTGATCATGTTAGAATAGGGCTTGATGAGCACTGCATGGCATTTCAAATGCTATAAAATGAGATGCGCTTTCTCTCCTCAGCAACCTTATGAATTTGATAATTTGCATGTAGGAACCAGAAAATTCTAGTCCCGATAGATCGCGATTCTTTACGACCGATCTCATTGAAGTGAAACAATACATATAACCCCGGCTTCATGTAGGGTGATAGCCTAGGAAAGTGTCGTCATAAGGTCAGGCTATCAAATCTCTGATTTTCTAGGACTCCAGATTTATGCGTCCGTCTCAAACGTATGAAGTCGGCGTGTGATCGAACTCGCTGGTTATAACATAACATTCGAATCGGGTGTGCAATCTTTGGGGACTTGGCAATTTATATTGTTGATTCCGATGTACAACTGAAGGCGACGACTTTATCGTGCTAGCTGAAGAGACAATGAAAGCTCTTAGCAAGCGAAGGCTCCGTTTGGGAATTGCATTCCCATGGGTTTTGGGTTGGGCTCCAAAATCTTTACGCAAATACAAATTTTTTTGGTAAATGCAACTGCATATTCTAATGCCTCTAAAGGTTAGCCAAAGCATGTCCAAAGGTGTTTTTAGTGTTTCTAAAATTTAGATATATCTATTTTAATCTTACTCTCGCTAAACTCTAAAAATTTGAGAAATGTCCTCATCTCACATAATGTCACTCACTCGCGAGGGTTTAGGCTGTTGGCAGGCTGTTGGTGAGTTACAAAAATTTGAGTAATTGTTATTGGCAAAATTCTACAGAAAAAAATGAAAATGAAAGTACGTTACAAAAACTGATTCTTCCAAACTCCATTTGAATCTCCAGTATCACTTTCAAATTACAGTTTCCCAAACGTTATACACATTTCAAAAAATCTCCTTTTAAGGTACGGGGCGCTTGTATTTCCCTAAAGAAGCGAATCGAACGCCCCCGAAATACGTACATACTAAAACGAGCTCTCCTTTGGCGGGCAATTTATAGAGTCTCGGGATCGAGCTCGCTCCATTTTGGCGCGAGTCGCGCGAAGCAGGAACAGCGAAAGCAGAAATCGCAAAACCCTAGCGCTCTCCGTCCTGCGTCGATAAGGGAGACCGATCGGACGCATGAGAATCCGTCGGAGGACAATGTCTCAGAGGATCGGCGGCGGTCGCGGGGATTTGCTGGCGCGGTGGCGGAGCATCGAGGAAGGCGAGGAGAGGGAGGGAGACGACGCGGGCCTTCTCCTCCGGTCGAAAGAGCAATGGTGGGTCCCCCCTCCCACACCATCGACCTCACCTCGCGCCCGCTCTCTCTCTCTCTTTCTCGTTTCGATTCGCGTATTCGGTGTCCGTTCGGATGATTGGCGCGGTTAACGTATGCGACCGCCCTGTGTAGATTGCACGAGCGTGCGATCGGTGTTGGAGTCCCGGCTTACGGCGCTCGATTCCGTTTCCGGGGGTTCGAGAAATTGTAAAGAATCATCACCTCAATGTGTAGGAAGATCAATGTCCTGATCCTCCTTGTGTTTTATCTCCTCCTTGATCGTCTAATGATCGACGGTCTTGATCCTCCGCGAATCATGGCCATCGTCCAGCTGATTGTGCTGATCTTTTGGGCTTTTAAATATGGAAAGGTTTTCGGTGTTTGTACTTAGCATACTACTAAGTTCTTACCCGTTTCGCTTGTTTTCTGAGTGTGTTCAACTCAATGAGATGTGTTGCCTGCTAAGACTGCTTGAAAGAACTGCAGCATGTCCTTACTGTACAGGGGATGTCTTCTCAGGAAAATCTCTGACTTTTGAATGATGCCAGGTTTGTGGATGCATTTAACTTTCTGATATGCTTGCCGAAAGAAACGCACATTTGGTGCGATTCGGCGGATCTAATGGGGCCTTTGCTGGAGACGTTCTACAATTATTTTAGGGATGAGCGCCGAGATTCTCCTCTCAGGCTTCTATGGAAAAGAATCTCCGAGGAGATGAAGACGTGCATCCGTTGCATTTCTCAGCATCATCAAGCCCTCGAGATGTATAGAACGGAGTATGAGCCAAGTTCAATCGGTCCACTTCTTGACGTGTTGCAGAGTCTGGCTGAAGAGCGAGTGACTCAACACTTGAGGAGATCAATGAAAGAATGGCAAAGAAAGACTACTTCCCTGCACATGATAATGCAGAAGTTGTTAGCGTCATGTACGAGGTATGTAATGGCATGCTGCATGGGAAGGACTAATCTTCCACTCAGTATTTAGAGCTTCAGGTGCTTGTTGGGATTCGGTAATAGTGTGGCCGTTACGTTTGGTTTACATAAGTTAAACAATGAATGCTAGAGGTGGACAAGAACTGATTGGTAGTCTTCCTCAAATTGAGTTTAAACAAGTCATTATCTTTTGTGCATTCATCTTCCTTAAACTCCAAGTGAACATATCTTCATGTCATGTCTTTCCTGTTAATGACATTTCAGGTTCTAATGCATCCTGTTCTGCTCGATGATAAGTCGTTGTTCTCTGAATTTGAAGCTTTCATTGAAGCTATTGACAATGTCCATGAATTGGCGTTGGATAGAAACCAACAGTTTCCGGTACATTTTATTTAACTTGTCTTCTCCTTTTTGCCTGGCAAGTTATCGATGTGTTATGATGACTTTTTATTCATTTTCAAATGAATACTCTGTTAGGGCGTATATGCGTTATTCTTTTTCAAGCGAAGAGTGCGTTTTGTCGCTCATCGATTGGCTGAATCCATGGGTAAACTGAGGTATGTTTGCTGTCCTCCAATCTGCCTTTTTGTATCAATATTTAACTTAAGTTGAGGCTTATTGTTTTCCAATCTTCTTTTTGGTGATATGATTAATATGTATCTCTTAATTTGTTCTCTCTGAAGCTCTTAATTCTATGTTGTGATTTCAATTTTTCTGGCATCTGGAATAGGTAGATGGAGTCTGTAATATTGTGAGCTTATCTTGCTGTTTGAGGTCATTTGTTCTCTCTGATTTTCAGAAAGAGGTTTGAATTTCATGAAATGTTGGCTTTTGCTTCGTCATCTTGTTTGTTTTTATGTTCTGATGATCGGCTCTCTACTTCTGTCGTGTAGTTGACCTCTCAAGGCTTTTGATTATTGCTTAAAGTATGGCTCTTGTTGCTGTTAAATGCTTGTGGAACTTATTAATGCCTCGAATAGTTTTGCTAAAAGTTGCTTTACCTGTGAAAGCTTGCCTGTTATACAATGGTTGGCATGATTATTTGTTTTTCTTCATTTTATTTGATGTTCACTATCGTGGCAATTCGCATGATCGTTGCACTGTAGGTTCATCATTCCTTTCTTTTTATTACGAGGACCCTTCACTACAGTTAAAAATTATACAAGCTCTATAGGGGTTATTAAGATGAGTTTTGTCAACACTGCAAAGCAGTAAACTATCTTCTGAAAAGATACTCAACGTATCAGTTACATATTGATTTACTGCCGATAAGCACACTTGACTCTGAAAGTGTTAGACCTATAAATGGTTCTTTTTTGTGTATAGGAGAGCTGCAGACTTGGAACCTTTGCAGCAATTGCTTAAAAAAATTATTTGGTCCTTGGAAACCGAAGTGATGCCCTCGACCAGCGAAAATTTAAGGCCAAGATTGGAGCTTGACCGTTCTGCTGCATGGATTGGGATTAAATCATTGTAGGTTGGGATGCTGACGTTCTGTATAGTCAGGCATTTTCAGTCTCTTTGTTTGTGCTCTCTGATTTTTTAAATCTAATTTTGAAGGATTGGGTTTCTAGAGCCTCCAGCATTGGAAGAAGGGATATTGGAGTCCTATCCTATTTTTCTCGATGTTGTTCTTAACCAAGTCTCCAGTGATTCTCCTGTATTCTCTCATGCGGTCACTTGCTTGAAGCTTCTCTTTGAAATGCTTGGTTTGTTGATTTCTTTTGATTTGTCCTTTTAAGGAACGAAAGCAACATTGTTGCTGTTATAGGAGTCTCATTGTTCTCCACCTTTTCGCATTTGGTGTTGCTTTAAGGTTGTAAGCTATGGTTGAGGTCTGCCTTATCTCCAAGCATCATGCGAAGCACACTTGTTGGGCAGTGTTTCCATTCTCGTAATGAGAAAATTCATAAGGATATCTTTGAACTTTTCCAGCCACTTTTGCAGGCATGCATTTATCTCCTGTTCTTCCATTACTTCTTTTACTTTCAAGTGCTGATGTCTGTGATGGGTAAACTTTGAGTTCTTCAGTCTCTTGAAGCTTGGCAAGATGGCGAGCTTGAGAAGCAAAGAAGGGGTTTTCTTTATTTTCTCCTCCATCAAGTGCCAGTTAGCAGCAACTTCAGTGTTCTCACTAGACAAAAAGCTCGCCAGGTACATATTCTCTTGTGAGTCCAGACAGTTTCATCTGGCGCACTTGTTTGGTTTATTTAATGGGCTCATCTTTCTTGTTAATTATTCAATCTCGTGTTTTCAGATAGCTTTCCTTATCATACACAGAGGTTACAAGATGAATCCACCTTCTCCCCCTTTTGAATGTTCACATATGTGGTAAGTATGGCTATATCTACTCTATATCTGTGCCTTTTTCTTATTGATTTTCTTATGCATTTTGCTCTATGCATACTAAGGGAAAATGATGAGGGCTGCATCTTGAGAGATGATTGCCCCTCAAGTTTAGGCATTCTTACCAGAGGTTGAGCTTTTATTTCACAAATGATCATTTATTAGATTCAAATAATTCATCATGGAGGTGCATTGGCTTTACTCATCCCTCTTTTTCTTGCCCAATGAACTCTATCTATAGTAAATGAAACTTTAGTGTCCAATCTCAGAGTTTAGAATTCTTGACATGTACAAGGAAGAAGGATAATATTACTCATTTCTGAAAATACTGCACTGCACAGGGGTCCCTCTCTTGTGTCTTCCTTGAAGGATTCTTCTCTTCATCCTTCTTTGCGGCAACCTGCCCTTGATCTCATTCAAACTATCATGGTCTCTGATGCTGCTGCCTTAATATCATCAGCCTTAAGTTTTCACACACGTCCAAGTATTGGTAGAAGTGCAATCAAGTTGAATGATGATGAAGATGATGATGGGCTGGCATTTCTTCCATATGGTGTGGAGGAGGAGGATTTTGGTGGATGGGGTGCTTTCAGTTCACAAAATATGGTTGTTTCTCGGGAATATAGAGGATGGATGTGCATCCCCATGTTATGGACTGATGTTTTGGTTGAAATTGATCCTAATGTTCTTCCATTATCATTTACCAAGGCTGTCTTTTGGGCCAGATCTCGCTTGTTGTTTGTAGAACCTGATATGAGTGGGGAAAAATATCTTCCAATTCAACCTTGGATTTTGTCATTTGCCGCGGAAATGTCATCTGCATTTGGATGGAAGGTTCCTACCGGCTCTAATGATGGTGGAGATGGAAAGTTGTCAAAGAACTCTGTGGAAGCTTCATCAATGTGTCTCCCTCTGATAAAAACATTTAACAGGTTAGAATTGTTTAGCATTGTTTACAGTATGTCCTCTGTCCTGTGGGGTGTATCTACATGATAAAACCGCTAAAATGACCATATGATGTGCTTCTTAAGGTGGATGAGCACTGCTTGAAAGCTCCTGAAAATACTAGATGAATTTTGGTATGAGGGAATATGGGAGAATGCAATTGCAACTCTGGCTTGCATCCACATTCCTTTATGTGGAAGCAAACATTTTGTGCTGTGACAAGCATATAGTAGGGGTTTGAGCTATTGCTTTTCTCTTCCATTGGTTGTGCAGATGGTTTGTTCTTTTTGTGTTAATAACTTTATAAGTTCGACACCAGAATGATATTCCTGAGATACTTACGACTCTTGCCACCTACCGAAGTTTTCAATTATAACTGACCTTGATTTCATCATATCATTTATGAGATGAATTGGCTTGTGATTCCAGAAAATATTGAGATGAAGGTTGTTGCAGGTTGACTGGACATTTTCTAGTTCAAATGGCACAAGGACAACTGCTGAAGCAGTGGACGTGGGAACCAAGGATGAGTGGAAGCTTGATTCTTTTGCTTGCTGATCCCAATGATGTATGCTAATTGTTTAATTTTGTAAATTGCGTGATTTTCTTCTTTTAAAAATTCCCAGCGCTTGATTGACCTTTTACCTTGATTATAATGGGTTTCTCATGTCACAGAACGTGAGACACTCTGCGAAGAGTATCTTGGAACAAGTTTCTAGTACACAAGGTCTCACATGTGGATTGAAATTTCTTTGCTCATTCAACCTCTCTTTGTCTGCAGTCCTTTCAGGGCTAAAACATGCACTTCTGGTGAGTCTCGAGGGATTTATTTCTTATTTGTGCTTCCTCCTATTTCTTCTTATGTTTTATTCTCTTAGATGGAAAGGAGTTTCTAGATGGGAAGGGATTTCTTATGTGTACCAGGTCATTTGCTAATTCAATATTTAGTTCAATGCCACCATTACTTTTGCATTTGTTTGTATAATCTTATGGAAAATTAGCTTTCTTATAAACTTGACTCAGGTTTTTTATCCTCCTCTCCATTAGGAGTCAATTTTCCCTATATCATCAGGATTTCGAACATATGGCCTGCAACATTATATGAAGCTGTTACTTAAGGCCATGTAGCATAAAAGTAATGGGATGATGCTTGACAAAAAATATGACCTTCGGAGGATTATTCTATAATTGTTCCTTGTTTGGTGGACTTGTGATTAGATGTTTATTCTGTTTGCAGATACTCCAACTCCAGTCAGATTCTCTGGGACTGAACTTTCACACTTTGCAACATTTCTTTTTCCTTCTCCGAAAATTGTTGAATGAAGGAAATCTGCCTACTTCAGATTTGCGAGGAGAAATGTCCAGTGAATTAACTGCTGGCAAGCTATCTTCTCAAGGGGGATTTTTGCGGCAGCCTGTTTTTGATTCTTTAACTGTTGATGCAAGTGCTCGTACTAATGCTGGTTACGACTTGCTTGAGAAATTCAACATTTTACTATCTGAAGCTGCTTGGCCTTCCATAGAGAAGTGCTTGATGGTAGGGAAAACATTTATAGACCATAGTATCTGTCAGGTATTGATCTATCAGTTAGACTTTTGTTTTATAGCCGTGACCATTCCTTCTCACCCTGCTGTAGGATTGGACACGTTTATATTAATTTTGGTAATTGGCATCATGTTTCTTATTTCTTTTTGCCTGACTAAATTATATAAGATTTGAAATCACTCCTTTATCAGGACATAAAACATCTATAGAATGAATACTATCTTCAGGTACAGCTTTGTTTGCACGGTGAAAAATTTCCTCCTGTAATTCTGTCTTTGCAGATGACTTGTGTGCGTATACTTGAGCTTCTCCCAGTGGTTTTTGAAAAGAATTGGCAATCAGTTGTTGCAACTGGGAATTCTGGAATGTCAGTGGAAAAGGTAATGGACTACGAATGGCTTCAGCATTTGATGGAATGGGGAAAATCGTCACTGAATGTCATTGTCGTATATTGGAAAAAAGCAGTAATGTCTCTACTGAAATTGCTTAAAGGAGCATTTAGTGATGCATCTTCATCCCTAATCAGGTCTATTGAAAATCTTATCACATCTGGTGAGCTCTGTTGATAAGAGTTATTTTGTCACAATAATCTGCTTGCTTATATTTTCTTTTAGGTTGGACTAATACATATGTTTCCTTATCAGATTCCCTTTCATTGGATGAACTAATGAAGCAAGTATCATGCCTCTCTGTTTCTTTATCCACGGAAGCTTCTACTCTTGATGGAAAGACAGATTTCAGTTCACATGTTCCATTTTCTCTGGATATGTCTGCTGAAAAAGAGTATCCCACTTTACCTGTCCGAACATCTTCTGGTGGAGTTTTGGGTAGGCAAATCTTGGAGACAGCAGTTGTGTCAAGTAAGAAAGATCCAAATTATGTTGTTATTTCAGATGATGAAACAGAAAAGCAGATTTCACCCGGTTTTCTATCCAGAAGTAAGTCAGAGGATGAAGCCAATGTGTCCATGACCAAGCCAAACGACTGCATGCTGGTTGGTCAGAAAGCTGCTTTAGACAGAAATTCTCCACAAATTTACCATGCGAAGAAGACTTCTGGAACTCGTTCCTCTAAAGATTCACCAGTTGTATGTCATTTAAGAGATACTATTGAGAGTCCTAATGTGTCTTCTCGGAGGAAAAAACTAGATAACTTGATTATTGCAGATTCTAAGAGCCAGAAGATAACTGCAGACTGCAGTTTAAAGGACACCTTTTCTTCCCAAGATGAAGTCCCAGTGCAAACCTTATCCGATGAAGCTGTTGTGAATGATAGGAAAAATCAAAGTCCAAGTAATGAGTTATCTGAAGCTGGTGATAAAATATTGAAAGAGCTGGTAAGCGATACAAAAGATGATCCTCAGAAATCAGTCAATAGATCTGTAAAGTTGCATCATTTGTCTCTCACGAATCTCAGCGCTACTGCTCCTAAACGTCAACTGATTCAACTGAAGTCGTCTATACAGAATAGATGCGGGTATTGGCACAGGCGGCATGCTGAAAATAAAAGGTTTCAGCCACCGAGGCTTGATGAGTGGTACAGACCTATCTTAGAAATAGATTATTTTGGCACAGTGGGTTTGTCACCTATGAGCATTGAGGATGATAAAAAACTTAGCGAATTGAAGGAAGTTCCTCTGTGCTTTGAGTCAGCTGAACAATATGTTGATATTTTTCGACCACTGGTTCTCGAGGAGTTTAAAGCACAATTACGCAGTTCCTATCTCGAGATGTCATCTTTGGAAGACGTGTACTGTGGAAGGCTATCTGTGTTGTCTGTTGATAGAGTAGACGACTTTCATCTTGTCCGCTTTGTCCATGATGACACTTATTCTGCATCTGGTAAAAGTTTCTCAGAGAATGACCTTGTTTTGTTGACTAAAGAACCTGTGCAAAGTCCTTCCCATGAAATTCATATGGTTGGAAAGGTGAGTAATTTGGGTTTTTCCTGCTGAGATATTTTTGGTGATAGACAAGTGCTTGGTGAAATTCATATACATGCTAACCGCTCTATAATCAGTTGTGCATGCCATGGATGATTTGTAGACATCTAATAAACTGTCCAGACTTTGATTTTCTGGAGTCCTAGCACAATCTAAGTAGTTGTCTAAGCTTTCAGATGTTGTACTGCTGTATCTGTTACTCCTTTTTATGATTGTGTATGCTTCGGTTTATCTCATTTGCAGGTAGAGAGGCGTGAGAGAGACCACCAAAGGAAGTCAAGCACACTAGTTATTAGGTTCTATCTCCAAAATGCTTCTTCCCATTTAAATCAAGCTAGAAGGCTCCTCATTGATCGCAGTAAATGGCATGGAAGTCGAATTATGAGCATCACACCTCAACTTCGTGAATTTCAGGCATTATCTTCAATGAAGAATATCCCCATCCTTCAGATTATTCTGGACCCTACCAATAATTCTCAGGGTATGAATGAAGCTAAATCATCACGTTTGGGTAAGCTGTCCAGGCCTCTGCGGCAAAAGCTGGAGGCAACTTTCAATGACAGTCAACTTCTAGCTATCGGTGCATCCATCAGTTCTTTGGATTCACGTAAAGATTGCCAGTTGTCTCTCATTCAGGGTCCTCCAGGTATTTAAATTACCCACTTAATTTAAGCTGTTGAGAATGATGCCAAATCTGAAGTTGTTTTTGTCCGTGCAGGCACAGGGAAGACTCGAACTATAGTTGCCATTGTCAGTGCATTGCTTGGCTCGCGAAGAACAGATGAGACAAAAAGTTCCCCGCCTGAGAGCTTGAAGGGGAGCAGTACTTCATCTACCAAGTTCAGGCCAAAAGTCAGCGAGCCTGTTGCAATTGCTAGGGCATGGCAAGATGCAGCTTTAGCTAGGCAATTAAATAAAGACGTTGAGAATTCTACAAAACCCATGGAGCATTCCGCTAGAGGAAGGGTACTTATTTGTGCTCAATCTAATGCGGCAGTGGATGAGTTGGTATCAAGAATATCCAGTGAAGGTCTGTACGGCTGTGATGGGAAGATGTACAAACCTTATCTTGTAAGGGTCGGAAATGCTAAGACTGTACACTCAAATTCCTTGCAATACTTCATCGACACGCTTGTTGATCAACGGTTGGCTGAAGAAAAGAATTTGACTGATGCCAGAAATGATGTCTCCACTGTGCAGCTGCGCGCAAACTTAGAGAAGTTAGTCGATCGTATTAGGCACTATGAGGCAAAGCGTGCTAACATAAGAGATGAAAATACAGATCTTGCATGTTCTCTGAAGGATGAGAGTAAGAAGATGGTTGATGGTAAGGAAATTTCTGATGAAGAACTTGAGCTGAAGCTGAAAGAACTTTATGAGCAAAAAAGGCAAATATACAAAGAACTTAGCCTCGTTCAGGCTCAAGAGAAGAAAGCTAATGAAGAAATAAGAGCTCTTAAGTATAAATTGCGAAAATCCATGCTAAGGGAAGCCGAAATTATTGTAACTACATTAAGCGGCTGTGGTGGAGATCTATACGAAGTTTGCTCTGAGTCTATGTCAAATGCTAAGTTTGGAAGTCCATCTGAGAATGCTCTTTTCGATGCTGTTGTCATTGATGAAGCGGCACAAGTAAAAACTTCATCCTATTTCCTCTATTGACATTAGCATTTTGATCAGTAAGCCTCAATGGCATTCTTTTTTTCTCACTGCAGGCACTTGAACCGGCTACTCTAATTCCTCTTCAACTTTTAAAGTCAATGGGGACCAACTGTATCATGGTGAGAAGATTGAAACTCATTACTTCTTAAACTAAATGTTGGTTTGAAGTTATTGCTGAAGCTTGAATTTCCTTATTGAAGGTTGGTGATCCAAAGCAGCTCCCGGCTACTGTAATGTCTAACATCGCTAGCAAATTCCTGTATGAATGCAGCATGTTTGAACGTCTGCAGAGGGCAGGTTATCCTGTCACAATGCTTACCAAACAGGTGGATTAAATTGTGTTGTCTTGAACTTCAAAACTAGACCTTTTCTTGTGCTTAATTAGAATGTAGTCAACCCCTGCTGTGATTTATTACAGATAAATAAATAAAGATGCATTTTTGCATGATATTCATATTCTCTGGCATTGTTGGCTCTTTTGACTTTTGATTTGAAATGTAGAGTCAGAAATGTGAATTTTTTTTTTATTATTATTTTAATTATGTTGCATATATAAGTGAATTCTATCCAAAAGCTTTAGATATAAGGTAGAGGACGGGAATTTTATATCAGGAAACCCACAAGGGCACTTATGGATAATAGATTTACTTGCTGATGTATATTAAAATATTTAACGTTAGAGAATTAAATTCATCTGTGGCTATGGGATTTTTCTTACTTGGAAAGAGGTCATTGTATCTGTGGTTGTCTCGCTTTTCTGAATTCATTGAAGTGCTAAGTATCTAGCTTTGTGATTCCTCATTTATTACCATGTTTGTTGCATTCCTTTTTCTTGGACATTAGATAGAAGAATATAGCTTCATCCTTGGATTGCATAATGCCTTGTATTTGTCCACTACTTTTTGTTTGACATCATCGTGTATCAAGCTCTCTTTTCTTTTGTTTTTTCCATAATAGAAGCATATTTTTGGAAGAGGGGTGTGACTGGATAACATAATACATTCATCCCTATTGATTTCATGCATCTTACGTTTCCCTGAAGGTAGATACAAATGTGGTGCTAGGTCCATTGTGCAAAGTTCAATAGCATCTGTTGCTCTAGTATTTTAGGAGCAATAGGCTAACATGGTTGTGCTAAGCACCTTTGAACTTCTTAACCTGCTCCCATTTCGACTTAAGAGATAGATAAATAGACACATCGCATTGCACTGATCGGGGGCGTTCGTAGTGACATAAGGGATTTACTTGTCTATCTATCCTTCCATTCGATCTTTTAGGTCCTAACATCATCTCGACGGTGATGCTACGATGTCCAAATTACAAAATTGCGTTTGATATAATTGGTAAAATACATATGCTTGTGAGAAGGAGGATAATAAAATCTTTGAATTTTTGTTTCTAATATCAGAAATTGATTTTTTTATAGTCCAAATAAAACGAATTGTATTATTAAAAAAAGAAATGGATAATCATCCACTCACGGAAAAGCCCTTCCCGTACCAGGTACTAATATATTTTTAACGTATGAATTTGTGACAAATGCAAGTTTTTCTGTTAGTATAGCTTTTTTCGCCTTCCCACCTAAGCTGCGTAGGATAGGCCCAAAGCCAATCCCAAGGAACAGTAAAACTTCATAGGGTCTTTCTGTCCAGGTGTAGGTAATCCGCATCTTCACAGACATGTCTATTTCACCGAGTTTCTCTCCGAGACAGTGCCTAGATCGTTACGCCTTTCGTGCGGGTCGGATAAGTTCACACTAATCCGTCAATTTGGAATCCAATTTGGGATTTTCCTTGGGAGGTATCAGGAAGGAATTGGAATGGAATGATATTGATTCATACAGATACAAAAGAAAAGGTTCTCTATGAAATTGTCAATATAATGGAATGGTCTGACTAGACCCGAAAGATCTTCCTGTCTTTGATGTCTTCTTTTCTTCATTATTTGGTTGGCTGCTGATTCTTAGCTTGTCCCATCTGTCTAAAAGCTCTGCTATTACTTCCCAATTGTCTTTTGCCATTGTGAAGAGAATAATCCTGCTTTACCAGAACCATGTTGTGAAGAAGCTTGTATCTTTTGCAGTATAGGATGCACCCTGAGATATGCCAGTTTCCGTCTACTTATTTTTATGATGGGAAGCTGTTGAATGGGGATATAATAGATGAAAGATCCGCATCCTTTCATCAGACCAAAGGTCTTGGTCCATATATATTTTATGACATTGTTGATGGCATGGAGACGCGTGGTGGAAATTCTGGTGCACTATCTCTTTGTAATGAGCGAGAGGCGGATGCGGCCATTGAACTCTTAAGGGTTTTCAAAAGGAGGTACGTCCTCTCAATTAAAATTCATTTGTCAGGAATTCCCTTATATGACATTATTGGTCATTTTGACAGAAACTTGTCTGCCTAATGCTGAGCACTAACCCCTACTTTCATGGTTTTTGTCACTCTTAAAGATACCCATCGGAATTTATCGGCGGGAGAATTGGTATAATCACTCCATACAAGCGTCAACTCTCCTTGTTGCGTTCACGGTTCTATAGCACATTTGGATCTTCTGCCGCCACCGAAATGGAATTCAATACTGTGGACGGTTTTCAGGGCCGTGAGGTTGATATACTGATACTTTCCACAGTAAGGGCTGCTGAACCAGGCTCTGCGATGAGTGGCGTATCATCAAGCACTATTGGATTTGTTGCTGATGTGCGGCGCATGAATGTCGCTTTAACAAGAGCTAAACTCTCTCTTTGGATATTGGGCAATTCAAGGACATTAAAGACAAATCGCAGCTGGGCTGCTCTTCTGGAGGATGCTAAGGCCAGGAGGTTATTTGTATCTGTTAACACTCCCTATACATCTATGTTGGAATCAGCTTTGGGAAGTGAATCTGCACGCTGTTCAGTAGAGCTGAACCATAACAAAAAGCTAGAAATTAAGAGTCATGGTACTCAGAGAACTGAGAACAATACAAAGGGTTCCACTAGAAAGAAAGCAGAATATGTAGGCCATGCAGTTCCTAGTAGTCAAAAGGAGACTGGAGAGAGGTGTGATGCTTCAATACGAGAAGATGCTCTGAGGAAGAAAGGAGGTTTGAAGAGAAAAGGTTATCTATTACCAAGGGGTAATGCTCATTCCATGGTTGCAAATGAAGACGTCAGGTCAACTCATAATGCAACTTTTGCTTCTGAAGAACATGCCATGGATGGCAAAAGGAGGGCCAAAGAGTGTAATGAAGAGAGATACAATAATACTCCAGGGAGCAATGTGTACAATAAGTCTAACAAGAGTGGCCATGTTGGAAAGGAGATGGATGCTGGTGATATTGATAAGCATTTGGATCCATGTGCTTCTAAAAGACGAACCAAATCATCTGAGCTAGAAAAAAGTCAGAGAAATCTCAATGATTCTTCACCCTCAGCTGTGGATGGACTTGAAGATAAGGTTGGCAATGATTGCGGCAAAGGTGCTGCTCTTGATGGAATGCGGAATGACTTAATTGTTAAAAGGAAACAACAGCGTGAAGCTGTTGATGCTCTTCTGTCATCTTCTCTTATACCTTCAAAGAAGCCTGGAGCCTCTGGAAAAGCTTTCCCTGCCAAAAGGTCTGGTTCTGGGGAATTAAGTGCAGGTCCCGGCATTAAACCATCAAAGAGGAGAGGTAATTTTCCCTTTGACGGTTATTTGGAGTGGAGAATACAGTGAAAGAGCTCATATATCCACTTTCCTTGGAGGCATATTAATTTGCAAGTTAATACGTAGAACTGTCGTAAGTTTAGGTTAATATTATGGGATTGTTTTCCTGCTTGATTCTGACATTCTTAGCTGTGCTTAGATGGAACATCTCGGTTTTCTTCTCTTGCAGGTATGTCGTAGTCATTCGAGGTGGATCGCCTTCATAATCTTGTTCGGGATTTTTGTGAAATTATCCATAATGGTTAACTGAGTGGACCACATTCGAATCAACTCGTGCTTGCTTGTGCTTTGTCACTTTGGAAGTGCAGTGCTATGATGAATCAGGTATAATAGCATATGAGAGCCGTATTTTTGTGCTGAATCACCACCAATGGATGATACATAAGGAGCTCTTTGTAAAGAAGAAAACATCTGTATTGACTTAAATTCTCATCTTCACTTATCCATTCACTCAAAATTTTACCTTCAAATTTTGTTAGAAAGTCAAACCCAAAAGCTTAACCTAATCGGTGGAGGGAGATTACGTGAATATGAAGAGTATTTAGGATCTGTTGTCAAGCGATATGGGACAATATTTCAATGTCCCCAGTCACGTGCTAGCCATAATTATGAGCGACGCGTGGAATTTTGACTAAGCACATTTACGTGGAATTTTGACCACGCACATTCGTAAAAGGGATAGCACTAGCTCCGGTATCATGTTAGAAAGTCCAACCCAAAAGCTTAAGCTGATAGGTAGAGGGAGACCACATGAATATAAAAAACATTTATGACCTGTTGTCAAACAATGTGAGATGGTATTTCAACAAACTTATTACAGCCATGTGAGAACAATCGAGCGGGTGATCACGCATGTTATGTAGCGTCTTATTTCAGGTTTCAATTCACACATTACTTTAGGTAGCTTCGAGTTTACATTTGTTTTTCTTGGCCCTTATCATGGAATTTCATGCTGGACTAGACTTTGTATTGCCATTCTAGTAGTTGCACTCTGTACCTTTAATTCCTAGGCTGTTGCTGAGATTTTTTGAACCTAACAGTAGTTGGAAGTTGGAAATCTGCTGAGCCCATATCTAGTGTTATGTAATATTTCACTCAACTGTTTTAGTGTCATCAAGTTGAGTTTGATTAGTGAAGAGTCAAAAGTGTTTATGACTATTATGGGAGAGTTGCTATTTGAAATTGTTAAATCCCTTTAGCTGGTTCTAATACAGTTTATTTGGTTTTGTCGAATGTATCAGGCATTTGTTGTGATCTTATTTCACTCTGTCCACTCCTGCCGGTGTTATCAAAGACTCACTGTGAGTTGGCTTCAAGCAGATGATGCTTCAGCTGTCAAGGCTGTGGTTGGAGCTTGGACTCTATTAGAAATGGGATGATGTATTCTCCATCGATGAGCTGGGGATGGACAATTGAGATCCAACAAGTGATTTGGAAGACCTAAAGAGAAGGGCCTTCATGGACTCTGCTTTGTCTCGTAACCCACGGCACAACTGGCGAGGTTTGTAATGCCATCTCATGAATTTCCATTTTCTCATCTTTTGGCTTATTAAAAAGTTGCAGGCATGGATAATAATCTCCAGGCCTTTTGCATAGTAGTGCTTGTCTTCTAAAGTCGGCAAAGAAATTCCCTTTTGGTGTACATAGTGCAGATGAAAGTGGCGGTGTTTCTCGGAATAATAGCAGGCAGCAAAATTCATTTTAAGGCCTCCATTGTATAGCATATTGGTCTCATTTTTCACATGGCAACCTTCTGCACAGTTTTTGTCAGCATGTACTGAATGTGTTTCTGCAAATATGCCTTAAGATTGCTAAATTATCCAAACTCGAGCAACCATTTTATTGTCAAATGGTCTTCTTGGGAAGATTTTGCTTGCAAAATGACCTTTTCACCTTTTCCTTTTGCAAATGTGGTGCCAACTATGACTTAAAAGAAAGAGTTGATCCTCTTTTTCTCATGGGACTCGATTGCTTTCCTATTTTTAATATATTCTCTAATTTTTCCACTTCCTTGTCTTCCGCCTTTCTCATATTTCCCCTCATTTCGTTATAATTTTCATGTCCATTAATCTATTTGGCAACTTTTTTACATCATTGCTTTGTAACCACTTTTAGGGTGAAAAGATAGATGTTTGTGCGCCTATGGATGCCTTCACTTGATAGATCTGAACTGAACTTGAGAAAAAGCCTTACTAAAGCCGTACTTTTCTTCAATGGTTTTGACAGCTTTTTACAAGGGGTGCAGATTACTTTTTGTGATATGCAATGGGCTACTGTACAATGATACTAAAGCCTATATTGAAATCGTCTATGAGATAGGCGAATTTCCACCTAGATATTGTGATGTTATTGTTTGGGAAGCTACCTTGAATTCAAAAATGTTCCTGAAATCTGACCGATGTGAACCTTTTCGAAGCATGAGAATGTCATTGCATGATTTTTGTCTCTATCCTTGAGGCTATGTTTAGTAGTTGGGACAAGAATTGGGATATGATAGATCAGGTATGTCAAAAAATTCACTGTAGCTTTGGACAAAAATAATCTCATTTACTGTTTGCGCCATCTAAAATAGAATCACAAAAAAAATTCAATTAGGTCATTGGATAGGCCAAAAAACCCTAGATCTAACTGTCGCGGCAAGCGCAGCGACTTTAAAGAGAAAAGGGTTCGTTTGGCAACCGTGGGTGGTTGCTAGTTGAACCACCATTGCCATCGATGTTGGCATCAAGTTATTACAGGAACCTCACGGTTCCTTCACTTCTTTTCCCCTCAATTTATTTATTTATTTAATATATCATCCGGGTACTATCTCAGCCCCTATTCCTGGATTTTTTGAACTTTTTATCCGGACATATTTTGGTATCTTCCATCCGGAGAATGCCGAACTTGATCAGGATAAAAATTATCCTAAGCGTTTGTGACACGAGAATAGTAATTAGGTAAACTTCGACCAATTTATAAAATCGATATTCTGACTAATTGGTCGGGTATTGAATGCCTGTTAATTAGCATGTCAATTTTGTATGCCGGTCTTAGTAGTCTCATCATTATTCGGGTGGCTCCATGAGTCCCGCATCTTGGTTCAGCTCCCGTAAGAGGTGTATGCATGATCAAATACACCATTCGAAGAACAAACGAACTAATCGATGAAGCTGATGAATATGTGCATTCAATTCAGCGTCCGATATGGACATAACCCTTGAAATTCTTGTATTTTTAGGCACATGCAGGGCAACAAGGACAAAGAAAGAAACCATCAAATTAAGTGTTCCTATTACTCCTATTTCTTTTTGGCTTGGACATCATCTGGGGACATGCCCTGCACCTGGCCAGGATTTCCTCAAAATCTTCTTCCTCACAACAAGGGATCTGAAGCCCCCCCTCCTGCTCGAACCCGACCTCCTCGGCCACCCGTTCCATCAAAGTCCTGAACTCCGGTGCTGACAGGTAGCTTGCCGGGATCACAAACCTCCTCAGCTTTGGTCCGACGTACACCCCCAGGGACCCCTTTGGCACTCTTCCCGGTGGCCTCCTGTCGTCCCAGAACTCCATGGCGAGCAATGATTCCGTCAAATTGTCTCCCTGCGGTTTCCTGGACGCATGAGGAGGAGGCTGGTGGCGGTGATGCTGTGGAGGCGACTGTAGCCATTGCTTGAGCATGTTCTTGGGCCACCCGCCAACTCGATGTTTATTCATCATCCTGTCGTCGAAAATGGCCACGATCCAGAATGTTATGTGAATCTCATCCTACGAAAGAAAGTGTCCATTCCACACGGCGATATGTATTCTTGAAGAACCAAACAACCTGAAGAGGACTACCGCCATGGAGAAAACAGCTGTGGTTTCTCTATGAAAACATGGGCACACTGTCTTTGGGAGATATGAAAGGGTCATCAGAAGGTAGAGAGATTAGAGACGAGCTGGTGTTTAGGTCCTATTCTAAGGGAAGAATGAGAAGTAGCGTGGAATATTGTTAGAATTTCATGGACCCCGATGTTTCTGCTTTATACGTGAAGAAAACAACGGTTAGCGGTCAATCAAATCCAGCCCGTAAATAACCAAAAAAAGTGTCGGAAACCCGTCCCTGAAATTTCTCTCGTTATACTGTCCTGAAAACAAATGACAGCGACAAGTACAACAACAACGTGTTGCCACTAACGTCTGGTACGCCATTGTTGGCGGACCATGAGCTATTTTCACGCATGGTGCCCTCTTCCAGGCTACTTTTCTCAACCCACTCCCAACGTTGTTCAGATTAGTTTCTTCTGTTGTTTGTCTTTGGCCTTATATTTTTCGTCTGGGATTTTTGAGCCGTTTCTCCTCATTTACATAATGGCGATCCAGAGACGACATGTGTGATGTGGGTTCAATGAAAGGTGCATGCATCGTCTATCTCGCTGGCCATAATTTCTCACGCCTCAACCGGTATTTTCTGGCCTAGGATGATTCGGGTGTCTTCTATTTTTTGGTTGGTGGACCGAGTTGGTAATCGATCGTCTCTCACAACATTCAGACTGTATAAAGCATGACGCAGCGGCCTTTTCTATCAGTATGAATTACTACAGACAACTAGCCATAGAGCAAACTATACAGACATTCAATGGCCTTTGAAAACTGTAGGGGCGCCATATATACGCCTACCATGCTTCATTTAGGCGATAGATCAACAATTGATGTGGAGATTGTGCACCGTTACGTCAACTACGGTCGATGTAGATAGTTAGAATGTTTAGTAATGGTGAAAGTTAGAGGTGACATGCTGATATAATAGCATGTTTGTACCATACATATCCATTAAAGTCACCAACTATGGGGCCCCAAAGCCTAAAACGAAGGATAACATGTCTAGCCATCCAATAGGAATAAACAAGGAAACCTTTTTCAGGAGTCATTTACAGCTGGAAAAACCATCAGCATGACCCCGACTTAATCCGACATGTTCAATTCAAGGTTAATAGTATATGCAACTTGGGCCAACCAGAGCAGGATCAAAACAATCTCTTGTTAGATGTCACGGAATTTGTCTTCAGCTGAATGAAAATGAAAAATTCATCCAGTTTTGAAGCATTCTATGATGAAGCTTAACTCCAGCTGCATTTTGGATTTGGAAGTAGAAGCCAAGAGAAAACTTCATATCTGGACAAATTCGTATATTCCAAGACTGGTTGAGCTTCATGTCCCTTCTGGATAAACTTTTCTTTGTACAGCGTGGGATTATGCAACTGGTACTAATTCTGTCTGTTGAAAGACAAAAGGAATCTGAAGGATTAGTTGGCAGGGCATGGCGCAGGTTGTGTTCTGCGAATTCGGCACAAAGAAAGAAAAAACAAAAGAAAAATTCAAAGAGGAGTTCAATGGAAGTATTTTTCGTGATACCGACAAAATTTTCGAGTGAACTTTGCCCCAGAATTTGATTGTCGGAAACAGCCTTTAGGAGAGCACATAGAAAGTGACGCGAGAACAAGTAGCAACTCGCATGTATTGTCGTTTAACAAACATATCTTCCATTGAATACTTGAACTGTGCTGCTCACCCCTTGCAAATCACGAAATTATCTGTTATATAATCGTCGTGCCATGTCATTTTCCTTTTTATTTTACAACCTTTTTGCACTTGATTACCACAATCATCGTAAAATAAACAATATCCCATTTTGCGATATATTGTACTTAATTATGTTGGGTTGTCTGGGTAATGTTTTGTGACGCAATTTTGCAGCATAAAAAGTCCGATGAACCATCTGAATGAAGTCTATTCCTTACCAATGGAACGACACATCTGTCAAGCATGACAGTGACCAGTCAGATTTACTTGATCGAACCTTACATCAAAACTCACTGCAGGTAATCCTTTTAAAGGAGAAACGGATATTTCCGAAAGATGAAACTTGCAGAATTTCAACCTTTCGAATCTGGTATAAAGCAGTTGCACACACTTGCTGTGATCAAGCATACGCTCATTTCGACAGGTCCATTTCTTCTTGTTCTTCCCCCCTCTTTTTTTTCCCGGTTCAAGCAATCTTTCTGTAGGAGTTTCTGCAGTTACTTTGAAGAAGAAAAACAACATATGAATACTATTGCTGCTGAGAAAAAAATAAACGATGTTTATTAGCAATAGCAGCAAGTTAACGTGGTCAGGTTGTTTTAGATCATTCAGAACAATTTTGCTTATAGCAAGTACCTCAGTTAAGCAATTTGGTTTTCCTTCTAGCTCCAAACTCTTATAGGCTTATCAACAGTCTAAGGTTCTGCATTATGCATCATCTACTTTTCATGTGTCAAGATTCTCACTTCGAGATGACCCTTTAGTAGAGGTGGCTATTATTCCTACGCACACACTAATTTTTTCAATTAAGGCGCCATGCTACTGCTGACAGAGTGTTCTTTTTTCCTAAGGAAAATAGCACTATCAATCTATAATCAAGGACTCAATATGGCAAACTCACTCTCATATCCTGCAACAGGGAAGTGAATGTCAAAGCCTACAACATAAAGGTAGAGAAGACTCCTAGAGGTATTTTATCATCTCAAAAAAAAAAAAAAAAAAAATGCATCAATATTCTTGCTTCTAGTCTTTTGACAGATAATCATCAGCAGGAAAATTCTTAGCATTTGCCTATAAGCTCCCCTGTATTTCCTCTGGTAGCTGCCAGGGTTTAGAATTCTCCCCTAGCTAAGCTAAAATGCATCATCTGTTTACTCCATAGAGCAGGAAACGAGATGTTCATCCTTAAACCGTAGCTTTATGCACAAGGTGCAGCATCTTCCTCTGGCAATACCCTGCTTCACTATCCAAGTCTTCAATGGTTTCTGGGTAAATGTCACTGGAAGATCAACCAAAAACTAGATAAATCCTTTACTACAAAATACTTTTAAAGCATCACAAGCTACAGCTGCAAAAGTACGACATAGAATCCTGATGATTGCAGTCAAAGGATGTGAAACAATATCAGTTAAGAGCCAATTCACTTCACTTGTATATTATAGGGTATAACTCAAGTCAGTGGTTTCTTACAAGGCCTCGCAAATTTTAGCAATGGTTGGGAAAAAGTAAAAAGGTCCAGGCAAATGCCTACAACATCAAAGGTAACAAAGAGCATCCTTGTATTGATAGACTCCTTCCCAGGTATATATCAAACCACCTTCCTGTTTAATGCTCCAGAGCTGGGGCATCGAGTCGCCAATGTCCATGGCCGTGTTCGTCTTGAGGTCGTATAACACAAATTTGCTGGGGATGCGCAATACCATGAGACACTCTTCCTCCTCTCCTCCTTGCCTATGAACAATATGCAGGACAGAGAAGGCGTAAGCGGCCACCGTATCGATATTCCTCCGCAGACTCCTCACCAAATCCGTCGCCACCGCTTCAAGATCGATGTGGTACTTCATGAACCAGCCGGAGTAGTCCCTCGCCATCTCCATCACATCAAAGGCAGTAGTGGACGAGCCGTAGATCTCCACCAGATAGAGATGGCCTCCAGATTCCCCGAAGTAGCCCAATTTCCTCTCGGACCACCCTTCCCGGATCGGAGGCATCGCCATCTCCATCAAAACCTCGTCTTCCACACGGAACCGGAGCGAAGACCTTCCCCTGCCAATCCAGTGAAGTCCGCCATTCCAAAACACGCCCCGGTCGAACAACAGCTCATCCAAAACGAGGAACGGCTTCCCTAATTCCCTCCAGCGGCCGAAGTGCGAGGAGCACACGAGAATCCGCCGGTGCCGCTCCGACAGTTCGGAGTCGGCGATGCACACGAGCCGGTAAAGGGATTCGGCGGGATCGAAGGCTATGTTGATCGCGAAGACGGTCCTGCAGCCCGGGTCGGGGAGAGGGAGGAACTGCCTGGTGGGCGGCGTGCAGATGTAGTAAACCCGATCGCCCACGGGACACCGGGAGCTGCTGCAGAGGAGGAGGCCGTTGCAGGAATGCCGAATGAACACCCCATGCTCGTCTTCGATCAAGTCAGCCAGAGAAGGGTCGGCGCCGGGCGAGGGCCGGAGCCGGCCAGGGCCTCCGTCGGGGGTCGCAAGAGACGAACTTGAGGGACGGGTAGAACTCGCAAAGCAGCAACCTCTGGAGGTAGAACCCGGAGGAGTGGAGGCGGGCGTGGCGGCGGGAGTACTCGGCGACGAAGAGGGGGCCGGAGATGAGGTGGCGCCACCGCCGGCAGACGAGCTTGCACCTCAGCAGGGTCTTCCGGGGGAGGCGGACCAGGACTTCGATCAGGACGTCGTCCACGCCCCCGATCCCCGGCTCGGCCGACGATCGGCGCCGCTCCGGCCCGAGCTCGGAGGGGCCACGCATTGGGTTTTCCGGCACGGCGGCGATGGCGCAGACAGAGAGAGAGAGAGAGAGAGAGAGAGAGAGGCGGAGGGACGCGGTGACGGGGGTTGACGTGGGAGCGGCGCAGGTCAATATGGGCGCGGACGGGAAGGGAGAGAGGGCAACATATAGCTTCTCGAGGAAGAGGAAGAAGAAGACTGAGAATGACGGAGGAGGAAGACGACTTGTTGACAAAGGAAATGGTGAGTCTTCTCGTCAACTGATCTCCAATCACTGCCACCAACGGTCTATCATAGCCTAGTCCACGACCCCATCCTCGTACCACGTTTTTTTTTTTTTAATCTCCTCGGATTGAGGAAAATCTTTTCCCACGTTTGAAATGGAAGAACCCTGTTGCTTAAAAATAAAAATGGAAGAACCCATTTTTTATTTTTATTTTTTGTTTTTTATTTAAACTTCTCCGATAATCATTAAAAATGTGCGATTTCACATTCCGTATTTCCACATAAAACTTATCCGATAAAATAAGTTCTTTATTTTTTTAGAACTTAAAACCTATTATGCATTTCCTAAACTGGTACTTTTTTAGGGTCTACTAGATTTCACCTATCTTATTAAGTAAATGATTTCAATGATCGCCATTTGCTATTATATTTTACTGATTATAACTTATATTTAGACATAAAAAAGGTGTGAACATAAGTAAAATAACAAATCATGCAAGCTCAGACTAATGCATCTAGATTATACACTCATCATTAAATATCATAAAATATGAATTAAAACTTATTTAGATTTCTAGATTATAGGTTATAAGTTATGGGTTCCTCCAACTAGGGACTTGGAACTTATCCGTCGAAATATATTCCTCATTTTTTGGAATCCAAAACCTATCTATTAAAATATGTTTATCATTTTTTAGGACCCGTAACTTACCTGCATATCTTGAAACCTGGAACTTATAAGTTCCCACTGGTCCATTGTCAAGTTCTAAATTCTATCTTGAAATCATGCTTACTCCTAGTGACCATCCTTTTATTTTTATTTTTTTAAATTTTTATGTTTTTGGTCCCCAAAACTAAAAAAGAACATAAATCTACTTGGTAATGTTAGTTAATTTTTCTATTCCCCATACAAAAAGTGGTCAAGGAATAGGTTTAAAACATAAACAATTAGTAAAAAAAATATAAATTTTTGTTCACTAAAGTAGAAATAATTTTTTTCTGAACAGGAATTATTTTTGAGAACAAAAGGCTACTAAACACATCCTTAATTATGCAATTTTTTGGAAATGGCCGATCATGATTGAATGTTACATCAACAATGTTCGGCATCATTTGGTTAGAAGGACAATATTAGAAGATATCATAAAGGTTTAGCAATATATCGGTAAAGTTGAAAAGATTTTGAATTGAATTGATATTTGCATAATACGTTCGTGACTGGTGGGTAATTATCCTCATGTTTTAATCTTGCAATTTTTTATTTAATTATCGAGTTAGTCGAGTTAGTCTACATCAAGCACATGATAGAGACAAGGTATTTTTAACCTAACCTAGAAATCACACAAGAGAGGACCAAGTTTTCATACCAAACTATTTATTTGAGATTATTGGTATTTGAATAACGAGAGTGACAACAAATTTTTTTATTTTTAAATCATGATAGGAACGGGGGATGCAGCTTTATGTTGTCTTTCCAATTTTATAAATGAAATGGAAACACAACTCCTTTTCATTGACGTGGCATTTTTAATTATTTTTCGAACAGAGGGGCGCAAATGTGACATCTTTTTCGTTTAAGACACCGTTCGTTTCGCGGAAAATAATTTTCGGGAAAACTTTTTCGGATTTTCCGACGTTCGTTTCACAAAAAATGAACTCCTTGGGAAAATGTTTTCCATGAAAAGAAAAAAAGTCTTTTAAATTAGGGGAAAATGTTTTCCATTTTTGAAAAATGAAAAACATTTTCCTCATTTGATGTCTCTTATCTTACACCTCTACAAATCCTTACTTCTTCCTCCCATTTCTTCTTCTTCTTTTTTCTTTTTTATTCGAATTATTTTTAATTTCTTTTTCTTTTCTTTATTTCTCATCTTCTTCTTTCTTGGCTAGTCGTCGGCTGTCACCAGGCGAATCTCGAGCTCGTCAATCTCAAGCTCGTGCTTGTCGATCTGGCGAGTCTTGAGCTCGACGCTTGTGCTCGCCAATTTGGGGAGCAGTGAGCCTTGTGGCTCGCTGGTGGCCAATTGCGGGCCATTGCCGTGGCCGGCGATCGGCCAAGAAAGAAGGAGATGGAAAACAAAGAAAAAAGGAAAAAAAATTAATAATAGATTTTAAAAATTAAAAATAATTAAAAATCAATTTTTAAAACATATGAAAAATCCATTTTAAAAAACTAAATAAATGAAAAAGAGTATATGGAGAAAAATATTTTCCTTATCGAACATCGAAAAATATTTTCCGCTTCATTTTCAAGTTTCATCCAAACATTGAAAATAATTACATTTTCTTGGAAAATGACTTCTTGAAAATATTTTCCAGAAACGATATATTTTCTGCGAAACGAATGGGAGCATAAGCTTAAATGGCCATGGAGGTGACAAGCTTCAAATCTCAGTACTTTTCAAGTTTCAAGCTAGTAAAATAGACCTAGTGATGAAAAACAAGAGATAACTCTTCAAAGTAATTCTAAGTAATGTGCGAAGATAAAAAGCAAATTTTTCGAAATACTTTTCTAGGGCACATACTTCTTTCAATCATCCCTAGAGTCCACACCAAACTGTTGGAGAATTAATGTTATGCTGGTCATGGTCAGTGGATGTGTCGATGATGATGAGGGACGACTATATATCCGTGGTGCAAGTTGTTCAGTACGTCCTATATGTTCATAAATGAAAGTATCGCGTGATCATGTGAATACCATATTATTCATTCTAGCATGTTCTTTGACACTGACAAAATGTATTTAAAATTGTTAATGGGTTAAAAAATTAATAATTGGACATGCTAAACATCTATATGATAGTAGCTATCCTTGAATTTGCATCGATAGTAAAGCACAGAAAGTCTTCCTTTGCCAGAAAAGAGAAAAATCCAGTTCCCCCAAGCTAGACCACAGAACGAATACACAAGGCAAAACAGAGTGAAAGCACCTAGAAGCAACCTATTTGACAGGGACTGCCTGGATCTACTTGTGCTTTATACTTCTTACCACGTATTTCCACGTCTCAACCAGACCAAAACATAGATTTTTTTGGGCCAATCGAGCAGAACAGAGGAGCATGAAATCTAAAGATAGATCAAGGGAAAACTTTCAGTGTTGGTTTAGGTAAGTGAGAGCCTTACAAGATACTCTTATCTCAACCATTCCATAGCCGAGAATTGTCAAGCATTGAACTTCTTCTTTCCCCTAAGGTCAATAATAGTTTACCGCAGAGCCGAAGTGTAGCAGAAAGATCCGGTAGAAATTGGGCCTAGGCATGTCATCCATGATGGGGAGAACTCGGGTACAACAATTCACCACGGCCAAACGCAATCCAGGATCAATTTTTCCCCCGAAGCTAAATCAACTAAAAATTTCTTAACCCCCAGCAACAACCAGCAATGTATAGCCTCACAATATGTAAATATAATGCCGATATGATAAGTAGACAAAGAAAATAACGACACCAAGGATTTAACGTGGAAAACCCGATGCGGGAAAAACCACGGACCGCCCAAAAACATCCACTAATCACCAAGAATAGCAGGATACACAAAGTATTCTTCTCTAGTCACACACTAGAGGATCAACATCAACATTACAATCATCTTTTTCTCACCACATAGGTGGATAAACAAGTTTGGAGCAAGAAAACCTTAACCGCAACTGGAGAATTCGGAGACGGTTCTCGACGAACAAAAACCATCAACTCGTAGCCCTCGGTCTCACGAACAACATACTGAAATTTGAGCCGATTCCGTCAAAGTTTGGCCTTCAAATCAAAGCCGCAAAGTTGCAGCCCTCTTCATTTCTTCTCTTCTCCCTTTGCTGCAGTTTCTTTTTCTCGTTTTCTCTCTCCTCTCTACGGACGCACACAGCACGACCCCAACTTCCACTTCTTTTGTTCTTTTCTTTTCTTTTTTTTTTGTTTTTTTTTATTTAATGCTGGCTGGGCCCCACATGAAGGTGGACCCAGCCAACAAATCTCCCCCTCCACCTCATGTGGGAAGGTTTGTCATGCCCGCTTTTCTTCTACAAGCGTCAAGCTTCATCACGGGCAAGGCTTTGGTCATCATGTCGGACTTATTGTTGTCGGTATGAACTTTCTCAAGTAGGAAGAGCTTCTCTTCTAGCTTTTCTCGGATCCAATGATACTTCACATCAACATGCTTCGATCTTGAATGAAACACTGGATTCTTGCTAAGATGGATGGCACTCATGCTATCACAATATAGAACAAACTTCTCTTGCTTCAAGCCCAACTCTTGTAGGAATTTTTGCATCCACAAAAGTTCTTTACCTCCTTCGGTAATAGCAATATACTCCGCTTCAGTTGTAGACAAAGCGGTACATTTTTGCAATCTTGATTGCCATGAAACAGCTCCCCCTGCAAAGATTATTATAAAACCCGATGTGGATTTTCGGGAATCAACATCACCGGCATAGTCTGCATCCGAGTAGCCACTCAACTCAGGCTTCGCATTTCCATAACACAAGCAAAGTGTAGAAGTGCCTCTAAGATATCTCAGAATCCATTTAACAGCAATCCAATGCTCCTTACCTGGATTAGAGAGAAATCTACTCACAACACCAACTGCATGAGCAATATCGGGTCTTGTACAAACCATGGCGTACATCAAACTGCCCACGGCCGATGCATAAGGAATTTTCATCATCTCAACCTTCTCTTTCTCAGTTGAAGGACACTCATTACTACTCAACTTGAAATGGCCTGCAAGTGGAGTACTCACCGGTTTACATGTGCTCATGTTGAATCTTTCAAGCACCTTTTCAATATACTTCTCTTGAGATAACCACAGTTTCTTATTCTTCCTGTCACGAGTAATTCTCATGCCTAAGATTTGCTTAGCCGGGCCTAGGTCTTTCATTGCAAAAGCTTTACTCAACTCATTTTTTAAGCTCTTGATTTTCTTGGCATCATGCCCAACAATCAACATATCATCCACATAAAGTAGGAGAATAAGAAAATCATTATCCGAGAATCTTTTCATAAAAACACAAGAATCGGAGTTTGTCTTACCGTATCCTTGTTCTTCCATGAATGACTCAAACTTCATATACCATTGCCTAGGCGCTTGCTTGAGACCATATAAGCTTTTCCTCAATCTACATACAAGGTGCTCCTTGCCTTCAACTTCAAAACCCTCCGGTTGCTCCATATATATCTCTTCTTCTAGGTCTCCATGAAGAAAAGCCGTCTTTACATCAAGTTGTTCAATTTCTAAATTCAAACTGGCGGCCAACCCAAGAACCACTCTAATAGAAGACATCTTTACAACCGGTGAAAAAATCTCTTCAAAGTCTATGCCCTTCTTTTGACGAAAACCCTTCACAACAAGTCTAGCCTTGTATCGTGGTTTTAAACTATTTTCTTCTGTCTTCAACTTGTACACCCACTTATTTGTGAGTGTTCTCTTACCCTTAGGCAACTTCACCAATTCAAATGTGTGGTTCTCATGCAAGGATTTAAGCTCCTCTTGCATGGCTTCATACCACTCATTCTTTCGTTCACATGATATAGCCTCTTCATAAGTTTCTGGCTCTCCGGCATCAGTGAGTAACACATACTCATGTGGCAAATATTTTTGAGAAGGCCTACGCTCTCTTTCAGATCTTCTAACTTGAGGTAGGATAGATTGCTCTTGCTCAGCTATTTCACCTGTCTCAGCTGAAGAATCAACATTATGTGAGGACTCACTATCTTCATGATTTCCATGTACTTCTCCCCCATGATTTCTATCAACATTAGAAGGATTTGGGCTGAAACTAACTGAACGTTGAGCTGTATTCTTCGGTCCTCTCGCCTTGTCAATGTCTTCAATAGTTTGATACTCACAAAACACTACATCTCGGCTTCTAATGACTTTCTTTGCAACTGGATCCCATAACCTGTAGCCAAACTCTTCATGTCCATAACCTAAGAAGATACACTGTTTAGACTTGTCATCAAGCTTGGATCTTTCATCTCTTGGAACATGCACAAATGCCCGACAACCGAACACTTTTAGATTGCTGTAGGAAACATCTCTGCCACTCCAAACTCTTTGTGGAACATCCCCCTTAAGAGGAACCGATGGAGATAGATTTATCAAGTCCACTGCTGTTCTCATCGCTTCACCCCAAAATGACTTAGGCAACTTCGCCTGAGAAAGCATACACCGAATCCGATCATTAATTGTCCGGTTCATTCTCTCTGCTACTCCATTATGCTGTGGTGTTTTTGGAACAGTCTTCTCAAGCTTGATACCATAATCCCTGCAATAGTGTTCAAATGGACCTCTATACTCACCACCGTTGTCAGCCCGAACACATTTTAGCTTCTTCCCGGTTTCTCTCTCCACATTGACATGAAATTGCTTGAAAGCCGCAAGTACCTGATCTTTAGTTTTCAAAGCAATAGCCCACACTTTTCTAGAACAATCATCAATAAATGTCACAAAGTATAATGCACCTCCAAGAGTTCTAGCATCCATGCAACAAACATCAGTGTGAACTAAATCAAGTACATTTGATTTCGTGTGTGGAGAGGAACTATGAAATGAGAATCTATGTTGCTTACCTGTAAGACAATGAGTGCATTCCTTTAGATTCTTCTCCTTCAAAGATAAAAGGTTCTTTCTAGCAAGAGTCTCAAGTCCTTTCTTGCTAAGATGACCCAGCCGCATATGCCATAAATCAACCGAGGAATCCTCCACTGCATTTACCTCTTCTTTAATCAAGTCGCTTGCATGGTGTAAAGAGAGCCTGTCTTCTTACCCTTTGCCACTACCATGGAACCTTTAGTCAACTTCCATTTGCCATCAAAGAAGGAATTACAATAACCATCATCATCTAAGGCACCTGTAGAGATCAAGTGAAGTCGAATATCCGGAACATGTCTCACATTTTTCAAAAACAAATTACATCCGACATCGGTTTCCAAATAAACATTTCCTATGCCAATAACCTTGGAAACATCACTATTTCCCATCCTAATATAACCAAAATCACCGCTGCGATAAGAAGCAAAGTAATCACGCCGTGAGGTGACATGAAAAGAAGCCGCAGAATCAACAACCCACGTAGAGTCTTGGCATGTAAGATTCACATATCCGTCGTCACATACAAACACAATATCGCCATCGGATGCAACCGCCGTTGTAGCATGCTTTTCTTCTTTCTTTTGATCTCCATTTCTATCATGGGATCTATCTCTCTTTGGCAACCAACACTCTTTTGCATAATGTCCCATTTTGCCGCAATTATAACACTTGACACTCCTCCTTGGTCTTGATTTTGACCTTCCTCTTGACTTGCCTCGGATATCATTTCTTTGAAACCTTCTTGATTGACTTCTCGCCCTGTTTTCTATGACAAGAGCATCCGATGTAGAAGCATAATTCAAGCCTTTTCTTCTTGTTTCTTCATTGGACAAGCTTTCTTTAACCATGCTCATAGAAAGCACACCAAAAGGAGCCGAGTTGTTTAATGCCACAACCAAGGTGTCCCAACTATCGGAAGAGTACCAAGTAATAAGCATGCTTGCAATTCATCACCAAGATCAATCTCAAGATTTGTCAATTGATTTACAACATCTTGAAATTCACTCAAGTGTTCCGCCATATTATTCCCCTCCTTGTATCTCAAATTTACAAGTCGCTTAACTAGAAGAGCTTTATTTTGTGGAGTTTTTCTCTCATAGAGATCTTGTAATTTCTTCCACAAAGTGTCCGCCTTCGTTTCTTGAGCAACATGATGAAACACACTATCATCAATCCATTGTCGGATAAACCCAACCGTTTTCCGATTCATTCTCTCCCATTCTTTGTCTTCCTTTTCTCCTTTGGCTTCATCACCTTCAATAGGATCAAATAAGTCTTTGCAATATAACACATCTTCCATCCGAGGCTTCCAAATAGAATAATTCGAGGCATTTAACTTAAACATGGTGCTGCTGGTTTCTTCCATTTAACACTAAAATTTCGACCTTAGCTCTGATACCACTTGATGGGGAGAACTCGGGTACAACAATTCACCACGGCCAAACGCAATCCAGGGATCAATTTCTCCCCCGAAGCTAAATCAACTAAAAATTTCTTAACCCCAGCAACAACCAGCAATGTATAGCCTCACAATATGTAAATATAATGCCGATATGATAAGTAGACAAAGAAAATAACGACACCAAGGATTTAACGTGGAAAACCCGATGCGGGAAAAACCACGGACCGCCCAAAAACATCCACTAATCACCAAGAATAGCAGGATACACAAAGTATTCTTCTCTAGTCACACACTAGAGGATCAACATCAACATTACAATCATCTTTTTCTCACCACATAGGTGGATAAACAAGTTTGGAGCAAGAAAACCTTAACCGCAACTGGAGAATTCGGAGACGGTTCTCGACGAACAAAAACCATCAACTCGTAGCCCTCGGTCTCACGAACAACATACTGAAATTTGAGCCGATTCCGTCAAAGTTTGGCCTTCAAATCAAAGCCGCAAAGTTGCAGCCCTCTTCATTTCTTCTCTTCTCCCTTGCTGCAGTTTCTTTTTCTCGTTTTCTCTCTCCTCTCTACGGACGCACAGAGCACGACCCCAACTTCCACTTCTTTTGTTCTTTTCTTTTCTTTTTTTTTTTTTTTTTTATTTAATGCTGGCTGGGCCCCACATGAAGGTGGACCCAGCCAACAATCCATCATTCCTAAGGTCAACATCCAATGTTCATCGATACGATGATGCAACCGTAAGATCCTAACAAAATTTGTAGTTGAAAGATCTCCTGGAGCCGTGGTGGCGGGAAGTGTAAGGGGTATGAGGAGACATGGTCGGACCTGGTACACGCTCGATGGGTCATGTGGTCTTCCTCATCGGTGCCAGTTTATGCCATTAGTGATTGATTCATCGCGGTCTTCTTAGTTTCAGTGTTGCATTGGATGCTGTGAAGGATTCGATAGGTTTCTGTATTCACTCAATTCGCTCCCTCTGGGTAAGATTCTTGGTTTACCATGTACATGTGCTAAAGCGAGCTCTTCCTCTTTCCTTAGGGATCAGTGATTATTTGCTTTCTTCATAGAAGAAAAATGAGGGGAGGCAAGTATCAGGAACAATCAAAGTTCTATAAATCAGTCTGTCAGTCATACGCGCGGTGGAAATCCCTGGACCAAAATTGGACTCTTCTTCTTGAGTTCGCCAACTTCCTAACTCCTATATATTCTCATGTCTAAATTCAACATTACACGTCACCCAAGTTTGATTCCTCTAAACTATACACCTGAGGATGTGCACGCCCACTACAACAAGGCAATGTAATAAACTGGTCTGGCTCCGCCTATGCCTGTTCACTGTGAAGTGAATATGAGTACTTGGCATTTTCGGAATCAGGTGGTTGTTTTGGCTGATGTGCTGGAGTAGCTCCTTGAGCTCCCCGACTGTACCACTAGCGGGTCGCTCATCACCTCCTGCACCACAAACATCCAACAAAAACTTATGACTCCCTGGTCATGATTAATGGACGCATACTCTGATATTTATAGCTGTAGCTGATCAACTGTTCCTCTGTTAGATTAACAGGATAATTTGAGTGGGGACTGAAAAAGGGTTTATCTTGTAAGTTCAGATGATAGTGGAGAGACTTTGGCTTACCTGAGATGTGGAAATGTGAGAGTGATGAGGGGACGGCAGTGCACTGCCACCCAATATTGAGCAGTGCTGCAAGTTCTCGTCAGCGAAATCTCTCAGCTTGTTGAGTTCTGGCAAAACAACCTTGCCGAGATCCGGCCGGTCTTTCCTTCTCATCTCAGCACATTGGAGAGCTATCTGTGCAAGGGACAAAGCCTCCTCAACCGGCCAGTCAGGTACGTCAGGGTCTAGCATCTCTGAGAAGTTTCCTTTCTCTATGGACTTGCTGATGTGGTGAGTGATGCCCATTGGTGATTTTGCCGTGATTAGTTGCAGAAGCACGATTCCGAAAGAATAAACATCAGATTTCACGCCTAGCATCCCCGTTTGCTGATACTCCGGATCGATGTAGCAGAAAGTGCCTGCGGTCGAAGTCATTCGGTACTGTGTTACAGTTTCAGCAACTGAAGGAGGAACCAGCCTAGCCAATCCGACGTCGCTAATTTTGCTGACATAGTTGTAATCGAGCAAAATGTTGCCAGGTTTGAGGTCGCGATGGACTAGAGGCTCTGGCTTTGTCTGATGGAGGAAAAGGAGGCCCGTGGCTACCTCTGCAGCAATTCTGAATCTAAGTTGCCAAGACAGAACGGGGGACTTGCCTCGCTTGAAAAGACGTTCCTCTAAGCTTCCATTGGCCATGTACTCATACACTAGACACCCGTACTCTGGGCAGGCTCCTAAGAGAAGCACCATGTTGGGATGCCTTATGCGGCTAAGTACTTCCACCTGCATCACCATGATTAAGGGACAGATTATGTTTGCTAATCTTCGTATACATATGTATATGTCAACAGTATGTCTGTCCATGTCTTAGATCCTTTAATTGAACACCTAAAGATGACTGGGCTATATGTCATGCTTTAACTGTGTTTTACTTTGTCTCACGGAACTTTTGATTTGGCTTTGCTCAGATCTTCTTTGATTGATAGATTTACTATGGAAAGAAGATGGATTGAAGCATTGGTAAGCTTTTTGATGCATTAAAAAGGCCACCAGGAAGGAAGATATGCAAGAATCTAAATGCAATATCCTTGTCTCTCCCATACCTCTTGTTGAAACTGCGACCTTCCATGAGCTGCATCTGGACGCAAAACTTTAACTGCAACCGGTGTATGATCTAGGTAACACTTGAACACTGGGCCATAACCTCCCTCGCCAACCTTGTGAGACTCGGCAAAGAGATTTGTCGCAGCTTCAATCTCTTCTATTGTGTATCGCCTGTATCTCACATCACTGTGCTGCAGTTCATCCAATACCTTCTTTATCTCTTCTGCCTCTCTGAGAGCTTTCATTTCTGCATTCAGTCTCCTTTGTGCTTCCAGCTCTGCAATTCTCTGTGCTGCCTCTGCTTCTTCAAGGGCTGCTTTGTACTTAGCTCTTTCTCTCTCTGCAATTGACAGAGCATTTTCCTTGGCATGTTGCACCTCGTCCAGTTTCTGCTCTTCTTCGAATCTCCAGCGTTGCAGCTCCATTGCCTGAAGCCAACTCAATTAAAACAACTGTCGTTTACATAATTTATAATCGAAGAGCAAGGTGATCATCCACACCTTTTGTTTTGCCACCAGTGCCTCCTTGCATGCTGTACTGTACATCTCCATTGTTTGCTTCAATTCTAACTTTAGCCTCCTCATTTCAATTTCTACATCATCCTGCATATTTTGTACAGAGAACATGGAACTTAAAAGTCATGTATTAATTCTTGATTGTTCACATATGCAATTAGTATTCTCGTGTCTGAGTAAAAACAAATCTAGTATTCTTTCAGGCAATGCACGCATACTCTAAACATTTTGGAAACAATCTGATGACAAATTTGAGGTAAGATAGTGATGCTGGTAACCAAGCACTTTCCAGATCGCTTGAAATATCTCTTGGTTAGTTTTAGAACATTGAAACTGCTATAGTATGTCGAAGAGATGTCTTAGAATAAGAAAACATTACCAGATTCTGTGATGAGTACGAGCATGATGTTCGCGCACTCTCTTGGGAGATCGGTGACAATTCATATGATGAACTGAAATCGATATATTTCTGCAGTGAATGAATGGATGACCTATCTGGGCTGGTGGAGAGCCTGGCGGGGTGAAAGGAGTCCAGTCGGTCATAGAGTGAGGAGGACGGTTGATCTGTGCTTGATCTTCCTGAGCTGATGAAAGATATGTCAGTTTCTACTTCTGGCATCATCCCTGCTGCATATGCTGACGAGCCTCTTCTTTTATCCATTGCTGACCTGTTTCATTATTTTTTCATTGAACTTGTTGAATGAGTCCAGACTTAAAAAACCAGCAGCATGACATGATCACAATGAGATTATCAACCTATGCTGCCTCTTCCCCTGCTCTCACAAGTCACGAGACTTGCAACTATATGGACCCAATATCCAAATTGACATGCATCAAGGATAGTCAAGGAAAAAAAAGCACTTCTTCTTGCCAAAGATTCGTCTCTTTGTAAATTGAAATGTCTATAGACTATAAGCATTTGAAACCCCCATATGCATTCGACCATTAAAGAAAAAAAAAAAAAAAACATATGCACTCTTTCTGGAAATGGTCTAAGGTTTCACGACTTACTTGATGGACTCATTGTGCATGGCAAGAGAAGACTTGATTGATGTTTGATCTGCAAATAATAGAAGGCTCCAACAGTCTACATTTTTGCCATGCTGTAAGCAATGACGGAAGTGGTTGGTGAGATAAACGAACCTTTTAAACTGTTCTGCAGGTGTTTTTCAGAACCGGCTGTCTGTTCGTTAAGGTTCTGTATTTGGTCAAGAAGAGGGGAGGCATGAGGAGATGGACGAGAAGCATTCCGCACGGAAGAGACCTTTCCTTTGGAGATGACGTAAACCGTGCAGAAATCTGGTGCCCCTTTTGATACACTGCTTGGGATGTTTATGTGCTTTAATCTAATTAAGAAAAACCACGAAGTTTAGGCCTGTTTGAAGTACTCATATTGCAGAGTGCAAGTTTGATTGTCCTATACATAATATTTTTTCGTAGAGCCAGGTTCACACCCAGCGTAAGTACGCATTTCTTCTCGTGTTTGTGTCCTTGGAAGTTGGCGTGAAGATCATTCTACTTAAAAGTTTGTAAACTTCTGATTGAGTGAAGATCTTTCTGATTCTTCATTAGTGCCGTATCTCGTTTCCGTTTTATTCGTCAGATCATGTAATTCGCTTCTGAGGTTTTGTCTCGGGGGTGGTGTGTAGAAAAGTTCAAAATCTTTGTAGAGCTCGTGCAAATAAGTAGGGAACGCGACGTGACAAGCTCATATGAAAGCTAAAATGAGATGCTCTATGACCGACTCCGCATTGCATAAAGGAAGAAGAATCATGGATGGTTCGGTTTCACATAAAGCTCTATTTGTAATGAGGTGCCTGAGACGTTGGAGAAAAATTAGAAAGGGAAAAAGGGTAGAATTTTAGAGGATAGAAGCTGCCACCTGATGAATCCATGACGATGTGAAGCGCCAAGAACCAAGAGCTCTATCCCGGCGTAAGAGACATATTCTGTAATTGCTCTGGCCACGTCCATGTCCTCCAGTATGACATCTAGGCAATGTATCTGATCCAAGTTACTGAATTTGTGAATGTAAGTAATACATGAGGCAAAGAATGTTGCATCATGCTTGTTTGCTTATGAAAGATGGCGGGAAAATTGCAGTATTGGAGGGAAAGGACTTCATTATTAGATGCGTACATCTTTTCGGGTGCAATAACAATGGAAGGTGAGAAACAGGTCCTTGTTTAGCTTCTGCAACTCCTGCTTGTGTGGCGACGAGCCTTCAAAATGGGAAGCCGTGTGGGGCTCATGATTGTGGTGATGGTGTCGCGGTGCTGCATCCACCGAAGAGAGAGAGAGAGAGAGAGAGAGAGTTAAATGTACATGTCTGATCCATTTCCATGAGGCATCATGTCATACCATAGCTTTGAAAATGGCAATCAGCAAGCTACTCAGAAAGAGAGAATGAAGAATGTAGCAAGGTAACTTACTGGAAGCGGAGGCGGAGTTTTGGTGGACATGGATGAGGACGACGGTTTGGCCCTTGGAGAGGATATTATCGGCGGCCCACCGGATGGCGTATTGGCTACCTTTGTCCCTGTCGATGGCGACGGCGACCAATCCATTCCTCATCGCGGTTTTCTTCTCCACATGACCCTTTCCTACCCACATTCTGTCTGTCTGTCTGTCTGTCTCTCTGTGGAAACTGAGGATCAAACGGATTGATTCTTGGGTGGGTGACAAGAAAACCTTGGACTGTGTTTGATGGTCAGAGCTCCCTCCTGAAAAGGTGTACCCGCTATTTTCTCTTCTTCAGGCATCAAAGGTTGTGTGTTTTCTTTTCCTGTCTGTTCCCCCGTCTTAGTGCACAAAAGGATCGAGCATCAGTCACTAAAAATAGCTAGGAGGAGACCATAAGATGAGACTCTCCTATAATCTCTCTCTCTCTCTCTTTTCCCAAGTTGGTAGCTCAGCTCTGGCCCAAGGAAAGAATAAAACATTGGAAGTTATTTGCCATGAAGTCTTATATAAAAATTATTATGGAGGTAACGAGCGTCTTTGAACTTTTGCTCATTCAACGTCATCTCCGAACCTCTTTTTGTTCGATGTCGTCCCTGTATGTTTGAAGATTGGTTCGCTGCGATCTTTCCGTTAAAATTATAGGCGGAATTTGCTAAATTTGCTAATGTTGATGGATAGTCCGTCTAGTATAGAACTTAACGTTAATTTTTATTCAATTTCGTCCCTATACTCTCCCGAAGGGTTTTCTTTTCCCTCTCACTTGCGTCGTGTCAAATTTAGGTTTAGTCTTGCTACAAATACTCATTGATTACGTAAGGATCCGGGGGCTACCAATATGTAATACTGTCCGCTTTGGGCCACTGGCCCTCACGGCTTTAAAATATGCTACACAGAGTAAAGAACCTAAGCTTTATCAATTAGTTCAGGAATCCCCCATTGGCGATGTGGGACAAAATACACGCACTTAGCCTTGCCCGCTTTTTGGGTCATAATTGCCCACTGGCGCAGCCTCCCCTGCCATCCCGACCATCCCGACCACACCACCCACCCTCAGGGTTTGAGTCATCACGTTCTCCATCCCTTATAGCATTATGCCCTCGCAGTGACCCCACACGCTGTCGGAAGTCGGCCTTGTAAGGACCCTGCTACCTATAAGGACTCGGGTGTTATCACAGTGTCGTCGGACGTCGGCCCTGTAAAGACCCTGGAAAGTTGGCTCTCATACCACCTATAAGGACTTGGGTGTTATAACAGTGTAATATTGTCCGCTACCTATAAGGACTCGGGTGTTATCACAGTGCCGTCGGGCCTTGTAAGGACGGCTCTCATACCACCTATAAGGACTTGGGTGTTATCACAATGTAATATTGTCCGCTACCTATAAGGACTCGGGTGTTATCACGGTGTAATATTGTTTGCTTTGGGTTTGGGTTTTTGTCCCTCATAGCTTTATAACACATTAAACAAAGTAGAGAACCCAAGCCTTATCAATTAGCCCATAATTCTCCTTCTTGGCGATGTGGGACAGAAGACATGCGCTAGCCCAAGTATTATCACAGTAATATTGTTTGCTTTGGGTTTTTGGCCCTCACGGTAAACACGTTAAATAAAATAGAGAACCCAAGCCTTATCAATTAGCCCATGACTCCCCTTCCTGGCGATGTGGGACAGAAGACATGCGCTAGCCCATGACTCCCCTTTTTGGCGATGTGGGAAAGAAGACATGCGCTTAGTCTCGCCTGCTTTCTGGGTCATAGTCACTCGATGGTGCAACATTCCCTGCCATCTCGGTCATGCTGCCCACCCTTAGGGTTGTCACATTCCTGTAAGGACTTGGAGGCTACCATTGCATAATATTGTTTGCTTTGGGCATCTAGCTTTTAGGGCTTTAAAACGTGTTACACAATTAGAGAACCTAAGCCTTATCAACTAGTCCGGGACTCATTTCCTTGGCGATGTGGGACAGAAGAAATGTGTTTAGCCTTGCCCGCCTTTTGGGTCACAATCGCTTGCCAATGCAACCTCCCTTGCCATCCCAATCATGCTGCACACCTTTAGGGTTTGGGTCATCATATTCTCCATCCCTTATGGCACAACGCCCTTGTTGTGGCCCCACATGTTGACGGGAGTTGGCACTGATACCACAAGATATTACACCAAACTATAGGAATTGGGTGACATGGTCATTCTTTTACCCGAAGGACACAGCCTCAAACCATACTTAAAATCCATTTCTAAAGGTCCCCATTGATAGCACTCTCGCTATATTAGCTATTAATCAATGAGCTTGAAATGGTTGAGAAATAAATGGGTGAGCAACCATAGCTTAGTGAGTAGTACGTATATCTTTTAAGCAGATTGAACAACCATTATGCATTTATACAAAGCAATATTGAAACCTCATAACCTAAACTCAAGGTATAAAATATATATCGAATCACATATGAGTTGTCTCTTTCAACAAAACTTTGTATGTTTTAGAAAATACTCATTTAATCATTATAAACATCAATGATCAAGTCCATTGATCAACACCTGGTGACAAGGCGATTAAGACTTCCTCCCTTAGCAAGGTCTCCACCTATAAAGCCGGTGGTTTGCCATCCTCTAATATCAAAATTCCAATCCAGAATCAATCTCATAAACCAAGCAAATAACTTTTTGCAACATAGCCATCCACAATTTCGATGTTACTGTACTAGAGATTGATATGAATGTGATGTGCAAGTGAGTGAATTTATTGCAGTCGATTTGGCGATTTTCGTGTGAGTTTGTTGCATTTCTTTGTGGGGTCGCTAATTGATTTTGGGACCCTAAGCTAAAATCCAGTTGACTCGCTCTCTTCGAAGGTTTAACATAATTTACTCATGGAAATCAAGTAATGATCGTTGTCATGGATAATATTGGTTCCAGTTGAAATATCACATTGCATATAATTAGTTTGCCCAGGTACCGTAAGAATTTGATAAAAACCAATCAGCACGGGAAGGGACATGAAACTATGGAAAGGGAGGAAGTTCAAGTATTCCATCATCCGATCGAGAAGTTTTTCTAGCATGGTCTACAGGCCAACGAAAGTGTGAAGAGAATTACTGGGTTAACCATGACAGAGGATTCTTATTAGAATTAATAGAAAATAGACGATGGATTTACGAGTCTAATGAATTGTAGAAGCATGAGAGCATGTCGATTTTTTTTTTTTTTTTTTTTAAACTGAATTTAGATCAATGACAGCTTAGTTACGATTTAACTAGCTGGTGTCGTTGTGTCATTTGTTTTGGCTTAGTTGGATGGTGAGGAAGGTAAGGAGATGCAAATAACTAAATTTGTGGAGCCCCAAGTGATTTTCTATGTCTTGATTGTGAATTTCATTGTATGGTTGAGGGTTGGCGATAAAGTTCTCGACTACATGAGTGGTGCTATATCTTCTTTGGTTTTGTAAAACCCATGCCTTGAAGTGAGTGTGTGTGTGTGTGAGTGTGTCTATGTGCATGCATGTGTGTACATATTGAATTGAAAAGCGCATTTTTATTGCATAAAGCGTGTGTATATATTGAACTAAAAAGAGCATTTTTGTTGCATAAAGTGGATCAAGTATTCTTTGTAAGGACTTGGGGGCTACCATTGTGTCATATTGTCCGCTTTGGGTCTTTGGCCCTCATTAAAATGCGTTACATGGAGTTGAGAACCTGAACCTTATCAACTAGCTCAAGACTCCCCTTTTAGTGATGTGGGATAGAAGACATGCGCTTAGCCTTGCTTACTTTTTGGGTCATAGTCGCTCGTTGGCATAGCCTCTCTTGCCATCCCAGCCACGTTGCCCACCCTCAGGGTCTAGGTTGTCACATTCTCCACCCTTATGGCACATCGGCAAGTGACTCCAGCCATGCTACCCACCCTTAGGGTCTGGGTTGCTATATTCTTTGTGACATCCTAAAATTTTAATTCTGTTTTCAATTAAATAAGTTGGGTTTTTCATTGACACGCCTATAGTTCTTTTTTCTGATTTGGCCATTCACGAGATAACTAGCCTATCAGGTGAGGCCGGTAAGGGATTTTAATAAAATAGACTTGAGAATTCGACCAATAACCGACTACTCGACCGTGCTAGTCTACAATGGTTATTACGGCATTATCAAAATCGATCAGAGATCAGAGATAAGTCGACTCGACTGAGATATGTGATCAAAGTGTGGGTGATTATACCTGATTTCAAAATTCTCGTCAATCGACAATAGACCGATTTTTCTGTCATTTTGGGTACTTTGTGTCCGTATTTGAAACCTTGAAATTTTCACAAAAATCGAGAGTCGCTAATGTATCGAAAATGTATGTTGTGATTTGAAACAAATCGATCACGGGTCAATTGTACTAAAAATTCCGGAAAGCTACCTAGTAGATTAGGTCATACTAAAATCGCATCATATTGAAATTAACCGTGAATTTGAACCCGATTTCAGAAATTGAAAGTTCTGTCATGTTATGATTCATTTTTGGAAAGTTGACTCATCTTTCGAAAAATTTTCGGCAAGTCCGGAATTTTTGCGGAAAATCAATTTCGGAGGATTCAGAAACGAAAGGAAATTCGAATGGGCCAAATTGAGTGAATGTTTGGCCTCCTTAGTGGGCTATTTGGTGAAGGGGAATTATAGAAATTGTGCGGACTTCCTTCTTAGTAAAAGCACCCATCAAATTGAGGAAATTGAAGAAGGAATTGAATCTTTATTTATAAAATTCAGAGGCTGGTACGAAGGCTACATTATGTGGACATCAACTTGGTTATTTGTGGATTTATATGTGCATGAAGGCTTAGGGGACCAAAGGAATTTGTATGAGAGCTTGTGGGACCAAGAATTGTGAATATAAGATATTTATTTAACCTTTCTTTTTCCCCCTTCTTCGGACTCTCCTCCTCTTGCGCGTTTCCCTCCATCCGACTGCCCCCCGGCCGTATTCTTCCCTTACCTTTTTCTCTCTTTGACTTTGGAGTCCCTCACGTGCACGTCTCGCTCTCTCTCCCTCTCTCTCTCGCACGTTCTTTCCCCCACCAGTCGACATCTTCTGCTCTCTTATCCATTCCCCTCCTTCGGTCTCTCTCTGGCACACGCCAGCTTGGTCGATACCCCCCTGGCTGCTTCTCTTTCACTTTCATTTTTCCCTGCCCATTCTTCTACTGTTTCATCTTTTTTATTTTTGGTTCTGTAGAAGACTTTAGCAGCCCATCGACGCCCCCATCTCCATAGAGGTAGCCCGATCTTCCCCGCAGCTGCCACTTGCCAAACCCCCCCGCTCCTCCTGGTCAACCCCTTCCCGCAGCAACGCTCGACGTTGACTCCTTGCCGCGTTGCCACACGACCGCTAGCCCATCTCCAGCTTCTGCTCTAGCGATCTAGCAAGCCCAGTAACCGCAACTCAGCCTACTCGTCCACCGCCCAAGGCCCGGCCCACCGAGCTCCCTTCTTAGCCACCACCTCACTGCAGAACGGCTCCACTGTTCGACCGCGTGACCAGCGCAAGTTTAGAACCAGAACTGGCAGCCCAACCGTGGGCTTTGTGACCGATTTTGGCCCGCGCCGCCGTCACAACACCAGCTCACAAATCCAGTGAGTTTACTCACTAATCTCCTCTTAGGGAGTTAATTATGTTTAAGGGTTGATTAGTTTAAGTTAAGTATAGATTATGTGGTTAGTTAGAATGGATTAACAATTTAATTAATCGTTATTGCATGTTACGTGGTTAGAATAGCGTGATTAGAGACTAGATAACCTGTAGTATTTATCTAGATAGGTTTGAAAATTTTCCAGGCCTATTTCGGTATTTATTTAGGCTTTTTCGGCCTAAGTTGCGTTTATTGGTATTTATTAATTAATTTTAGTAATTATTTAATTAATTATTATTTTCCGGAAATTAGATCGGGATAGTCAGTGACTTGAATTTTGTGCTGATTGCATTGGTGTGATTGGTTTATTTAATTGAGCGCTGGTTTGTGCAATTTGAGTGTAAATTGTAATTTTGGGGTATTTATCCCAAAATTTAATAATTTCAATATTTAATTAGAAAATCACCGGGCGTTGGTTTACAACGCCAAAAATGTTTTTATTGACTATATCATTAGTGGGAGTTTATAAAGTAAAGATATTATATTTTTGGCTGAGTTCTACCATGTACCCACACACGATTATTTTTATCGGGTGTGATAAAAGTGGTGAAATTGTTGGTTGAGTATAATGGTATACTATATCAGCTGAGGGCTTTGATATATCAGTTTTGGTGAGCATTAAGTATCGCACAGCTTTGGTGGGCATTAAGTATCGCACAGCTTTGGTGAGCATTAGCAGTATACTATATCGGCCTGCGGGCTTTGATATATCGGCTTAGGGTGAACAAGATACGCCGTTATCGCCTTTTGACGAGCTATACTATCTATCTTCAGCTTAGGGTGAGCAATCTTTCATGTGATCAGACTTTATAGATTGTATTGAATGGGTTGACCAAGAGATGGTCTTGATGGTATGGAATCGACTGGATCGACTGATCGATGACTCGATCTGATTTTGATTATTTGATTTGTTGAAGTGATTCGTTGAATATATAAATTATACTGACTTACAGGAAGGAATTGAGGCAAAGGTAAGTCATCTGACTTGTGCTTGTGCTTAGGGAGCCCTTGGGGCGTATTTTCTTCCTAGTCGGGACTTAGGGGTGAACTTGCTAAGACGTCGTCTCACCCCGTTGTGGGATAATATTTTCAGGTTCTTAGATGACGAATCCCCCTAAGCGTCATGGTCGTCCCATAAGGGTCACCGAGCGGGCTTCTAATTACCCTGATCCCGGAAGTTTTTGGGTCTATGAGCTTGCTGTAACCACTGTCTGGATCGAAGAGGTTCCACATCATGAGATACCTAATCAATTCAAAGCATGGTTCCGCTACGCTCCCAACGGTGTCAGGCTAGGTCCCCTTAGGACTTTTGACATCCCCGCTGTGGTAATTGATGCTGCTCTGGACGAGGACCCAGCTGACCCTCCTGATGGCGTAGTGGAGAACCCGCTGTCTCGCACGGCTCCTGTGGACACTGAAGAATCGGCGAACGAGTCGGACTAGCTGGTCATAGGACAACTTGTTTTGAGAATCAACCTTTTTGTAGACCTTGTAAATATCGGCTAGTAATGTATTGGACTTAATGTGATATGTATAAAGGTGTGATTTGGTTTATAAAAATTGTGGCCCTACTTTTCAAAAATTGAAGGCTAGTAATGTATAAGACAACTTGTTCTATTATGGATGGAGTTACCATATACTTTTAGCTTTACCAACACTCATTTAATTGGGCAAAAGACCTCTTCAAGTGCCATAATTTGGCACAAAGGGACACTTAAGTGTCATAACTTACGAAAGGTACACTTAAGTGCCACATTCGAAGAAAAATGGATTACTTAAGTGCCACTTCGGCCAAAATCCGGCCAAAACGTTGACGTGTGCAATTTCCGGCGAAGTGAGTGCAAAACGACGCCGTTTTGCACGCCGATGTGGCCAAATAATGCAAAAATGGAGTCGTTTTGCACTTGACATTGTAAAAAAAAAAAAAAAATTAATTAAATTAAATTTATTTAAAATATTTAAAAATAATAAATTTTAATATTAATATTTTTTAAAAAAATTTTAAAAAAAAAAAAAAAAAAAAGAAAAGGGGGAGGGGGAGGCGGTTGAGGGATCGCCCTCGCCCGTTGCCGCCGTTGCTGCCCTTCCACCGTCGGGAAGGGCCGACGACGGCGGGGGAGGGCCGGGGCCCGGCGACCCCGGCCCGACCGGCGGCGAGGGTCGGCGGCCCTCGCCCGGCCGGCCAAGGGCCGCCGCCGCCGGGCGATCTGGGGTGAGGCTCGCGAGCCCTCGCCGCCGGTTGGCCGGGGTCGTCGGCCCCCTGCTAGGGCCGGCGACCCCTGCCGACCCTCCCCCGCCGTCACCGGCCCTTCCCGTCGGCGGCGGGGCGGTGGCAGCGGCGGTTGAGGGCTATCCCTCAACCACCTCCCCCTTTTTTAATTTTTTTAATATTAAAAATTATTATTTTTATATTTTAAATAAATTTAGTTTTAAATTTAATTTAATTAATTTTTATATTAAATTTTTTACCACGTTAGCACCAAAATGACGCCGTTTCGCACTCACTTCGCTGGAAAATTGACACGTCGGCATTTTGGCCGGAGAGGCACTCAAGTGATCCATTTTGCTCCGATTTTGGCACTTAAGTGTACCTTTCGTAAGTTATGGCACTTAAGTATCCCTTTATGCCAAGTTATGGTCTTTAGGGGTCCGCATGTCCATTTAATTGAACTATTGACGATTACCTAAAATATTCGAAATCACCACCTGTCTTAAGACTTCATCGACATTTATTTATGAATATTGGCATGTTAAAGTTACGGGCTCTTATGAAAAATCACTTAATTCATCTATGGAATCATTAACTTTTAGCTGAGTTGGTTACTAATAATTATTCAATTGTTACGTCGGTAGTCCAATGAGTTATCAATGCTTATTTGTGCAACTTACCAATTAATAAAGGTCAAAAGCTACTAAAAACTTACACAAAATTACTAACTCGATGTTTATATGATTTAGTTCAAAAGTACTAATTGTTCAATCATCAATGTTTATATGATTTATTTCAAAAGTAATAATTGTTCCAATAATTTATAGATCCATTGGTGAGAAAATTGCAGAATATCATAGAAAGATCTGATGTTGATATAGGAATGAGATGACTAGGTGATGTGAATGAATTCATGAATGCTGTCTCTTTGACTCCACAACCAAACTATGAATTAAATACAATAGATGCCGTTAGTTTTTCAACACATTGAACCTTTCTATGCTCCATGCCTGGATATATTACTCACAAAGACTCAGTCTGTCCACATCTCTTTGACTTTCTTAGGATATCTCATGATTGTCCCGTTGATCCCCCTTGTCTTGTTAAGACATGATCCCCCTGCCTTTTTTTTTTTGGTTAAGTGTAAGAATATATTGAGCTTTAACTAACGAATATACAAGATCCAGCGCCACAAAACTTGCACTCAATAAGACAACAAGTCAGAGTGAGTGGAAGGGAGCCGGATGCAAAAGAAGTCTGCAAAAGCGGAGAAACAAGCAAAGAACAGCCTAAAACAATAGGCAAAGGAGAACTAACAAAAGGAAGGAGAAGGCCACGCATGGCCGGAAAGACCCCATAACCTCATACCGCAATCACCAGTGACAAAAGTGAAGAATTTGCAAGGAGCAAGACGCATGCAGGGGAGTAGCGGAGCAGTGCCCCAGTACAAGCTAGGGCCTTATAGGATCAGAAGAGTCCCCAGTAGAGAAGACGATCGGATCAATGCCCCAACTACGCTGTAGCCTCCTGTTTCTAAACGTATTGTCCACACTCCTAAAAGTGATGGCCTTGTCTCCGACGATTTTAAAGAGCTAATTCTTCACCGTTGGAATGGCTAAGGTCTCTCCTCTAAAGAGGATGTTGTTCCTATGCTTCTAAATAAAATAGCAAAGAGCACCAAAAGAGAACTGGGTGATGCACTTATAGAAGTCTTTGCCGGCAAGGAAGGAAAAAGTCCAATTGAGATTCTCGCCCACGATCTATTTAGCCACGGAAGGTTGCATCTCGCGGCCCAAAAGAAAGCGATGCCAGCAGTGATGCAACATGCAAAAAATAAGTGGTCTATGGAATCGGGTACCTCATTGCAAAAGGGGCACAATGCATTATCTATCCTCCCATAAGATAATAATAGAGCTTGAGTAGGAAGCTTGCGTTTGGCAATAAGCCAAAGGTTTAGTTGGTACCTTGGAACGATCGAGTTGCTCCAGATGAATGCATGCCAGAAGACTCGAGCCTTCTTCCTTCTAGTAACCTCCCAAGCCGAGGCCACCGTGAAGAGGTGAGAAGAGTCCCAATCCAACTAAAACGATCCGAGTTCTAGGTAAGGATCGGTAGGGGATCTTCCCAAGAATCCAAGATCATCTTGACCTTGTCACCATGGATGGTAAATAGGTCTGCCATCGTTGCCTGCCTAGTAAGGCCAGAGGCATAAATGGCTACATTCGAGAAATATAAGTTCAAGGGACCCCTGGGGTGCCAATTATCGAACTAAAGAGACATCAAACGACCATCCTCAATCCTCCAATAGAAGAAACTTCGAAATTCAGTCATGAGTTGGAGGATCTTTTTCCAAGCCCACGAACAGAAGGTTGGTTTTTTGGCCACCCAGAAGTTCGACCCTTTTAAAAAGGTCGAGTGAATCCACCATAAGGATTCTTTGTCCGAAAACAGAAGCCAAATATGTTTTAGCATGGCGGCCTTGTTGTACCCATGAAGTCTTTGGATACCAAGGCCCCCCTCCTCTTTTGGGCAACAGACATCCTCCCAGGACACCTTTGCACCCCCTCTTCCCATCTCTGGGCCTTTCTAGAGAATTTGTCTGAGGATTTGTTCAATTTGATCCAAAACAGCCATGGGTAACATAAAAACACTAGCCAAGTATGCTTGGATGACATGAAGGATTGACCTGATCAATTGCAGTCGGCCGGTAAAGGATAGGAATCGATGAGTCCAACATTGTACTCTCGCTATGATGCGGTTGACTAGCACGCAGCAATCCACCTTGCTGATCTTGGAAGTGATGATGGGAACCCCAAGGTAACGAACTGGTAGGCTCCCTTCATGAAAACCAAGGGCAAGGAGAATTTGGTTCCTCAAGGAAGGAGATCCTCCTGCAAGGTAGATCTCACTTTTGTTTGTGTTTGGCCATAGGCCAGACCATTCCGAGAAAGTTTGGAGTCATTCCTTAAAAAAGCTTCACCGAAAGCAAATCGGCTTCACAGAAAAGGAATACGTCATCCATAAAGAATAAGTGTGAGAGGTTGTTGCTCTGCATCTCCAAAAATATATGAACTCTGGCATGGAAGAGCGAGTATTGAGAATATTGGATAAAACCTCCATGACCAGAGTAAACAAATAGGGGGATAAGGGGTCCCCCTAACGAAGTCCACGCCCACTAGCAAAGAAGCCATGTAATTCCCCATTAAAGGCTTTGGAAAATTTAGGAGTTCTCATACAAGTATTCCACTTCCTGAATTTGTTGGTTCTTCGGAGAACCTGTGGTACCTAAACATATCAAATGCCGGGTTTAGTGGTGCAATTCCTTCAAATCTAGGAAATTTGTCAAACTTGCAGTATCTTGATCTTTCTTCTGACTTTTCTAGCTTAAATACTAATAATCTTGGGTGGATAACTGGTCTTGGTTCTCCGAAATATCTTGCGCTTGATGGAGTGGGCCTTTTAATGGCTAGTTCCATATGGATCAACATATTAAACGGATTTCCGTTGTTGTCTGGTTTGTATTTGTCCAATTGTGGCCTGTCAGGTTCAATATTGTCACCTAGTTTGGTGAACTTGACTTCACTCGCTATTCTGGACCTCCGCTTCAACAGTTTCAATTTAGAGTTCCCTCAATGGCTTGTGAATATAAGCAGTCTTGTTAGTGTTGCCATGAGTGACAGTGGTCTATATGGAAGGATCTCTCTAGGTCTAGGCGTGCTACCACGTTTGCAAATCCTAATTTTATCTAGAAACAATAATCTCTCAGCCAGTTGCGCATAGTTGTTCCAAGAATCATGGAAAAGGATAGAAGTTATGGAATTGGCTGGTAATAAAATACACGGAAGACTTCCCACTTCCATTGGGAAAATAACCACTCTCAGTTATTTTGACCGTTTTGACAATCTAGTCAGGGGAGGAATACGGAGCTCCGTCGGTTCACTTTGCAGTTTAGTTAATTTTGATTTATCCAACAATAACTTGACAGGTAGTTTGCCGGAAATTTTGTAGAGGGGATCTGAAACTTGTGATTCCCAGAGTTCTCTGCCTAATTTGAGGTACTTGAGACTGAGCAACAATTGGCTACTGGGTTATCTGCCAAGTTGGATGGGCCAACTTCAAAACCATGAGGAACTTTCCCTTGACTATAACTTTCTTGAAGGGCCGATTCCTTCTTCTCTTGGGACTCTGAAGAACCTCACCAATCTGGGCCTTCGTGGGAACTAATTGAATGGGACTCTTCCCGTTGATCCGGGACAGCTTTTCGAGTTGGACGTTTTCAACATGTCTTTCAATCATTTGTTGGGCACCCTATCTGAAAAACATTTTGTAAGTCCACGCAAAATGATGATCTTAGATCTCTCATCCAACTCTTTCACTTTAAATGTCAGTGCCGATTGGATGCCTCCATTCCAAGTCCGGAATCTTGGCATGGAATCGTGCCAGATTGGTCTGTCTTTCCCTACCTGGCTTAGATATCATAATAAGATCATCTTCCTTGATGTTTCAAATGCCAAGATTTTGTGGCTCGTGCCAAGCTGGTTTTGGGACATTTCTTCCAATCTGACTCTCCTAAACATGTCTTTAAATCGGTTGCAAGGCCAATTACCTGATCCACTGCCAGTAGCTCCTTATGCAGATGTTGATCTCAGCTACAACCTTTTTCAGGGACCGATCCCTCGTCCCATTTCCAAAATTGAATTGTTAGACCTCTCTAACAACCAATTTTCAGGTGGCATTCCTCAAAATTTAAGCAAATACATGCCAAATTTGATCTTCCTCTCCCTTTCATCTAGCAAAACAATGGGTCGGCTCCTAGAATCTATCGAAGAAATGCAAATGCTTGAGGTGATCGACTTAACAAACAACAATTTGAGTAGAAGCATTCCTCCAAGTATAGGGAACTGCTCACTCCTGAAGGTACTAGACCTGCAAAATAATTCTTTATATGGATTGATAACTGCGTCTTTGGGCCAATTATAACAGCTTCAGTCACTGCACCAGAGCAACAACAAGCTTTCAGGAGACCTTCCATCTTCATTTAAGAATCTGTCGAGCTTAGAAACACTAGATATTGGCGACAGCCAAATGAACGGCACCATACGTGCATGGATGGTGGAGGGTTTCATCAAGTTAAGAATTTTAAGTTTGAGGTCCAATGCATTTTCTGGAGAAATTCCTCATGAACTCTCAAGTTTAAGCTCATTGCAAGTGCTGTATCTTGCAGAAAACAATTTGATAGGTAACATTCCTTCAATCTTTGGAGATCTTAAAGCATTGGTGGAAGGGCAAGCTAGAAACGAGTACCTATTTACGGGAAGATTGGAGGCGTGTACTATGAAGAGAACTTCCTAGTGACCACGAAAAGCTAGTCCCAACTGTACACCAAGACCCTTTCCCTTGTCACTAGCATAGACATCTCCAGAAATAATTTAGACAGAGAATTTCCAGAAGAAATGATTAAAATGGCTGGATTGCTCATTCTGAACTTATCAAGGAACCGCGTTGGTGGTCAGATTCCTGAAAGCATTTCGGGCAGGAATCGGGCATGAGCCAACTGGCATCCCTTAATCTTTCTAGTAACAGGTTTTCTGGTGCAATCTTTCAAAGCATGCTGTTGCTGTCGTTTTTGAGTTTGAACTTATCTGATAATAACTTCTCGAGCAAGATTCCTTACACACAACAGATGACAACATTCGACCATTCTTCATACTATGGAAACCCCAGACCCTATGGTGCTCCCCTTAATGTCACTTGTCCAGCCGATGAACTTGACAAACCAGGGAAAACTGAGGATGGTGGCGGTGACAATGAGTTCATCGATCAGTGGTTTTACTTGAGCGTCGGTCTTGGATATACTACTGGTATCTTAGTCCCAGCCGTTCTCTAGCACATCAAAAGTTCTTGGGCGGACGCATACTTTGATTTTATAGATAGAATTGCCAAAAGGTGGTTGCTGATTGGAAATAGAAGGGCAAAGCTTTGGAGAAATAGGCGACGAGGCCGGAGGGAAATAGCTTTCGATCCTTATTTTGGAAGACTCGAATCCTTGATTTGGGCTAGCATCCACTTTCAGGGTCATGCCAAGAAATAATGAACTCGACCATGTGCTATATTACCATATTTTCTGTATCTATCTATAGAATTGCATATGATGCAACGAAGGTGTGTATGTCAAATATCAACAAAAAGTGTATTTGGTTACCAAATCACGCGTTAGTAACTTAATAACAAATTTTTCTTGCTTATTTTAATTATCTACAAACATTTATATCGATAGCTTATCAACATCACGGAACGCATTGACCTTTATAAGAAGTTGTTGACTTCGATCTAACCGGGGCACTGATATCCATCACATTAGGATTCCAATTAATTTGGGTCATTTACTGACATTTTTTTTTTTTAAAGATTACCAAATACTTTAATGATGTTAGTGACTTTTGTTCAATTATGACTTACCAAAACTTTAGAGTCAGAGACCTTTGTTCAAAATTTACCAATCTTAATATGACCAACTTGCCCGCGTTCATCCCATTAGATGCCGACTGATTTTAGTTACTTGCTAACTTTTGGTTTTGTCATAAAAACTTGTTTAAGGCGAATATGTTATTTTTTGAGCAAATTTACATTTTATCTTCCTGGAGGAATTAACTTTTAGTCCTTATACTTAATGTGATCACAATACTAATCTTGATAGTATTTTCTTTTTCCAATTAAAGTCCTTCTGTTTAATTTCCATTTCATGTTTGCCAAAAAATTACTGAGTTGGTACTGACTTATCGACATGTGGCTCCTACGTGTACAAACCTCTAAAACAAATCGCCCTTTTCGGTCCCTGTAGTGCATACCATATTATGATAGGTACGTTTGTTTCACGGAAAATGAGTGCTGTGAAAAACATTTTCCAAAAAGTAATCGTTTTTACCACTTATAAAAATAAATGAATGGAAATTTTTTTTATCACTCACGACAATGTTAGGCAATAGATTGTTATCATTGATGAAGACATTTTCATTGATTAATTTTTCAAAATAATATAAACAATTATTTTTCAAAAAATTATTTTTAAATAACTCATTTCCGTGAAACAAATGTATCCTTAGTCTCAACTTTGTTTTATTGACAAAACTAAGCCCTATATTACTTTTCAACGATAATGTAATTACTTGCATCAGTTTCTATCCAAAATCTCACGAAAATGTCAAATCAAGACCAATTAATAAGTGAATGATACCTCTATTTACAAGTGTGATTACTAGATTCACCGTCTCACTAAAATTAATTCGACTACATGCAACGATGGCATCCTTTTATTCAATTTAGATCTATATCTAGAGCTAGTCCATAAAAAAAGAAAAAGACATAGATGACCTTTTATTCTTTTAGACATGACTAACTCACTATCTAATCGGCCAAATGCTTAAAATGTTTCATAAGAGCTCTTCCGAATCTAACCATATCGACGAGATAAGATAACTCAAATATGGAATCGTTTTGTACTTAGTTGTGTAGAGGATCGAACCCGCATTGTTTGTTTTAATCCACACAAAAATCCGTACTTTTGTCTCTATAAGATACGGTCGCCACACACTTCAGTCCGATTTGTCGATTCTCGTGTTTATTTTTTATTTTTGAAATTGTCATTCAATATTCTTATCCAAATGCTATCATCCCAATTAAATAGAATTAAGTCGAACCTTTGAAGTTACAATTACTGTAAATTTGTTCAGCATTCCCTCTATATGGATATTGACATAAAAAAAGAGTATAACAGGTCAATATAAATCCCATAAATAAATGATTTGTAGTATGATCTTAATAGTAAAAGGGATTTTCATGTCGAGCGCTTCTGTGGACCTTGTGGTCATTGAACTAACCAACTGTTTTTTTTCTTCTTTTTTTTTTTTTTTTTTTTTTTTGTGCATAGCGCTGGCTTTTCAGCAAAGTCAAATCATTTAACACACGATGATGCATCTGCATCATCTTCATCAGCATCCAAGCTCTGCCTTCTTCAAAAGCATCACCAAACTTTCAGTAAACTTTAACAGAAACAAGAAAGTTACATGAAGTTTCCGCTGCTCTGGTCTACCCTAAAGATCCTTAAAGTAAGCCAAGCTGACCAAAAGCATGTTTTGGTTTCTTTCGTGAACTTTAAATACAATGGATACAAGACAGGTCCTTCTGGTCATCAAATATACAGTGACAGAATACACAAGGCTATGTACTCTGTTTCATCAAAGGGCCCTTCATGATGGATGAACCTGCCTGCGACACTCTAGGAAGCCCACTAGAATCCACTCCCCGGGAAGCAGTACAATGCGACATAGGCTGAATGAAAACTCATTGATATCCTGCAAGCAAAGCATAATTAAGTAAATTGGAGAGCAAAGTTCAAGTTTAGAAGATAGGATATGTTTCATTGTAACGTAACGCTTTTGGGTGCTTGATTAGGCATCAAGTGATCAAATTCGTCCTATGTTCTACAGTACAGGAAATTGCATTCATATAAAATGCGGGGAAAATGTTATAAGAAAGTTCCAAACCTGCTGGGAATAATCACTGTCTTCCATTTATCAATTGATTAGCATCTTCCCGACATGGGGCAATGCAGAATTGAGAAAAGTTAAAACGGTGTATATGATGAAGATGCTAATCGCAAAGTTATACTCTGACCGAACTAGCTGTTTATGCAGAGAGTGTTGGAATGGCTCCTTAAGCTTCTTGAATGCACGAGCAAAGGATCTTTTGTCACCTCCTGCCATGACATTCTGGAAACAAGCAAGCCTTCTTATTATGTTAGAAGTGTGCTTTAAAAGCAGAGATCTTAGTGGGGGGCGGATGTTTTGAGCCAGTTTCCAGATTTTAGTAAAGAGAATTTGTTTTTACCTGGGCATTGGAAACGTAAGAGTGATGAGGAGACGGGGTTCTGGCGACAACTGATAATGAGCCATTTTGTATGTTCTCCTCAGCAAAATCTCTCAATCTGTTAAGCTCTGGCAAAACCACCTTGCCAAGATCAGGCCGATCCTTTTGTCTTAACTCTGCACACTGCAGAGCTAGCTGTGCGAGGCAGAAGGCCTCCTCAACAGGCCAATTAGGCACATCAGGGTCTAACATCTCCAAAAAGTTCCCGTTCTCTATAGATGTGCTGACGTTATGAGTGATACCCATTGGTGGTTTCCCTGTGATTAATTGTAGAAGGACGATCCCAAGAGAATATACATCAGATTTTACGGCAAGCATTCCAGTTTGTTGATATTCGGGATCAATATAACAGAAGGTTCCTGCGGTCGACGTCATTCGGTACTGAGTCACGTTTTCAGCAACGAAAGGAGGAACAAGCCTTGCCAATCCAACATCACTGATCTTGCTGACGTAGTTGTCACCGAGCAAGATGTTGCCTGGTTTGAGGTCTCGATGGACTAGAGGCTCTGGTTTTGTCTGATGGAGAAACATAAGGCCTGTGGCTACCTCTGCAGCAATTCAGAATCGAAGTTGCCAAGAAAGAACAGGGGATTTGCCTCCCCTGAAAAGACGGTCATCTAAGCTTCCATTGGCCATAAACTCATACACTAGACACCCGTGCTCAGGGCAGGCTCCTAAGAGGAGAACCATGTTGGGATGCCTTATGCGGCTAAGTACTTCCACCTGCATCATCATGGTCAATGGA